>OX411308.1:62289656-63489656 GCA_948150685.1 Rhaphigaster nebulosa
GATGTTGGTAAATCAGACGTTTTCATTCATAAATAATGAACTTTCTCTGTTTTTCTCTTGTGTCTATAACTTATGTCTATGTGTTTGGGTAGTTTGATTGGTAAAAAGCATATAACCAACCAAAGCCTTCGGGTTCTTAAGCCTTTTTATTATTATTTGAACTCGATTACGTCAACTAATAATTTATTGGATGATATGATTAACTCATAGTCTTGAGATAATATTTTTCCTATATTGGCTTTCTGCATTCCACTTTAGAACTTCGAAAGATTTCGACAAGAGACTCGGCGATATTTAACAAGATATATATATATATATATATATATATATATATATATATATATATATATATAAAACTAAGAATTAGCAAATAGTTTGAATGAAAAATATCTAAAAGGATACAGCTGATTAAGGCATCTGAGAATATTTTAAGAATTTAATCAAAAAGATTATATGAATTAAGGGTAAAAGATGATGTAAAGTTATTTTATATATATATATATATATATATATATATATATATATATATATATATATATATATATATATATATATATATATATATGTATATATATATATATATATATAATCATCTTTTACCCTAAATTTATATAATCTTTTTGATTAAATTCTTAAAATATTCGCAGATGCCTTAATCAGCTGTATCCTTTTAGATATTTTTCATTCTAACTATTTGCTAATTCTTAGTTTTTCATCTTGGAGTGTTTTTATAGGAGGTTATTATACTTTTTTTTATCAATATATCGTGTTTATGTGAAAACAATTTGATATTATTAAACATTTATTGAAATTTTATGAAATGTGTTAATTACTTGAACAAACTGTAATAATTGCTTTAATTGTTTACAGAATTAAAAATTATTTTAATGGTAATTAATTTGATTCTATTTCAATTCATGTTGTTGCACCTTTCCTATCAATTTTTATAAATTATTAAAATTTTAGTTAAGTAATAATATTAGCATAAAAGTTATTTAAACCGTTCGCGTCTGATTGAAAATTGTAGACCAACTAACCCTATCGGTTTTAAATAGTTTGAATTAGCGAAAGTATACTGTATTTGAATTATTAATACTAAATATCTTTTCTGAATAAAGAACCATAATGCGTTTTGGAATTGTCTTCAGATTTTATTTTTAAACTTGAATCATTGACGATATGTCTATTTAGGAATCGTCTTTATTTCTTCGAAGATATGAGCATAAACCCTATACCTATGCGTATGTATATTATACTATATGTATAATATACAATAATAATATACATATACCTATTATTACATATACCTATACAATATACCTATACATAGGTATATTGTATAATATACAATATTCCTATGTATATGTATATTATTATATTATAAAATATTAATATGTATATTTTATTATATAATTATATTCTTGTTTGAAATCTCTTTAATTTTAATAGCATAGGAAAATTTACCGGTTTTTTGTTCACTGCACTCCTTTGGTTTGAAAAATTGTAAAATGTAGAGCATGCGTTTTTAGAATTTTCAAAATCGAAGATAAATCAGAATTTGCTAAAGAAAAATATTCTTTGAACTTCTTTGTCCTGTATAGCATACAATGTTTTTGTTGAGGACACATTTTTGAAGATGAAACATTACAAACATTTTAATTGAAACATTATTAACGATTCTTTCATTCATTTAAATCATTTAAGTGATATTCATTTAATTGCATATTTACCTTTACATTGGAATTTTATTCTTGTTCTTTGTTTAATACAATGTTTAATTAATTTTGGAAATATATTGAAATTTCAATTTTATATATTTTAAGTCATTAAATCATCGAAAGTGAGGTTAATTTTAACTCTTTCCTTGACCACGTGTGATTTGTAGGAAAATAAATTTGTCCCTATTCATCAAACCTTAAAATATCCTAATTGATAGAAATATTTTTTTTTTGGAGGGGGGGGGGAGAAATTGGAATTGTCCAGGAAAATGGGAAATGGTATTTCCAGAGATACTTTGTCAACATAAGGTTGCACTCCGAATTGAGATAAACAACGACAACTTATAATAAAATTTATTAAATCAGCTATTTAGAAAAACAATTATATATTTATGTAATTATTTTTACCATTATAAATAGATATCTTATCAAATATAAATATAAATAAATATTTATTACATTTTACAAATTTTCAAACCAAAGTTGCTGTATGTGCAAGTGAATAAAAAACCGGTAATATTTTCCTATGCTATTAAAATTAAAGAGATTTCAAACAAGAAAGTAGTTGTATATATATATATATATATATATATATATATATATATATATATATATATATATATATATATATATATATATAAAAAGAATAAAATAAAATAGGATTCATTAGACATATGTAAAAATGAAGACAAATATTGAACAGATTATATATATATATATATATATATATATATATATATATATATATATATATATATATATATTATTTTAATGTGCTAAATATGTTATTTCAATACAAACCGTGCCGAAAGGTGTTATGCATAGAAATGTATGCTCCCATTAAAGGGTCACTGCAATGTTGAAAACAAGAACTATTAAATAAGGGAGCAAATTAAAAATTAGCAGTTGTAAACTTAACATAAATTTGCATGGGATTAAAGCTATATCATTTCTAAGTTACGTAAACTACATACTATGAAAGTAGCCACGGCAGAGAGAATTTTCTTTCCGACAACAATCAACAATGTGATCCGACAAGAAAGTATGCTTCCTACAAGGGAGAAAAAAACTGGAATAGAATGAGAAGGTGCCGGCTGTTACGGCACAATGTTGGATGAGTGGGTTCTGGGTCTGGGTCAATGCACTGAGCAGAATGAGTTGTATATCAGCTTCGAGTCAAGGTGAGGTGCTTATATAGGGGATATAGATTAAGGACAAAGAAGTTTACTTAATTGTCCAACAACGTTTTAAAATTTTCATCAAATAAAATATACAATATCAAAGATAAACAGTGCAGCTAAAATGAAAAACGCTAAAAAAAATATACAATGGCTCAACACCACTTTTTTCACTTAACACTTAAAATAGCAGAAGAAAAATATATAAAAAGTTCAATACAATAGAAAACCTAATAAAAATTAAACATTTAAATAAGTAAAATGCAGTTTAGTGATGTTTAAAGGCCATAGACTAACAAAATTGTGTGTCAGCATATGCTTATATGTTTATATGCTTATAGAACAAACATTTGCTTTATTTTGTTCAGTTATTCTTAATTTTATTTATTCATTATTGTTTTTACTTTCAGCTAGCAATATTTTTAAAAAGTAAGGAAGAAATTGATTTTTTCCTCTCATAATATAAGTAGTTAATAACTTATTTGTATTAATAAAAAAAAAATATTAATAATAATGTAACAGATAATACAAGTTCTAAATACTCCAGGATGATGAAGATAAAGTTAGAATTTTTTGGATTATCGAAAAAACAAAATTTTACCGAATGGTCTTATAATTGTAACTTAATACGCAAATGGCCCTCAGAGGTAGCGGTGGAATAAATAAATAAATTTAGATTTCACTAAAAAATTGAATTAAAAAAAGGCAATAACAAAAACTGAAAAATGGAAATATATTAATTGAATTTGTTAAGAATTTAATAACTGTAACTATAAATAATTTGAAAAAACAATGTAAATATAACTATATATATGACAATTGTAACAATGCTAATATTTAACTGTTAATGCAACTTTATCAAAAGCAATGTAACAATTAATTACATTGTAAAATTTGAAATTAAACTAGAAATTAATTAACGTTAACGTTACAACATAAATTTTATTTAAAAAAATGGGAAAAAAACAAAAAAAAAAGTAAAAAGTACTAATTCGGAAAATCGAAATACATAAATAATTTCTTTTTTTCACATATATGATTAGTTGTATTTCAAATTTAATTCCAAATAGTATCATCGACTTATACAAAAAGTACAACACAGTATGTTCATTATTTATAAAATAATATTAAAAATTGTATGCAAAGCAAATTATTTAAATTAATATATCAAATTATGCACAATATGAAACCTGATAAACTTAATGAACGAAACCTATCATTTCATGAAGAATGGCAGTTACATTATCATCCTTAAAAAGATAACGTCTTACATTTTCTGTACGAAATAATAAATAAATAAAAAAATAGTATTCAATTAATTTTTCTTCATCATAATTTTGAGGACTGATGATGTTTGGCGTACATTTTTAGTTAGGATCTAGATATGCTTGATATTTTTCTTTTTAAATAAGAAATTCATGTAAATAACCATACAAGCTAAACATTATAATCTGATATTAAATTTTCATTAAATTATTGTCACCTAGGAATATTATTTAAATATTAAAATTAATATATATTTTATTAAAATAAGTTCATGCTAAAAAGGTCAGTTCACCTATTAAATATGATTTTTTTAAAATGTTTACTTTAATTTGGATATAAATACACATTATGTCAGTATTAAGTTTTTCGAAGCAGCTTTCCTCATTATATTGAGAAATTGTTTATTGCTTGAAAAAAAAAAAAGTTTCTCTGAAAATACATGCAGCATTTATTTCGTTTCTCATCAATTTCCCCAAATTCCTGTGATTATGAAGATTTTCTCCGTTAGTTTATTAGGCGTAATTACGAAACATAGAGATGACATTCTTTATAAATATTATTATTATAATTCATTATTAGTGCCATATACATAAAATAATACTATCATTTATAATATATGATAAATTTGTACAACAATAGAAGAATCAATCGAAAACAAGAACATATTTATTATTAATATTTACTTAACTAATGTCTTAAGGCAAATGATGAAATATATATGAAAGTTCAAATGAATTAAATAAAAAAGTATGCTGAATAAATCAAATTTTCATTGATACCCCAAATTAGATGCAACTATGTTTAATTTAATTTAATTTTTTTTAGAGGGATCAAGCTTTTTAGAAATAATGTTAGCCTTTAAGAATATTATAGCTTAGCAATAAAAAAATAACATAATTAGTGAAAAAATGACAATATACAGTTAGGTACGTATAAGTTTTTCCTATAACTACTATAAACAATAGTTTTTCAATAAATAATCATAATTATTATACTTTATACTTTTATGTATAATCATTATACTATGGTCCTGAAAAGTCCATGAAATATAGTGGTTTAAACTAAGGATTACAGAATAAACTATGTTTATTAATACCATACATTAAATCAATTATTGAAGAACATTCATAACTCAGTAAAACATAGATACTTATTTATTAGCTCTATAAATATAGCGTAAGAAAAGGTTTAAAAACGAAAGAATTATTAGAAACATTATTCATTTTCTCCCAACAGTCTTGAAACGTGAAAATAAGTATATACAAGAAAAAAAAAAACGTACTAGCAAATATTCTGTTTATGTGCTTGTGTGTATATGCATATTTTTGTACAAAATCAGTGCAAAATCAATGCATCAATCAATGCAAAATGCTATCGAAGGGAAGAGTCGGGTGATTATTATCATATGTTATATGAGCCTTAACATTCACATGCGAAAATGTATCTATATATCGCATAGGCTTCGAATATAGGCTTCGATACAGGCGAATATAGGCTTCGAAGAAGAATGCCACTATACAAACATTTTTTTTCATTTTTTAGGGGAAAAAAGCTGTCACAATTTTATTTTTGGTTCATGGTTATATGAATTATAAATTAAGATTAACCTTTTTTTGATAATAAAAAAAGGTGATTACGAAAATTTCTGACGAACTTTTAAAATAAGTTTTAAAATAGGCAAACTACAAATCCTTAATATATATATATATATATATATATATATATATATATATAATATTATTTATAAAATTTATATATTATAATTTAAAAAATAACTTAAGAGCGAAAGTACCCTAGTATTAGACTCCTACGAAAATATGGTAGCTAAAAATTATGGATTGTTGAGTGTCAGATTGGTTTTTATATTTATACCTTTAATGCACGACAGAATATTTAATAATTAAATGATAAGAGATTCAAGTTATACTGCACATGCGTTATGTTAAAAAAGCAGTAGTCTACATTTAGGCTGCGGTTACAGGAGACGCGTATTTTTCGTCAGAACAATCAAACAATGGAAGTGTTTTCACTGCATACAGAATAAATATAATTTTTTTACGGATTTTTATTGGCTGCTGGATACGATAAAGCTGAGTAATAAATAATAACGATTCATAATAATAAACATAAATAAATAAGATCAATAAAAAATAAAGATAAATGTGCAACTACGAAAACAATGAAAATATAATTAAAATGTACTTACTACTAGTGTTAATTTCTCCATTAATTATGATCTATTGATTATCAACTACAAAAAATACATAGACGTCAGAGCAAATGCGCAAAATCAAACTGGTTTGACCGACCAACTAGTTCTGACGTGTCCGTGCGTCTGCGAAGGTGGTTTCAGTGTAACCACTTCCATGTCATCAGCTTTGATTTCGGACGATTCTGACGAACTCCATTGTCTCATTGGGTCACAGTTGGGAGAAGAACAAATCATATGTCAAATATAATTTAAATATAGGATTGCCAATATACATAAGATAAATCGTGAATGATGAGGTCTATAAAATCATTAAATGGTGAGACTTCTATTGTTAATATTTTACTGTAATAATTAAAAGATTGCGAAATCAAGCGTTTCAGCCATTGTTGATAATAAAGGACAAATAAATTGAAATTTATGAATAAGACAGTGTCAGGAGCATAATCTATCAACAATGTTGAGGGTGAAACATGTGAACTTAAATTTAAAAACAATAATATTTTTAAAGTATTTTAATTGTAATTAACGAGCATCTTTTTTCACGTTAAGTGAACATAGACACAAAAAGGCTCAATTAATAAAAAATATAAAAAAATGAGTAAATTACAGAAACCTTATACTATTGTAGAGAGCATTGAATTGATAGGAAGTCCCTAATGTGGGGTAGTGTTACAATTAACACATTTTAGAATTTAAAATATTGTTCCATAGTTTATTGTTATTGATGCTCTGGAAACTTTTCCCGGATTCTGTTAAGTTTCGGACAGGTTTTTAACTAACCCCTGTTATGGTACTATTAGGATTCTAATAATTGATCAGAAGGATCCCAAACTAAACTAAATAAACCATAAGCAATATAAAACGAAACAAAATATATCTTTATTAAAAGATTGCCAGACGAAACAAATAATAATGTTCTTTATGTGAACAGCGAGTTAGGGTTTGGGTTTGTTATCACACAACCAATACTCTATGCCAATACGTAAAAATGCAAGGTTGCTTACCGTTTCAGTCTTGTCTCATCCATGTTTCATTCCATTCCAGATACTCTCATGCTCCTGGTAAATATGTTTCGGAAAGAAATTTAAGAAACAGAATAATGAATTAACTAACTCTATCGCACTCTAATTATCGAATATATAACAGATGGCGTATTTTCAATATGCCAGCAAAGTTCGATTATAGTGAGTCAATATTGTACTATCAGACGAAAGCTTTCACTATCTTAAGTATTGATTTTCAATCTAACATACTTCCAAAACAGTGTAAAAAACTATTGGAAACATCAAGTATTTTTACAAATTGAAAATGTCACTTTGGATACCAATCATACGCATCATACACCAATATATTTTTCAAATCATAGATGTCCTATTTCCGATACGGTTGATATTTGTCATTTATTTATTTTTTCTAAAGGTATATTTTTTTACGATAGCCCATTGAACATTAATCAGATATCTGTGTGAGTTGACTACTTGATAAAGTTGACTACTCAATATTCAATAGTTTTTGTGACTTTAAATACACTGCCTATTAAATGTTCAAGTGTACTGGATACATTATAACAATCTTTAAGTAAAATTAGCAATAATGTTTGTTATTATAATGTAAAGAAAAATTCTAGAAGCAATTATTTTCATTTGAATAGTCTTTTTGTTGAAAACTTACAAAAAATTAGAGTTGTCCAAGTTAAGGCTTTGGCAGCTCTAGGTATACCCTCAACGACTTTTTTTTTTTAATTTCTTGAAACTCATACTGTTCCAAAAACTTTGGAACATTGGACATTGGAATATTGTTGGGATAACAAAATTGAACAATTTAGATTAATAGTTCTCAAATTCTCGCTCTTGTCTGTCGAGTTCTTCCCACAGGTACTCGATGAGGCTCAGGTCGGGAACCGTGTTGGCCACATAATTTTTGGACTCACCATAATTTTTCTGATTCCCTAATCTTTTTTTTTTTTTTTATGGTTTTAGTATATATTCTTTTTTTATTTTAATTATGATTTTAGTATATATTTTTATTTTTATTTTAGTTGTATAATTTATAACATATATTTATTGTATGTATGTTATATACTTTTATATTTTTCATATTACTTCAATTGTAAAATTATTGCATGTGTATATTATCTAATTATATTTTTTTAGTTTAATTGTAAAATTATAGTATTTTGCATGTTTTGTTTAATTTTAAATATTTTTAAGTTTAGTTTAAGATTCAATATTTTTGTTTTGACTTTTTTCTTTTTTTGTTTTATGATATTTATTTTGTTTTCTTTTCTTTTTTTTCTTCAAACTGTATTCTGATGTGTAGGCATACATGTAGGCGTACTTATATTGCAGCATGGAACCTGTACGTTTTATAAATAAACGACCCTCCCATAGGTAGGTTTACTAAGGAAGGAAAAAAGAGAAAAAAATATTGATTCTCTCATCTTCCTTTTCATTTCAATAATCTGTACACAACTTGGAACTGTGTTTGGGATCTTACTCTTGCTGCGTGATGAAATGTCCTTTAAAATGATCAAAATATTTTACATTTGGTTGGTTTGGGCGATTTTTCTTTATCGGTATTCTGAAAAATAGCCTCAGACGAGAAAAACACTTCCTTCATGCTTTACATTGGACAGAGTACGCTGTGGAGAAAATTTATCGAAAGGCTAGCGACGAACTATTATGAATAATTGTATGCAGAATTCCGCAATTTGTACCGAATACGGTAAAACTTCGTTATAACACTCCCGTTTATAGCGATCTACCGGCTATAACTCTCCTTTTCCTCGATCCCAGTCCCAGTTGTTAGTTTTTCACGAAACTATTGATTTATTTGAAGTTTAAATAAATTAAAACGAATTTTTTTTATTTGTTACTATGATTTCTCGGTTGTAGCGTTTTCCCGGTTATAGCGCTCTTTTTCTCTTGGCTCATGGAGTGCGTTATAACGAAGTATTATTGTACATGATACTAGGATTCGTCTGTTAAACCTTCTCTAGTTTCCTGATATAAATTATTTATAAGCAAGGGCCCACTAATACCTTTTCTTCTTGTTATAAGCATTAAAAGTGGTTTCAAGGTTGCAACACGACCCAACCAGTTTGTTTCTTCAAGTCTTCTTGCAACAGTTGAAACCGAAACAGGATTTCTGAATGTTCCATTGACATCAGCTCGAATTTCAGAGGCCATGAGTCGTCTATTTCTCTAACGTTTTTAAAAATTGAATTGATCTTCAGCCTCACTTGTTTTTCTTGGTCGTTCGTATCTTCAAGGTGAATGATAATTCCATGAACTCCCCTCTTTGAATATTACCGCAATTAATTTAAAAAGGATTACAATATTTAGGGTGGTCTTAAACTTCTTAAATTATTTGATTTATGCTCATATTTCAAAAAAGATTGCATAAAGTGTCCATAAATCAAAAAAGGGGAAAAGATGTTATTTTTATCATAAAGAATTAGTAAAAATTGAAGTTTATAAATCATAATAAATTATACGGGGTGGCCCGTAAGTCAATTTATTTTAAGTGTATTTTGTATTATTTCGTGTTAATGCTGTGGTAAAATTATTATATTATTTTAAATATTTAAGCATTATTCATATGAGTTTGTCATTGTCTGTTTTAATTTTATTTTCTAGTACAGTTTCATTTCCTATTTAATTTCAGATTTTTTTTATTATTAAGCAGATATTTTTTGTGGTAAAGTTTTATTTTGTTTCACAAAGAAGCTTACAATTCTGTATTTCCGTGTTGTTTTACTGACAAGTAACAATGATTTAATAAATATTTAATATTAAAGATAGAATTCAACAAATTTCATTGCCAAAACACTTTGGCGGTAAACCCAATTCACCATTTAAATTCCACATCACACTTTTTGGCATGTCTGGAGCCGAAACAATCCCCAAAGAAACTCTTATGTCATTTATACGAAATTAAAGCTTAATAAGAAGTTTTGCAACGGGGCATCTATACCGCAGCAGGGGGCTGAGAAAACATACACAACTAAAGAGTGATTTAAAAAAATAAACATATCTATTCGTTTTTATATTCGAAAGCACCCTTGCTATGAATTTCGTTAAGACAAAATGTATTTCTTCAAGAAGATTATATCTACTTTATTATGGCCAAATCGAAACTTAATTACCTCGAATAGCTTTTGATGAGTGATCGCTCCATAATAAAAAAAAAAGTGACTCATAAAAAATATAATAAAATTAAATTAAATTATCTACTTTTTTTTTTATTTCACCATGGTCCATATGAAATTTTTGTTGATATGGTTCTTGAGGTTCACTATTACTTCTTTAAATATTTTCCGGAACTAACGGAACACCCTGAATAGTAGTAAATTTAACAAATCAGAAGAAAGAATATAAAGTAAAAATTTATATTAAAAAAAGAAAAATAACTCAGATTTAATTAATTTATATATCCTGTGAGATAGGAGTATATGAATATTAATATGAGATTATTTAAGTATTTGCTTATAAATATACAAAATAGAAAAAAGTACTTTGCCCAATAGATATTGCAACATTTTTTTTTCAATATAGACAACGAGTTCGTTGCTGGTTGAAAAAAAATTTCATTGCGTCATTGCAGTACTAGTGAAATATTCCGAGCATATTCGTAGATAAATGTACTTAAAATTCTATTTTATTTAAATTAAGTTTCTGTAAAAAAATTACAAAGAAATCTAATTTTTAAATATAAAAGAATCCCACTTCACCAAATTGCGAGGTTTGAGGAAGATACAGGCATGATTGTTGGTTGGTTCTTTTTAGGCGCAAAACCAGCGCTACCAGATCTTTGTGGTCATCAGCGCTCGATCCATATAATAATACCGCTGCAGGAAATAAAGATGAGAAAATAAAAATAAATAGATTAAAAATATATATATATAAAACAATAAAAAAAATTATTATTAATATTAACACGTGTTTATTTACTAATTATTTGATTATGTCTGCTTCAACGTGATTGCTGGTTGGTCCACTATTAAGGTGAGCCGATTTTCCTGAACTTTGGTAAACAGAATAAACAAAAATTTAAATTGACTAAAACTCAATTTTACAATTTAATAAAAGAGTGAATTGTAAACTATTCTTGAGAATTTCAAAAATATCAAAAATGTAATAACCTTTGCTGTCCGCATTCATCCTAGGAGATTGACAGATAGAAAACTCGCCATCGGAACTACGTAGTTCCTAAGACGACGGATACCGTTAAAGTTATCAGCTAGATAACTGAAAAAGAAAAATGATCCAATAGAATTTAAACTGAATATCTTAATAAAGTCGAAAATATTCTCGAAACGTAATCCCATCAAGAAGGCCTATGAGACCGCAGAACCGCAAGTACCGCCACCTACCGTCGACATTTGAAAGAGAGCAGATTCTGTAGAATAGCAGAATACAGGCACATCTAGGAAATCAGAGCTCTTTGCGCAACCAAATACCAAGCAATGCCTTCCTACAAGATCTGTAAGGAATGCTATTGAAGATATCGAGAACAGAGCTCTTTAGGGTATGGCTGGTCTAAAAGTTCAATTCGTCTATACAATTATGCAACGTTTTGCGTAATAACGTGAATTGTTGAAAGGAATCGCTCTTGTTGAATGAATAACTATTTTCGAAACCGAAGACAAGACGAGTACTTTTATTTTTTAAATTATATTTATTTAGGTCCTAAGACCTCAATGTTCATCAAACAGGCTTAATAAGTATACTACATTAGCTAAACCTAATGCATTCTTTAAAAGTGTGCTATCTTTTGAATTTAATATAAGATATTCTGAAAAAAATGAAATTAATGAAGAAATGCAAGCCAGATTAAAGGAAAGGTATCTTGTTGTTTTTTTTAGGTTTTTATTCTTTCTTTTTTTTTATTCTCCCTACCTGGCCATTTCTGGCATACGGGATTAGGATTTTATTCTGTCGTTATTGTCAAGAAACGTAAAAATGAATATAAAATAAAAGGCTTATCGAACCCGGAGGTACTACCAATCCTCTACTAAATTCCATCAAAACCCAAATATTCAAGATCGGGCCTTACACCATCCTACCGTCTATGTTTTGATTGATCCCTAGGACGTTTACCCTTCAGATAATTTTCCTTTTAGTGGATCGTTTGATCATCCTGATAATTTTACAAATCCTTTTCGCATCACCAAGGTCAAGCAATATAATTATAATATTAATTATTATATTAGCTATGACATAATTGTATTAATTATAACATGATTATATTAATTATAACACAATTGTGTTAATTATTACATAATTGAATTCATTATTACATTATTAAATTAATTATAACATATTTTTATTAATTATAACGTAGTTTTATTAATTATAACATAATTATATTAATCATAACATAACTGTATTAGTTATAACAGAATTATATTAATTATGTCATAATTTTATTAATTATAACATAATTACAATAAAATTATGTAAAATATACTATAATTATATTAAATATAATATAATTATATTTAATATAATATAATATAAAAATTATAATTAAATAAACGCTTATATAACATTATAGTGTACATATATATGTACATAATATTATATAACTATGTAATTAAGAATTATACAATAAACACTATCGTTAAATATGCATCAACCAGCACCAGACTGGTTATGTATTCAAACATGTGCCCTGTTGTCCATTGCAATCCTGTTATTAAAGATAGAATTTATTTTTTTATTTTATTCGTATTTATTTTGAGACCTTATTCTTAACCGGCTTTTGTCAACGTTGTACTTTATTAACAAATATGTTTTATATTTTCCTGTGCTATAATCTTAACCAAGCTTGATAATCAAATAGACCGCATAATTAGCTCACGAATTTACTGAAACTGTAAATAACTAATTAACAAAATAAAAATCTTACTGAGATCTCAAATCTCAATGTTTCGATCTCCAAGCTCTTATTTGTCCTTCGAGTTTTTTTCGGGGCGCGAATGACTTTGGGCGCTTAAAAAGTAAAATAAAAATTAATTAAATTACACAAGGTGGAACTGGATTCAAATTATACTAAATAATATTGAATTAAGTACCTATTAGGTGTTTGTTGAAAATTGCAATACTTGGTAAAGACCATTTTATAATCTAGTTCAGGGGTTCCAAACCGTGTAGTACGCGTAGCATTGGTGGTATGTAAAGAAGTTCCAGATAGCACGCGAAAAAAGCTCATGGATAAAATCATATTTTTAACACGTTAAATTAGGACTAACATTTTATTAAAAAAATATTAATGAATATATCAATTATAATATAAATAAATACGAACTAAAATTACTGGGATGGTTACCTTAGTAATAATTTATAATAATTATTAATTGGGAATATAATTTATTGATTGGGAACATGTAAAGTATTTTTTATAAGTTCGAATTTTATTGCGAAAAATTCGGAAAGGCTATTGATTTAAGATATCCAACTTGAAACCCCGCAATGCAACATAGTATGTTACTTGTTCTCAGATGATAAGCTCGTAACAGACTTCTTTTCCACAATCTATTCTCATTCACAATTTAAATGAAAACCTGCTAAATCTGGATAGCTCTGTGCCTTAGAAATTTGTGAAAATCGATTTTAAACTTATTTAGGTGATTCGTCTGTAGCGATCGTAGCTAACTCCTATTAGTAAAAACTAGTAAATTTGGAAATATGTCAGATAAAAAAGAGTATTATTAGTTGACATCCGCATGATGGTATAGAAGGAACAATCTAATTATGGATTGATAAATTATTTGCCACTTCTCGAATATTATACATTCTTCTTCTAAAAAAAATACATTCTTCTAAATACATTCTTCTAGTTCTAAAAACACACAAAAATTAAAAAATAATCTGTATTTTGAATTGCTTACTTTTGAAGTTTCGTGTGTATTTAGAACTGAAGATGAATATATAACATTCGAAACTAGTTTTCAATAAAAACAAATTTATAGAAGTGGCAAATAATTTATCAATCCATAATAAGAGTATTATTATTTTCTACTGTCGTCATAAAATAAAAAATGTCGAATTCATTATTACAGTAGTTAGTGTGTGGAATTTTAGTATGTATGTATGTATATATTAACGTGTTCATCACAGAGATTCATTTTCGAGACAAATTCGAAAAAATTGTTGTGTGTTTAGGTGTTGTATTGTTGTTACTATAGGTGTTATAATTGTTAAATGTTTAGGTTTCAAGGGTCACGGGATTTAACCTTAGTAAGCCTTATTTTATAGTTACCTTACATGACTTTTATTTATATTGAATAGACCTACCACAAAATTAATAAATATATAAGCCTAATTCAATGTATTCTGTTAAGATGATAATTTGCTCTACAGCAGATGAACAGAAAACGATAAAAAAATTCATTAACTTTAGAGTGCAAGCAAACGTTTAATAATTGCGCTAAATCTAAAATGGAATTAATACAACTATATGTATTAAAATACAAATGTAATGGACTGAGATATTAATAATACAACTAATTTAGGATCATTATAATGTTGTTTTTTTGTAATAAGTTTGTAAAATATAATTCTATCGAACCTCTTAAGTATTATTTTTGAATTTGCTCTGCCATCCTCAATTATTGATGAAGTGTAAATATTCTGATGATATAAATTAGGATATTTAGATTAGAACTTCTCTGCTATAGTTATCTCAATTGAATAGATTCTTACAGTATTCCATTAATCCTTTATTGGACCGTGTTCACATATATATATATATATATATATATATATATATATATATATATATATATATATATATATATATATATATATATATATAGGGTGTATATACTACTGCATTAGCACCAGGAAACTTCAGGGCCTGATTCTGCACCTACAGAGCAACAGGAAGGTACATATAAACTACAGTTCGATTCCCCAAAGAAAAGCAGGAAATTTAAGTTTTGTGTTATTTTAGGTAAGTCTCGTTTTTTTTTTAATAGGAAGTGATCACTCAAAAATTACTCAAGGTAATTAAGTTCCAATTGCACCTTCGTAACATAGTCAAAATTCCCTATAAAAAAAACGGTTTAGCTTGACTAAATCCATTGTATGCGGACTTTCGGGGAGGCTAATAGCGAACATTTTTATTTTATTTTAAAAATCGTATTTATTAGTGAATGTTTTTCTTAGCCCCCTGCTTGGCTATAGATATCTCACTGTCAGTAAATCTTTATCATTTATTAAGCTTTTATTTTGAATAAAAGAAGTTGCGGTTTCTTTTGGGATTAGTCTAGAATTGGCACCTGATGCGCCAAAACGCGTGGTGTGGAATTTAGGTTTCCCCGAAAAAGAGAGTTTTGGGAGTAAAATTTATTAAATTCACTTTGTTTCTAGTCAATAAAATAACGCGGAAATATATAATAAAAAGATTCTTTATGAAATAAAACAAACTTTACCGGAAAAATATCTGTTAATTTGCCAGAACAATTCCGAAATTAAATGTGAAATGAAACTGTTAAGAAACTTATTTTACCACCGTCCTAACTACAAAGCATACTTAAAATAAAAATATTATTATTGAAATAAATTTTCAAAAAGACCAGAGAGAACATTACATACTCTCATTAAAATAGCGTCTGCCGTTGCTTTATTCTCTTGCTTAAATTTAAATAGATATTTAAATTATCTTAAATTTACTTTGATCTTTTAACACAAATAGGGCAATTTCCAGAGATGCTAATTGGTTATTTGATTAATGCTATTGTAAAATCAGAGTAAATATATGACTTTTAGAAAATCAGACTCTATCTAAATATTATGTATTAAATGAATGACATATGCTTTCCTAAAACATGCCCAATCTGTGAAATATAATGTGAAATTTTTTCGGAATTTCGCATCAGTAAAAAACAATAATAGAAACAAATTGTCTGTTCTGAAATCAAAAGACAAGACGCTTATTGGGCGTAGAAGGATTGCTGAGGGATATCAAGAACATTTCAAGTCGGTCAACTCGACACAACCTACTAAATATGATATTACGGCTTTAGAGCCTGATCTTTATGAGCCTTTGCTCATACGACTTATTGCCGTTATTACCTATTACAGTATACGGGTTATTAACAGCTATAAGTAAACTAAATAACTTTAAATCTGTGGGTCCTGATGGAGTTCCGATTTATATTTTAATTGACAATAGGGATATTTTCGTAGAGTCGTTACATTTTATTTTCAATATTTCCTTGAAAAATGGGACTTATCCGACAATATAGAATAATTAGGGATTGATCCTTCTATACCATCAAGCGGACGTCAACTGAATGCGGAAAAGGCCAGTATTACTCCTGTGTACAAGAATGGGGATGTATGTAACACTGAAAATTACAGGCCTATACAATTATACCTGTTTTCCCTAGCATGTATGAAAAACTTATTTTTAGCAGATTATTAGGCTATGTGTCTAAATATATAGATATCTATTGAACAACATAGGTTTTTACCAATGCGATAAACCGTAACGAATCTTAGTACTTAGAACTTTACTGAGTATTTGTCAGATTCACTCAATACATGCAAACAGGTGGATGTAATTTATACTGATTTCCGGAAGGCTTTTGACAAGGTGGACCATGATATACTCATTTCTAAGTTAGAAATAATATATCATATAATAATAATAAATAGAATGAGTTTATCATTGGACTATCTCAGACTGTTAGTTCCTACTCAGTTTGTTAAGATAAATGTTACAAAATTCAAATCTTGTAATGTCTACTCTGGAGTGCCACAAGGAAGCAACCTGGGGCCTTTACTGTTCCTTTGTTTTATAAATGATAATAGTAAAATATTTAATTACTCTAAATGCCTGCTGTTTGCTCATAATTTGAAGTTTTTTCGGGCTGTTGATGGCATTGTGAACTGTGTTAAACTTCAACTTGATCTGGAAAATTTGATAAGGCGGTGTTCCAAAAATTTATTGTAATATTAAAAAATGTTTTGGTCTCATTCACGAGGAAAATGAATACAATTCTCTTTAACCTTATGGTAGAGAATGAAACATTGAACAGATTTGATGAAGTAAAAGATCTTGGAATATTATTTGACAGACGTTTGACGTTTAAAGCTCATATTGGTAATGTTTTCTTCAATGTGTGTTGGTTTTTTTATAAGGACTTGTTCTGATTTTACTGATGCTAAAACACTATTACTTCTATTTAACGCACTTATTCGGCCACAGATTGAGTACGGTACTGTAATATATGCTAGGTCTCTGTAACCATTTAAGGAGTGCATTTGGTGGAGAGGCTGCAAAAGCTAATTTTAAAATATTTATTTTTTAAGAAATATTCAAACTACCCTGGTCGGCAAATCTCATATAAGCAGTTAATGCTGGAATTTTACGTCAAACACACTTTGAAAAATAGGTGTACAATATCAGCCATTCGTCACCTTGTTAAACTTGTCAAGAGCAATATTGATGACATCGTCCTTGGTAGACTTTATTTCAGAGTGGGAATAGTGAGTGGCAGGCAGAAGAAGGATTTTGATTTTGCTGTTAATAAATCGGGATGCAGGTAGGGCCGGATCTAGGATTTTGTTTCCTGGGGGGCAAGCTTAATTTTGCTGCCCTTTCTTACATCGCTTCTCCTCAATAATAATTTCAACTGTTTTAGGTAATATATTTCGAAATTAAAGTTTAATCATACAAACAAATAAATAAATAATAAACCATAAATAGAAAATTAAAATGAATATGAACAAATAACGTTAAAATTTCACTTTCCGATTTTTTTTTTTTTTGCCGCAAAAATGTTTATGAGCTCCTCGAAGTTCATGAAAGCAGCTCATTTGCGCTGTATGGAGATTATACTGATATCTGGTGACTTTTGTTGAGAAATTGTGCTCCTCAAATAACTTTTAATTTCTCCAGAAACAGAAACTGAGATGGTAAGAAATATTCATATGGTTGTAGAAAGTTTGGGATACTTCTCTTCCAGTTTATTTTTAAAAATTGACCTTAATGTGGATGATGCAGTGGCACCTTCCAAGCCTCTCTCTGTTGTCAGCCCATGGTGTATGAATCTTTCAATTTCAAAATGAAATTCTTCCTTGTTACGGTTTTCTGCATAGGTATCTGACAATTCGGCTGCTTTGGTATTTAAGCCAACTTCCATTTATGAATTTGAACACCACTCGAAAACTAAGCGTAGAGCTGGTGCATACTACCTGTTACAGTAATCGGGATTGTATAGAAACGAAAGGAAATCGAAAATAGTCGAGAGCACCTGATTTGGCCCAATCCCACTTCGTAAGATTAATTGGTTTTGTTATTGATTGATAGTTAAACTGTTATACTCTAATTACACATAATTTTCAAAATAGTTGGATGATTTACAAATATAAAATAATTTTAAAAAATACAGGAAGAAATGGTAATATCATCCCTACAATGCTCAACGATCGGATGTAAAAAAATGTGGTTTCATATCCGTCCCCTTGAAACGCAATAGCTAAGGCACCCAATCTTAAATTCCTGATCTTCAAATGTTGACTCCTTTTTTCTTTTGGAGGATAGGTTTTCAATACTTTGCCACAATACGTGCCTAATACGTTTCAAAGTGACTAATATGAAAATGCATTCATGCTATATTTTTCTGTACTAACGATGCTTGAATTGGCGAAAAATTAAATGCTGGTATTTGAGGTTATTTACAGATATTTGAGAGACATAAAACTTCGTTTTGGATATCTTCTAATAATATCCTAAATATTTTGAATATCAGTTTAACTGAGACAAGGATGAGACCTGCATCATTAGGATTTCACGATCTCCCTCGTCCTTCAGGCCATGTTTCAGAAAATAGCCCTAGTGGCTGATCTCTATCACACCGACCCAGATCACGCCACAATTGAAGGAACACGAATCTCGTTACGTTCCTTCTCTTTTGGCGCTAATGGCGTCTTTTTGTTTGCGATGCCGCCACAAGATTGTAGTAGAGCTGTCTGTCTTGTCCCCACTATTCGTCCAACAATCGCGGAGCCCCATTTTGCTTCTGTCTTTCAAACGTCGCCGGCCCTTCCAAAACCAGGTGGTACCCCAGTACATTGCGATTTAATTGGACCCCAATCATCCAACCATTTGTCGAAGCTTTGCTACGTGAGGCAGAGTCATGACGGGATGGTGCTTTCACTGCACTCTGCTTTGTACCAGTGAAAGTCCTACTCCCACGACCTCCCCTTTGCCGTATTAACGACATCCCCGCTTATCCGACCAAGCTACTGGGCTTTGCTTCAGCAGCTGCTTCACGATTCACGGGAGGAACATTGCCACACCTAATATTAACTTAATGGATCGAGTTAATTGCTCATTTTAAATCTCCCGATGTATCTAGGAAAATGTTTCAAAGTGAAAATTGTTGACAATTAGAGCGAAATCTAATTTTAAGTTCATTTAAATCTTTCGTCTGAAGAAATCAGTTATTTTGTCAAGTTTCATGAAAATAGTCAAAAACATAAGCATGTGTAAGTAAAAATAGGTAGACAGATATATTGTGCCAACTTCTCCTTAAATTTACATCAATGGTCAACTACATCAAAACCTAAATTTAAAAAAATGATGTAGTCAACTTGTTTTTTTAAATCGGACTGATAGTTCCTGTATATATGTGTATATATATATGTGTGTGTGTGTGTAAATATAATATAGTTCTATCTCTACAATTAATATCCTGATATTACTGGTTCATTATGTTGAGTTGATTATAAAAGCGTTTTACTATTTCTGTTTCAGGAGTTATAAGAACAAAGTTCCTAATCTTTGTAAGTAAAAACTAAAATAATTGATAACCTACTTCTTACAAATGTCTTTAACATGCTTTGAGTAGCCTACTAAGAATTGAGAGATAGGCTATTTTTTGTAATTTCTTCATAATTAGCATTCTGGCTACAAGTAACATCTAATAGATATGTCGTAAAGGTATTTAAATGTAATTAGATAAAAATTGCCGTTCCTAATCTGTCTTCCAATTATGAGTGTTCATGGATTTTTTTCTTTTTCCAAGGTTAAACTATTATAAAGAAAAACACTGTATTCAAGAATTACATCCAATTTACAATCAGTGGAAAGGTTACCCTAAACATTATTCTTTCCTGATTATTTTTTTGTTTAAAAAGGATTTGCCAAATGAAAACACTAAGGCTGACTCATAAGAATGTTCATTACCTCAAGTCTCTGATTTCGTAATGTTCCATTCGTATTTTTTGCATTATTGATATATTTTTTATTTCATATCTTGTCTATTACATCGTTCACAAAATTTGCGGTACCATAATTAGTTTCATTTAAAGTCCATCTTCATGTCTACCAGGCACTGTGCTGCCTCTTGATAACTCACTTCTCGTACCGTCATAAATTCACAAATACTTAAGGTGCACAAAAGAGCACAAATACTCCGAATCTGGACTGGACTTGAGCGGACTTGACTCCCGTATCCTATTAAATACGCGACACGAGTTCGTAACAGGACTCCAGTCCAATTTCGGTGTAGCCGCTCATTTATACAATAGTTACCATTCTCTAATCGTATAGTCATTCTTCAAAAGACTATTCCTGCTTGTTTATATACAACTAGATAAACTAAATTCGAAGGGAGTTAATTTTCAAATAATGGTTAGACATCATGGTTATTTTCGTATCTTGTTGCTAATTTTTTTTTTTTGATTCACGACTAGGTCAACAACGTGAAATTTTTAAAAATTCCCTATGAATTTAGTAAAGCTGTTCTATTTAGAGATCAGATCAGAGTGACTCATTCTTTGCCCATGAAAAAAAGTTATAAAAAACTAGTTATTCTCTAAATTAAATTATGAACGAGGAGTGACGATTATTTTGTGTGACCGTCACTCAGTTCAATGAAATAGAAATTACTTGGCTGAAATTGTGTTCTTTTCTCCTGTATCACTGATAATTCACTTACCTTTACGGACTTTACATTTTCTGCTGCACTATCAATGTTCAAAACATTTGCTAATCAAATAATGATTGTGCCATGTGATGAGTATTCATTTAGTCTTAATTCATAAACATAATATGTTTAGTATAAACATAATAAGTTATAAAATAAATAAAATGGTTTATTTACCATATAATGCAGGGAGTATGAGAAAAAATCAACGGGTATTTCACAAGATCCGGCAAATACCGGGATAAGATCCGACAACCCAATTTCCTGTCGTATTCATTTAGCGTTTTGTCTCAACGAGGTTCTCAAGCAAAGCCTGCTTTATAACGAGGAAAACTAATTTTAAACTGCCATACTAGCATTTTTTACAATTTTCAACTACAAATATTGACCTGTCTTTGCATTTGTGTGGGTAGAATGTATTTGCTCTGCAGTAGACAGGCGGGGTGCTGCGACTGTTGGGGATCGTGAACGTTTTTCACCCGACGTCCGACTAGTTTAAATAAAGATAAAAAAAAAATAGACACGGAAAACGTTGGATCCGACACCGATGATTGTCGGACCGTGATAAAGGAACGCAGACTTTCCGTGAAAAATAAATTTGCGCCGGATCCGACTCCGGTATTGATTGGACCGTTTTAAAAGGCCCTAAGGCATCGAACAGTATTCAGACGGATTTAAAGTACACCCAATATCTTGTAAGCTACTTGTCCTATAAAAAAAAAAATAGATATTTACATAAATATATACGAAAGTAGCAAAATTTGCTAAAATGCAAGCCATAATAAAGGTATGTATGTTTTATGTTTACAATATCTTGTAAGCTACTTGTCCCATAAAAAATATGACAACACATGACTTCCTTGTACGCCTATTAAATTATAAATCCGTGGCTCAAAAAGTGATACTGAATTTGGTTACTAGTTTCCGACTAAGGAAGCTGAAGGAAGTAAAGAAATAATCCAAGGAAGAATAAAACAGAGAGATACGAGGAAGTTAGAAGCCCAATAAATAAGTCAGGAAGCAGGATGACTAGCCGCCAGAAGAATCAGTCTCAGAAGTTCCTTACGCAATATCTCAGGTAATAATGGTCCGATTTAAATGATTTTTATTTCGTTTTGTAGGGAATTTCATTAGCTTTCGTTTAAATAAAATTTGCGGACGGATTTTTTATTTAGATATTTACATAAATACATACAAAAGTAGCAAAATTTGCTAAAATGCAAGCCATAATAAAGGTCTGTATGTTTGAGAGTTCTGGAGATATTGTTACTTTTTTTTTTATGAATTTTTTTAGGCGAAAATCGTGGGAACTACTATTCCTACGAAGATGCTTATCATAAACTCCATCAAAGCTGCATTAAACTCCCTTAAATTTAAATACTAATAGATGTCTATATGTCTACTAAACATTTTCTAAGATATCGAACATTAATCACGTTGTGACACATATTCAATTAATGTTGCATAATATCAAATACGGGTAATACACTATCTTTAACATTACAAAGAAGTGATAAAAATACCTAATACTTATCAAATTTCATGAAAATAAATCTATAATTGATTTATAATTAACTTATAAAAATTAAATCAAACTCCTAACGCAATAGTCGATCTAAAAAAATAAAGGATATGTTGAAAATTAATAAATAATTGAAATTTAATTTAATTTAATTAGGTGAATTTAATAAGTATATGCAGATTTATTTATTTATTTTTGATAACATTCCTATTACCTACAGTATGTAACAGTATTAAATTCTCAGGTATTTTATGAAATTTAGTTTAATATTGTTTATTAAATGACAAAGGTGACCAAAATGATCAAACTTATCGTGTTTGGTTAGTATTACTATTTTTTTTTCTTAACCCTAATTTTAAATATTTTGTTTAGTAATGTTCAAGATCAACACCCTTTTACTATATCGTAGATTCATTCCAAGGTTTTTATGATTCATTATTTTATTTTAATTTAACCAACTTTTTCATGTGTGTCCATTATGTTTACTATTATATTATATAATGCATAACTACAGTTCTCTGAAAATCAACGGATGCGAAGTTTGTACAACTCAGTATTCATCTGTTATTTCACAACCACAGAATGATTTTGTAAACAATGATAGGATGCGTTTTAAAGTAAAATACTTGTAGATGAAAGTCTTCGTAATAATAATTCTTATGTGCTTAAGAAATTGTTAAAATTCATTATTCTATCAAAATAAATTTAAAAAAAAAAATCAAATTCCGAAAAATTCAAATTATAATTGTTTTCTTAAATTATGCCCAAATTTAATTCATGTATAGTAGAAATGTTCGAAAATTATTTTTCCGAATACCTTTCATATTCACAGAAAATGGTAATATATATAGTTGTGCAACTTTACGGCAAAGAAAATAGAAAAATTAAATTAAAAAACAAGAGTAAGAACCTATCATGAAAGATAGCTTTCAACATGGAAATTGTAAAGTTATTTCAAATAAAATAATGTAAGTGTTAATGCTATGTGATCAGGAAGAAACACACAGAAAATAAAGTTAATTTGGGACTTGAAAATTCGTATGCATTTATTTCATTAAAGTTATTTTAAAATTATACCAATATCGATTACATGCTTATTACTTCATCTACCAATTTTATAAAATAATCATCCATTTTAATTTATTTATTATCTTTAAAATCGAGTATGATTACCATACATATTACTAAAATTATTTAATTATAATTATTAATTAATCACTAAGCAATGTTCTGTAGTAATACACTATATTCCTGGACGGGTACTGAAGTCTTCCTCTTGTCTTAAATAAAAAAAATAAATAAAAAATAATATAAGTTTCTCTTTAGGTACAATAGCCTTTTTTTTACATTTTATTTCTGCAAATTTTTAATTAAGTTTATGTTCGATATAAAAATTAATCCATGAATATTGCTCAAATAATGTTTAGTAGAATTGTATATTTTGTGATAAAATAATTTATCAACAATTTATGAAAGGTATAGAAAAAATATATATTTTTGCTATGCTTAAAATATTGCTACGTCTAGGGATACAACACAATTAAAAAAGTAATGAACAACGGTTATTATTTGAAACATATTATCTAGAAAAGAGAAAAACCAAAAATGATACGATAACGTACTATATGAGCGTTTTTTTCTTTTTATTTATTTTTCTTAACATATGAACGAATGAATGAAAAATGTTATTTAGAAAATTTCTTATTAATTTTTTTTTTTAACGTACAGATTCAGCAGTTCATAGATGAATTAATCTGACTTTCAGGAGCTTTTATTGAACCTTTCATAAAAAATATAAATGTGGAAAGGTTGATATAATCATATACTTTATTAAATAATATGTAAATATAAAAGAAAGCCATATACGTAAGAAAACTATATAAAATTGTACATAATATTAAACGATAAGTAAATACAAACATAGACAATATAAATAATCATAAACTAATCATTAACACAAACATCAACATAAATTAGCGAAAACTACATATACAAACTATAAACTAATATAAACTAAAAATATATCATGGTCAGATGCCAAGTGGCCAAAGCCGATTTTTTTTCCAAATTAGGTTCTGTGCAGAAATCGATACTAGGTATATAAATGTACTTAGTGGCTAAGAAACCCAAGAATTACACAGGTTTTTTTTTTATTTAGTAAAAATAATTATAATCAAAATAACTCCTTAACATTTACTTGTAATAGTAAATAATAAATAAAATCAGTGGAAAGGAAAAAAAGCCGTTAATATTTGCATCTATAACTTTTTATATTGTTATACTATATTAGCTGTTGTATGCGGCTTCGCACGCTAATAATTCATTTCTGCCATTTCGTCTGATTAATATACGTTTATAGTAAGGACAAATACAATACATATAATAATTGTGTAACACAGTGGGCGTACGCGAGCCAAACCCCGTTTCTGCCACTCCACAGGAAGCATTTAACACTTACTTGGACCGAAAATGAAACCTTTGTCAAAACATACATAATTTTTTTAAACTTTTAAATGAAACACCCGAGATATTGTACCTTGTCTACCATGAGGATTTTGTCCATCTTTTAAGCCATCACCAATTTCAGACCACTTCGGTTGCATGAAAACGTAATAAACAAATAAGGAAGATCATAGTGAAGAACATATGTCATAGCATCCTGAGTTCTCTAATGCTAATAACGGGGCCGACCAGTTAAACAGTATGGCAACACAAACATCTTTTCAATAAACGAAACGTTACTATTCATCCCCCTTAAACATGACATCTTTAAAATGAACATAGTTTTCCGCTCATAGCTTGCTTTGGTTGAATATTGTATAATTACAAACCTTTCTGTCTCTATTTTGGCATACATGTCAACCAAAAGCTGGTTGAAAAGGCAACGATACAATAATATGTAACTAATACAAACGTTTTAGCTTCTGACCATAACCGTTGTATACCGTCGCAACACGTTTGCGAAATAAACCAAATAAATAAATAATGTTGAACTGTTCTGTTGAAATATCTGTCAAAGATTTCCATTTTCGCTTTTATATATGTATGTGTATATATAAAATATATATATATATATATATATATATATATATATATATATATATATATGTACATAAAATGCATTAAATGTAACATAAATTAATACCTCCTAAATAATGCATGACGGTTCTTGGTCCTTCAATCTATTGTCAGAAAACCCCACTTCTAAGCCTAATTCCTTCCGAAACATTTTAATATTCTTTCCGAATATATATGCATATATATATATATTTAGTCACCCTATTTCCTTTACCAAAAAAAAAACTTTATTTCAAGATTTCTGTAATTAAAATGAGTATAAATGCTTCAAACCGCCTATTTGTCAAAAACTTTATTTTACATAAAAAGCGGTTGACTAATTTACTAGCAGTTTTATAAAATAAATATTCCAACATGATAGGTAAATTAATGTGATACCATTTATGTTAAAATTGTCTTGGAAGTGTCACATGGGCTTCTAGTGGTAACCGTTGCGTATGCGATATTCACTAACAATAGGAAGGTAATTTTTATTAATTTAAATCATGTTACGATTTTGAGTGCTATTCAATAGCACATAGCAAGCAGGAGGTAAAATCTTGGTACTACTAAAATCAAAATCATATATGAGATTTCACGGCGGCAATTACAATATATTCAAATACATAAGTGAGTAACTTATATATACTCATTAAATGTAAGGATGTAAATAATTTTTTTTTTCCAAATCACTGAGTTGGCAGGACCTCTGGCCTAGTTGCCGCAGAATTTCTCAGCACCTTGACTTCTCTACTACTCTCGTTTCCAAATTTTCACCGCGATTCCGGTTGACCGCAGAATTGGAACATTCTCAAATTTGATTATGGACGTGTAAGGTCACGAAAAAATTAAAATGTTCCTTTTTTAGAACCAGATCAAAGGGGAAGAAAACCTCGAATTTATCATTATAAAATGCTTAAAAATACGAATAAAAATTAATCACAAGAGTTATCTGCAAATTATTAAAATTAAAAAAAAAACTTTGGCAAACTCAAAGTTATTCTGTTCAAGTTATAAAAAATATAAAAGATTATTTTTTTTATTTTGTTGCTAAGAGAGTAAAATTATCAGTTTTATTAGTTTCGCTTGCTGATGTTTGTTTCAAAAACTCAAATTCGTAAAAAAAAATATTAGCATTGGTTGGATGCGTTTTAAAATAAAATGAAAAATAGTAGCTTCTAGTACTTCTTAATTTATTATTAGAAGATAAGTTGCTGATCATTTATACAATGTACTTGTTTAAATAAAGCAATGAATAATAAGCTCCATTAAATTCTACATAGAATCTTATGCAATATAATTCTTAATTTTATGAAGCTGATTGGATTTCGTTCCACTCCTAAAAAAATAAGAAAGAAAAATGATAAAAGACGGATAAGTGCGTTCCTTGGACAATTGCGTTTAATCAGCTCCTAAACGGTGTAATATTAGTCCAATAGTGTTACAATGTTCAGCTGCTGTTGTTATTGCTAATATTAGGTTTATAATTTTATTTTGAAAGCATTGTACTAATGTCATGCCGTTTAAAGCCGCTGCACCTTGCGGTGTACCAACTTACCTTCGTAAGAATTTCCAAAAAGAAGTTTATGGTAAACCTGTCAGATCAAATGGTAGAGATATCATACGAATTATTTTGTAAGTAGTAGATATGAGTATTTCTAATACTAACTTATTTATGCGCTATAGAGATCATTGTTCAAATTTAACTAGGCAATCAACGTGGATTTAAAACAAATGAAATTATAGTTGATTTTAAATTAAACTCAAACTAAAATGTTATATTTTTTTAAGTATTATTTTTCCGAATCCCTTTCATATTCACATAAAATGGTAAATGTAATCTAGTTATATATTTGTGCAATTTTAAGTTATTATAATTCAATGAAAATTAAAATAATAAAATACACAAGTGTAATCGATCTTGGAAAATACGATAGCTTTCATCATTGTAAAGTTGTTTTAAATAAAATAAAGTAGGAATTAATTTATTTAAAATATGTTCTCAGAAATATAAATGAAAAAGGTAAAGTTAATTTTGGATTTGAAAATACTTATACATTTACTTCATTAAAGGTATTTGCAAATTATGTCAATATCCAATACTTGCGTATTATTTCATCTACCAGTTTAATAAAATAATAATCCATTTTAATTTATTTATCATCTTTCAAAATCGTGTTGGATCATCATACATAATACTAATATTAGTAATCCACTAATTCCCGAACGGTTAAGAATGACATTGACAAGCTGACGGACCCAGATACGCGTATAACATTCTCCGCAATCATGGATGAAAGAGTAAGAGTGCTTGGAGAGCCTGAAGACCTTAATGATTATTGGACCGGATGCAAAAATCTGATGCCGAATGTGAACCAGGAAATACTAGGAATGGAAAAACATAAAAGGAGCGCGCCATTGTTTGATGAAGTGTGCTGTGCTGCTAATGAGGAAAAGAACAGAATTTACCCCTAAGCGCCCTGTCTAAGTGCCCGGTCTGCCCCTCCCTAAGCGGTAAGTTCTGTTAATACTCAGAGAGCTTGATACGATTTTAATATATTTCTCATTTTCCGATAGTTGCAAGCCATCGAAAAACATTGTATGTTGTAATTCCATAATTTCTTTTATTTTTGACATCTGCATCACGTCGTAAAGGTTGCTTATTTTTGCCTTCTGGAAGGTAGTTCTATTTACTATTCTATTTTTCTAATTATGCCCTTCTGGAACGATTCCAAGCGGTTAAATGTTAATTTATGTAATATTCTTAAGCATAAGTTTACCATATAATACTGCCGGTCTAAGGATTCATTTATAAATCATAAATTTCAGCCTGAGAAAAAGGTTTCTTGAACCTAGCAAGCGATTGAGCCTGCTTGCTTAAGCTCGAACTGACTTTACTTTCTTATCAATGTGGGTCGAAAAAGTCATGCGTCGGTCTAATAGTATGACCAGATATACTAATTTATTAGAGATATTATTTGAGCTGAAAGTTGGCTGGAAGTTTCTTTTTGTCTTTCTGGAAGAAAAAGAAAACTTTTGTTTCATATACATTGGCCTCAATATTTAACTTTTCTATCTCGTCAATAATCCTTTGATATGCCACTTTGGCATGGTTTAGGGCCCTTTGGTTTAGGGTCAGATGTATAAATAGAGAAAAGGATTGGTGACAAAACCGCTCCTTGTGGAACACCACAAATATGAGGCACTTATTTTGAATATTATTATTCTACCTTTTCTTAGAAGATTCAAGATCAGTCATTCGCTGGCAGACTAGGCTGTGCGAGATGGCATCAAAGACTTTTGAGCAATCAACTAATATTGATAGGGAGAGATAAAATATGGAGGAACTTTATTTATTAAGTAATGCTGCCCAAATAAATTGGGTTGCTGCATATAAAAATTAATTATATGCAGTAAAAAATAAATTATTTATATGAAAACTTCTTAGAAATCAATAATTTTAAAGATTTTTTTTTTCAATTTAGCTATTGAACTTCTCTTTTCTGGCTTATCCATTATAATACCATGACATAATAAAATTTTATAACATACAATAAAAGTTAAAATAAAAATAGTCGACAAGTTTAAACTTTGCCAATTCACTCACCTTAAAATAGTAGAGAAAACAAAATAGTATAAATAAAAATTCCCATAAACTATACTGCTACATATTTCAATGAGAAAAAATTGAAACAATATAGTAATAAATAGGTGCTCATCTAGTGGCCAACTTCGCAACCTCCATATCCATCGAGCTGTTCGGTATAGATTTGCGAGATCCGAACTACGGTCCTCTCACAGTGAAGTATCTTTCTCTCCGATAGTCCGCAGAATTTCTTCTTTGAGAGAAGGATACACTTTTCGTATATGTCCTTTTTTTTATATAATGTATATCAGTACTGTGCCCGTGTACTTAATTTCGTAACCCGTTGACTTAGTATAACCTTATTCACGAGCACAAATTTATATATATATATATATATATATATATATATATATATATATATATATAATCTTTATATACAATAATTACCATATATTATTTCATTGATTATAGAATTCTGAGATGCACTTTCCTCAATTCGTATTATACGATTGACTTTTTTGCTTAATCATTAATCAGTTTGCAAAAATCTTTCATGTCCAATTTTCATAAGCTAACAGCGACCGACTTAGGATAATGAACATGGGAAGAAAACAGATGGCGAAACGTACTCTGGGAGCAAGGGCAGGTCATGTGATAAGAGTAGTTCGTGAAAGTTTACCGCGGTTCTTACAGGACTTGACATTCAAGATCCCGAACATCACCCGAAGGAATGCTGTTGAACATCTTGGAAGGCGATCGTTGGAGCTGGAATTTACCGCCCATTGAAGGAACGGATACAAGCCATCAACGTAACTGCAATGTGAAATTGATCTGTCATATCGTTAGACGTCAAGTTCTTGTAGACACACTTGTAAGAGAATTATCATGACGTTGAAAAACGATCTTACTTCAATAAATCGCAAATAAACCAGTAGTAATAAAATAATAAAAATTCTATTAGGTGCTAATCGTTGTACGTTTGCATTTTGGTCGATGTTGAAACTTGAAACTAACGAACAAGCGCTGAGAAAAGTCGAAAAACTGAAAAATATTATTGTTTTATCAAATATGGTCGATTGGTACATGTCGTTAATTTCACCTTATAGGTAGTTTAAGTGCTACAATCAGATCAAACAAAAATTTATTGCACAATAAAAATAAATTGTTCCAAATAGATACGTATCCTAACATTTTTTTTAAAAGGTTTTTGTGTGTTTGATTTCAAACATTTGACGTTTGTCTTCCATCTTCATAAATGGCCGACATATGGGCGTCTGAATCCTTTTATCGACCGCAATTGTGAAACGAAATTGCGGATGGTAATCCGGGATTCCACATGTCGAATCCCGAGGATCATTTTGGATGTTACCGGTGATTGGTGCCAAATCTCAATTTTTTTCATTCGATTTTTCGATCTTCAAACGTAAAGCCTCAAACTTTGAGCGGAGTGGGTTATTTTTTTTTCTTTTGTTCTATCACAAAGGTTCATCATTGAAAATAATTGACCAAAAGGTTGACCTATGAGAGAACACAATTCTAGGAAGTAACACAAATACGCACTACTTAAAATCCGGGTATTTGAACGTTGGTGCCTTTTTTACACCAAAGAGATTTTTTTAACCGCAAGAGCTGAAAGGAATAGAAATACAAAATTTCTTGGTAACGAGACTACAGAGGATAGATTTCATGGTTAACTTTATGTATTAGGATCAGTATCAGAAAAATCCCGGACTTTACGAGCGATTCGTACTTTAAACAATCAAAAAAACTCTTTTTGATTTTTTAAACACTAGACAGTTTCTCGTTAAAATGGATTCTCCTTATTTTAACGTTTCGCCCTATATTAGTTATAAAATACCGTTTAAGAAATAATGAAAGTTAAATATAAATAACATTAGTGATTAATTGTGACTTTAAGATGTAACGACCTAAATATAAATAAACAGATTTAAATAGAAATGCTTTATTTTTTCTGAAGGTAATATGTTCACTTTGTCGATAATTGTTTTATATCCTTAGGTTTATAAGGTAACCTGCAATCTCAGTAAATGTAGTGCTGATGTTATCTTTGTTCTTTTTCATTAAATCTGTAGTAAAACTACAGTAATTTCCAATATAGTTTCAATGTATTAATCCCATGAAAGATACTTTACTGGCTGTTTAAGCAGTAATTATGTTTACTACTAAAATATATAATAACATTAAAGAAATCTGCACTGTCTTACACCGTATCAGCTGGAGTTATTGATTCACATTAATTCACATTGAAGTTATTATTGACATTATTTTAAACTACATATTTTAAACTACTCTTCAAAGTTAATTATTTTTTATTATTTTCAGCTACTTTCACTCATCTTTCTGCTAGTAATTTGATTTGATGGTGGTACCATCAAATCACTCCTTTGGTTTTGAGGCAAAGATCTCTTCATACCCAATTTTTACGTTTTCGTAATTATCAAAGATTTGACATTTTAAAAAATGGGCCATTGATCTAAACAAACTATAATCTGATGGTGCAATATTTGGCTTATACGCAGGATGAGGCAAAACGTTAACGCCTTGCAGTTCTGATCATTTTTCCTTGGTAAAACGAGAACGATGTGCAGGGGTATTGTCGTGTTGCAAAATGGCTTGGTTTCTGTTAACAAAGCTGTTAAAATAGCATAAACTCTGTCTAGCTGTTCGCATTAAAGGTTTGAGTCCAAAGCCCGACCATCAGGAACATGCTCAAAGTGCAAAACGCCTTCGAAGTTCCACTAAACACTAAGCATCACTTTTTCCCAAACCGATCTAGGCGAACCTCCGGTTGTGCAGCTTCACCTTGCCGTACCCATTGCTTATGTTTGCTAGGTTTTTTTTAAAATATCCACTTTTCGTCACTTGTGATAATTTTTTTCCAGAACCTGTCATCTTTCGGATTTTTAAGAAAAAATTTGCACATATTAACCTGCTGGTCTTGGGATTTTGTCAAGTTATGTGGGTCGGACTTTGGTCTTAAATTCCGTAAGCCCAGGTTTTTAAGATAATGAGCCACTGTGGCATTGGAAGCCCCTACTGCAGCCGATAAATCACGAGTAGTTGCATGTGGATCCTGTTTCACACATTCAAGAAGAACGACCGATCATCAACAACCGATAGGTGATCTGATCTGGGTTCATCTGCAAGGCTCATATTCCCATTGTTGAAACGCCTGAACCAAAGTGCGGCATTATTTCGATGGATAATTTAATGGATACTCTCTCCTTGTATGTCTTCAGTTTCTTCAGCGGCTGCCTTTGCATCTTTTTTTCAGTAATGTCTCAAAAGACTGCGAATCACCATTTTTTCTACTGGCATTGCACGTCAGTTCTAAAAATGTAAATGACCCCATAAAGCCAATTCACAAGAATTTTAAAGAATTAGTCAAAGTAAACATTAACATAAATAGTAGGAACAAAAACATTCTTATATGATTAATTAAGAGAGTTGGAATTAAGGGTTGTGTTCATGCACAAGGACTTTTGTAACAACCAAGTATATATGTCCTAATTTTAGAGTATTTAAAAAGAGAGTTGCTGCCTTGTTTAAATAATTTTTACAAACGACTATAAAATCAAAAAGAAACATAAATTAATTGCTAATATGCAATACCAGAGATAACACAAGCTTTATGTAATTGGCCTCTCAAGGTCAACGTTTTTTGATTTCTTTTAACTATTTAAGAGTTCTATAGTCCTCTATAATTGTTAGAAATAGTTCTATTGTTTTAACCACAAAAATAGCAACTAAAGATACGGAAAGCCAACTTGACACTCCTCGCAACTTTGAAGTCCTATATCTTCTATGCTATCAATTGTAGCGCTTAAGTTAATAAGGATACTTTTTATAATTCTTAGGAGGGTCAACAGAACTCTCTAAGAAATTATTGCCAAAAATTATATCGATAATCATTAGCATTTTTTGTCTAGAAAGCGAAAGAAAATTATTGTGGTAACCGATTTTTTTGTTGAGATTTCTTTTGCCCCCTCCCTCAAGAGTTATAAAAAATTTCTTTATAACTTCTGCGCTAACGTGGATAGCAAAAAATTTATAGGATTTCAAAATTGTAAAAAACGTAGTTTGCAAATTCGAGATGCTAGAATTTTTTTTTCACTTCCTTGCCAAAAAAGTGTTAATTATTATCAATAGAATCGTGAAAATTTTTCGCTCCTTATAAATTTTCAGTCAATATTATGTTTGGCAACATTTTTTTGGTAGCCGGCTTTTTTGTTGATAGTTCTGTTTCTTTCTCTTCTACTAAGAGTTCTAAAGATTGTACTTATCAACTTATGCGTTACTGTTGAAAGTATATAAGTTAAATTGCTTCAAAGTTGGCCTCCCGTATGTTTAATTGCAATTTTTTGTGATATAAACAACAGAATTATTTAAATAAATAAACCAGATCTCAAGAATTCTTAAGGGGTCTATCAGAACTCAGAAGTGGTAATTTACTTGAAGCTCATAATTGATTTCCATACATAATCATATTAAAATATAACGCAAAACTTTTCAAATTTGGTATTTATGATTTATCTACTGATTTAAATAACATACTAGATTTTGGTCTAAATTGGCAAACTAGAAACGGTACTTTACTTGAAGGTCATAATAATTTTCATAAAAAATTATATTAAAATATAATGTAAAACATCTCCAATTTGGTATATAAAGCTTTTATATCAATATAAATAATATTCTAGATTTTGGTTAAATGGTGAGCCGGGAGAGGTACTTTACTTGAAGATCATATAAACTTACATAAAAAATTATATTAAAATTAAATACCGGGATTATATGGTTCGGTGATAAAGGTTACAAACGCGATTTTTTCTCCACTCTAATTAAACAATTTATTACTTGTTTTAAGTGCTAAAATTCAGTGTAAATATTTGTTTTCCTCCGCATATATATAAATATATATATATATATATATATATATATATATATATATATATATATATATAGTATTTCTACTGCTACTCATATGAAAACATTTATATATATATATATATATATATATATATATATATATATATATATATATATATATATATATATATTATTTCTGCTGCTACTCATATAAAAACATTTTATATATATATATATATATATATATATATATATATATATATACAAATGTATTGTATATATCAACAAATTGCGTATATCATATAAAGAAAATACTACGAACAAAACATCGCAATATATGTAATATTGCAATGTTTTGTTCGTAGTATTTTCTTTATGTGATAGAATAAAACGATACCCTTGGAAAAGTTTGGAACTATATTCGGCATACGTCCATTTAATAATAAATTTAATAAATCCAATACAAAAATCAAAAACTATGATTTACATATAATTAATATATTCTAAAACAAAGTCTCTTGTCTATCTGATAGTAGTTTATAAATAATCAGTCAACGTTTCGCCCATTCATGGATATTGAGGATTTCAAGGTATTAAAACTTACTGCAGACCACATATAACACATCTTACTTTAACATCCTAAAATGAACCAACTAAATAATACTGTTACTGAAACTGGTATTGGTGGGGGAACTAGTCCGGCAAGTGGGCCTTGTGGTCCTATTTGCCAACCCCTGACGGCTACCTTTACGTCACCGCCGCCTACTAACCAGAGTGAGAGTGTCAAGGGATCGTCGCGAAATTAATATTGACTGACCCAGGTGGGAATCGAACCCACAACGTTTCGAACCAAGCACTCTGCGATCCTCGGTCCAACGTATTCGGCCGTCACGTCTTCAACTAAACAGAAACAGTATACCTCTAATAAACAGATACAATTATAATAAAATGAGTGATATATCTTCTCTCTCTACTGTCTTATTTGAATGGTAATAATATTTTGCCTTTAAAATAAAAAATAAAATAACATTATATAATATAAAATAAAAATATCTATTTAAGAATTAATTTATTTAAACATTCAAAGAAAAATTGATATTTTTATTTTATTTTTAGATGTGAGATGTTTTTCATGTGAGATGTTCTATTTCTGGTAATTATGTGTTCTTATCTTTTTCCGTCCTCATGCATGAATTAGTGTAACTTAGTTGACTGGTTAATTATTTAGTGTTATTTGAGAAACTTAAGGCTTTGTTTTAAAATATTAAATATAAAATATTAAAATATTAAGCTTCCAATATCCTTTAAATTTAATTATACTGAGCAACTGTAGGTGTGTCATAATTCTGATAAAATGGGCAATATGGCACTAGTTTTGACGTATCTGCACTATTGACCACTGAGTAAAAGTCTGGAATTATTAATTCAGCCTTGCAACGAAATGTATTTAAATGGCTCAAAAAAAAAAAATTCAATTTTTCGTAATTTCAAATTTCGATTCCACAGCAGATACCTCGTGAACAGGGCCGGATTCACCACTGCGCAGCTCAGCCTAGAAGAATATTTTTTTAATTAACTAAAAAAATGTTTATGATGGGTTAAGAAAAAGTCCTATAAGATCATAAGTGATGTTATAATACGATAAAATTAAAATTGTCATTATATATATTATTTCTTTACGTAAAATGCCGAGCAGACCGCCCCTCCTCGCCTTCCGGTGACACGAAGATGCAGCGGCAATACTCATGGGACTGAAGCGCATACAACTTAAATCCAGCCATGATCGTAAGATACCTTACATCAATTTCTTTTATCTTAGTTTGTAAAAGTGTTGACCGGAATCCTAAGATTGGTGAAATGTCCATCTTATAGCAGTTAGCAAAGAATAAAATGATTTTTTGTAGCAGCTCTGTCTGTTTGAGAGCTTCTTTCTTTACAGAAATATAAATTATAACACGAAATAAAATAAAACATTCTTTTCAATATATGTTTTTGATACGGAATCATATTTATAATATTTGAAACATATTCTATAAAAGTTCTAAGTATTTTTACATCGATTTAACAGATTTAAGATCGAAGCTAATGCTAATTTAAAACCTTGACAGTAAACGGAAAAAGTAAGATTTGAGAAGTAAATAGATGCATGGCCCTTTGATCAGACTTGCAAATTAGACATTTTATGGCTGTTTGTCATTTGATTTTTTTTCTCTTAATTTTCGATAATGAAATCAATTTTTTTACTAAATTTAAGATGCCTACACCTTTCAATTTTTTTGGAATAAGATTTTGCATTGATTCTGCAAATTGATCGCTTAAGAGTTTTGCTACAGCGGATGGCATAATTTTTAACCTGAGGAGGCTTCTGTCAATATTCCCTTTCAATATTGATTTCATTGAGAGATTTGTTCATAAAAATACAATATTTTTCGTCTTCGTGATTATTTCTTTGGTTCTCAGCCAGCGGACTATGTTTTCAGCTATATACTTCTTCTTTTTTGTTTATAAATTCTTTATGATTTAGTTTTGACATAAATTTAGCAAGCTACATCCATTGAACTTTTAGTTCTTTTCTGTTTCTTGCTTTCAGTTATGTAAATGAAATATTCAAGTATACACGCTCTGCCATATTGTTTAATCCTTTGACGTTCACGCTAAAATCTATGATGGGCGACGAAAACAAATATTTCTTTAATGCTTAATTTAAAAAATATGCAAATAGAAATTTGATAAAGGTTTTCATACTAACTGAATGAAATTATGTTGTGTTGTTACAATTTTTCATAAAGAATAATTGAAGTTATTAGAAGTTGTACTTCACCACTTCAAGTTCTTTAACAAAATACGGCTAAAGACGTCCGCCATTTTTTAAATAAATATAAAGACATTCTTATTTTATTTCTTCCATTTTTTTTGTAAAAATGAAAACTATTAATTTAAAAAAAAAAATATTTTCAATATTTGACCTTCCATTATATACGGTTATCTTCACAAGTTTGCCAGGGACCATGTCCCATTAGAGTAGTAACTAATTGATTCATCCAACATTTTTGGGATATTATTTAGATACTGTATAGGGGGACGAAGTATCCCCGAAACGTCTAAAAAATATATATTAATTGACTTTGAGGCAATTGAGGCCTAGGAGGTTGAAGAAATTATTCTTAAACAAAATTATACAATATAGGTATCCTTCACTTTATATTATGTACGTATATCTCCTGTACAACGTTTATGTAATATAAAAACGTCTTTTTGATTTTCAATCCCATGTAAATCCTGAAAAAATCTTATCGACATCCACAATAAATCATTAGTTTATTAACCAAATAAGGTAAAGAAGAAAAAATATCATGACCAGCAGAACTCTAAAAGTGAAGAGAAAAACAAAATTGAAAATAGTAAAATGGCGCAGATAGGAGAAATAAGTTGAGACCTCTGAAAGGCACTTCTCGAAGACGAACTCTATTCGCATACAAATTTTAAATCCTCTAACTCAACTTGGAGGAACTGTAAAAATGCAAAACATTTTATACAACGCAAAAACATTTAAGGTCGTAATGAATTTTGACCAAAATTTACCCTCACTTCTACGATATTGTTCAAGTTAGAAAACATCATCGAATTTCAGCTCATTCTCGTACCCAAACGCGGCACCTTTGGTACATCTGGGTATCTAATGAGCTGAAATTCGATGTTGTTTTCTCTCATATATATATATATATATATATATATATATATATATATATATATATATATATATATATATATATATATATATATATATATATGAGAAAGAAATATCAAATCACTATTCTTATAAGCTGTTTTCTTATGACCTCTAATAATGAAACGTATTTGAAATGAAAAATATTCGTTATTCTATAGATCCCGTTGTTCAGCAAAGACAAAGAACAGTTATTCACGATGGCATGTTTACTCCGTGACTGAATCAGTCGAAGAAATACAATAAAAGGTCACACGGGACTCATCTGAAGGAAGATCCGATGAATAGCTTATGCAAGACAAGGAATGCGCTTTGTAAGGCAAATCGAAGTGGATTAAACAAAGCAGTGAAATAGCAAAACACAATATGGGATTGTTGTGAGGGTATGTCTATCAGTAAAATTATCCTTAATGGCTAGCATACCTTTTAGAGCGTGGGTGGAAGATGAATATTTCCTCTGTTTAGTCCAGGGTTACAATAGACAAGACAAAAAAACAACTGACTATCTTTATGTTATTATTGATTATAAAAAATAATCCAATGAGTCACTCAAGGTTTTACTTGAGGTTTAACTGTATGTGAATATCCTTCTCCTACGTACATGAATAGGCACTTGGTTGAGTTTCGGTTGCATATCGAATAATTAGACAACTTTTAATGGTATTTAAAGCAAAAGTCACAGTGGTAAAAATTTTCATAATTAACGTAAGACTCTAGTTCAATAATTCATAAGTTTAGATTTTTTTATAATATTATTTATTACTAAACATGTTAAAAAAATTACTGGAACGATTAATAAAGTTTTTTGATTTATTTATTTATAAATTTTTATTTTATAAAAAATATTTTGGAATTCTTGATGGCCAAATTTCTTTAAACATTGATAAACACTGTCTACCATACGTAGGAAAAACTGATAATTTTGAAGTCTGTAATTTTTTATTCCATGGATTTTTGTTTTATAATCATGAATATATGGGGCTTCTTTAAAGATATTAATTTGTATTATATATAAAAAAAAAAACTATCGAAAAAATTTCCAATTTACAAAATTAGTTTGAAAAGAGGGTAAATCTATGACATAATTTTAGTCAATTCGTAAAGAAATGTTCGAAAATCATTTACTGCTGAATAGTTAAAGACGGACTTAGTGCTACTAAGGTCAGCTACATTAACACTTAAACATTTTCAAGTTTCAACTCTTTGATATTATGTTGGATCATGGAAAGAATATACTCAGTATATTACAAGATTAATTATTTTATTAAAAATATACTTTACATTTTTAACAATTTTTAATATTTCCCGATTTATATAAAGTTTCGCTTTAACTTTGTTGAATAATAATGAATTATAAGAATTTCTTGGATAGAATGAAAAACTTAGTCGTTTACAGTCAATAATATTTTAATTAAATAAAAACTATTAACTGTAGCGCATAAATATTCCCGGTCCTGAAAAATGCAACAAGAACCTTACAAAACGGGTAGACAATTAATAATATTAAAATTAAAATTATTAATTTAAAAAATTTATCTTTTCATTATTTATTTCTCATTATTAGTATTTTTTTTTTTTTATTTCAAAGCCCCATGTGATTTGGTGTTCATTTAAGGAGTTGTTGAGTGATTTGGATCTCTTTTTATTGAACATGATGCATCTTAAGAGGCATCTGAGGAGAGGTATATGTAGGATTTGTTGGTATTTGGTACTTGGTAAAATGGTTCTACTGATGGAGCTCACTAGTTGGCTTATATCAGTCCAGGTAGTTAGCTGTCCTCAGTCTAGTCTAACGCTGTATATAGTTCGTCCTATGTCTCCGTTTGATAAAGTCAGTTACTGCCGGTAGTTCGAAGGTCGTATGCAGTAAGTAAAATTTGTCCTCTATAAGTTGATATGTCTTGTTAAAGCAGTAGGAACAAGTTTAATAAGACTGCTTAATCGTTTATAAAACATCCGAATTAAACTTGGAAAATAGCCTACATATTTTATTGGATTATTTTCAAAAGTACGAGCAATTATGAATTTACAATAACATTCTTCATAAGCTCATATCATGATTATGCCGACATTTCATGGATGCACCCCATCAGCAGGCATAACGTGATTCATAAATTTAAACAACAAATTATACCTGCACAACATTGTAACATAATTATTTTATATTAAATGAACAAAATATAAAATATAGTAATATATAAACTGAATAAATTTATTTAAATATATTTTCTTCTTCTGCAATGCTCTAATTATCAATAGATATATAATTACTATTTTGTCACATTTTTAAAATTGATACCACAACTTGACCATTAGCTCGTACTTGTCTGGTCTATTTAGAAAGATCCTAGTACTATTATGTACTATATAGTCTCAACAATCTTAATCATAGCACATTAGTCCAAATATTTTTTTTAATTTCTTTCCCTATTGAATCCAATCTTGATTTATTATAAAATTATTTACAATTTTTATGTTATATATTAATATTATATTATATTATATTATATTATATTATATTATATTATATTATATTATATTATATTATATTATATTATATTATATTATATTATATTATATTATATTATATTATATTATATTATATTATATTATATTATATTATATTATATTATATTATATTATATTATATTATATTATATTATATTATTATATATTATATTAATATAATATTATATATTACATTAATATAATATTATATATTGTATTAATATAATATTATATATTATATTAATATTATATTATATAATGTTATAAACATAATCATGACATTTTTATTTCATAATGAAATATATTTATATTTTTTATGAAAGCAATGGAAACAAGTTTGTTACTGTTAGTCATTTATTAAACCTCGAAATTAGTTTTGGAAAATATATTTTATAAGATTATTTTTGAAAGGTTTCTCAAGTCTCTCGAATTACAATAAGTTAATTATAAATAAGTATATAGTTATTGAGTATTATGTTAGCAGGTGTATGTTAATATTGGTTATAAGCTAATAGCTAATTGGACGAAGTTTTGTTAATTCGGGAATCATCAGACCTATATGTCGAAATTAGACTTGGAAATGGCATATATATTTTATGAAATTATTTTTGGAAAATTTCTCAACTCTCTCAAATTACATTTAATAAGTTTATAGTCAATGACTAATTAGTTAATCGGTTTAAGTTAATATTGGCAATAAGTTTATAGCTAATTGGACAAAGTTTTGATCAGACCTGTAAACATATTGCAAAATCCTAAGCACGGCATAATGAGATAGTACTTTATGGCGTGAGATGTATTATCATCTCTAGTTTCCTAGTCCGCAAGATCAAAAACTTATTTCGTAGATATTATAATTATTAATATAACGTATGATTCTAGTCCTTTGAACACTTATATTATGTATCTTTATATCGTCGGTGGAATGCTATTTTGGCTTTTTGTTCCATTTTAGCGTGAGGTTTTCTATGCCTTTCGTAAAGCAAAAATTCCTGACTGGATATGTGACCCCACAAATTAAAAATACAAAATATGACCAATTTTATTAATAAATTAACTACCTTGCATGTGGAACCATAATTCAAACCCAATTTTCTCAGTTCCCCAAATTTTCAGATACACAACTTTGGCATTGTACCGACGATATAAAGTCAACCGGTTATTTGCTACAACTTTGTAGCCATCAAACTTTTCTATTGAAATCCAACGAAAAATAACTTAATTATAACAGTTTCTAATTTGATATATATCTCCATTATTTACATGGAACTATTGTAAGATATCTGAGAAACGATAAAATTTGTAGGTTTTATTAATTCTTCTCCCAATGAAAACTTTATTTTTTACTATGACACAATTAATTTGTTAGGAACAGAATATGGTATGAACGTGTTGAAACGTTGGACTACGCAATAGAATCGCAAGAGGAAGTGACAAATAAAACTTGAATGAAAGCTAACAACAGCAATTTGCATTCAGCATACAATGGTGTTAGAAAGCCAATGAATCAGCAAAAAAATTGAAAAACTCGTTCGGCAAACTTATTGATTGCAAAATACAGGTATCTGTTTATATGCAAATTATGGTTTATATTTAAAATTAATTTGGGAGTAAAAGTCCATTTTGTGTAACTTACGTTTTCCGTCATACTGACTGAACTGTTGGTACAGAATCCAGAAAACCTAAACTGCTAGAAATAAAAGTGAACTAAGTCACAAAATCAAAAATGTCCCAAAAGATTAAAAAAAAAATATGTTGACAAGAAAATGAAATATATTCTGTTATTATATATTTTGTACACGAATCATCTAAAAAGGTAGACATTTTTTAAACCATAATTACCTGTAATTAAATCTTGTATCAATTTTCAATCAGTTCTCCGCACAAATGACCAAAACTAATAAAAGATCTGATTTTCAAAATAAGGATAGATTGACTTAGAACATTTATGACTATACATTAAGAAGTTTCAATTTAGTTAACAACTATATTATCTAAAAAAGATATCCAATATAAAACAATAACAAGACTTAAGCCTAATGTTCGCTATCAATGCCACAAACAATTGCTTAAACGTTTCTACCTCAACTGAACCTCATAAAAACATAAAACCGTAAGATCATACGATGCGATCCTATCATCTGATAACATTCTGTTATTTCTAAAAGCTTAATAATATTATTACCGTCAGCGAATTTTTAAAGAAGGATTGTTTGTATTATCGTTATTAGTTGGATCAAGCCTATTATTATGAAATATATTATTGGTGTCTAATTCATTAAATTAAAATTCGATTATCCAATTCTTCATTGATTGTGATATGTTATTGATATCCTCTCGAAAAAAAAAAAAAATAAAATGTACCTGCAACCGCTGTTGGACTTAATGTGCAACTATATTGTATTTTTACTAACTTGAATTATATACTTCAATACTTAGACAAGTCAAAAATATGTCTACCTTATCAAGTCAAAAAGGATGTCTACCTTCTCTATTTCACGAATAATTGACTTGCTTTCCTTAATAAAATTATCATTCCTTCACAAGAAGCAAGCCATTATGTTTGTATCCTGGTTTGTGTACTAAAAGAACTATATAAACTGTTTCACATGTCTGGTTTATGGTAGAACTGAATCTTGTCTATGAAGGAAGAAAGGATATATAAATAAAATAAAACTGAACAGTGGAACTTCCGTCGCTATGACAGGAGTTAATCATTCTTCAAGATTACCCCTCGTTTACGAAATAAAGTGGTCTTTGGATAATACTGGAATCACTGAAAGTGAACCGGCAATCATTTTTTTTTAGTATCGGAACAGTATCTTTTTTTTTGGAATAAGATTAGGTTAAATCCAAGACTTAAATCCAAAGTCCCAAGTTTCTCAAGCCAGACTCTATATTGAAGGTCTTCCAAAAAATGGGTGAGTTTCCATAGATCCTGATTGTGATTAGGCTTATCCCAACGAGTATAGAAAGGGAAGGAGAAATCTTGCCATCGAAACACATTTAGTAAGTACTTATTGACGGATGCATTGTCCCAATTATTAGCTTTGCGGATTTGTAATTTTTAGTAATTAGTACGGCTTCTTCTTGGAACTTCAGAAAGGAGACTTTCTGAGGAGACATTCACATGACATGAGACGAACATCAGGTTCAAAAGGGCTATAGAGCCGTAATTTCGCTAAATACAATAGTCCAAGAAAGAATTTTTGACCGAAGGAAACAAATGTGAAGAGTGCTAATGCATTTCATATTTAAATCTTCAATAGATTTATCTTTAAGCTACATAATTGTTGCTTTGTGTTCCTTAATTTTGTTTTCTTTCTTTCGTGAAAGAAAAAAAAAAATGCCGTGGTACGGCATTTTTTGAGTTTCTTACAACCAATATATGAACAGTCAAGATTTATTCTTCGGTATGATTCGAAAATTGAATCATCATGGTTAATTAATAATCTTCATTACATTACAGCAGTAGGTTGACGATATTTCTTACACTTTGATGTAAATGTAACATATAAAAGCTTTTTTTTTTTCGGAATATCTTGGTATAATAGACACTACTTATATGAGTAATTATGCGGAATCTCATCTACTCATAATGAGTTATTTAATTAGACTTCGATAATTATCATATGATACTGTTTCATATTATTAAAAACATATGCCAACCTATATTTAGCAACAGTCAAGCTGTAATATGAACAAGAAACTGTAAAATGTATGTTACTAATTTCCGACAAAGGTCATATTAACTTAGGGAAATTATTTCATACAGTTTAGAAATAATGTTTTCTTCTGTCATGCCTAGTAATTAATAATAAACAGAAGGTAGTAATTAATTCTTTAAAACATCTTCACTGTACAAACATGATATAATGTATGATAGTTTGATAATATGATAGCTTTAGAACTAATATGGGAATGGCTGTTATTGGATATTTTCAAATCCTATAAAAGAATGATTGACCAATAAATTTTTAGGATACGTCATAATTATTGTATTTATATATAATAAAGTATAACAACATATTGGTTCAAAAGAAATAGATGTTTTGTTATCGAGCCAGGCTGCCCAAATACATCAGAATACTATTGTATGTACACAGCATATTTATCAATCTATAGTAAGACATAAAATACTTAAATGCATTTTTTCTTTTTCAATTTAATAATTTACCACTTACGTAATTCTTAATAATAAATTATATTACATCGCTTAAAGTTTTGTTTATTTTAACCTATCTATTCCATTATCATTCATATTGCATCTCTCTTATCCAGTCAATTCCTTAATTATAACCAACATTAAAGTCTTGTCCGAAGTTGAATTGAGTTCGTGCACGCTTCAAAACCTAAATAAGTACTATTAAAAACTGATTTTATAAACTAAAAAAAGAAACTATTATATCATTATCAAATTAAACTATTTTTAGGCTAATACCATTAGTTTAAATGATTTAAAATATTCTATATTTGCCTGACTCATGAAAAGAAAAATTAAAAATATTGAACCATGAATATGAATCAGAAATGTAACGTTTTGGTAAGTTTTCTGATTTATAAATATACACTATTAATTTTTATTGAAACTCGTAATTTAATAAAATCAGAAAATAACGGTCAGATAAAGTGCAATTTTTTTTAAAAGGCTGCATCTAGGAACCCGCCTATAAAAAATTTCTGCATGAAAAATTATTGAAAAACAACAAAAACCTGTGTGTCTATTTCGGATGTCTGGGTCTGCATGATTATTAGGACTTTGAGCTTAAAATTTTACACAGACATATTTTGATAAGAGTATAGGAAGTACCCAAATTTCTACAGCGATCAGACTTAAGAGGGTCCAGTTATAATTCTCACAAAGAGCAATTTTTTCGGTCAAATTTTCGTTAATGTTTTTCTTATAAATATATCTATATATATATATATATATACTCAATAGCTACATATAGTACATTAATGCCAATAAAGAATTATATATATATATATATATATATATATATATATATATATATATATATATATATATTTATTTATTTTTTTTTTTTTTTTTTATTTTTTTTTTTTTTTCGGTTGGCTCTATAGACCTTGTAGATCTTTGGCCGCGCGATGTGGTGTTCTTACAGACATTTATTGCTTGCGGGAGCACAGACAGCCTGGAGGGGGTCACCCAACCTCACGTTGCTGCGAACCATGGTTTCCATGGTGCAGCGGCAGGCTGGCCATTGCTCCACAACCGGTCCCTTTGGGGCCAATTCGGCAGTGTCCTTCCCACCGACTCACTCGGGTTCAAGGACAGTGACAAATCGGTCTAGATCCACGGATTATGGCTGTTCGGAGTCAGCAGGCGCACGAGGACCTATATTTCTTTCCCCGAGACAGACCGTCCATGGACCAAACCTCCGGGCGGCTATTTTATGTCCTGAAAACCACAACGCGATTCACAATTAAAGTACACGGGATAGGGTCATCACTCCTACGCCCGGTCTGTGTGAGTGGCCTCCAGTAGGCTGACGGGCCTCACATACCCGGGGGAGGGGGATACTACGTGGATTTTCCCTGGTAGGCGGTCACCCAAATCTGGGCGGTCACCCATCCAAGTACTAAACACACTCGACGTTGCTTAACTTTGATTACCTATTGCAAGCGCCTTAGCCCGCTCGGCCACCCCGGCCCCAATATATATATATATATATATATATATATATATATATATATATATATATATATATATATATATATATATATATATATATATTGCAGTTTTAGTGTCATTAATTAGTATTAGTATTAGTGCCGGATTCAAAGACTTAAAATAATTTTAGAAATAAAAAAACATGTTTTGTTTTTTTACACATTTACAATTTAAAATGTTATTTATGAACCAATTTTAATGAATATTAGTATTCGTATTTGTTTCAGAGCGGTTTAAGTTATTTTTCACTAATGAAAAAAGAGAAAAAAAAAAAAAAAAAGAAGTGTTATTCCCAAAAAACAACCCTGCTGTAAGTCAATTATTCCAACCAGAGGAATGCAGCCCTCGATATTTTGAGCATTGGCTTACAAGAAATAGAAGCTAAAATTGTGTGGGATGTCTGTTTGGTTATCGATTGCCAAAGTAGCAGTAATTACCACAGTTTATAAAACTTCAACCTCAATTTTCGTCAGATATTTATAACAATCTACATTGTATATTTGAATATAATAAAAATATGCTTTTAATATTTTTTTTTAGAACGAAATTATTTTTTCAATGGTATATTTCAATAATACAATTGTTAAATAATTAAATAATTTATAATATGTATCAGGAATTATTTAACAATTGTAATGTTATATATATATATATATATATATATATATATATATATATATATATATATATATATATATATATAACATTACAATTGTTAAATAATTCCTATAATATATATATATATAATAATAATAATTAATAAATATATAATGAATATTTATAAATATAGAATGAATATATATAATAAATAATTCCTATAATATATATATATATATATATATATATATATATATATATATATATATATATATATATATATATATATATATATAAATGACAACTCATAACAATGCAAAAACGAAAATAATATATTTAATATGTGATCATTTTAATTTATATATATTGACCAAGAAAATGAGCTAATTGGCTGAACGCCAAGTTCAGACGAATATTAAGTTTTTAAAGTTGTAAGGGTTTTATATAATTTCCTTGAAATAATAATTAAGCTATAGAAAAAAATAAATGTTTTTTTTTATTTTATGCATGGTCTGAATTCGTACACTAATCTATATTAATTATTGCTCTTAGGTCTCGCAGATTATGATATTTACCAATAAAAAGTCTCATAAAAAAGAAGTATTAACTTAGCTAATAATCTTGGGCATTAATGTAAATTCAGGCTGACTGCGATACTGGTTATTACAGGGCATCATTCAACCGTTTTTTAGTTAAGCTGATAGATAGCCTTCACTGCCACAAATATGTAGTTACTCTTAAATAGCGGAGTATTATTTAATTTCGTTTATCTGAATACCTTGACTGTACCACGGTATTACCAGGGTAATTGGTTGGCTGCTATTTAATAATCTATTATTAGGTATTACATAAAATTATATCAAAGTTTCTTAGTAAATTTATATTTACTTTTTAAGATAAATATTTGATAAAGTTTTTATTTTCAAATACAATAAATTCTTGTAGTAAAGCCATATCCCATTAAATATAACATATAAATCCAACAATCTATAATAATAGCAAATTTTGATGAGATGATTTTTACTGGCATTTAAAATTGGAAGCAGTATTAACTTATTAGGCGCAATAAAGTTATATTGCTTCTTGAAATCACTTATAATATGAAGTATTTTTATTCCATTTTAATTTAATTTTCTCACGGTCCACTAAAAATTTAGGTGATCTGTGAGTTGCGTAAACATTGTTCGATCGTTTGAAGACCGGAGCTATCACTCAAATTGTCTCTAAGTAGTGGTTCCTAAATCAGAAGTGGGTGGTTTCCCATAGCGGTCTGACCTCTGACTCGCCTGGAAACGAAGAAGTTACGCAACTTAACGAAAAATATTATTCTTAATTACAATTTGACCCCCAAAATATAGAAACTAATCAATTAGATAAGAAATCAAATTTAACCGTGTATATATTAATCCACATATACTTTTACCTGAGTTGATATTGCCAATTTACTAAGTGATTCCAGTGATTCTTTCCCCCCCTCCCCCTGCCAGAGAATTAGCCGTATATTTATAAATGTTTCATAATTTCATATGACGTATATTGAATAACAATGAATAACTTTATGTCGAAAATTATTTAAGATTTCCAAGACAAATAGTAATAAAAAGGCTAAACGAACCCAAAGGTGCGATGCCGAAACTACCAACAATTGCTGCCTAAGTATTTTTACTCTAAAAACCCCAAATCTGCAAGATCAGCTTTAACGCAATCGTCATACTTACGGCGCGTTCAACACCACGGGTGTTTACACGTCTGATAACCTTCGTATTCGTTCATTATCATCCCCAACAACCTTACATGTCCATTCCAACCTTCTTGGTAGTACTATTATATATCATATAATAAAAATATCTCGTAGCATCCTGAATTCTCCGGTGGATTCATTTTTCATTGGACCAAATGTTCGACGCAACACTTGATTTTCGAAGATCTTAAGTCGTTGTTCTTTCTTTAACAGGAGTGACGCGGATAATTTCACACGCGTAAAGAATTGTAGTAAGGATTTGAGTTTTATACATCCTAAATTTTCCAATTTCTGAATATTTTAAATTAATACAATAGACCAAAAAATTTGAAAAGAAATATTAATATTTTTTTCATTTGAAAAACTAAATTTATTCACATTTAGGTTTTTAAAAAGTACAAAAAAATTTATCGTCGGTTCATTGCAAAAATTCACTAAGTATTATATCATAATGGCGGATTTAAACCTTTAAGTAGGTAGTGGTAGTTGTAGTTATTTTGATCATATTTATCGATGCAAAAACTCATCAAGCGCATCAAAATGATGCAATCCCTATTAAATATCAAAAATAGTTTCAGTAAATGCAAAATATTCTGATAATACAATAGAAAAAGTTACTTGATTATCTCTATTTTAACTCTTCATCAGGCGCGTTATTTTTTTGGACACCAGTGGGCATGTGTGGCACAAAGTCTCTTTCAACCTTGATTATTCTTTTAGTAATAAGAATTTTTTTTTTAATTGAAAATAATAATTCTGCTTTTTATAAGAAGGTATTCTGCTTTTCATAAGAATAACATGATAAAACGGAGGATGTAGACCGTTACGTTATGTTGTTTAGAATCAGTTACATATTTAGAAATCCAACAAAACTCTTGTTAACAATGAACTGTTCATTTCCCTTCTGAGTAAGTATTCGAGTATTCTCAGAAATATATTTTCGTATGAGTGTTTTTATTAATTCAATGTTTCAATGTTCTTATTAGTAAAGAAGAAATAATATTGAAGGCTTGGCGAACCCGAAGCCTCGATGCATACACCTCCGTCCACCGATTACCGTCGAAATCCGTAAGATCACCCTTAACGTAATCCTCCAAACTACGTTCAAGACAAACTCTCGTACGTCCACCAGTCGGCTCAGCGCTTATTAACTGTTTAGGGATTTGATAAAGAAGAAATAAAAAAATGTATTTATTTTTTAATTTCCATACTACATAGGTAAGGAAGGTATTGTAACAAACTAAAAGAAACACAGGCAGACCAAGAATTCAATCTAATGAACGTATCACCAGATTGGGCATGGACAAATGAAAGAAAACTCTAAGAGAAATGAAGTTATTAGACAGGACTGGATCCGTTGGATAGAGGCTCCTCTATGCTGAAAGGCACCAAGAGGAAGGAAGAGAAGAAGAAATTTTAGTATATAGTTCTCCTAGAAAAATAAAGAAAAAAAGAGTTATGAAGAAAACAAAAGTTTATTTCCGTATAACTCAAAAACTATAAATAAATAAAAAAAATAAATTGATCAAATTAATAAATAGATAAAATATAATTGAATATAATATAAATATATAAAATATATACTTCATACTAAACTGTCCAATGATCATTGAAAAACAATCAAATTTCTCAAGTCCAACAAATAATAGTGAAGATATAGCAAATAATTTTTGTATAGGAATTTGCACCCAAATCAGTAAGAAAAGTCGCGTGAATAGGCAAACCATTTTTTTTTTTTCCAAACCAGATAGATCATATGAAAAACTAGATCGTATCGACGTCATTTTTTGAAAAAGGCTTAAACGCCAAAAATTTGAAATTTAGGCTTCTATTGATTATGGAATATAAATACCACCTCTATCGATTTCCGCACACGATATATCGAGAAAAAAAATTGGCCTAGAAATCGAATATTGATGACGTAATCACCAAATACTAACTACTCTTAGTTGTCACTCTGGTCTTAACTAGTGCTAGAAGTCTTAAAAGTATATTATAATTATAAAGGTTTTGCCAGGTAAATAAACTACTGCATACAATAAAAAAAAATTATTGTTATTTGGGAGAATCGTTACATGTGTTCACTGTAAAGTGAACGGCCTACGCCTTTTTTCAAAAAACGTCATTATGTTCGGCGACCAAAAAGAAATGGCTGTATTTGTATTTGCTGTATCATCACTAATATTTGATTGGACTTGAGGAATTTTCAAATGATCATTGGACAATTTACTATAAAATGTTTTTTTTTTTTTTTTTTTTTTTTTTTTGTCTTCGAACTAGATCACATCTACAGGTATTCGGTTCGTAGACACATTTATAAATTTTGTCTATTGGGCTTGTATCAAGATCTAAAATAAATTACAAATTTGCTTTGCGCCCCGTGGCTCAATTTTAAATCTGTGACAATTCTATACTATTATATTAAACTGAATAGTTTGTGTGTTTGAACGCGCCAATTTCTGGAACTACCTATCCGATTTGAAAAATTATTTTTGCAATAGACATACGGATTATTGAAGAAGACCTTATAACATCACGGTGTGACCCGTAGGAACGGAACAGTAATAATAAACTAAATAAAAAAGGAGAAAATGTGTCACTGTACTTGCTACTTCAAACTCATAGAATCAAGTTGAGTACAAAAACTTTTTAATGAGCGTGAAAACATTTTTTACTTACTTTTGCGCAGTATTCTAATGGCGAAAATTTTCGGTTTACAGATTGCAACCCATTTTGACCATCTCTGAATCCATTTTGAAAAGTTTCGTCGTAACGCCAGTACGTACGTTCATTCGTTCGTACGTATCTCGCATAACTCAAAAACGGTTAGCTGTAGAAAGTTAAAATTTTGTATTTAGGATTACTGTAAAATCTAGTTGTGAGCCTCCTTTTTGGTCACTGCTTAATTACCGAAAATAGTACTTTACTTGAAGGACATGATTGATTTTCATCAAAATCATATTAAAATATAATGCAAAATTTTTCAAATTTGGTAATTAAGACTTGCATAGTAATATAAATAACTTAATAGTTTTTAGTTAAAATTGGCAAACCAGAAGTGGTACTTTACTTGAAGGTCATATTAGACTTTCATAAAAAATTATATTAAAATATAATGTAAAACATCTCAAATTTGGTAAATTATATTTTTATATCAATATAAGTAATATAATAAATTTTGGTTGAAATTGAAGAGCCGAAAGGGGTACTTTACTTGAAGATCATAATAAACTTAAATCAATAGGTATATGGGCATTTAATACAGAGATCACATGGTTTGGTGATAAAGGTTATAAACACGATTTTTTTCCCATTCTAATTAAACAATTTTATTACTTCTTTTCCTCCTCATTTGTGAGCTGAACAAGTAGCAGGATAATAACATATAAGTTCTTCCGCTTATAATGTTCAAACCGTCGATTTCTAATGCTTTATCTAGTGGCATAGACAGAAAACGACACATAATAACGGAATAAGACCTTCAGAAACAAGAGCTTATGTGTGTTTATGTCTACATGTGTCAATAGATGGGCGTCGCGTGTCGTTTTTGAAATTCTGCAATCTTTGGAAACTAGTAACCAAATTTAGGGTCACTTTTTGAATCGCAGATTTATAGTTTAATAGGCGTACAAGGAAGTCATGGGGTGTCCACATCAGATATTTTGTGATGGAAGAGTAAGGGTGAGAAAATGAGTGAAAACGTGAAACTTATTTAAGGAGAACATTTTTGCCTCGGAAATGTCTGCAGCGAATGAGTCTGAACAACATATTATAGGTTATTATTTTAAAGGTCATTTTATATTTTAGCAGTTAGTCCATATTTAATGGAAGGGTGGAACCGCGGGGCATAGCTAGTAAATAAATAAAAAAGTAGGGTTGATAACTGTGTAAACCATTATTTTTTTTATAAAAAAGACACGCACATACTTTTTTTACGCCCTATTATTTTACTAAGCATGTACATAACATCAAAATTTTATAATGATATTTCAGTCCTAATTAAATCTGAATTGAGATAGTATGTCTGATTAAGTTGAGCTTATGTTACCATGCCGAGACGGGCACATGGTCGATGGGAAAAGTGGAGGATGGTGCTAGGGAGACGGACTAGGTTCCCATATGACCCTCTTCTATGAGCGAAGATCCCAGGAGAAAGTGGGATGATGCAAGAGGTGCTCACTTACATCACAATGGGTTCTCCTCCTTAACCTTTCCGTCAGTAACTCCACTCCGGTTTCCTTACGGTTAACACACATCTTTTCCACACCCGTTCCGTTTTTGTTTTTGTTTTTTCAGGATCCTAGGGTAATTCACCTGTCTTCGCTCTGTCAATTGGCTCATCCCGGCTGTTTCATCAGGTCATATTGAGTAAGTACGCCCTTCCAATTCACTGTTCCGTGCTATATTGCGTTCGAGCCTTGACCTTCCATGGCTTTGCTTGTGGTAAAACAATGCGCTATTAAACAGGTTTCATTCAAACTTCGAAGGAATAATTTTCTGCCATTTAAGTGAATAACATAAATGGTTTGGTCTGTACTAACTAAAAACGCTCTTTTTGTCATGACTTGAATTTGAAAATCTTCCATACAAAATGCTTTATTAAAAGCATGTTACATTAAGAATAAAAATAAGATTAATTATAGTAACTTAATCCTTAAAAGAGATTCAGTGTAACATTGGAAATATTCTAAGTGAAACACTCCCAACAGTTTATGTAATAACTTCAACGTAAGAATTGACGGAATAACTGATACGTACTGACGAATTGGGAGTGATTGATGTTAACAATGAATATAATATTAGATTAATATTAAAAATGGGTGATGTATAAGCTAAATAAATTATTATTTGTTAAACAATTAAACAACTAAAGTGTTAAACATGAAAATAACTTTATAAAACCAATGACTTTTGGATTACCTAGCAAATTATCAGCACATCTTTCCAATCTGTTATCGTATTTGGAGTCACATTAAGTTTCTATTAACAGAACTTTGTAGTTGTATACTCGTTCGCCCTTGAATATATAAAGAAAATGGCTGTATTTACTTTTAATTATGTGTCGTTGAACCACATACCTTAAAATTTTCAGGTTTTGGGATTCAGATTTTGGAACGAAAAGACCGTACAGCACATGCACCTCACAGTTTGATGATAACCGAAACTCTTGTTGGAACAGAACTAATAATTACTAATGATCACTGCAGTTACTGAAAATTTCTTGGGGTGGCTGTTCTATAAAAGATCGATAGATCTTATTCATTATAAAATAAATGTTCGTGGTGTTTCATAGTACTTTCTTATATAAAGTAACAATAGATTTTTTTAAATCCTGCCAATTCAGTCCGCTATTTCAATCCGTCAGGATATGACCATCAATTCAAATCAATACTTCGTATTTCAAAATCAACACCCCGTTCCGGGGTAACTTGCAAGATATTATAACCTATTTATTTGAGCATACGTTAGGAGGTATTGATAGAACTGTTATATCTTATAGCAAAGTCTTATAACCATCATTGTGAAGCAGTTAACAGGACAAAAATTGAAAAAGGCAAAAAATTTGGACTTAAGAGGTATTGATTTTAATCCATCAATACGAGGTATTGACTATAGAAAAACGGATCTACCCTTTAAGATATTCAGTCAGAAAAGACTTAAGCTCATTATACTATCAAATACTTTATATGTGTATACATACATTTTTTTATTCTTATCATTTTCTATTCATAGAGATTTTTCTTGGCTCCCGTTGTGTTACATTAATTAAGCTATAAGTATAATTTTTGATTATTGTAATTGTGATATTCAGAGTATAAAGGCTGGGGCTTGAAACCTCATTTGTATGTTGTAATAATTTAAAAAATAAAAATATTCTATTAAATAGTCTTAGGTTTTGATGGGCAGTTATTAATATTAGGATGGAATATATGGTTCAATGTCCCCACCATTGACCCATATATCCCCAGTATATGAAATTATCATGACCATGTCTTAATTCTTTGAGCTATGAACAGCTTCATCCTCACAACACTTATTCTTCACCTTAAAAGCTTTTTACAGCTACAGTAAAAGATTTTTATAGCTATATTATAGGTACCTATAACGTTTTTGGAGTACTATATTTCAAAGAGTGAGTGGATGAAGGAGGTATGCAACAGCAAGGTGTTTTGAGATATTTAGCCTTAAAATTGTAGTACTCTTTTAGTTAATATTTTTTTAAGTTAGTGCAAAAATATACTATTCCTATAGCTAAAAATTGTATTCAGTATGAATTTTTGTTTTAATATAAGTTTAAAAAATACATACCACCTTCTTTTACTCACAAACTTTGTATTTTATTTTATTATTTTGAATGATGAACCTTAGTGATCGACCAAGGAAACAAAATTTTAAATCTCCTCTCTCAAAATTTTCAAGTTTTACGTTTCAAGATATTTAGAATACAAAAACCGAATAAAATAAAAAAATTCCGTCCGTCCGCCATCCGCGGCATTTCTCCGATACTGCAGGGCCGATTTTTTTGTGATTTGGCACCTAAGTCGCATGTCAACCCAGTAAAGTCCTCGAAACTCGACATTACCATCCGCCATTCCGTTTAAAAATGGCAGCCGATTAGAGATTTCTAGAGATAACTCGATCATTTATGAGCATAGAGCAAAAATGTGTAGTCTTTTGGAATCATAACACCATAGCCCTTAAAAAAAATAGTATTGTATGAAGGGACAAAAATTCGACGTGCAGTTCAACGATGAAGGCGGTATATTAAATTGATTCTTTGAAATGGTGCACCGATTTTCCTATCCCACACACTGCCAAATCAAACAATAGAAACACACCTCCTTCTTCTACTATGGCAGAAGAAGGAGGTATGTAGTATTTTACATCACATGCCTGATTTATCTACAAGAGATATATTTAGTCAAATTAAATGACTAGAGAAAAAAGGAGGAATATGGTAATTTATGTTACATATACCCTTCCTCCATTAGAAATATAGGTACTTCATTGTTTTCACATACCTCCTTCATTACACTAGTACCTAGCTTAATAAGGCTCCTAGAGGAGTTGCTGTGAGTGCCGAAAAACAGTTCAGCATATACCTCCTTCATTTCTGATAATAACTCAATTTAAACAATAATGTTGCATAATTACTTGATCCACTCACCCCTTCAATCATCACTCTATCGCCCAAAATTCCTCTATAGTTGACTAAATTATGAATCAATATTGATAATTAATTATATCTGATGCTGCCTTAATGCTAATAAATGTAATGAATAGCATCAGGACCGGATTTAGAGTTTAGGCGTTCCTGGGCCCAAGAATTTCTACCGCTCCTCTTTACACGATCGGAGTGCAGTCGGTCGGTCCGTCATTTTTCCTCAAGAAATAATCTTGATGATTGCAATTTTTTATTTTATCACATAATTACATCGCTTATATCTTTTTACTTAACTGATCATAAACATTTTCTATCAATTAAAAAAATAATTTTTTTATCGTGTACCACTTGGCACGTTTCTCTAGGCCCTAAGGACCTAGCGGCAAATTCGGCCCTGGATAACTGTTCATCAATTCTCTCATTAAATAGACAACATACATTTTCCAAATATCTTTTTCATTTGTATATTTTTTGCAGGAAAAATATTTAGTATATCCGCAACCTTGTTATGATTTACAATTACCCGAATTATTCTTTGGACTGTTAGAGATTTTTAGAAAAATTGAGATTGTTAGAACTTTTAGAGAAATAGTTTGTTACTTTGATTTTAAGCTAGAAACTAAGAAGATACTCGATAATTACTTGTAGCAACGAAAAAACAAAACATTTATTCTCATTTATAAGTAATAAAATATTTTCTAAAATGGTGACATTGAGAAACCTTTTTTAACAACAGCTACAAACGTATTTAAAAATATAATTTTAAAAAAGAGTTGTAATCGAACTATGGCTTTCAACAGTACATCGTTGGAGTGTTTAGTTGGTCGAGGTATATTCCAAACCTCTGACATCAAATTCTCCGAAACCAATGATTGAATGATTATATTTTTAATGCATTGTACGTATAATAAAATAAAATGTAGAATGTGTCTTATAAAAAATCTAAACTATTTTTAGTTTGTGAGAAACTGCGTCGCCACATCAGTTTTGTTTTTATCCAATTTTACACGTTGGCTACCTTCAAATAATATTGAAAACCTTCGAAACTTCAAAACCTTCAAAACTTTAATATTGAAAAGCTGAAAGTTGCTTTAAAAAATATTCAATATTAAAATTTGGTTTTGAAAAAATATGTTTCATGTAGCATTCAATTATATGATTCTTTAGATTTATTAAAATAAGGTGACCAGTCACCCTCCCCATTAGATGGGACAGTCCCGCATTTGGGTCCCTTCCAAATTTTGCCTCACATCAAAAGATTTTTCACATAATGGCCCAAATTAGACGACATTTTTAATGTTTATTAATTACTTACCTTTTTGTAATGTCTATATATCATATATATATATATTTTTATATATACATATATACCTTTTTGTTAAAATCATTTTATTAGGTTAATGTAAAGTGAAAAAAAAATTGATTTTTTAATTATTTTCAATTGTTATCCTTCTGTATTATATGTTTATCTTCAATTTTCCCTTGAGGTCAATTAAAAAACACTTTAATTGACAAGATGAATAAGGAAACAAATGTGCGCTCAGGTATGAGAGACGCAGTTAACAGTGCACCAGTATCACCAGTTGAAACTTGAAATAGTAAATTATTTTGATTTTGAAGCAACAAAAAAAAAATTAAACTTTCTATTGGCATTAATTAAAATAAAAAATGTATGTGAATAATACTTAATTTTTTTCGGAGGAATCTAACCCACACCGCTCTCAACTGGGCATCCTGGAACCCTCGCCCCAACTTTCGCGACCCTCAATGTCTCACTTGTCTTACTGAGTCCAGAAATTCAGGATTGAACGAGGTTTATAATACATCCTTTAGTTATAAACACATTTATATATTATATACTATATATATTATAACTTATATATAGATATATATAGGGTCGGGGTAGCCACAAGGCAATTATATATATATATATATATATATATATATATATATATATATATATATATATATATACATAATGTCAGTATTATTTAACATACCATCGATGGTCGGTTTAAATATAATTTAAAATTGAAATATATATATATATTTTTTTTTCATCTATTCTTAACGCCGTTCAATAAATTGCCATTGTTTCACTAAAGGAAGCATATACAGAATTTTGGAAACTGCGATTCACAATTCAAGTGCAACATAGACTGTCAACAAAAAAAAAGTAAATTTCTACTATTGCATGAACTGAAAATAAAAAACAAAATGAAAGTATTGCAGCGTCTTCCGGAAAATCATGTTTGACATATCTTTAAAAAGGATGCTAATTTAGCTGTCAAAGTTAGTGTAAGACCTTTACTATTTCTGGTTCCAACTCTCATTTTTGTTCGAACTTATATTCTACCTCGCATTTTAGGCAATACGAGTGTTTGCAGCAGTGGGATATTATGAAGGACTGCCATAATAAACCACTGATGGCAAGTATAAGAATTTACAGTTGAATCATGAGCTATGCAGGAGGTTTAGCCCTCCGTTCTTCGAAGACAGTACATGCTACAACGATGTACTCGGTATAAGTGCTGTAACGATGTGTTCTGTGCTGGGTATAAGGGTCAAAATCATTACCTTTTTCTACGAGCTTAGCCCGAAATGTAAGCAAGTGACCTTCCATTTCTGTATATTATTTTTCAAACAAAATAGAAGCTAAAAATTTCGTATAGTTGCACAAAAATTTGTGGCAACTTAGCAAAATAAATAATTTCTAGTGCAAACTTATAAAATAATATATATACCTTTATATAAAAGTACTTAGTGTAAGGGGATGAAAACCTTTAATTAGAAAAATCGCATTCCAGTCATAAATATAAAGAAATAATTATAAATAAATGATCTTTAAAGTAGTATTAATGATAATAATAGTATTCACTACAAGGAAAATTAGTGTATCAAAAGATAAATTATGGCACATCATACAGGTGAAAAACCTCTTCACTGTCCTCACTGTGACTAACAATCTGTTACACCTGTAAATATAAAAAGACATATAATGGTCTGTCATACTGGTAAGAAGCCTTATCAATTCCCTCAGTGCGATTATAAATCAGAACAATCTAGAGGTATGACAAGATATTTAATGACCTATAATATAATTAATGGAATTCTTTATACGAATTTGGTAAGAATGAGATGAATATAAATTGAAAATAAAATATATTGGCATGTTTTTCTTTTTTTTATTATAATAGGAAGAAACATGAAATTAAGCAATAAATAATCTATAAATTTTTAGTTGACTCGCAATATGGATATCACTGATCTTATTTTTCCAACTTTCAGGATTTTAAGGTGACTCATTAATTTATAAAAACTATAAATAGAGCACAAATCTTACGAACTTGCAAACAATATTAATTTTTCTGTTGTAGTTCATGTTTTTAGATCAATGTTGAAAAACCGACCATTGATGTATGTTAGATAATACTAACATATATATATATATATATATATATATATATATATATATATATATATATATATATATATATATATATATATATTGCGTTAGCAACACAATGCAAGGTTAAGAAAAAAAAAATTATTATTTTTCTAAATCGAAACAACTTTCTGGAAGGCAATAAGATAATTTGGATCCATGCTTTGTATACATTGTATAATATTTTTGTTTTAAGTCTTCTGCGTTAGCAACTCAATGCAAGGATTAAGAAAAAATATATATCTCTCTTAAAATTAGATAACTACTAAACTTAAAATGTTGGTACCACTTGAAAAAATACTCGGCCTTGAAAGGCAAATCAGGTATACCATTTCGCATAACGCACCATCCGAGGCTAGATTTGAGACGTTTATTTTCAAAACCGGCTCAAATTTAAAATGCTTACAGGAGATACGAAAAACATATGATTGTGTCCTATTTAAGTAAGGTAATCCAATGAGTTTTAGCACAGTTTTATTGCGGATTGAGACACATTGATAATATGTGAAAAATAAAAGGATTTTGTAGAATAAAATTATATAAATATGAAATTATCTTGTGATAAGTATATTGAGCTAGTTTTGAATTTAATCGCCTCTATTGTAGTAATAGAGGCAGGGATGTACGCAGATATTTTTTTCGGAGAGAATTTAAATTTTTTCGTGGAAGGGGGATTTAATAAAAATAAGCTATTTTAAACAACAACGAGTTATAAACAACCTAAATGTTTATAATTGCTAAATTGGGAGGTTACGTTTTAAGGATAAGCATGTAAATTGGATAAAAAAATATTGTTAATAATTACCAAAAATATTATTTAAAATACAAACTTCAATTTTTCGTCGCTGAATAGAGGGTGTTTAGGAGACAGAACTATTAAAAATTGAATATAAAATCTATCGCATATACTCGTATATATATGTATATTCTTTCATATGAGGGTTAAGGATTTTTTTTTTAAATTAGTCATATTTCATTGATCTGATTTTTTTTTTTTAATCCTACTGCAATCTACCATATTATATTGTAAAAATCTACTTTCTTCTGAATCTTGATAATTTTTTCGATTCCTTTTTCAAACTAAAGGATAATCCTAATTCATTCCTTTTTCCTTAATTTTACAACTTGATAAACCCAATTCATTCTAATTTTATCTATTTTTGAAAAATAGTTTTTTAATTCAGAAATGTAATTTTTAATTTTATATTAGACAACCATTCAATTTTTTAAGGTTTTCTATACAGGCTATAGTTATTTTTATGTTGATCGTCGAGCTCTGCCACTCGATTGTTAATTACACGTTTTTATATTTTCTTTCATTAAGACAGCATACCTGCAAAAGTGAAACTGACATTATCCGAACTTACGAGGTTTTGCAGGTATACTGTTGATATATTTCTTCAGTCAATGGTATGATAACATAAGTAGAATTGTAAATATAATTCTATATTTTGGCTTCTTTTTTATTTAAACTAGGTAATTTTAAACATGAATATAATATGAATTGAGCATAATCATTAATTTCCATATTTTTGAGAGGTGTACAATTGTCAAGTGATTTATAGTCGAATTTTTTCGCACATATATCTACATGCAAGGACCAACTGAGACTTCGATATAATTTTATTCAAAAAATACCTTTAAAGGTATGTTTCGTTCCATTAAAAAAAAAAAAAAATTATATGTGATTCACAGTATGTGCTTCAGTAAGTAAATGGATACTTGGCAAATTTCCGTCTGCTTAGAAAACATTTTGGTAAACAAAAAAAGCAGATCTGGGCAGAGTACTTTATCTTATTAGGACGAAATTTGCACAATGTATATTTTCTCATACCATGACCCATCTATACTATTTTATGAATATACTAGTACTTGTAAATCCTGAGTACCTTTTTTCAACAAATGTAATTTTTTAAAAACTATTAAATTTTAAATCCACATAATTATTTCATTATGTTTTACAACTTCATTTTTTTTTTGTTTAAGAATAGATCTGGCTCGCCCTGTATGATATGAGATTCAAAACCGTCTACATTTTTACAATTCATAAGAAATTATACTATTTATTTACAACAAATATTCACCTTCTTTAAAATAAATTATTACAAATTTACATTTCTAGTTGCTGTTTATTGTAACTAGTATCATTAGTTTGTAAACAACTCAATGCATATAAAATTGCGCGCTTTCAGGAAACAAAAAATAATAATAATAAATAAATTATCATAGCAGTTGTGTCATAATATCCATACAAATTAATGAAAAAATTTTAATATGATAATTTTCTATTTATAATTATTTTGATTTATGTGAAGACCCAGGATAACTCGAAATTTCTGAACCGTTTACAATATATTTTACGGTATAAAATTAAAAATGTTATTTATTATTAAGACATTATATTAATGACAATAAAATAAAATATGTTAAACATTCCCTGCTTTTCTTAATAAGTTCAGATTGAACTATGTTTTTGAATATTCAGTCATTTTTTTCTAACTTGACTATAAGGTTTTAATCTTTTAAAAATCTAGTTTTACTACCGCACATTCATTGCAGATCATTAGTAATTTTATTTTATTTTTCCTTTTTAAATCAAATATATATATATATATATATATATATATATATATATATATATATATATATATATATATATATCCCTTCATTATATTAATTTATTAAATATTCATATTTAAGTTATTTATTGTTACTAGTATCATTAATTAGTTTGTAAACAACACAATACGTATAAAATTGCGCTCTTACAATAACATTTTTTATATTTAAACTTTTGCAATTTTTTAAGTCAGATCGAAAATCTATTAAACAAAAAATAAAGTTGTTATAGTGATGAATTTAGTTGAACATTACAAAAGCAGGCACATTACTTCCATTGAGAATAGGTTTCAATTATTATAATAATATTGCCTTGGTTCCAAAAGTCTCTCTGCCTTTGGTTGTTGTTAGTCAATGATTCCACCTGTTAAGTTGACTTAGGAAAACTTTTTTTTTTTTATTTATTTATTCTATCATAAAGTTTGATTTCTTTTTTTTTTTTTTAGTTAAAATTCCTAAGACTCATTCACATGATCCAAACTATCCTGTATTAAAAATATATATTTGATTATATATAAGTATATTTGAGGTGAATAAATATATTATTTATATATATATATATATATATATATATATATATATATATATATATATATTATAGTACTTTATATTATAATTATGTTACTGAAATGTTAATCAACTTCTTCTAATCTATGTTTTATTAAAACCTTTTTAACATTGTGCTATCAAAGTTTCGGGGTCCTATCCCATCCTCAGGAATTTTGCACTACATTCCATAAATACAATATCTATGAGTTATTAATATATATCATATCCATTAGTTAATTGGTACAACATCAATCATATTAATTAATTCAATTGTTTACCATATCCATCGTACTGAGTTATAAATTAAAATTTATATAACAGCTATTCCTCCTTGTTTTGTCTTATCTATTCATAACAATATTTCGTCTTTATTTATTCATTATAGTTCTTATATATATATATATATATATATATATATATATATATATATATATATATATATATATATATATTGTTAACAAGGAGTATCTTGTTTAGAATACTTTCATTGCCACACTGAGCAATTTAGGATTAGAACTATCAACCTTACTATTTATATTTATTTATTTAACTTCCTTAAATCTTTTACTGATATTTGATAATTACATTCGATTTTTGCAATGATTTTCTATAATAATTTATAATAACCCCTCGTTCCTATAAATTGCTTTAATGTTTTCGATGAATCGTTTTAGGTTAATTTCATAATTAGTTCAGAGATACAAATCTTTTTCTTCTTCGTTTCAAAGTAAATTCCAGTCAGACGAAGTCCATTAAAAAATAATCGTGATTTAACACCAATTATTAGCAATTTTTTTCAGTTTTTTTTTTCTAAATATATAAACATAAATATGATCTGTGGTTAATCCGTATCAAATCCGCGATGCATAATCTCCAATACTAACTATATATTTTCATTATTTTATATTGAAATAATATTGATGTTGACAGATCAATTATTGTAAATATTTTTAGAATCGCCCTATAAATAATTTATTACACAACATAGATTTATATTTTAAAATAATCGCTACACTTATTTTACGTTTTCTTCACACACAATAAAGGACGTTGTATTAGCAAATATTTTTAAGGCCAGTAAATTGAAGAATATATAAATAGATACCTACATAAAATACAGTGAAATATTCATTGCTACAACACTTGAAGAAATGGCTCAAAAGAGATGTGTTCAGTTTTATAACTCAAAGGATACTAATTATGATTTATTTTATTATTATTTTTATTTCTGTTTGGTTCATATAAAATTTAAGACCAATAATATGCAACTGTAAACATTTCTGTTTCTAAACACTAGGTATTTAAAAAAATTGATATGACCAGTTATATAAATGATTTAATTCACAAGATTATCATTAATGTTTTGCGTAGAAAAAGTTTAAACCATCGTAGTATAAAATAGAGATATTGATTGTGAGAAAAAATCCATTTTGAAAGAATCTATTAAACAGTATTTTCTGTATAATTAAGGATTAATGTCTTGAAAATTTAATTAGTTTGGCTTTCTTAATTTTTCATGGCCGTCGCAGATTTAGGGTAGAGATTGATTGGTTAGTATACTTTCAGTTCATTACTGCTAATTAGAAAAGCTGCTATGTTATTTTACTTACGTGCATTGTCCATTTTTCCATCATATTATATTTTTTGTCAATTAATTTTATAATGATTTTGTATCAAGATATTTTTAAATTTTTTTCAGCCAATTAAGTTTTATGGGGAAGTAACATCTTACTATAACAGTTATAGAGGTATAGCAACTTTTTATCAAATAAAAACAACTAAAGTTAGGAACTAGCTTTAATTAACTTCTATTAGTTATTATCAGTTTTGTCAGTCTAACGAAATGAGATTTTTCTTCAGATACTAATCAAAAATGTATTTTTTACACCAACGTGAAGTCCAGTCCCGTCTTCAACTCTTAGCCACACTTAGAAACACTGCTTAAGCGTTGCGGATAACGTCTGTTAGAAGGAAGGCATTTCTTTCCTGTTGATTTGCTCAATCTCAAATAAATATTTCTTTTTGCTAAAGATTTTATAAACCTAGTAAGATCACTTGTTAAAGACAATATCGCATTATCACAAACTAGAGACAGTTCAACATATAGTAATAGAGTATATGTGGAGCTCTTATGGAGTATCGTATTATCCCTATTTAGTTTGTATTTTTTAGACTATCATATGTATTCTGCTGATACCTAAATTGAGGAAACAACTGCTTTAGTTATTTAAGATCATTTAAGAGATTTAATGCTTATTTTATTTATTTATTTTTTTTAATCTTCTAGAAGTAACCTATATTTTTATTAATGTTAATAATACAAAAACAATTATAGATATGTCAAAAATTACGTTTACGATGAACGTATATCGTTCAGCACGATTCCTTCGTAATTTAACTAAGCAAGCACATCTTTTACAGATTATTTTTTGCTAAGCCGTTATAATCACTTTTACGTTTTAGTTTACCCTTTACTTTTTCTTTTTTTTCAGAATTGTTGATGCCCAATAACATGGGTAGAAATTCTAGGCTTTTCTTCTGCTTGATCATTCCCCGAAAATCATTGATATTATTGTGATTATTATCTCTTAGTTACTTCTCATTGATTTTCGTTAACTTCGTCCTACAGGAGGACGCTTTACCTTGTTGGTTGGAATTCCCGTATCTGGATACCATAGCGAATCATTTTCTTCTAATGTCATCCGATATATACGAAAATTTGATATGGTCGTCTATCCACCATTCTGTCCTTTCCTGGTGTAGAAATGAAATGTATATCGAATGAGGGAAACACAAGCAACCTCCATTTCCATCTCTGAAAAGGACAATACAAAGGCTCAAGTATGAACTTGGGGCTGGAGATATCTTTGACCGTTGATGGAAACAAGATGGTGGTGCGGGTACGCTCAGAAAAAAAGAACTAATGAATAATGTTTTTAATGTGTGAAGAACTAATTTATATGCCTTCATCAGAGCTAATAAAACAATATACGAGAATAATATAAATAATAAGAATAAATACAGTATGATTGAATGGGGAAATATGGAAAAAAACATATTTATATTAAAATATCTTTCATAAAAATTTGTAAGTATATTATTATCGTGTCTTGTTTTTCATAGCTCTGACGAATGCCGAAAATGCGGCAAACTTTACAACGGTATAGTTTATTATTGGGTATTTAACTTCTGACAGAATCCCCCCAACCACCATCTCTTCGAAAGATATATCTTTAAAGAGTGATCTACTTTGTTTGTTTTGTGTTGTAAATGTGTAGACAACTTTCATTACAGGCGCAATAGACCTGTTAATAAGGCTTTATTCAACTTTAACGAAAAGTATAATCTTAAGTATAAACTTAGAAATTGAATCATCATTTTATAATTCGATCATATGACATAATTAAGGAATAAAATACATTGGAACATATCGACGTCGTTTTTTGAAAAAGGCGTAAGCGCCATTTAGCAAACATTACAGGAAACAAATGAAACGATTTTTCCCCAAATAGCAATATATATTTTTTTAATTTTATTCTATATTATATATATTTTTTAAAAGATTCTAGCACTGGTAAGGCCAGAGTGACGACGGAGAATCGTTAGTATTTTGTGCTTACGTCATCAATATTTGATTTTTAGACCATTTCCAATTTTTTGTCGATAATTGTGCGGGAGAATCGACGGGGGTCGTGTTTACGTCCCAAAATCAATTGAAACCTAAATTTCGAACTTTTTCTAAAAAGGACATCGATATTAAGGAGACTATAAGCAATGGGGTTGCATAACAAAATGCATTCGATTTTGTGTTTATTAGGGCCATTTGATGGGAAATATATTTTCTCAGAATCATATAATTTTTTAACATTACTTTATAGTCTAATCAATTACTTTACGATTATTATTTTAAGTTCTTATGATCTTTGTTAATTTTTTTTGGGGGGGGGGGGATTTCTCCAATTTTCGGATATATCCCATTGAGCTATACAGATCATCTATTGATCATTAATCATGTTTTTTTTTTACATTTTTTCATGAGATTGGGGAAACAGTTTGGTTTGTTTCTAGCAACATTGACAGACCAGTATTTGCTACTGTTATCTTAACATCTCTAATATGTATATTGAATTAAAACCTCTATACTTTATTATTAATTTAAATGCAGCTATGAAGGAGTAATTAATAACTTTTAATTGTCGCGTGAGGTGCCCTCAATATCATTTATCATAAATGTATATATATATATATATATATATATATATATATATATATATATATATATATATATATATATATATATATATATATATATTTAAATGTCATTTTATCTTCTGTAATTCACTAATTCATTCAGGTAAACATTTAAAATGTTATTATTTATCGCCATTTTTTATTTATTTCTGTTGTAAATTAGGTTCTGTAGTGTCAGGATTTTAAAAAAACCTCAATTTGTGAAGGACAAAAAATGCACTTGGTCGCTTTTCGAAACGTAAAAATAAAAGTTTTGTGTACAGACATGTATCCTCTTTTGCCAGTGATTCATTACTTCACAACCTAAAATGAGATTATTGAGAAATTTCAGCACTTTCCTTCTACTGTTGTTTTTGAAATAGTCAATGCAGCGACGTATCCCTGCTCATGATGTATTTCTAACTCATCCCTCATACAAAACTAACGGTGAATAATGGTCTATTATGGAAGGTTAATACATTAAGAGTCTCTGACCTTCTCTTTACCTTTCCCGAAGCTAAGGTCGTCGGGTCAACTTTCATCTTCAACCTTCCTCATCCCAGGCGGATGTACTTGGACCACTAATCCGCGTTTAGGTTCTCTGGAATTCCCTCACGCTTGAAGAAGTGTTCCGGATATTTCGGGAAAATGGAGGACAATGATTTTGACAAAGTGATTAAATATTTTTTTTATTGGATTTTTTACAACACTTCAGAGTAATTTTGAATTAGTTCAATATTCATAGCCACTTTCAATAGTATTATATTTTACATCCTGCCTCTGTTCAGTAGGTATCATAAATTACATGTTTGATTTAAATTTGCACTGGAAAGACGTAGAAATAAATCTATGGCACAACATGTCCTTCATAGAAAAAGGGCAGTCTTATCTACGAGTATAAGACCGTGTTAGAAATCGGGTGGTCACGCCTAGATATAGGTCTATATGATATATGGTATATGTGGGCCATTCTACTGGAAAGGCTCAATTCCACTTCTAAAATTTTGTAAACATTGCCTTACTTTGTCTTCCAAAAAGCATTCAGAACGCTACTTTGCATATTAAATCGTAAATATATTATATCGCAGCTCAAATGCATGCATATTTCCTGAATTTCTACCACGAGAGGTTGGCTCTAAAAATTGCCTCTAATAAGTAATGGAAGTTTTCATGGGGCTTGAGAGGTAACTCTATCTGAATATTTTGGGTGCATTGCCCTAAAACGATTAGTGACGGTAAACGACGAAGAGCCGATCTCATATGGAACTCTTTTCAAAAACATCAGCGAGAAGCATTGGTTTTTGTTTTTTATCTTCTTTTTTTTAACTTGTTTAGTTATGCTGTCTTTCTTCCCTTGATATCACATGGGATTGTCATCTTGTTAAAAAAATAAAATAGATTAAGCTCTTTTGAATTCTCTCTATTATTGAACTTCTGAAGCGCTTCACATTTAAGAGGTGAGGGAATGAGAAGTGTGGAAATGAAAAAAGTGCATTTTTTTAAAAAATAACTTTATAAACTTTACACGAATCAAAAATTATAAAGTACAGATCTATAGCTGTCTCTAAAATGAATCTGTTATACCGCGAAGAAAATTTAATCAAATTAAATTACCTTGTTTAATTAGAGTGAGGGAATGAACCACAATAAAAATACGGAGCCGCCTCAAAATGAATGAAAATAGATGGCACCTCCAGAGAGCAGTCAACACGTTCAGGCATGCCCCTTGAAGTCCCCACTAAAACTCAAATTACCACCTAGTGAGGGAAAAGCGATATATCTCAGAAACTATGGGAGATAAGGAAAAAATGAATGAAATCAATCTTGTACCAATTAAGTCAGCTTTAAATTTGTATATTATAGTCTTTATCGCTAGGATGCGATGTTTCCGAGATATAAGCGAATATCCAAAAGAAAGGGAAATTCTACCGTCTCATTTTTGTAGGCCATTGCAATAATATATCACAAAATAGATCCCCAATCATGTGTGCTTCGTGCCCGACAAGTGTTTATCAGTTAAATATTTATGGTAAAATTTATATGTTTAGGGAGTAGGTCTGAAAAAACTGCCAATGGAAATTGAAGGGCAGTATGACCATTTGATTGTAGAATGGCAAATTACAAAACCCATTTCAGATAATGCAGTTTCTGCTAAACCGATTCCCTTCAGCACATTGAAGAAAGAGCACGAAAATAAGAAAACTTTATTAATGCAAAGATTATATCAGAAATTACAGAAAATAATCTATGAACTATAACATTAATTTTAAAACTGAATACAAATAATTATTCATATTAAAGCATTAATGAAGTTTTGCTTCATGCTTATTCAGCCGCAATCTTATACAAGCTATACTGAAATATTTTGTCAGAGACTATATTACAGGATAATTTCAAGAAATATTACTTGCAAGTAGTATGATAATCAAATTAACAGTATGCATATTCTCTAGTATAGTATATTATAGTATATAGTATAGTAATATAGTATGCATATAGACTCCTCTTCCACCATTGAGATCACAATATTTCAAAGATGTGATTCCAAGGGCATTCCAAGACAAAAATTTTGTATATGTACAGCTTTTATGCTCCAATAAAGATTAATTTTATTATTTTTTTTTTTTATCCTGTTCTAGCCGATCAAATTTAGGCTTTCAAGAACTCTAATAATAATTTCATCCCTGGATTTTTAGTAATAACATTTAGTGATTTTCAATAAAAAATAATCCATTTATTTACACATATTTTTCATATTTCTTCTCATCCTGTTTATCATTTTGAGATTTATTTTTTATTGAAGGTCACCTAACATATTTTCATCGAATTTGGCTTAGCGATTCGGTGAAAATTGTAGAAAAAAAGTTTCTATAACTTTTATAAAATACCCACAAAATTGACAAACTATATTTCTTTTCGGCTTAAGAATTTATTCATGTTGAACATCACCTAGAGATGTTAAAAGATATAAGACAAGACAATAAAAATTAGAATTTTTTTTATATAATGTTTCGACGAGTAGAAAAAAAAACTAATTTAAAATTATCGGTCAAGAAAAACAGCCAGTAACTGTTAAAAATAACATACTGCTGAAGGGGCAGCCAAGCAGCTAAACGAAATAAGGGTTGAAAAATAACGCCTCTCACAATCCGTAAAAGACAGCTATTACTTTAAACAGTTTCAATTCCTTACAATAGTCAATGCTTCATACTAAGCAACCAATAATTCCCGACATCATGACCTTAATATCCTGTTTGTTTAAGACCTTATTCCATCCAAATTCTTCAAATTTTATCATAGCCTTGCTCAGCATCCTAATCCTTTAGTACTATTCCTATCCATCTACGACCATCCCCATGATCCTCCTCTAAGGTTGAAAAGGAAGTGGTCCAGAGACCTTTTGTAAACTTTATATTGGAGTTCTAACAACGGTCAGCTTCTCCACTCGATTCCTAAGCGTCTGCTGATATAGCGAGCGCCCTCCTTCAGCCTCAATATCAATGACGCAGTTGATGTTGAATGTAGGATTTAAAAAAGTTCTTCAGGAAAATAGCAATGACTTAGGTGACGGAAATCTTTCTCTGATGAAAGCTCGCTTTGATTAGTATACTGCAATGTCACCAAATTTGTTATTATTTCAAATATAAATTCAAAATACTTGGACTTATTTAACTTACAATCGAATCAGTATTTGTCGAAGTCGAAAGATTGAGTCTTCTTGTGATGTTAATATATTCCTAATAATGCTTAATTAAAATTCTTTGAAAATCTTAAGAAAATACCTTAGATTCAAAACAGATTTCATTCAGACGGATACGGATCATTGAGAATGGTACAACCTATTCTGATATTTTGGGTGGAAATTGATGATGAATAACTTTTTGTTAGTTATAGACTTATAAAAAAAGTTAAAAAAAAGGTAAAAAAAGACCTGTATGATGATATTAATTGAATATCAGAATTATTATAGCAATTGGAGAGAATACGTTATAGGTATGAGGGATTTTCAAAAATGACTGAACAAAACATTCTTACTGAATTAAAGAGCTTGTATTGTACAACTAAACAAATAGAAAATCATTAAAACTTTTCAATCCTTGATTTATAGTTGGACTCAGTACTGATATATCACTGATAGGAAAACTTCTACTTGTATTTAGCTTTAATTTCGAATAAATGAAGTAGAGGTTTCATTTGGAATTGGGGCAGGGGACTGAGAAAAACATTCACAAGTAAAGAGTAATTTAAAAAATAAATACAATGTTTCGCTGTCGGCCCCTCCGGAAAACTCCTTACAATAGATTTAGTTAAGCCGGACTATATTGCTCAAAGGAAATTTTGTCTACTTTACGATGATGCAATCGGAACTTAATTACTTTGAAAAATTTGTGAGTGACCGCTTCCTATTCAACAAAAAAGTGACAATAGGAACTTTATTGTTGCTCTTTGAGGTCTGTTATCACCCTTTAAATATTTCTTGTGACTTGCGGGACAACCTGTATATATTGCAGCCGCAAAATTTCAGTTAATAATTCCTAAATTATTTATTGCATTGTCATGGGAGTTGTCTCACTCGATTCAGGAAAAAAAAAATCAGAAACGATAATTTTCTCTACTTAATTTTGCAAATTATTTTGCGAATATTCCGCCTCCCCCATTTCGATCCTTTCCCCCAGGGATGGTTGCCCCCTGAAATTTGGCCGGACTCTGTAAATTTCGGTTCTTACTACCATGACGAAGTTATGACCAAAGTTTCATGAATTTAGATTTTTTTTTTGTTTATTTTGTCTATTTCTCTGTATCCGTCTTGCTTATATTTTGCACAATCGGAGATTAAGACTATGATCATTCTTATAAGAACAAATAAATAAAAACCACTGTCAAAAGTTGTCTGAAAGGATTCCTTCCCAATGCTTGTTAATGCATCTTGATATAAGGGATTAATATCATAATTTCAAAAACTTGAATTAAAAAAATTATAGTATTATAATTCTTAATATTATAGTTCTTACTACCATGACGAAGTTATGACCAAAGTTTCATGAATTTAGATTTTTTTTGTTTGTTTATTTTGTCTATTTCTCCTTATCCGTCTTGCTTATATTTTGCACAATCGGAGATTAAGACTATGATCATTCTTATAAGAACAAATAAATACAAACCACTGTCAAAAGTTGTCTGAAAGGATTCCTTCCCAATGCTTGTTAATGCATCTTGATATAAGGGATTAATATCATAATTTCAAAAACTTGAATTAAAAAAATTATAGTATTATAATTATTAATATTATAGTTCTTACTACCATGACGAAGTTATGACCAAAGTTTCATGAATTTAGATTTTTTTTGTTTGTTTATTTTGTCTATTTCTCCTTATCCGTCTTGCTTATATTTTGCACAATCGGAGATTAAGACTATGATCATTCTTATAAGAACAAATAAATACAAACCACTGTCAAAAGTTGTCTGAAAGGATTCCTTCCCAATGCTTGTTAATGCATCTTGATATAAGGGATTAATATCATAATTTCAAAAACTTGAATTAAAAAAATTATATTCTTTGACGTATTAAAATTAATCAAATAATAAAAAAAAAAAGTGTTCATTATTCAGTCGACAATTTTATTTTTATTAATCAATCCACAACTGTAGGCATAACCTGCAGATACAATAGTATAAACATATGTGCTTAAAATGGCTTGAAAGGCATGGCAAAAGGATGCCTATTTCATTACACATGATATATTGAATCATGAAGGGTCAGAGTTTGAGAGAATGTAACAAGAAGAAGGGGAAAAAAACTATAGTAAGCCAATCATCCTGTTCTTACTGCCTACAATTGAATTATTAAAAATTCAGAGGGTCAGAAGCCCGAGGGTTCATTTAGTAAAATGTAAAAATCGATTTTTTTTGTTTTCACTTAAACTGTTTTAACTAAAAAATTCTAGTAAGGAGAAAACGTTATTTATTTTATTTTTTTTTTTAAATCTGAGATTGTTTAGTATTGTCTTAAAGGTTACATTTAGAACTTTCTACATTTTTTTTTTTATTTTAAGGGTCTCACTTTGGCTCTGTACTGTTGTAATAATTTTGAAGGACACTACATAATTAGTTTTGGCAATGTTATAACTTATTTTAGACTTAGATCTCTTTGCCAATGAGTACGTTTATATATCCAGTGTTATTTTCTACACTTGGCCCAATTTCGCAAATAAAATTCGACTTGGACCAGTTGACTTATTATAAATTATAAAAAAACGTTTTTGATAATGATGTGGCTCAGTTGTTAAGGCACTACACTTCTAATTATATGAACCGAGTCATGGGCCAGCAGGTCCTTCTTGGGCACACCCAGTCTCTATTAAGTAGGCCTAATGTTAAGGAGAACAATTAGGCGGTTTAACGTTTACAAAAGCGTAAACGATTAAACCCAAGGATTATAGAATTAAAGTATAGTTAATTTATACGTTTTAAAAGTGGTTATTATAATGAAATAATAATAAACTGCATTAGCCAATTAGTAACTTTGGTAAAAAAAAAATATATATATATATATATATATAATGCACTTTTTAAGAGTCCAACCTTACTTTCGCTACCAAGTTACATTTATGCCAGTAATGAGTCATATTTATCCAATGTCTAAAATTTATTATCATAAATCATTATCATATTTGACAACCAGTAAAATTAGTTCCTTTATTTTAATTTTGGCCACTTTTTTTTAAATATGTATTATGAGAAATTCAACGGCTGAGTAATATGTAAGTCAGCTCTTCAGGAATTTGGTATCTTTTGCGAAACGTTTATTATATACATAATGCTATTAAATTCAACTAATTATTAAATTCAACATTGAATGAAGCATATTAGAAAACGAAACTATTATTTTATGCACAATACATACAACAATGTTTTTTTTTTTAATTGTAAGTTCATTTGAGACAAGTTACAGATAAAATTAGCCCACCATCAGTCGCTGGAGACGTATCAAAAAATAAACCAATAACGAATATAACATAAACCGTTAATTACAATTATATAATATTTTTGTCTGTTCGATGTTGCTTGGCTGCCAGATAATTTGTTGTTGACGCTACCAGGCGTGGTCATATAATGCCTATGCAAAACTATACATCGAACAGACTATAAAATATTTCTTTTTCAAGTTGAATCCAAAATATAAAGAAAATCAAATCCACTATGCCAATTGTTAATAGGATTGCATAACTGTTTTATTCAAGGCCTTATTACACTAGGTAACTTGGTCGCCCAAGTCTACCGTGTATAGTGAACTTTTATAATGGACTGGTCGCCTGTCGGTATCCCATATTTTTGTAACCGGCGACCAAGTTGCCCAGTGTAATAGAGATCTTAGTGTTAGATTTTAGTTTCTATCCTAATATACATATTAGAATATATTTTTTTTCATTTTTTAGTTCCATGCGAGTTGTATGTTAACGTAGGTGTTTTGAATCTGATACGTAGGTTTCTCGAATTTTCCCTTTTCCTCTTCGAAAACATTACAAGGTAATTTATACATTGTATAATTGGTAAAATATGATTAAATGGTTTACTTTCTGTTGATATTGGTTACTGTTTTTTTTGATGCACCTTTGATGATGTTATGTTTTTAAGTATTTAATTACCAATCTTAGAGGAGAGCCAATTGAATGTTTAGTAGTTTACTACAAATCGGCACTCCTACTGATTCCTTTTCATGAAATTTAATCATCCTCCACTTGCTTTAAATTTCATGTAAAAGAATCGGGAGAAATGTCCGTTTATAGTAAACCATTAATAATTAAGTTGGCTCTCCCCTTAAACTGGTATTTTGGATATTTGACCTCTTTACCACCTTTTTGATTTATGCTTATTGAAACCAAATTCTTTTGAAATTGTGAGACATTTGAATTTTACGTATACTGATTTTTTATAGTTATTGAGTTAACTGAATTAGCCAGAGAAATTAGCCTGTGTATAGGTAAGAGAATTAATTTCGAATTGTGGGAAGTTACCTCTTAGGTGGGATCAACATCAGGTCTTCTTAAACTTTAATAATTAATACATTTCATTATTGATAAAGTCTATTTAATAAATTAATAGCAACCTACCAGCTCTAGAGAATGGGTAATGAGACAATAAATATAGTTATAACCAATGTAAAAAAAAAAATTAATAAACGTCGTTTTTCATTTTTAATCTAATCAACCAAAGTAAAAAGACAGTTTTTTTGTTTTGGTTTTTATATACCCTTCTAGTTATTTAGTAGATATCTAGTAATTTCCAGATCTTTTCTTGTTTCCGTATCCCATGATACACATTAAGCAAATATTGGAAACAAATTATTAATTAAACTGTTTTATTACTCAGTTAATAGTTTTAAAATGACAATATAAAAATATGCAAAAGAACATAAAGAGAACTAGAAACTGATGAGGTAAAAGTTTGACCGAGAACTATTAAGTTTGTTACGATAAATACAGATACACAATGTTTTAATAAATACAGATAAATTTATACGTATTTACATAGCAATGATGATATACTGGCAAAAAGCTGATTCAATGACATGTCTGTCATTGCCTAACTTTTCTTCTGTTCTTAGTTTCCATAATAATTTAAATGAACGATTTTATTAACTGTGAATGGAGCCAATTGTATTTCCATTGAGTCTGTGATAGCTCTACATTGATATAATTACTTTATTTTGGCATTGAGGGTCGCGATACATTTTTTGTTGAATATTTAATAATGTTGATTTCCTGAATATCCGTCTGACTCCAAAGGGACTGATTATGGACCTAAGGGTTGTCTGCCGCTGCACCATGGAAACCTAAGTTCGTAGCAACGTGTGTGGTTGGCTGACCCCCTCCTTTTTTTACTAAGCACTATTATATTTTTTAAAATAACCAGTATTTATTTATTTTATTCTAGAACATGGCTCCTAATGCCTGCAACTGACATAACAGAGATTTTATATTACTGTATAGGTCATTCATAGATCATTTACGTGATAATTTGCTGTAAAAATTCCGTCCATTAATTTATGTCAGATATTAGTTCACCTGCCCAATTGTGAGAAGCTAAGAAATATTGAAATAACAATTTTAAAAAAAGCGGATTGGGAACTGAAAATATCACCCAATACTCGAATTAGTATTTTTTAATGTAATATTTTCTGAAATCCATTATCTATGTAATATATAACTATAGTTCATGAGATTCATGTAAAATCTTGGGATCGTTTTTAAAATTATTTTTGTTTTATTATAAATGTTTTTTTAGATTGTTTTTTTTTAAATTATGCTAAGTTCCATTTTTTTTTTTAATTTTGTACATTATAATTTACGATTTACTTATTGTCTTATATTTATGTAATATAAATAAATTTATATATATATATATATATATATTATATAAATATATAATATATTAATATATAATATTTTTATATTATATAAATATATTCAAATGCCAGTTTTTTCGCCTCGCTTGTATTATACAGACATATACTACTATTATTATTATATTTTCATAGCTTTACTATTACACGTTGAATTCACAAAGAAATGCTAGTATTGGTATGTACAAAAGTTGAAGGTTCTAGGCAGCTACATTTGGAAGTTAAAAATTATGACTGGTTTTAGTCATTTTCGCTCCAATGTGCGGCGGTTGAAATGGCGGGGTAAAGTTTCTGGACTTAAAAATGAACGAATCCTTAAAAAGTTAAATAGCGTTGAACCAACGGATGAATTCCCGAGGAAAAGACCGAGGCTTTGGTGGGGGAATTATATTCTGACTTTGTGAATTTAGGTTTGACTTACGTGGTTCCTGGGAAAGATGTTTGGGGATAGTGATTATTGGTGTCGGCATTGAGCCATAGTGTATCCAAAGCCTTATCATTATTAATCGCTATCAGGAGTCTTCAGGACTAAAACTTGTTCTGCTGCATTCGGCAGGCTTTATTGTCGGAGAGTTTAATTACCTAGGAACTTTAAATTGGTTCCTGTTTAAAATTGATTACTGTACTTAGTCAAGTCAGAGAGAAGGAAGTTGGAGAAAGTAGGTACTAATTTTACATTTATACTCGAGTCACGACGCTGTCTTTTTGTCGTTCCTTACCTAAGATTAGATCAAAGAGATATCAGAGGACCATGAATCCTTAGGTGCGCTGATTCATGTTACTTTGCATAAATAATTCATTCATTGTCTTTTTCACATCCGTTACTTTACTCAAAGTCTTTCCTAACTAAGAAAGTATACCAGTGTAGAAAATAACTAACTCTGTAATATAGTCTAAAAACAGCCAATTCAAGATCCAATAGATTGCAATAATTCAAAATATTATGATAAGAAATTTAATTGTGTGTAGTACAAAAAACATTCGTATGTTTTTGCGACAAGAAAAAAATTGAAAATGCTTTGACTATTCATAGAGCAAAAATAATTTGATCAGGAAATCGGAATAAGAAGTCATCCAATTTTTTTTTCTATTTGTCCTTGAGAAATTACAGTGTATCATTCCTACAGATGATATAGGGATCGTTCATAAGGTTTTCGAAGGCTCTGATTCCGTTATTTGAATTGATTTTTTTATCGAGCATGCGCATTTCGAATTACTATTACAGTTGACATTTCTTTGGTACTGGTATCGATTATTAGGTTTTCGAGGGTTCAGATTCGATTTTGTTAATTGGAATTGTGATTGCGCCAGCGTTCTTCCATTTACTGATACTGATAAGTTTTTTTTGTTACACAAATCGTTAATTAGGCTTTCGCGGGTTCTGATTCCTTTTTTGAAATTTTATTTGTTATCGAGCATATTTTATCGAGAATTTCAAATTACAATTATATTTGACTTTTTTTTGTGTATATCGTCCTATAAAACCTAATAAACAATAACTTTACCAAGAAAAAGGTCAATGATAACGGTTATACGAAATGAGCATGTTATATAAAATATGCAATTCCAAAAGTTCATTCAGAACCTTTGAAAATCTAGTAAACGGCCCTTATAATCGAAGAAAAATTCAATAAGAAAAGTAAATCGAAATGCGCATACTCGATAACAACCTAATAAACGATCCCTTTATCATAGAAATATTCAATAGCAACGGAAAAGCGATATGCGCATGCGCGATCCTAAATCCAATTAAAAATATGGAATCAGAACCCTTGTAAACCTTAAAAACGAACCCGATATCATAGAAAACTCCAACAGTAACGGAAATGCAAAATGCGCATGCGCGATTAAAAATCCAATTAAAAATATGGAATCAGAACCCTCGAAAACCTTGTAAACGATACCTTTATCATAAAAAACTCCAACAGTAGCGGAAATGCAAAATGCGCGTGCGCAAACCAAAATCCAATTCAAGAAATAAAATCAGAACCCTCGATAACCTAATAAGTGATCCCTATATCCAACAGTAACTTAATACTTGTTATAATTAAAGAAAAAGCTTGTTCGTCTGAACAAGAAATTTTTTTGCAGTTTTCAACATCGTACATGTTTATGTACGATGTTGAAAACTGCAAAAAAATTTCTTTCTTTTGAATTGGATACTGAATTTCAATGGAAATTCTGAATTTGTCCAAAACTGTGCCCTTAAATCTCATTTTCAATGAGCCATCTGATTGTAAATCAAAAAGTTCTTATTCTTCTTTTAAAATTAGGTTCTGAGGATGAACGGTAATGCGAGAGAAAAGATTCCTCACCCAATCTTATAGTTCTGTTGATAGGGATAGGGTAGAATAATCAATTTTCTTCAACAGCTCCTCTAGGTGGGAAACAATAAAACTTGTAATTTGTTGTTATCGATCTTCTCTTTTTAGTTCCATCTGTAATTCGATCATATGAAGATTCCATTTACAACATGACCACATGACACCATGATTACAACATAAGTTTAATTTTGGTTGAAATCCAAGAATCCTTTCAATACATATATATAAGTGCTGCGCGAGATCGGCAGTGCTTTTTCTTTCCGCAACCTCGCATGCAATTTCTTATGTGCACATGCGCATAATAGCCAAACTCCTCGCAGGTGGAACGATGAAGAGCATAGTTCCATTCAAAGATTTTTGTATCTTTTTCATAAACTGTGATATTGCTACTGGCATTCAGCTTAAGGATTATACATTGCACAAGTATAAAAGAAGAATTAAAGAAAAAAAGGACTCCTATTGAATGTTATTGATATCAAGTGGAAATGCCAGTGGTGCAGTTCCACAGTTTTTATAAGCAAGTCGCCACTGCTCGAAATTTGTTTACGGATGAAAAACTTGACTAAATTGTGAAGGCATCTATGCGGGTACATAGTTTAATTTTATATTTAGCATATGATTAAATACAATACATACTTTTAAGGATCTTAACAGGCTTATCGTTTCCGTTTGTCTAGCCTATTTATCGAGGGGTATATTATTTTATTTTGTGAACTTCATACTCTCTTTAGAAGATCCCTGGAGCATGGAAGAAATATCGGAAAAAAAGATGGTATACCCATGAGAAAAAAAAATAACGTATGCATGTATTATATTATAATATAATATGTATGACCCTGTGTTTGTAGGTCTATGTATAATATATACACTGACACACAGTATTGTAATGTTCAAGACGTGCAAGTATGAGTTCTACATGTTAACCTTTTAGCCCGTCAGAGCCAAATTGAATGGAATCTATCGGAATGATGTTTATATAATTCAAGGAGATGTTTCAAGTTGTGTAATGGATTATAGTCAAGAAGACGCGTTTACATAATTTCTGTATTTCAGGGTCAGGCTTTCTCTCATTTGGTATAATCGCAGTTACTCAACATTTTCGGACCCACTCCGTAAGAGGGTAATAAAAAGGTGCATAAATTACTAGAAAATTACTTCTTTACGGGTCTAAAGAAGTAATTTTCTTTGGCATCAACTTGATTGGGTTTTAACTGCTATGCCAAGCTTCATATTTGCCATACAACTCAAGTTTTAATTGTTAGAAATGGCTCATGGTTTTAAAAGTATTTATTACCTACTATCCGTTATTACACCAAGCATGTACAGATAGAGATGGGCGAAAAGTACTCTTGAGTAACGAGTACCAATTATTTTACTCGAACAATCTCCCTAGCAGGGATTAGATACGATTGGGGGTGGATGAGGTAGACCATTCTTCCTTACCCCTACCATCCATAGTCGTATTTATTCGCGTCCAGTGAGAGCATTCGAATGAAATACTAGGTACTCGTTACTCAGAGTACTTTTTGCCTATCTCTATATACAAACCCAAATGCTTAATTGATTCAAAAGTTTATTTATTAAGTACAATGCTATTCATACAATAAGGTATGGGACATAAATTATCCTATATTTTGTCTATTTTATGCCAAAACATAAAACAGAATATGGAAAACAATATCTTGTTCTATAGTCCCGAGATCCTTTTAGGCATTTCTGACTGAGGTTTTCGTCTAAATTAGAATTATGCGGGTCGCATAAAATGACATGAAGCTAAATTGTTAATTATAACTTATGAGTTGTGCTATCATCGAGATTCATTAGTTATAGTTCAATCGATATACCTCAAAAAATTATGCCATTACTCATTGCTAATTAAACATTAATCAATTGTCATGAGCTGTGAATATAATATCCATCAGAGTTTGGCGTCCTCATTTACACACACTTGGGCAGGACTGTTTATCCTACAGGTTATACAAACCTATATTGCACAGAATATGAAGGAACAATTATTTGAATAACTTTTAACTCAGACATTTTATATATTTTGCCTCCACAATCCTTCTGATCCATCTTAGTATTGTATTGAAAATTTTATGCGTGTAGCTCAGTGAGTTATTTTTATTACACTGTTTGGCTTTCTTATTATTTATTTTCCATTTTGCCAGTCCTACTGTTGTCAAACTTGTGCTTAGACACTATATTGGACTTATGCGATCCTTTGAAGATTCCTTAATATTTCTTTTAGCGAAAGGAATAAGAGGGAGCCATATTCACGCACATTTCATCCTGGTTTTCTTAGTTCATCATGCCTTAAGAATTCTGTGGATTCTAGTCTAAAATAATAATCTGCCATGCATTTAATTTATAAATTTTATGTTCAGGTAATTTATAAAATATTATCGCTTTGTAAGCACGTAATGATTAATTTGTATATGGTATTATTTAGGTTTTCTATAGAACTTTAAGCCGTTTGTGTGCATGTTTGATTTGAAAAATTAATGTACAACTACATGACAGTCCAGCATTTATATTCCATTTTTTCAAACCATTTTCATGATTTTTACTGTCGACAGATTCCAAAAAATTGGCTTCGGGTTCAATTTGAGAACTTTAAGGAAGTTTTTAACTCATCCTTCATACAGGCCTCATGTCTTCAGATCAGCACTTACTCCAATCGATATGCTTATCGACGATTGATATAATTACACCAAAATTTAAGGAAATGCAATAAATCCACACCAGATGGGTTACTAATATGTATCACAAAATCTCTTTCGTATAAAACCATATTATTTCAAATAATTGTTACTATATTTTTTGTTTTAAATACTAACTTTAATGTTACTCTTCAAAGCATATTCCATAATTTTCTTTCACTTTCACCAAAGATTAAGGATTTGCATGGAAGTTACCTGAAATCTACTTTATATTCCTTTAAAGTTTGTTTTGAATATAAAACTATCGTGCTGTTGAGTAGGTATATATTTCTGAGTCGATTACCCTGTGATCTGAAAGAAATTTCAAACGTTCAATGTTATCATGCGCAAAATAAAAAAATACCAAGAACCAAGAATTACCTCATAAAAAGAAAGGAGAAATGGCATCGCAAATAAAAAATCTTCGAACAACTGGTAAGTAAAAAGAACCTGGGTTCGAGCTACCATGTTATAAACGCGTGCTAATAAATATTATTAATTTATATTGTATTGATATGGCCATGTTTTACAAAGTAGTTATATAACAAATGACAAAACCATACAATAAAATTAAAAAATATTTATTACTATGTTTTTCTTATAATAATAACAACTTATATTATAATTATAACTTGTGAAGGATCTATAAATATTTTCAAATTATATAAGCATTCAGGAAGCTTAAAAAGCACACCTTATGACTTCTTTACAGATTTATTTTTTGATCCAAAATATGGATTTATTTTAACAATCCATTCAATCGTTGATATATTTTATGTTATGGATGAAATATGTTTGATAATGAGCAAACAGTCCGAAACGTTAATCGCTTAATGAATATGGAAAAAAGTCTGAAAGTGTGATTTTTAAGCTTCCTGAAAGTTTATATAATTTGAAACTATAACATATCGTCGTTGTCATGAGAAAATATCTTATTATTTTTCTATTACAGCACATGAGGAAGTCTAAAAGAATTATTTATTAACTCATAGTCCAAAAATATATTAACCAAGCTAACATCTTTTTGGACATATACAGTATTCCTTTATACATTTGTAATGAAGACTAAGAGAAATTTATCCTGAAGATGGGGAAACAACCCCGAAACGTAGACACGGTCAGAATGAAGTGGATGTAAGAAATGAAAGAAAAAAATGTAAGGAATGTCATCATGGCTTTGAGTTAATAAAAAATATCTTGTGTGCTATAACCTTATTTTTCAGTAGAATCAAAAAAGAGTTTAACAAATTGATAATTTTTGAGTTTTACAATATTTATGTTAATGCTTTAGTTTTCTGAGTAGTAAATATGTTCTAGTTCAATCCTAATGATTCTTATTTCAAATTAATTTAGTCACTAAAAAATATAACAGCATTAAATGAAGAAAAAATTATTATCATTATAATATAATGTTCATAAGTTATTTTTAATATACATAGGATAATTTATTCAGACCACCAAGGTAGAAGATAGGCAGACATGGTATATTTTTCATGACAACTCATCAGTTCACATACGTCATTTCTTTAATGCTCCGCTTAAATTGAATCGATTTTAATAGATGCTGTTAGTGCCAATGAACAATATGGAGCCAAAATATAAAAATTACCATAATGTCACATAGGATATTTTCTTGTGACAGCAATGATTTGATATTAATAATTATTAGAGACGTTAACAACAGTAAACAGAATACTTCTGTTTTTCAGTATTACTAAAATATTAAAATCCATAATTTGTTAAAAATGAAGAGACGACAAAAAATAAAATGATTAATGGCGAATTTTTCATTAAAAAACAATTTTATAGAATGATATTCGATTGCAAAAAATTACCGTGGTTCGATAGGTTTGGTCTAATTGCACGAGTTTCACTCTTTTTCTTTCCAATAATTCTTATTGTAAAAGTTAATGCAAACCCTCCAGCGAGATTTCGAGATTCATTCTGCAGACTGAGAGACAGAAAGGGTCACTTTCTCGTATTAGAGCTCGTATGATAAGAACATTTGGCTAATGAATGAAGTTATTTTCTTGATAAAATGTTGTGAAAATATGCGAATATTGTAAAAACGTGACCTAATAGCTGAACAAGGCAACTTATTTTTTCTTATAACCTCGAAGTTTTAATGTGCCTTTGTGGCTTTATAAAAATTATAGCATCATCTGCTAATGTATGCCGAGTGATTCTGTCGTAGATTGAACCTCCTGGGACGTTCCGAATTATCCGACTGAACTTTCAAGAAACAAATTAAAGAAACAAAAAAGAGCTGATCTCCCTGTCCCAATCAATTCAAATCTCTTTTGAAAGGATCCAAGGAATTGGGCTTTATAAATATGTATTTTTTATGGTAACTTCAAAGTAAAAGTTTACCAAATTTTACTTGGCTAAGGAAGATTATAGCCTGATACTATCACCTGGCATTTTTTCTTTGGTCACGACAGTTCATATAAGCGGGTTGATTACCCTCCAGATCTGATCACTTTCTCATTATAATAACTTTTCTGGATTTTTGTCCATCTCAGGAACACATTATTCTATAATTTTAAAATTATTTATAGTTTTCCTCTGAGGTATATCATGGTCAACCTCACAGATGTTAGTGCAAATATAATAGTTTCGAGTAAAAAAAAATTAATCGAATACTGAATAAAATCGTTTTTTTGTATATTTGACTACTTTTATGTTAGTATGACACTAATTTCAAACAGATATGTAATGAGTTTCGGTATTTTCCAACAGTTGCGAACTCTTAAGAGTTGTAATGATCAAATTGGAACTTGCAATATCTGTGAAGCTTGCCATCGATATTTGCTTTTTCTTTATCTACCTGCTTCATGTCTGATCTTACGTTTCGAAGTTTCTGGAAATGCCACAAAATTATATTTTCTACTAATTTTCCTACACATAATACCAAATATTCAGTTGAAACATATTTAAATATCTGCTAATATCAGATTGTCAAAATGCGATATTTTGTATACGATTTTGATATTTACATTTAGTTTTATTATTTTACTTTTCTTTAGTATGTTCATTTATTTTCTTGAAGGAATTTGGTTTGTTACATTGAATTTTGTAATATTCATTTGTACGATTTGCTATCATGCTGAGTTTATTAGGGTAGCGTTGCCTAGCGAGGAATCGGCGATCTTCTTTTATTTATCAGCTGTTAGCATTTATTTATTATCTCACATTTTATTGAATTATTAGACACCTTGTGGTCAATACCAGTGTGATTTATGCCTTTACAGAAGAGCTTTCTGCTCATCACACGAATGTACTTCTCAGGTACAAATGTGACATTTTGGAAAAAGCCCACAACCATTACATTTCAGCCGACATACACAGAATTCTAAATTCAACCAACTATCCTTTATATAGAACACTATGCAGTTACAATACTCCCGATCCGGAAACATATCTTACATTCGAAGTCCATACAGCGAAATTGAGATGTGTCAGTCAATTGAGAGTGGCTAACCCAGAATATATCAGGCTCTATTAAAAAAACACAACTTTTTCATTCAAGTCACAAGAAATCTGTATGTCATGCAGCCAATATATTTCCAATAGTCTACATCACATTCTTCTTCACTGCTCAACACATAACGAATGCAGACGACAGTTTCTCCAGTCGTTCATCTCAGAATCTTCCGATAACCACAACATCCAAGCCATACTGAGTATTGATAGTGTCGAGAAATTAAACAAAATGTATTACTACATGATGAGAGTACATAAAACGCTAAATTCGGCTTAAGAGTGATTTTATGGTTAATTAATTAAAAAGAAGAAAGGAGAAGGAGATAGTTTTTATTCAGTTTGTATAAAAAGTTTATATAAAAAAAAAAAGCTGTTTATATAAAATTGTTTATATATAAGCTGTTTATATATAAAAAGAAAAAGGAAAACATTTGTACAAGACTTGTCTTTCTCAAATAAAGGTATGTTGTTATTATATATAAATAGAAAGTATTAAAAAACGTTACTGCCATGACTTTACAATTATATTTTCAATATCTTATGTTTATTAATTATTTTAAAATATTGTTATCATATTATTAATACATTTCCGACTGTTACTCTATAGAATTTATCCATTTATTTGAGCTTTGTTAGTAATATTTAAATATTCTGTATACATATACCTATGTTGAATGTTAAAAATTCATAATGTATATAGTATATTTGGAACGTGATTTAAACAGAATATTACTGCTTAATGATTAAGTATATATAATATAATGATTAAGTATACATAATAATATTTGTCCTTTATTCTTGAGTCCTTTATCAAGAGGCTGGTATCATTCAATCTGTTTTTATCCTTTTTTTCTTGTGTTTGTTGAAGAACTCTAGACTCAGAAGATCAACTGTCTCATTTAATATAATATTGTTCTGTAATTTGTACAAGACTTTGTCTTTCACAAATAAAAAAAATAAGTTCTAAAAAAAATATATTCTAAAAAAATATATATATATATTGAATTTTGTAATATTCATTTGTACGATTTGCTATCATTCAGTGTTTATTAGGGTAGCGTTTCCTAGCAACGAATCGGCTATCTTCTTTTATTTATCAGCTGTTAGCTTTTATGTATTATCTCACATTTCATTGCATACCTGGTATTTTGTATATACCTGGTCAATACCAGTGTGATCAAAACCAGTGCAGACATTTTATTTTTTATTAAATCCAACTATCATTTCAATCGTTATTTTTGAAAATGGTATTAGTCCATTTTTTCATATCGCTCAATCCTTTCAACAACGCCATATCTCAGAATACGTGATTTTTCAGAAGAGTAATTTTAGAAGCAAAATAAAATACATGTACACGATATATAGACTTCTAAATATATATATATATATATATATATATATATAGAGAGAGAGAGAGAGAGAGAGAGAGAGAGAGAGAAGCTACATCATATAGACTAGTGTAATAAGTACTGCATAGTTTAGAAGTAGAATAAAATTTATTTAAAATAAATATCAAGCCACCCAGAGAACTTTTTATTTACTATGTTGAAGATCTATTTAGATAAGACATAACTTCACTTCTCTTTTTTAAAAAGGAAAAGTATAAAAAGTTTGTACATAATATACGAAATAATTTAGAATTCAAAAACGACACTTCTGGTATCTAGTGATAAATATTAAGGTACTGATTTGGCGATTTTGCGTGAACGTACTACTCTTTCGTGGTATTCTGAAAACAGGAATGACTAAAAATCGCCAATTTTTGATACATGACTTTGTTGAAAAGAGTGAGCGATATGCCCAGGTATTTAAAAGTTTAGTAGCTAAAACTCGTTTTATTACTTTATCAAGAAGTATTGCTCCATTGAATGCATGATCATAAAGGATATTTAGGTATGTTTAACTATAAAATTATCGTTAACTCATTTTTTACCAAAACTAGATCTATACCAATTTTAAAAAATACGGCTCCATTGAGGAGGGGTGTATGTGGGGCTACCTAATCTTTCAAAAATCTTTTCCATGTTTTTTATTGTATTAATTATTTAATTCTGACAGTTTTAAGTTGTTTTTTTTAAAGGCCGTATTCTCCAATTATATTCAAATTTTTGTGCTTATATTGATAATTTTTTTGTCTTATTTATATGTAGAGAGTGTAATACCAAATATTCGGTTGAATCATATTTAAATAGATATTTCAATATTAACAGATGTTAATACCAGATTGTCTTAATAGTTTTTCTAAATAAAAGGGAAGAATATCTGAGCTAGTTCCTTTTCTTTTGAAGCCTCTTTCAAAAGCATTTAAATTTCAAACCGTCGTAAATTTCATTCAAAACCATGTCATTTTTAAGGTGGCTTCAGCAATAACGTTCATTTAATAGGCTTTTTAAATATTTTGCAGTATTCTTGTTTTCATTAATTTTATCTTGGAAATTAACGATCCTTCAGCACTTGCTGTAATTGCTGCAAATGACTTATTTCATATTTTATAATAGGCTGATTTGTATACTGTGTTTATAGAAACCCAATGTATTTGGGCAGCATGACTCTAAAATAATTTCTGCTCTGTCTGGACATTACTTATTACTCATCGCTTTGATTCATGACTATTCCTTATTTTAAATAATTTATTTACCCTACAGATTATAAATAGATTTAACCCGGAGTACTAAAAGCAGCAATACAGAACAAAAATATGTTTACTTCCTCATCACCTACTTAAGGCAACAGAATTAATCAGTTGAAAACAGAATTCGATTTCTTACTTAAATCATTTGTTTCCGGGCTCCTTTAGCCAAATATGGTAAGAGCAGCAATATTTTTCACTTTTTTTTTTGTGAATATTGTTCAACTTTTTTTTTCCTGAATCCTCTTCTAGAACCAAAAAAAAAAAATAATAGAACTCCCATGCTACCATTTAAATGAAAAATTCTTACGGCTGTTTCAGCAATACAATTTAACCTTCTATTTTGCTTCATTTAATGAGCTTCTTGAATATTTAGCAACATTCTTGTTTTCATTACTCGTATTTTGGAGCTTAACCAGCAAATTCTTCAGCACTTGCTGTTGCTTGAGCAATTCTTCCTCCAGTCCTAATTCAAATCATGCTCAAAGTCAAATAACTCGTTTCATGGATTTTTTACTGTAATTTCGAATATTACTGGTGTATTTCGTGTTTAACCTCGTGTTAAACCTAAAATACCTCCGTATTAAAAACTGTTAGTACTGCTCACGGATTATTTCTATATTCCTGTCTCACTAATCTTGGCAAGCATAAGTGTTTTCTTGGCTCTCCTATTTATTTTCAAATGATTTGTATCTGATCTTAAAATATACTGATAAATATGCAGTGTGTATAGCGAGCCAATGTAGACAACACGGCTTTAAAATAATTCCTGCTCTCTCTGGGCAGAAAAAAATGCAAATATAATCAACATCAGGTGTGTGAAAATAACTGCAATTGCATATTTTCTTTAATAAGGAAAATATGGTCTCGTTTATTTAATTACTTGTGGACTATTTTAGTTATAATATATTCTGCAAATAATTAAGAAGTGAGATACATGTTTTCACTTTAGCCTTTTAAAATATTTTTGACTGACCCTAAAAATAAAGTCATAGTTAAAATGAAAAAAAAAAAAAACAGAAAATATCTTCTTGCTATAATTAGAGGTTCTTAGGCTATTTAATATGCCATGTGTTAATATAAGAGTCTATTTTGAAATTATTGGAATATGATCAACTAATTGAAACAAAATAATTTTTCAAAAACCCCGAATATCATTAAAATCTGTTATTCCTTTTTATAATTTTTTTTAATAGGCTCAACTCATGAAAGAAGTAAATTTTGTAATTAATAGAAGCATTACAATTTTCCTTAAATTTAATGACATATCTTTGTAAAAAATAATTTTTGTATCGAGAGGTAATACAATTTTACCAACACGAATCTTCAGATAGGTGTTAGACTATTAAATATTTGAATCCTTGAAAAATAAATAAATCGCAATAAATAAATTAAATAAATAAAATCTAAAATATACCGATTTATATATATAGTTCAAATTTAATAATACATATCATGTATAACTTATCTTTAATCAGAGATCATGTAGACAAATGATTCGAAGCCCAATCTAGAGCCGGTTAGCACATCTGCCTGTTACATTTATTGTAAACTGGGCATATTAATTATTATGGATAAATTATTATACATTAAGCCTCGGTTGCTGAGTCAAGAGTTAATGTATCACATTATTTAATTAAATTAATATAACCTATTATAAAACTTATTTATCCCTCATAAACTTACTAAGCCTCGGTTGCTGAGTCAAGGGTTAATGTATTACATTATTTAATTAAATTAATATAACCTATTATAAAACTTATTTATCCCAATACTAAAAAAATTATTGCCAATTCTCTCGTTTGACATCTAAATAAAACAAGTTTAGTGTTTTATTCATTAACTAATCCTATCCCGGAGACAGAAGGATAGTCTAGAACTAAGAATAACTCGTGGCACTAACCGTTCTCAGTAAACTGTATCTCCTTTGTCCGGAAGATATTATTGTGCTGGTTATACAGTACATCATAGGCCTATGGCATATGTTTTCACTATTAAACCGCATCAGAGCACTGGCCTGATTTTTGAGGATTGTGTAGCACCAGTTTGGTGCCAGAGTTTCTCACTATCGAAATGGCACTTCGACGCAATAAGGGAAACGGGAACCTTTTGGGCGAAATGTGCGGTATGTATTAAATTTCTATTTACCTCAGACTTAGCGTATTATTTAATCGGTTATATATAGCTATATGTTTTCTGGAATAAATTATGTATAAAGCAGCAAAATAGAATAAAAATATTTTTAATTTCTCATCACCTACCTACGGGGTCACTGATGGAAAAACGGAAAAAAAAAAATTGTTTCATTTTTCCTAATTATCATTCTAGATTTATTTCTGGATTGAACAGAGCAAACCCCATGTTTTTCTGAACACCTTAAGTGATTTAAACTTGAATGCGAAATTTGTACCATGCGCATTCCACATTCCATAGAATATGGATAGAGGTTTATTTTCAGTCCACTCCAACACAATCACTACACTTTTTTAATTGATTATTAAGGATTTTTTTTTAATTTAATTTTTATAGTATATCTCTAAATGCCCTTGAAAAATTAAACATTTAAATTAAAATTTTATAATTTAAATTATTTGAAAACAAAATTTCATTTTAGTTATGCCCTTTCATTTTTGCTGGTACCTCTGTAGAGCTACTGAATGAAGAGATTTTCAAACAACACAGCAGTTCATGATTAGCAAATTAAATAGCAACACAAATTAGGACAAACAAAAAAAGTAAATTTTCAATCAACAACCTAGCTCATAATTTTTTTTATAAATAAAAAATCCTTCATTCAGTAAATGTAATATGCCATAAATAAAGTGCAAGCAAGATTTAATTTAGATGGCTTTATTTACCTGCCAAACCCTCCATGCAGGTGACGTCACCATTTGAAAACTGTTTTCGAAATCTTGAATGACATACGTTGCAAGCAGGACACCTTCAGTAAAAAAAAAAAAAATATATTTTTTTTTAATGGAGGATGTTATTGTTGACCGTATATTTATATTTAAAGGGATAAGTTGGTCGGGGGTGCGGTCAAAGAATTAGACTACTATAAGCGAACTTATATATTTTGTGCCGACGTTTCGGCCCAAGTTTTAGGCCATCTTCAGGGCTAAAAGGAAAACAAAATAACAACAATGAAAAAAGAGAAAGAGGCAGTACCAGTAACAGTAAAAATGATAAAAAATAGAAAATACAAGTAAGATAAAAAAGTATGAAGTATAAAAAGAAAAATATAACATTAAATTACATAATACAAGAGACAAATGAAAAAGTGAATTAAAATAAAATAAATGAAATAACAATGGAAAAAATTAAAAATTAATTGAAAATAAAAATAATGCGATATTTACACGGGGAATAGTGAAATATATGAAATCTATTAATTAAAAAATTAATAATAATAATAATATTTTAATATTTTAATTAATAGATTTCATATATTTCACTATTTCCCGTGTAAATATCGCATTATTTTTATTTTCAATTAATTTTTAATTTTTTACATTGTTATTTCATTTATTTTACTTTTTCATTCGTCTCTTGTATTATGTAATATAGTGTTATTTTTTTCTTTTTATACTTCATACTTTTTTATCTTACTTGTATTTTCTATTTTTTATCATTTTTACTGTTACTGGTACTGCCTCTTTCTCTTTTTTCATTGTTGTTATTTTGTTTCCTTTTAGCCCTGAAGATGGCCTAAAACTTGGGCCGAAACGTCGGCACAAAATATATAAGTTCGCTTATAGTAGTCTAATTCTTTGACCGCAACCCCCGACAACTTCTCCCTTTAAATTTTTTTTTAATATTTAGCCATTTTCAATGAATCATTAGAGGTTTAGATTTGAAAAATCGTCTATAAATTTTCACGAAAAAATGTTTCGTAGTGTAGATAATTTGCTATTTGATGTTTTACTTGATTTGGGTTGTAAATAAAATTTATATTTTTATAGGACTCAAATACGATAAGAGCAGTATTTAAGCATGTTTTTTAGTACCTTTCAACTTTTTTCCCATAATCCTCTTCTAGAACCACAAACAATAAAGAAAACAAAACAATAGAACTCCAAGGGTCGCATTTAACTTGAAAATTCTTACGGTTGCTTCAGCAATGCCATTTAACCTTCTATTTTGCTTCATTTAATGTGATTCTTGAATATTTAGCAGCATTCTTGTTTTCATTACTCGTACCTTGGAGCTTTACCAGCAAATTCTTCAGCACTTGCTGTTGCTTGTGCAATTTTTCCTCCGACCTAATTGAAATTATGCTTAAAGTCAAATAACTTATTTCATCGATTTTTCAAGCAGAAGAAATCATAACATAAAAACTAGAACTCTCAGAATCACATTAAAATGGAATATTCCTTAAATTGGATTAAATTTGTAATAAGCATTTATGTTTTCGGTGATTTCAATAATACTGAAAACACCTTTCTATAATTTTTAAGATTTGGTCGCAAAAATCACCAAAATGGCACATAGGATATTTCCTCATGACAGCGACGATGTAAAGAAACATTCTAATGATATTTATACAAATTAAAAATAAAACAGATAACACAAAGAAATAAAGTAAAATCAAATACTATCACTCGTTCATAGAAATTTATCATGTCTGAGCTGTAAATGACAATACACATCACGTGCCTCCCAAACGAACATACATCTATTAAACATACTAGGTGGATATAAAAAAATATGTATGGCTGACTTTAATGCATTTCACGATTATTTTTTTAATGCTGAAATTTGAAACTGCTGAAATTGCCTAATCCAATCTTGCAAAGCGAGTTCAATATAAATCATACGTCTTTCGAGTTTTATTTCATTGAATGCCAGTGGCTTTCATTGGATCCAATACCTTCTCCAACTAGTCATCCACTAATTCGGTGGAATGATGCGAGGAACAACCGCTCTTGAAACAAAAATTTATATAAGACGATATAATAATTTTTGTTGGGAATCGCATTTCTCAAATACTTTACCAGCCATAACAACCAAATACGATTTATTAAGAATATTTGGCAATAACCAGTTAATTTAATTTTTAAATTGAAAAATTAGAGTAATTTTTCCTGCAAAAAAATTAAATTAACTGAAATTCTAATGACTTCCTCCACCATGTAATTGAGAGAGACGTGTCGCGGAAACTTTTTTGGAAGTCCAAAACTATTGCAGATCTAACTGTGACTTTCCTCTCTACTGATCTAATGGAAGAGGGTACCGTCGGAACTTTTGGGGTTAGAATATCCCCGACTGTACTCGGCAATATTCGTGCCTACACCAATCCAAATCAGCTGTACCTGGATGATAAGAAAATTACAAAAATAGTTTCCATCCTAACGATTAATGAAGAATTGATGAAATTTAGTGAGGGGGAGGATTTCTACTTCATCATCCTAAAGTTATTGAAAATTATTTATTTTTTTATTGCATGAGGCATGCAGCAAGTCGTTCCTCACAGGGTATTGTTAGATGAAAACCTATGCCTTGTGTCTCGATATCAAGGCTGATTTGTTCAAGGAGTTCATGGTATTTTACTAGTGATATTCAAACATATTAAAGAATTTTTTCTCATCACTCTGATTAAGAGATCTGGGTAAATATGGCAAAACTGTTGGTTCCCACTTTCTCTTCTTTTGCTTCAACTAACGCTGCAAGAATAAACATTTCCTTGTCACTGAATGTGTCCATCGTAGTATCTTTAATTACAGTCAAACTAAGACTAAATATTAGCTGATCAAAATGGTAGAAAAAGATCTGTTAAAAAATAGTATAATACTAATATCTCCTAAATAACAGTGAAAATTAACTCTTTGGTATATAGTTCCTACTTGGAAACGCTGCAAATTATAACACTATGCTTTATATCTCTAAATAGTAACATATAAAAAAATATCTAAAAAATTACTTATTTGGATTGAAATTAGGTGGATTAGGACACATGGAGTCCGAGCGCGGCCACTTTGTGCGCACCAGCTAATGGTTCTTTTAGGGGCTCATCCAAAAAATCTTCAACTTAGAAGCCACAAATTTAACATTTAGTTTCGTTCGATTATTTTATGATCAAGAGCGCTCTTCGCGGCCGCTTAGTCCTCTAACCGCTTCAGCCGCTACACATAATGATTCCAAAACCTTTTAAATGATTCCTCTATTTTCATAAAATGCCGAGACATGAGCCGTAACTGGTAGACGTTCTAAATCATACGTCCGTTCCGGCCCCTTATAAATTTTTAACCATAAAGGATATAAAAATAAAAGTTTGTATTACATTGAAATGCTTCACTTAAGAGACTGTGAAGTTACATACCGGAAAGATGGGGATTAATAGATCTATTACCTTCACATTCTGCGGTTGGTTGCCCATCTTACTCCACCATGTGAAGACGATTGTTTCGATGTGGTCATAATATTAATATCCTACAATAACCCTTTGATACCAATTCAACCATTAGCTGGCCTTATGGGGAACGTTTTGAAATCGGGTTAGCATCCAAGCATAAGGCAGGATAGTTGCTAAAATTGTCCATCAATAAAATCTCACGGGAAAAGCCTTTTACAGTTTTATTCTAGTTATCATTGGCCCCGAATATTTAAATTTCTCTACGATTACGAAGATAACTTACAAGAAATTTCCAACGGCAATCCCAACATCCTACCACACGTGGGACGCACTCCTACACGATAATGAGATCCACGCGAGAAATATTGTTGCACTAGTTTTGAAATTTATAATATACTTTTGTATTGCAATTTTTAATTTGTTAAATGAGAGCGGAGTAGCTAAGTAGTAGGTAAGGCATTGTGGTCTGGGGATCGGGACCGGCTATGGCAGATCGAGCCTGTGGGATCGGAAGACCCTCCTGGAGACCGCCCAGCCTCTATAAACTGGGTACTATTAATTGGAGGAAAACCTGACGGTTGAGCGTGATCTCGGCCAAATCACCTCCTTGCACAACCGTTGCACAACAGTACGGTCCTTACCAAGTACTGAAACCAAGACCCTTCGTGGGTTGTAGTGGTACAAGTTTAAATGGATGATGGTTTACTGAAAAATATAACAAAAACTAATGATTACATCGTGCCTAATGTTATTTTCACGTCTGTTTCTTTGACTAAACGTTTAGCAATCTGATTATTACATTTTGTCATTCGTTTCTAATCCATTCTAATCAGTTTACACAGTCATTGTGTTACATAGTGCATTCAAAATCATACATAATACTATCGCATCATATTTATCAGGTGAAAGTCGCTAAGTTCTTCGTTAAGTAGCCGTTTTCATTTTCCAGTCGACACATAGTTCTTCAGATCAAATATTTTATACAACAAAGTGATCAAATATTTTATACAACAAAGGGTACTTCTAAATAACAAACTGGTTTCTGGCAGGCATTTAATGTTCTCGAATTATCTCAAATTCACTATTAAAGAAATTGTATATCTCAAATACCTAAACTTCTTTAAATTTTTAAAATTACTTCGTCAAATAAGATATATTTCATAGATATATTCACGGTGCGTGGTATTACTCTTGTGAATACGAAAAACTTATGAAGCTTTTCAGAAAAAAAAAAAAAAATATGAATTATATATATTTGTTTAACTTCACAGGAAATTAAATGGACATGAAAACTACTTTGTACAAATTACAATTTATTATTTTAAAATTGTTTATTTACAAAACAATAAAATTAATACTATATGAAAGAAAAGCGTCGGACTTTCATTTTTGCAAACTCTTCAATATTCTTCAATATTAATTGATTATACGTCATTTACTATTGAAATAATTTTCAAAACCATTTAATTTTTTCTGATGATGCTTGATCTCAGATAATTCTTATTTATTTTCAATTTTGAAAAGCTCTCTCACTCTTAGCAACTGAAACAGGTAGAGTCAATAGAACTTTCTATACAATTAGTAATTTGAGAAAAGATATATATATATATATATATATATATATATATATATATATATATATATATATATATATATATATATATGTATACACATAAAGATTTGTGACTTTAAATCGAGTTGTAGGTCTGTCGTATTTTTATTTGAGTTGGACTTTAGTCACAATGGCCAAGAGGGAGGAGAGGCGTTGGTTGTCCACTGCCTACTGATGTACCGGAGGTCAACAGATTAATTAAGAGAATTCTTATGTATTATAAATTATTTTGCTTGGATGGACTTAAAGTTTCAAGTTGATATAGTGTAACCAATGTAGTGTAATTTATTTTCTAGTACTGAGGAGGATCCCATGAATATAGCTGGGGATCGACATGTCCTGTATGCTAGAAGAAAAGTTTAAAAAAGTAGTAGAAAACAGTGTATTTAAAGTGTCAAATCATTAATATCATAACAGAAGGTCGAGAATATAATTTGTAATATATATATATATATATATATATATATATATATATATATATATATATATATATATAAATTTGATTTAACATTATAAATACAACTTTAATAATAGTAATAATAATTCATACATGGAAATTCTTGATGTAACAACACATGTTTGCGCATATCTTATCACCATAATCTTCTACCAAAGAGGTTAGTTCTTCCCATGACATCCCCCCTTTTCTGTGATAATAAGATCTTCTAATCGCAACAGTAACGGTTCGGCTTCCTGATAAGTTAAGTTGTCCACTGCGTGTTCGATGCTCTTGTGGCACCTGCAGCGTTATCTGTGCTCCGGCGGGAGTTGTATTATGTATCGGAACTGTCTCTACTATTTCCTGTTTGATCAATTAGAGTTGGATGGTTCATGTTGATCTTAGTCTGACCATGTTCCTCCAACTCCATCATGGGCGCTGGAACAAGAAAGGTTCTGTTCTGGTCATACTTTTTACCATCGACTTCAACCAGATAATCTCTACCCGTCACACCAAATGATTTCCACACCGTATTTTTTTCTGCCCTTCAGATACACCCACTCACCCACACAAGTCGCGTAAAGGACGGGCTCTATGATGCTTATCAAAGTAGGCCTTCTGCCTCTCTTTCGCTTCTTTAAGAAATTCCATATGCTTGCTCAATCTTTTCCATGAGGTAATGTCCTACTTTTTCTTCCGAAATTAAGTTCCGCCGGGAAGTATCCGCTCTCCAGTTGCGTCGATTGATTCACCCATTGCTCAACAAAGGGTTCGCATTCTTCTTTAAGCAGCTCTTAGCAATTTTTAAGGTTGGCTGCTCCAAAAGCGCTGGAGCCAGCAGTTAAATCTTATATGGGTTTATCTCCTAACATTTGGACTAGACATTTATGAACCGTCCTCAATGTGAATGAGACTCCGAGAACAAATTGAGTGAACCTTTCACAACCCCAGATCAACGCTAATGCCTTCTTCTCCATTCGGGCGTACCTTCGTTCTGCTGGACTCAGCGTCCGAGAAAGAAACTGAACTGGACTGCAGATTCCTCGTACTTTCTGCTCTATCACTGTCCATAGACCATAGTTATATATATATATATATATATATATATATATATATATATATATATGTATATATATATATATATATATATATATATATATATATATATATATACGACGGTAACGATAATTGTTTCGCCACAGTTAATATTTCTAATTTCATTTTTCAGATTTAAATTAAATTTTATTGATAATTAAAAATTAGCAAACCTCAGTTCTTTTGCAATAATATTTAATTATTCACGCTATTTTATCTTTCACCCAATCTACCTAGACAAATTAATTTCTTTGGTATGCACTCATCTCAATTAACAGAAACCCATATGAATGGCCCTAATTTATTTTCTAATATTTGTATAATTGAGAAAAATTATTCAATAGTTGATGTATGTAATCTGATCATGTCTATGGAGTAATTTATTAATACCCTAACTAATTAGAACTAAGAAAGTTGAAATCAGTGTTGTATTTTATAACCTATTCGGGACAGTTTTTACAGGTATCAGTTAAATCTTTCGATAAAATTTAGCCGGGACCTGTATGAATTGCTCTGAAAAAGTGGATTATCTCTGCAGCGGGGACAATTTATGTTTATAGACATTTATAAAATTATTCATTAATTATATATTTTTTAATTGATTGTAGTCTAGTAAATGAGTTAAGGTTGTACTGGTATATATTTATTATTCATTTGTCCTTAAATGTGGTAAATTGTAATACTTCACAAAAACATGTTTATAAAAAAAAGAACAATTACAATTCGTTCTCGGGCCTTTCCCTTAGTGACGAACAAACCCCTTAAAATTTAATGAACGCTGAGCCGACTGGTAAACGTCGAGCGGTAGACCGAAACGTAGGTGGGAGAATTGCATTAAGGGTGATCTTAAGTTGGGGTTTGGTTGGTGGTCTGTGGATGGTAGTTTTTAAATAGGATTGGTGGTACCGGTATCGAACCTTCTCGTTCGCTAAGCATTTTATTATTATTTCGAGCCATCTAGGATTCTGTAGGATATGAATTCTTAAAAGTTGAAATGTATACACTACTAGGTCGTTACAAAAGTCTTTTGTGCATAAATTCATTGTTGACATTAAAGTCTCCATTTTAATCCTTATTCGACTCCGATGTAAGCAATGGATGTATTTTCTAATTTGACTAATGTTTTATTTAATTATCGGCGTCGAACCTTCTGGTTCGCTAAGCCTTATATTATTATTATTTTTATTTCGGACCCATCTAGAAATTCTTTAAAGTTTGTTCAAGATGACAGGGCTACTGACGCTGAACTCTACAGTAAATAGCTCGAAAGAGTATGTGAAATTTTAAATGATAGTAGGTCAATACAACGTTCCTTCGAAATTCAACTTCTAGCAGAAAGATAGGCTGAACTTGAAGAAAAATTTTAATGTGTTTAATTTATACTGAAATTTCAATAAAACTTATTTTATGCATGAAGACTTTTGTACGACTTAGTATTAACAGCCCCTTTAGCTCTGTAAATTAATGACAATTTAAGAGAGTCCCATTATACCAAAATGTCGAATCGAATAGTGACGGAATTTTAAATTATTTTTCTCATCAACCGTTCGGAAGTTGAACTGAAACGACAATACCTTCTTTCGTTTAAGTTAATTTACTAATTCCCATATGACTGGTGTGAAAAAAATTCATAAAAAAAAATTAAGATTTTGAAATTTCGATTATTATTATTGCTTTTACTTCATGAGAAATTCTATTTTATTTTGAATAACTTTTTCACCAAAATATATTTATTTTTGAATGAATGTCTTTCATTAATAAAAAGAATGAAAAGATTTTAATAATTTAAACTGCTGAATTCCTTAAAAATTTATTGTCCTCGTTTTCTTTGGGGGGTTTTTCCCCCGTACTCTTGCTATATAATATTAATATAATTATTCAATTGAATTATTTTAATTGTACCATTTTAAATACGATTTTTAATGTATTTGTCCTTTTTTTTTCAAAAACACTCACTCACTTCACCTAATTATCAAAATACAATATTTTTCTCTTTCTTACGGCATCTTTTTTCTTAGTTAATGTACATTAATACACAGATATTTGATTGTTTAACTATTAACATACATAGTTACAAAATGTGTACATAACTATATGCAAGATACTTACTACGTTAATTACATTTAATAATACAGTTACGTATTCCATAAGTAAAAAAAAAAAAAAAAAATGCTCAGCCATAATATTCCAATTCTGTAGATATCTTTCGAGAGTTGCATTTCAATTGTTACAAAACGTTCAATGCATTATTGAAAGTTATTTGAAATCATAGAAAGGTTAGCACTAATTCTAGACGGATCATGAGAAACTTTGTGAGTGCAGTTTTATAAAATATTATTTCACGATAACACTAAACAGATAGATTTATTCAAGTTGAATAAATCGTATTTTCACAAAAGTGTAAATCAAGAAATGGTAAACAAAAAATTTAGAAATTAAAATAGTAAAATAAAAAAATCACAGGACTTTACTTTCGGGAATGACGTTCCAGAATTATTATATTTATTACGTACTTGATAAAAAATATCATGGCATACATATATTCCTGCCATGTTCTATAAAAATCAATATCATATTGAAAATCAATCATAAATGTAGTTTGTTAAAAATAAATATTTAAAATAAAGTGCTGAGAGCATTTCGACAGTCAATCTGCAAAACCTTGTACCGAAGAGCTTCTGTCATAATTTTTCAAGAGACAAATAAAACTTCATCCCCTCTGAAGCCTTCTAAAACTGGTGTATACAGCTGATCATAGACTGTTAAAGCTGGTTACGTAAAAATAACATTCGATCTGGAACCTTTTGTTTTATTATAGAGATTAATTTTTATAAAAATGGGACGATGTTTAAATATAAAATTCAAGCCCATATTTCAATCTTGTCCATTTTTATGAGATTGATATTTAAATTTTGTAGTACCTAATACCATTTGCTCCTCCGGGCTTAAGGCGTCAGTGCGTACACGGTATCTGGATTAATTATTATTCAAGCAACAGAAGTTTTGAGGTAGATGCAAATTTTTCGTTTTCGGAGGATTATTCGGTACTGATTCAATCATCGAAATAAGTTAAAATTTATCTGAGATTCACATTTTACAATCTCTATTCACTAATGGCAGTGGGATGTGCAATTGTATAATATTGCACATAACATAATTGTATAAATGTATCTATAAATAGAAATTTTGTTCCAATGCGCATGTTCCCCGATAAAACATTTTAGTAAGGATAAGTGTACACTATACGCACTTGTCCCACAACAGAAATCTGCACATACCTCTACTATCATGTTTTGCTGGGTAGCTGCGGACAAGCGCTTAAAAACTAGGAAACTGCCAAGAACAAATGAAAATCACAAAGTATGTTGAAGAGCAGTTTCTGAAGGTTCCAAATATATATATATTATATGTTATTATATATACAACCTATACACTATACCTACTAGTCTAACAACATTAATTTTTCGAAGGGAACATTTTTATAAAAACAGCTTTAAATGCTATACGAGTACTTTCCTGTGTTGTACATATTAATTAATTTTATTGGATAAATGATGTTGCCGTTTTAATTATATAAATTAATGCAAAAGTTCGAAAATGGTCAAAAACCAAATAATGACCGAAATGGCACAATTTAATATTGGTATGGGATTTTATTATTAAAAGAGCTTTTTCTTGGGATTAATAGAGGTATTTTTTTAATTTATGGTTAATTAATAATTATAAATACTTATAGTTAATCATAATATTAATTAATTATATAAATACAGACAAACGCTAATTTAACGAGAAAATTGTATGAATACATTAGACGTACGAAGATCGAAAAGTTCGATAAATTTCTAACAGTTTAACGATCTCTGACAAGCAACTTTGAGACATTACAAAACGCCTCCTCAAACACGATGGTCTCGCATCCTGTTAGCCGACTTGATTGTTCGTGAGCAAAAAGATGCCCGAAAACCTGAAATTTTTCCTTGCCATTTAGAAGTCATTTCAATCGCACTCTGACATCAACGACCAATTTACCTTATATTATACACCCATATCAATGACTACTGCTAAAGTCAATACATCTACACGAAGTTCGTAATATTATTGACAACTTGCCAAATAGCAAAGTACCGGCTTATGACTTAATTTCAAATTTTATCCTGGAGAACTTATCTTGGAAAGCAATTGTCTTTTTAATTAATATCTATCTATCCTATATATTTTTAATTAATATAACTAAACTCTATTTTTAGAATAGCATATTTCCCAGCTGTGTGGAAATATTCTGAAGTTGTTATGATATTAAAAGCAAATAAATCTTCATATTGTCTAAATTCCTATCATCCTATTAGTCTTCTTCCTTGATTTTCCAAATTGTTTGAAATAAAAATCTTCACCATCTTCGAAATTCTCTTGATATATTGAAAGTAATTCTAAATCATCAGTTCGGCTTCAGAAAACATCATTAAACCATACAAAAATGTCATCGAATGTCATCGACTCCAGTGCTTTAGAGTAAAAAAATTGTCCTGGCGTTTTCCTGGATATCAGTCAAGCTTTCGATAAGTTTTGGCATGAAGGATTATTTTCCAGACAAAAAATTTTGCTCCCTTCTACTTACTAGATAGTATTACTTTCGTACTTGACAGAAAGACATTTCACAGTAAAAGCAGGTAATGATTTATCGGATATAAAGAGTGTCAAAGCAGAGAGTTCCACCTGGCAGTGTACTGGGACCATTGCTATTCAATATCTTCAAATCAGACTTGTTTGATTTGTTCAGACACAGCGCTCATCACATCCCATAATAATCGTGTTTTATACCACAAAACCATCTTGATGAGATTTTTAATTGGGGTTACCTGGTGGAAGCAAAGATGAATGAAATGAAGAGTGTGTACATTTCGTTCACTCTCAATTATGGTTCATGTCCTGAGGTTTATTTTAACAATGTGCCAATTTCTACATTTGAGGAAGTTCGATATTTAGGACTTCACATGGACAAGATAGTGACATGGAGGACCCACATAGGGCTTGAAAGAAAATAACTAATCAAACTATTTGGACTATTATCGAGGTTACTGACAGACGCTTCAAATTATCCTTAACTAAAAGACTTAAAATCTACAAATTAATCCTTTATGGGCATGTTGGATAGTGCTTTTGGGGCTCTGCCAAAATTTAAAACATCCAAAGAATTCAGTCGTCCCAATCAAAAGCAATGAGAAAAATAGTAGACGCGCCATTTTATGCGACAAATGACTTGCTATGTCCCTATAGTTTTAGATCCTGCCACAGAATACTACAAAAATTTCCAAAACAGACTGATTTGCAGCATGTACCCCACATCACAAACACTTATATCCACCACGAACCTATACAACCCACCCCGACAACTTTCGAGGCGGTCTCCTTGTTAAGCTGGCCTTTTAAACCAGATGTGCACAGATTTTCTTATTACAAAAATAATTTCCTGCCGGCAAATTAATTACTGCCAAACTATCAAGTTTTCAATTGTACTGAAAATGGGATATTCACAAAAAAGCAAACTTTGTTGCGCATTTTACTGGTTTTTACGAACTTATACGCATGTTCAAGGCTTCATATATCGAGATTGTATGGAGATAGAAGATAATGGTAAACACAGATTTCTACTACTTCAACCGAAATTTGTAATATATAGGAATGTAATGTAATGCATACATCGGGAAACAGCGATTTTTCCGCGATTCTGGCTAGTTTTTTCAAGATGGCGGCGCGAGCTCAGGCGCTGCACAGTGGGTCAGACGTACTAAATTTGAGCTATAAATTAATGTATGGAATTTTCGCAACAAATTATAACGTAAATGATGTGTGAATGGTCTGCACAACAATATAAAATCTCTATTATGTCAGTTAAAGGCATAAAAGTTCTATAAATAAGGAGCCACGTCAAAGAATAAAATAAAAAAAATCTACTAATATTAAAATATTACAGGTTTATTTTACAAATTTTAAAATGAACATTTCTAGTTAGATTTTCTTATACATATACACACACACATATAATATATACATATGAAATATATATATATATATATATATATATATATATATATATATATATATATATAATACACACACACATATATATATATATAAAGGGGCCGGGGTGGCCGAGTGGGTTAAAGCACCTGCAAAAATGCAAAAATGCATCAGCCTACAAACCCAAAGGTTGTGGGTTCGAATCCCGGTCCCGGGATTCCACATGCAATATTAAAATAATTAAAAATAAAAAAGACATTAATTAATTAATTATGGAGGAAAATAACGCTACCCGATTAGTCAGGCCAATACGGCGCGGGTTTGATTCCCGCATAGGGACAGTAATGTCCTTACCCTGAGAGTCACAGAGAGGTGAGCAACCCCTGTGTCTGACATAGCTCCTGGCCCTCCAGGTTGGGGGTTGGGCATAGGGCTAATAACCCTATCCCGTCAAAAAAACAAATATTACGAAACCTAAAACTAGCCTCGGAAAATCTGACTGTCTTAACATGGTAACGACCCCAGCTTTGTATAACGGACTCCATCTTGGATCATGGAATGTTCGAAGCTTATACAGACCAGGGGCCGCCCAAACGGTAGTGAATGAAGTAAAAAGGTACAACATACCGTTAACAGCCATACAAGAGGTGAGATGGCCAGAAGGTGGTGAAACCACTATTGATGGCCACACACTGTTCTACACCGGGAGACATGCCAAAAACGGAACAGCTGGCACTGGATTTATAGTTAGTCCAGCTGCAAGGAAATCAGTTATAAACTTCACCCCGATTAACGAGAGGATAAGTGTATTACGAATTAGAGGTCGCTGGTTTAATACCACGATTATTAACGTATATGCACCAACTGAAGATAAAGATGATGAGGTGAAGGATGATTTCTACGATCAGCTAGAAAAAGTAGTGGACCAGGCTCAAAAATATGACATCAAATTAGTCATAGGTGACTTCAATGCCAAAATAGGCAGAGAACCCCAATTCAGGCCAATTATCGGAGGCCAAAGCCTTCACGAAACGAGCAATGACAATGGAGTGAGATGTATTAGTCTTGCAGCAGCTAAGGGTCTAGTGGTCAGTAGCACGATGTTCCCGCACAGAGACATCCACAAGTACACCTGGGTAAGCCCTAAAGGTGCTAAAAACCAAATTGACCACGTGCTGATAGATAAGAGACATCAGAGCTCCATCCAAGATATAAGAAGCTACCGTGGAGCAGATTGTGATTCGGACCACACTCTGATTAGGATCAAATTCTGTCAGAGGCTGAAGCGAATCAACAAAGTAGGGGACCATGTGGAAAGAAACAGGTACGAAGTCCATAATCTGAAAAATCCTGAATTAAAAGCTAAATTCCAAATTGAGCTTAAGAATAAATTCGAACCCTTGGACTCAGAGGGCCTCACGGTCAGTCAACACTGGGAGGCATTAGAGACCGGGTTAAAAGAAACAGCTAAGGAAGTAATAGGTATTCAGGAGAAACGAAAAGGCAAGAAGTGGTTCACAGAAGCATGTGAAAAGGCAGTGGAGGAAAGAAGAAAAATTAAAGTCCTCTCCGTAGCCAAAGCTGATCATAACACGCTGGAAAAATACGCCGCCGCCAGGACAAAGGCAAACAGAATAATAAGAAAAGCAAAAAGAGAATTCCTCAAAGAAAGTCTGCAAACTATTGAGGACAACTGGCAGGCCGGAAATATATGCGAATTCTACGCAGACATCAGGAAAGAAAGGGTAGGATATAAAGCGAGAAACACGCAAATGCGAGGAAAAGATGGCAAACTGACGGCATCAAAAGAAAAGGTATTAAGCATCTGGAAAGAACATTTCCAGCAGCTTCTCAACCAAGAGAACCCCATAAACGAATAAGACATGGACCACGCGGAAGACCTCGACCCGCAAGAGGTTGAAAAACCAGACATTCTGGATGTGGAAATAGCTATCGACAGGCTTAAAAGAAGAAAGGCCCCAGGGTTGGACAGCATACCATCAGAGCTGTTTAAAGATGGAGGCGAAACTCTAAGAACCAAGCTATTAGAACTAATCCAGAAAATATGGGAGGAGGAAAGGATACCGGAGGCTTGGAACACAGGTCTAATATGCCCTATCCTAAAGAAGGGGTCCATGTATGAATGTGGTAACTACAGAGGCATATCACTCCTTCCGGTCGCCTATAAGATAATGACTAATATCCTGCTAAACCGGATATATCCCCACTATGAAAATATAATAGGCGACCATCAAGCAGGATTCAGAAGAGGAAGGAGCACGCTAGACCAGTTCTTTATCCTAAAACAGGTACTCGAAAAACGTTGGGAAGTAGAGCAGGATGTGCACGCCTTATTTGTCGATTTCAAAGCAGCCTATGATTCCGTGGACAGAAACAGCCTATGGAAAATCATGACAGCTGGGTATTCCCGGGAAATTGGTGAGATTGACGAAGGCGTGTACAAACGACCCCAAATGCAGAGTCCTGATACAAGGAGATGTGTCTGAAGCCTTTGAAGTTAGAACAGGTCTGAGGCAGGGGGATGGACTCTCGCCGATACTGTTTAACTTAGCCCTTGAGAAGGTGATTAGAACAACTTCATTCGAAAATTGAGGGGTTCACGTCGGAATGAAACACAAAATCCTAGCGTATGCTGACGACATAGCTGTCCTTGGAATCAATGAAGAGGACATTGAGAGACTTGCCAAGACTCTGTTACGAGAAGCAGAGCAAATCGGCTTGCAAATAAATGAAGACAAAACAAAATACATGATAGTTAGCCGAAAAATCCACCCCAACAATAGTATCTGCGTTGATCGCAGAACATTCCCGAAAGTAGACAGCTTTAAATACCTCGGTTCCACAATAACCTCAGTCAATGACCAGCATACAGAGATAGACCAGCGTATAACAAGCGCAAATAGAGCTTTCTTCTCTCTGTCAAGAGTACTGAAATCCTGAAAAATCTCCAGAAATCTCAAATTAAGGGTGTACAATGCTGTGATAAAACCAGTTCTGATGTACGGCTGCGAGACCTGGGCTCTAACCGGCACTCAAGAAACCAGAATCGAGAGATTTGAAAGGAAAGTCCTCCGCACGATAACCGGAGCGATATGGGATCAGAATCTAAAATCCTGGAGAAGAAAGACCAATAAAGAACTACTTACAGAAACTGGTCATTCAATACCTCATGATATGAAGGCAAGGAGGTTAAGATGGGCGGGGCATGTAGTTCGAAGCAATCCATCAGAACGCCTTTTCACAACGATGAATGGCACAATAGTTGGCAAGAGACCACGTGGAAGGCCAAAAACCAGATGGATAGATAGGATCAACAAAGATACGAAAGAGCTGCATGCAGCAAACTGGAAAGCAGTAGCCCAAGATAGGCAGAGGTGGAGAAGGCTGGTTGAGGCGGCCAAAGATCTACAAGGTCTGTAGAGCCAACCGAAAAAAAAAAAATATATATATATATATAGATATATATAGATAATATAGGGACATTGAACAAATACATACAAATTACTCTTCTGACAAATATATGCTGTCTTCATCGCTATTGCTGCCTTCAGTCAGAGCAATTCCTTCTGTGTGGGTCTCATATTTTGAGTTAGGAATTTCGTAGTTTCCTTTTGGAAATGACCGCAAGTATGAAATTATCAGATCAGAATATATTAGAAGAGAGTGAAAAATATCTGTATTAGTGTCAACCCTTGAGGTCTTTCGTAAAAAGTATCTTCGTGCTTGTTTAAAATCTTTTTTACGAGCTTCTCGTGTCTCTTTGTTTAACTGTCAGATAGGTAATAAATCATGATATGATATTATATCGGGACCATGCATTAAAATTTTGTGAACGGTTGGAGGCATTGGAAGCGCACAAACATTTCTGCAGTTTCCTGGGTAAAATGCCTAAGTTTGTCTATATATACATTATAACCACTTGAAATAGTTTTCAATACTTCTCCAAAACGACATATAAGGTCTTCGTTGAGGCCTGTTATGTTAAATGATATGTTATAGTTGTCAACAGGAGATTTTGTAAGAGATATCTGAAACCTGTTGCATATGCTAACTCCTCAGCATATCTACAAACACATCACTCTTAAGTCTTCTTCCGTTTTGTTTTCTCGGCACATTCTGAAAACGCCTGAGCTGGCCGTTCCACCTTTTTAACAACTGACAAATTTACATAATAGTTCAGTTTTTCAGAGCCCTCTAGCCATATAGAATTATTTTCAAGGAAGCTATGTTCTGACCGGTTATCTTCCACCCATCTGTTCTTAAATTTTGAAAATAAAACTGATAATGTACGGAAAAGGTCTGGCAACTTATTTTCGGGGTACTTTGTAAGTTCAGAAATGACTTTTTTAAGATATTCTAACTTCTCCTCCAGAGTATTCTTATTCGATGAGATAATTATGCCATATAATTCCCTTCTTGATATATAAATAAAACTGGTATCAGAAGGAACAGCTAAAAAAAGAAGTCGGGTATTAATTGCGCTTTTATGAAAAATTGTATTAAAAATTAAAAATATCGCAGAGAAGCAACTTCGAGCAAGATTTCGATCTTGACCCTTAAAGACAGATAAATACTGAACAAAAAAAAGGTAGAAAAGTTTGTGGAGAATTTTCTAAAAATTAATTCAAAGTTAATTTAGATGCATTAATTTTAACGAATTTCTCTAAACTCTCCAAACAATATTTATGAAAGATAAAAATTGATAAAATATGAAATTTAGTAACTTACAACATGAGGAACTATCCGCATTAGTTTGGTTTAAAAATCACAAATAATACGTGTTCGGGTGGCACTTAAAGAGAACTGTTGATAGGAACTCTCTGAAAGTTAGTATGATACTGCGGACTTTGGAGCTAGCTGGTGCATTCCATAATCTGTCGCGGTGCATGTCGATGTCTGCACGAGATCCGCCAACTCCTCCTGTGTTCAGACCTCAGTAAAAAAAATTCAAAAAAGAACATCCAATTTTTGGATTTATGCCAGGTTTTAGGGCGTTCTGTCCCATTGTGCGCTCGTAGGTCGTATTTTGCATGAGGGGACCATTTCATAGAGGATATTAAAAAATCGGAACTACCGGAGTTATTTCCATCACAGATCACTATTTGCACTGGCATAGTCGGGAGCCAGTGAATCACAATACATTAAATTTGCATTGTGGTTACAAAGTAATGTTACGGATTACAGTGCTAATTTTATTGTAAAAATTTTTTTTGAGTATACCGTAATTAATATTCGGTAATTAATTGCGATTGATTCCTGAGCCGATTATTTAAGATCAATCGACAATTTTTTAACTTTTTTGATTATTTTGAATCTATGTATTTTTATAACAGAAAAAAAGACGCATTTAAGTAACTTAATGACTCATTTGGGTCAGCATGATTTTTCAGCGAATTAATTAGAAACAAAACAAAATTATATTACGACAAATTTCTAGTTATTTTTTCTGATCTTTTAATTGATTACTTACCTTGCCTTCTTCTTATTAAATCCCATCATCCGAAAACAAATTTAAATCTCCCAAAAAAGAATCTGCGCACGACCCTGCAGCGACGCCGCAATGTGATTGTGATTGAAAAGTGGAAAAAATTTATTTTTTCAAGTTATTGGAAAAATAATTTTCTTTTCACTATTAATAAATACATTAGTTACTATGAAATATGCAATACCATTTTTTTAGTATATATATTCTGAACGCAGCGATCCTCAGGTCTAAAATTCTACTTTTTTATTAAAACATAATTCCTAATAAAGCATTGGAAAAGATCTAGCTGGGTCCGACTGCGTCTGTGTGCACAATTTGATTTTGATTCTGGGATTAATATTATTATTTTTATATTACTTCCTTTACAATGAAGCTGTAAAATTCATTTGATGGTCATATCACCAACTTCCATTAATCTAATTTTGATGAAATTCTCAGTGATTGTGCATGTTCGTATCTAGATGGTCCCATATCAATCTTACCAAATTCCATCCACTACTTTCGCAAATAAATGTTCCTTGGCACACCTATATTTCAATAACGGATTTAGATCAAAATTTGAGAGAAGTTGGCGCTTAGTGTAAAAATTATCTCGTATCAATTTAGTCTAACATCATCATCTATCTTCACTTGCGCATGCGCAATCGTATTTTCCTCAATATTTCAAAAATGGCTCTTCCGATTCAGTGTCAAGTTGGAGAAAAGTTGTAAATTAGTATAATAATGGTCTAGTATAAATTTTGACCAATTCCATCCAATACTATTATACGTTCGCTTACACACATGCGTATGCGCATGCGTATTATATTATTTTACACCTCTATATTTTAAAAAAGGCTCATCCAATTCGGCTTTTTGCTATTTTTGAGACTCTTGGCTTCTTGTTTAGAATTTTCCATTTATATCCAAACAATTATGTGTCATTTTGAGCTTTTGCTCTTGCCGATATATATATTTAATATAAAAATTAGTAAGTCTTTCTATAATATTTAAATTTATCATTTTGGCCTTAAGAAATAATTAGAGGTTTAAAAAAAAAAAAACTTATTTAGCTTTCATTTATTTTGACTTCAAAACTCGAAATTTCATCGTATTCAAAATCTGAATACGTTCAAGTTTCTGGTATTTAACCCAAAATAAACTGCCAATCCTCCATCTCTCCGCTTTAAAAGCAAATGGCTTTTATTTAGGTAGTTCATAAAGGTGAGAAATAATATCAGTTTTTCTTTCTGGAATAGGCATCTCAAAATTTCACCTGCTACATTAGTGATAAGAACTTTGAAAAGTATACGTCTTAATTCAAATTTCATTGTGATGAAGATGACATTAAAATTATTTTTCTGTGGCTTATAGATCGGGTTTGACAATGTTTTTCCGAAATAATTCCATTTTCAACCACTAGGCGCCGCTCCGTTACTTTTTTTATAACATTGGTTATACAATATAATCACATTGTTTTTGCATATATTGCATATCCAGAATGAAAGTGGCACGACTAAATATTTCTAACTTCACAAATTATACCTTATCATTAATACCCATATCATCCAAAATAGCAGTCAGCCCTCAATATCCATAAACACATTACGTGTTCTACCGGTAAAATGTGCAGGATGTTTCTTTGCAGAACCTAAACTGTGTCTGATATTCGTTCTAACAAAAATACAGTTTTTGAGTTGCATTTACGATTCTCTCGTTCATTATTTACGATAAGTAGGTAAATGGCAACAGGAGAAAGAGAATCCCAATGTAACCTCACGCAGTTGTGTAAGCGCTAAAAGACCCTGGGCTTTCTACAAACATCTCAATCACAAAGTGAAAACTCTTTGTCCGAAGAAGCTACAAATAGAATGTTTATTGGGCTTGCGATAGGAAGTAGCTCCTCAGCTTATGGGAAGCCGATCCCCCCACTTCGTCATTACATAAAGTTCGGTAGGGGTTGGGGTTGGCGCAACGTCTCTCATCCAGCCAGTGTCTAGAGCCAGTCTTCCTCCAACACTTGAGGACTACACTACCAGGTAGGCACCGTTAACTTCTCTATTGTTTAGTGTCTTCTCTTGGTGGAGGTATCTTCGGAGAAACTAGGACTACTTGCTGTAGGTACAATAACCTTCATAAATCATAATCCTTTAGAGTTACTGAAAAGACCTCAGTAGTAAATATTTTATATATTTAACGTAAACTATATTTTTTAAAAGAAGAAATTAATATATATAAACTGTACCTCGGAGATAAGGAACACTGCCACATTTCCATAACTTTTTTTGATAGCAGTTTGAACCGAAGTTTTCCTCCGAATAAAATTGGACTTCGAATTCGTTTAAAATCATGTAATTCCCCACACAATTCTAGGTACAGTTCTGTATCTCGGAGGTATAAGGAACTATGTTACATTTCCTTATCTTTCCAGGAGTGCAGTTCGACCAGAAGTTTCCCAGCAAATAAAAGTGGTCTTAGTTTTCTTTAAAAAAAAAAAAAAAAAAAATCCCTTCATAATTGGTCTAGGAAATTGTTACCTGTACCTCTAGGCAAACAAAAAATAGTTAAATACAAATGTCTAATAATGCTAAATTGGTAAAAAAAATGGACATAATATCCATATATATATACACATACCTTCGGGGAACAGATATGACAGCCAATTTCAATATTTAACGAAAAAATCATTATCACAATTGACCATAACGTTAATCTTAAAGTATTTAATACCATGTTTTGAATTAAGGACAGTTCAAAAGATTTAAATAAAAATATGATGTAAAACAGTTGTGTTTTTTGTACAAGGAACAATCTAAAAAGTCTTTTAAACGGCCTCGTTAGATTTTACAACGATCAGTAAAATATTTTAGTAACAGTTAAACAGTATTTTAACAAGTAAATTTATTACTATATCATATTTATCTATATAATTTAAATGATCATCTTTAGAAATTTTTAATTTGCATTACGTTTATAGGGCGTAAACTGGCCTGGGCTAAAAATTCGTTAAAAACGTTCGAATTTGAATCGTATACTAATGGGTTGCGATTTAATCGATTTTTGTCTCCTGAGTCAGTTCATAAGTTCATTGGAAGACTAGCCGGTGACAAAACTCTTAAAAATATTAACAGATTAATTACCTATTTGAATTTAATTATTGTGTCCAACCAATGGGTATTTCCTTTACAAGCCATGTGATAATAGTCAGTATGCACATTCATCTGTTGTAGCATTGCTACAGTTCTATTCTAATATATATATATATATATATATATATATATATATATATATATATATATATATATATATATATATATATATATATATATATATATATATATAGGTATATATATATAGGTATATATATGCAAATAACCATTTTCAATATTATTTTTATTTATATCTTTTCCAAGGAAGAAATAAAGGGCAAATTAATTGTAATAGCAGTGAAGCCGAATCATAAATGTCACTAAAAAATAAAATAAAAAACCGTAATCTCAATTGCATGTAATTGAGGATATTAATTTCAAAAGGTGACTAATTTGTTTTTAAATTAAGTTTTAGCTTTTGTTTGTTTTATTTTTAATTTCACTTATATATGAAATATATAGTAAGGTTAAATATTGTCATCGTGAAAATTTCGAATCCGCGTTTTCAGTAGAATTACACGTTTTTTTTAACGTTAATTTAAGCTAATTGATTTCTTTCCGTTCATAATTGGTTATGAACGGAAAGAAATTAATTTTAGTTTGAATATTAAATGATTTTCAATACAACAGCTTTAGGAAATAAATACTACGACTGATTTTTATAAATAATTCAACACGATTACTTTAAAAAATATGTTTTCTAAACTAAATTAATAATAAAGATCTGAACCGAAAAATTGGCTTGAGTAATTTTAACGATTTATTGTTTCCCAAATTAATGAACTGTAATTCTTTTTTTTTAAATTATTTTAACTTTAGTAATTATTACTATTCAGCGAAAATATTAAATCCCTTTTCATAATTTGTCTGTTATTTAATAACAACGAAGTCAGATATTCAATAATTTCATATATATATATATATATATATATATATATATATATATATATATATATATATATATATATATAATTAGGTAAATAATTAAGTTAGTAAGTAATTAATTATATTACGAATTTAATAGAAAATTCAGAGCACAAAAGAAATAAACAAGTAAGTCGATTCAAAAAATCAGTAAATAAAATATATATATCATATACAAATATGTTTAACAAAAGAGGTTAAGTAAAGAAAAGAAAATTAACAGTTTATGCTCTTCGTCATAAAACCTACTTCTGAACGTGCCCATGTTTTTTCTCGTATCAGACAACTGTTTATTAAATCGTACTTTTGGTGTCTGGACAAGTTACTACAGTCGACATCTTTGTGGAGTTTTACCATCGCAGTTACTATAATCTGTGTTGTTCAATTGATATATTTTACGTATATATATATATATATATATATATATATATATATATATATATATATATATACCATTACTGCCTTAGTTGGGAGTAAAACTATATATAAGCAGTTAAAGAAAATATGTAGCCTTCCAATGGGAAAACCTTATTAAATATTCTGAAAAATTTTAGTGTGCAAGATAAGACCCCGTTTATGATATTAAAAGTAGCTTTTTTAAATAGATACTTTGAAAATGTTAGAAGTAAAAAAAAAATCTCTGTATAAACCCACATATTTAATACAAATCTTAATAACATGAATTAACTGAATGAATAATGTTATAAACACATATATGAACAACCATTTTCCTCCATTATTATTTTATTTTGTTTTTCTAATTTAACTTAATTTTAAAAATGTTCTGAATATTTAAAAAAAAAAAATTTGTTTTACCATCCATTGTTTTTTAACAAGCATAATTCGTAGCTTGATATTTGTCGGGTTATGCACAACTGTATTTTTCGTACGAAGTTGGTGTTTTTAATAATTATTAAATGCCAACACATTAGTTTAAAGAAAAAATATATTAATTACTTTTTATAAGGCTATAAGCAAATTATTAATATATATATAACCGGTTTATATTATTTAGGACTTATGTAGGACAAAGATATTTTTAAAAATATTTAAGAAGCTCATACTTTTTTTTGAGTTATTTAAATTATAAAGATTTCATAAATTTCCATAAATTTTCCAAAGTTCAGCAGTAATTGATAATGAAATATTTCACTAAACTCGCTCAATGCATAATTGCCAATTATAAATTAGACAAACATTACATTAATAGAATTAAATTCGGGATTAAATGATCATTTCAAAATATTTAACAAATATTTCAGCCTCAGCTTCACTTTGCCTCTGTAAAGCAGAATAGTCTTGTAGTTTAGAGTGGTGATTATTTTTACGATATTTATTTAAAGTTGATTTACGTCTACTAATATGTATATTTATTTCATTTTTTTTACTAGATTTTATTTATTTGCATTTCGGTAAATTAATAGTCAATTATGATTATTTTCAATACCTGAATCAGACCATAGTCGAATAATAAGTTTATTTTTAAACAATAAATATTATTTTATATTACGATTTGACGTTTCATCAATTAATTAATAACTTATTTTTGGAAATATTTAATTCAACTATTACATCGTTTTTATAATTCTACAACTGGTCGACTGCAATTTAGGTTTTCGAGAAAACTAGATATTCCAACTTTCCTAGTTTTAGAATGGGTTTTTTTCCTCATGATCAATTTATATATTTTTGAAAAGGATATACTTGAGATTCTTCAACAACTGAATGAAATTACTCATATTTTGCGAAATTGTAGATACCTAGTTGCAGTTCTCATTCCACGATATAGCAATTTATATTATAAATTTCTCAAACCCACATTTAGAGGACTATTAAGCTAAAAACAAGAAGACGCCCAATAAAGGGTGGTCATAGTTTATTTTAGTTATCAGCTCCGAACCTCTGGATTCGCTTAGCCTTTTAACATAAATATATTGAGGAATAATAATCCAATTAATAATCCTAAATTACTTCTCTTCTAGATAATACTTAGCCGTATTATTTTGATTTACAGGATATCGTGCGTTAAAGTAATAACTTTAAAATTTATATTTATTGTAGCTTTTCTAATTTTTATTGCATCAACTTTTCTAATAATAAAAATAGAGCTTTTTAAATATAAAAGTTACATATATGTGTGTGTGTGTGTAATTTTTGAGGGGTACATAATAAAATACTTCATTTTTACTTTGAGAATTTTTCAAAATACGCCTAAGCTAAGAATGTTTTGACATTTTCGTTATCAACTTCTAATTTTAACACACTTATAGAAATTATACCTAATCCATAAAAAAGATTGATATTGTTCCAGTCTTAGATTTCCAATGTTACACTAAATGCACCGTAAATATCATATATTTTTATACTATATTATAAACCTATTAAGCACTTTATCATGGTGCAATAGATCACCATTTACGAAATTATGCCTGAACTACAAAATTGTACCGATTAGTGGGTATTTATTTTTGAGTAATTTTAAAAATCGTGTGTTGTAAATGTTATTAGGTGTTGCTTCAGCGCTTTCTCAACTTAACACTAGTGATGATTCAATAAATTTATTTATTTAATTTAAAAAACAAAACAATTAATTCTGCTAAAAATGTTCAATAAATATTTCATTTGAAATTTAATACTTTTTTTTTGGTTTCATTTACCCTACGAACTTTTTATATTTTTTTTTTGTTTTGTTCATATTTTATTGAAAATGAAACTACAAAATTTCTCCTGGTTACATTGCTTAGTTTTAAGACGCCTTTCTCATAAAAATGGCATAATTTCTCTAACTAAATGTTTTTGTATATTATTGAAAGTTTCTACTAATATAAATTAAAAACATAAAAGATCTCTCCGTATCTTGATGATTGTACTGATGTATCACGATTATTTATAACATTTAAATTATATTTGTCTAGTTTAGCTTTAAATTGGTGTGATATGGGGCAAGTGTACACTAAATTCTACAAATATCGGCTTCACAGGGCTGTAAAATTTTCAATTTTGATGGTAGATTTTTCTCTTTTTATAAAAATGTTTCCTTGACGATTATGTTTAAATATTACGTTCAACCACGTTCATTTTAATGAGATTGATAATTTAATTGAATATTACTTTGTACGCACTTGCTCCTGCCTTAAGGCGTCAGTGCGTTCTAGGTACCTGGAAGACTCATTATTCAAACAGGAGCGGTTTTGGGACAAGTGCAAAATAGTTCTGTTTCCGGAGGATGATTACACTGATGTAATCATAGAAAAAATTTAAGCTTGTCTGAGATTCATATTTTACAAATTTCATTGGGTTATAAAAGTGGGATGTGAAAAACAATTGAATAAAAGTATTGGAAAAAGTAATTTTGATTTTGATTAGCTATACCCTAGTTTCCTCGGCAAACCATGATAGGAAGGGCAAATGTACACCCCGCACACCCGTCACACAACAGAAGTGGGCACTTCACCCTATGTTTTGCTGGGTGACTGCGGACAAGCTCTTAAAAAATAGAAAACTGTCAAGAAGAAATGTAAATCACAAAGTATTTTGAAAAACAGCTTCCATAAGTTCCGCTTACGGGAGAAAAAGAAAAGTCCTACTGGTATATAAACATCGATACAGGTGTACTGCAAAAGTTGAAAGACACAACTTTATCAACAGGTTGGAACTAAAACTTTTACGACTTGTTATACTTCACCTTCGCGAACTTTCTTGGATGATTTCTGATTCATCAGTGGTTAATATTCCTGCTCCATAAACGGCAGCTTTACTAGTTTATGGTTCGGATTTAACGTGGCAGTTACGCACTTATCACGAAAACGCACTTACATCGCCTTACTTTTTTTTTACAATTTAATAAATATTAACCTGCTTATATCATAGAGTGCATACCAGGGTTAAATCCAATAAAGAACGAACGTAAACTTCGTATCAACGTTTACAAATTTTTCTGAAAATATTTTGTAATTTGAAACTTTGGGTTTTTTTCATTACGCTGATATTATCAATATACTTATCAGAATTGAATCGGATTATTAAATTGTCTAACTGAAATTATTAATGAACTTATTAGAATTAAATCGGGTTATTAAATTGTCTAAACAAATAATATTAATCAATAAAATTATCGATTATAATTAGCTGTTGTGAATAATAACTAGAGGCATAAAGGAGGGGGACTATAATTAATAAACAGATATTAATACAAAGTCTAATCCCAACATAGTTGCACTATGATAATGAAAATAAAATAAGAATGTAATAATCTTGCAATAAGTTTTAATGTCAGAAAAAGTGACATTTAAGATTAAGATGAAATAAATGTTATTATGAATTTATTTATGACATAAAGAGTAAATAATGAATGTAAATAGAAAGAGTAAATTGAAATCAGTGATTGAAGGCATTGATATATATATATATATATATATATATATATATATATATATATATATATATATATATATATATATATATATACATATATATATATATAAATTCAGTTTTAATTGTTGAGCATATTCTAAATTATTTATCTGTTTTAAATTCTAATTATGTTGTTTCATGACCTGAAAGTGGGAAAATATTCCGAAATAAGGATAGATAAGTCTAAAAAAATATCAAAGTAAAAGAAATAAATTTCTTCACATTAGTTACTTAAAATTAAAACAAGGTATTTCTTTATTGCCTTTCACTGCAATTCTTTTTAATCAATAGAAAAATTTGTTTCACCCGCATATTAATAAGAACTTAAAATTACTAGTATTGTTAAATTTTTTAAATAAATTAAACCTGTCTTTCTTCCTTAATATTATTTAATTACGGCCCATTTGAGATGTATCTTTGAAGAGATATATTCCAATATAATTAGACTCAGCTATAAAATTCGCTTCAATTTATTTTTGTAAATTTCTAAAAGAAACCGCCCAAAATTTTTTAAAAAGATTTCTAAATATAATTCGAAAACTACGGACAATTCAAGGACATTTTTAACAATGTTAGATTTCCATATGATATCAGTTGAGCTAAAAGGTGATACAGCTTATGTTAAGGCGACACCAGAGGGACTGGAAAGACAAGACGTTTTTGCCAAAGGAATTCAAATGATGTCATTTACAAAGGAAACCCGTTTTAGTTGCCGAATGGCGGCCACACTACGAGGAGAGTACAGACAACATTAGGAGGCACTGCTCGTCTTTCCAGTCCCTCTAGTGTGGCTTTGTCTTCAGCTCTCCTCTTCCGCCGACGAGGACCCCTACACACTTAACAAGGGCACGTTTAGGGTTTGTTTATCTCTTTAGCGACCGTATCCTAAGTTGATCACAAAAACTTAAGGTGTTGTTTTTAAAGGTATTATTGATATTTGGCATGGTTTATCCTCCTAAAATTCAATATCAAATGAATTGTTTATAATTAATTTTAGATTATTAATTAATTAAGCATGTATGTGTCTTTGTGTATATTTTGACCGCCTAATACCTTTTTTACAACAAATTTAAAGCTTATTTCAAATTTAAAGTTATCGTTTATCAATTCGGTAAAGGTTTTATAACATAGATCTGTTCTTACTGGTATCTGTTAAATTTTAACAAAGGAGATAACGGAAAGTGGACAGTTCCATTTTTAATACCTTGAAGTTTTTATGAATTCAAAGTTAAATTTTGACGCTTTCTTTAAAATTCAACAGATATCCGTAAAAGTGTCCCTCATTAAAAAATGTAATTGTGTTAAATATTATAAAATTTCATTCAATTTATTATTACTTTATATCAATTATTTGTTATTTGGTTCATTATTTTATCGTTACGTAGTTTTTTTTTTTAAATATTATATCTACTAAAAGGAAAAATAAATTTTGTAAGTCTTTTATCTAAAAAATCTTGTGTATTTTTTATTCACAATGATAATCACTTATGTAAATTAGAATTCATAAATAACATTCTATAAATAATTATAAATTAATTTAGATTATTTTCTCACATAATAACTTATAACCTAGCTTATAAAAAAGTAGAACAAAAAATAGTTAAAGATTATTATTAGTTTATTATTGAGTATTCTCTCAATTGACACATGATAACTAAACGGTCAACGTTTCGCCGATTATAACAGACAGCTAAATCACGTTACTCTATAAACAAGATTGAAAAATAATTTGCTGCATTTCATGTTGTTGCTAACATAAATATATAATCTAGACTAAACAACTAGAAACAGCAAATCTCACGTCAACAGATAAATTTACATGAATAGGAATATTGCTTGTGATTATTTATCCAAAATCACACTGTCAGTTCAGTAATATAATCAATCTCAAACTGGAAAATGGTGAAGAACGAGTCGTAAATAGGATATATATTGTTAAATCCGGTATTAACATTTATTTTAAATGGATTTTCTCGAGAATAATACGAAGGTCATCTGTTAAGTGGTATCGACATAATAGGTGATGATGTCGAGTTCCGATGATGATCCTTAGATTACCAGCGACTTTTGTGGAAAATTAAAAAAAAAAAAAATCTGAGAATAGCTACCGACGGCGGACAGACGATTTTTTTTTATTCGTTTTTTGCATTCAACGCTGCAACGTAAACTCTGAAATTTTGAGGGGTGGCGAGATTTAAATTTTTTTATCTTGGCCGATTACTCAGATTCATTATTGAAAATGATAAACCAAAAATGAGTTTGTTTTGCATGCTCTCTTCCATAACTTTATATTATCTCTCATTATTTTTCTTTTAATCTACTTTTATTTGTATAGTATACATTTTACTAAAAAATTTCAAAACCATTAATTTGTATGAGAAAGCTTTAAATGAATTTTTATCAATTGAATTCAGTAGTTTAAAAAAAAAATCTGGTGCGATGCGCGCATCACACAACTTCCCCTTATCACTCTATAATAATAATCTTTATAACATAATTTTAAATAGCTCACATAAACTCTACTTGAAATAAACTTAGTAGCATTCATTTCTTAAGGTCTTCTCTCACAAAAGTACAATTAATAGTATAAATAGATAAATTAATACTATAAATAGAATTGTTTTTTAAACAATTTTAGTACGACATGTTTGATCGATGTCTATAACTTCTTCCACCTTAAGTAGTTGAGGAGTAAAATCAAATTCTCACTTTGCTCATTTAAAAAATGAAAAAAATATTTTAAACAAATTACAAAAAAAATCATTTATAAAAATGTAAAATATGTGCCTATGGGTTAAACAATATCAGTAGTATCGCTATATGGCATAAAGATGTCTCAATCGGTCTAAATGAAAGTATGATGTGTGGTTAGAAAGTGATTTTTTTTTCTTTCCCTAATAGACCTGGTTGAGGTCGCGAAATACGGCGCAGAAGTTATACCCAGACGGCACAACGAAATCCGATTAGGTGAATGTCTGTCATCGTATTGCGCAATGGTTATGTAGCTATTATAATCACCTCCTATGAAACAGTCATTAGCTGTGAGAACTTCTCCGAACCATTCTCCCAATCAGCGTCTCTTTATCTCCGAATTTCTTGTTTCTGACCGGATGCAGCCATTATAATCCCATTGATCATCTTCTTCTTGTTCAGAAATTTAGTTAATTTGTCTGTATAATGTGCCTTTTTTAATGTATATAAACAATAATTATTTATACAAATTTACTAATTACTCTTAATTAATAAAACAATAACACTAACTATATATTGGCTGAAGTAAAATTATTTGACAATATTATCTCCACATTCCAGAATCTTCAATACTGAATAAAAGTTTTGTCAAATAGTACTTCGATCATCAGCGCATTTATGCAGTTAATATATCTGTTTGTTCTATAAGAATATATTTTTCACCTAAATAAATAAAATTGATTTATTTAGTAAATGCTCTTTTTTTTGTCTATTTTGACCATAAATCAGCCAAAAATTTATTATTTCTAATTAAGCCCAGTTATATCTAACATATTTTGTGGTTAACGGGATTAAAAAGAAAATGAAAATCACGAAAATGTGCTTCGTTAATCGTTGGAAGTAATTTACTTGCCACAATAACGCAAAATGATTAACTTGTCTTTTTTAATTTCCTTTCATCAATGGGATGATTTTGGGTTAATCCTGAAAAATTTTCAAAAATTTTATTCGGTGTTAAAACCGAGTACCTCGGTTTAATTTAATTATAAAATAAAATTAATTTGAAGCAATAAAATAAAAGTTTCATTTAAACCCTTTTCATTAAAAAAATAAAGCGTTGAAAAATTTGTCGGTTTTAGATTCTTTGATTCTCTGATTTTAGTATAGCGTTTAGCAATAAAAAAAAATGAAAATTTGTCGCCCTAGTGGCTAGATTATCATCCACAATACTAAACCTATTAGCATAATAGAGTGTTTATTTCTACCATATTATGCACCGGGGATTTCTTCTTTTTATGTGAGAAGCAGTAGGCAGTAGAAGAGCCAGGCACATGTTCGGTACCTTTTTTGAGCAATTACGATAAGGTGTTTGGTTGAGAATGGAGAAAATTGAGATTCAATCTGTTCCTAAATAAAATATTGTTTTCAAATAATATCTTAGCAGACGTTCAAGGCAAGATAAATAAAAGCGTTAAAAATTTTGAAAAAAAAATATCATTATTGTATCATTTTCATCTTCATCCTTTTTGATGTTCCAGATATTGGAATTTCCTGGTCACATAAAAAATCCAATGATTCAAAATACTATAAGCTTTGAACACACACACATATATATATATATTCCTCTTTGGCTCCGGATCCAAACCTTTAGCTCTGTTCGACTTTTTTCAGTTCCCTTCGGTAACATATTCTAATATTTTTTAGTCTTTTCGTAATAGTATAAATATTAGCAATTATATCAAAATGTTTATATACACCTAGAAGTTTAGCCCATTTCTTTTGGTTCTTTTGGTTGAGATTTTTGAAAATTTCCGAATTAACTTTCCGCAACTCGGACAGTTCTCTTAAGTTTTCAAAAAATTCACTCAATTTTGAATATTAGGAATAATAGCCATATTCAATTAGTAAAAGTACAAACAATAGCAAGTTAAATAAAACCTAAAATACTACAACGTGTAAGCTTAATTATCTATTGTACTTGATTGTTCGGTCGCGTTCAAAACATACAATTTATTTTGCCAATCTTGTTATTTACTTTTCTACGAACTTTACAACATCGTCGCCTTAACCAGGCTCAACATTTTTTCAACATAAAATATTAACCACCAACCTGCCAACAGACGTTCAGCATCGTATTCACAGTTTTCGCATTTAACGGTAAAGTACATATCGACGTAATTTTTTGAGAAAAGATTAAGCACCAAAAATTTGAAATTTAGGTTTCAATTTATTGTGGGACATAAACACCACATCTATCGATTCCCGCTCACGATGTGTCTAGAAAAACAAGTATAATTGGTCAAAAAATCGACTATTGAAGTCTTAAAAATTTATCTTAATTATAAAAGTTTTGCCACATGAATGAACTCCTACTGTGCATAATAAAGAATAAAATTTTAAAAATATATATTGTTATTTGGGGAAAAACGTTTCCTTTAAAGTTTGTTAATTAGCGCTTTTTCATTTTTCAAAAAACGACGTCAATATTAACATGTGATAAAATTTCCATAATAACAATTCCATAACAACTCTACATGCTAAATTTTGTTTTCTTCTTATAGGACTTAGATGAACTTAAGAAGAAAAGTAAAACAAGGAATTAAAAAATCATTAGCTATGAGCTCCATGAACTTCCACGTTCTCGATTGTCTTTAATCACTCAAGCTTTGAATTAAAAGACGAATCTTAATTAATTCATTATGTGAATATAATAAAAAATAGAATACAAGTAGAAACGGAGGATAGAAAAAAGAAATTTTGTGATTTATTTTTAAATTATAAAGATGGTCACACCCACCATATTCATATATCTACGAAATTTTGATGTAAATGAACTTAATAGTTGCTACACATTGATAATAAATTAATAATCCTTTCCAAAACGTTTTTTCACTATCTCAAATATTTTCTTCACATTTATTTATCAAATCTTGTAAAAAATTTGTTGGAAATATTTCCATGAATAACCGTTGAATGAATGAATACATTTCAGGTTTAAAGAGCTCATATTATGTTGTTTTTTTCCAGTGAAAAATCAAAAATATAATTCCACTGCCCGATTTCATTCCTCTTTTTATGTTAAAATGAGCCCCAATTATTAATATGCCAACAATTATTAATGAAAAATATTCAAATAAGCTGTAATTCATTTTCTGCATTTATGCGGTTTTCATATAGCCTTTAAAATGGATCAACATTAAAGATTAGAGGTACATTAAACATGCCATTATTAACAAAATGTTAACTGGAATAAATAAAAAATTAACAAAACAGAAATTGAATTCTTGGGGATAGTTATATACCCTAATACGCCCTTATTTGAAAAGTTATAACATCGATTAAGGCTTTTACTGACTTCTTGAGTTAATTTTTTAGAAATTATTTCATTCCCCTCTTAGTACAAGAATAAAACAGCACATATAATTTTTGCTTAATAGAACATTATACAAATAAAAAATTACACCATATTAATCCCATTTGTCTTGGATCTGTCTTATGTATTTTTGTTCTTTTATAAATACTTTTGTTAATCGATACATATATCTAGACAGTTAGATACATACATCCATTTATCGGAAAAATAAAAATGTAAATCTTTACATAAGTATTTTTTGTTCATAACAAGCAATCAGACAATGGACTTTAAGTCTGTCTTTCGAGGTATTCTTATGCTGTTGAAATTTAATGTAATCATTGTTTGTCTATAAATATTGAAAAATAATTAATTAACATGCTTTATTATAGAAATATTATAAAGAGTTTGTTAACATTTATATGTGTAGCTTGGTTTGTCAAGAACTATTAATTATCAATTAAAGTCAGTCTATCCAGGTATTTTTATGTAATTGAGATCTAACGTAATCATTGTAAAAAATTAAAAACAAATAAAATTAAAAAGGGTTTGTTTGTAAATAACTATTAATTATCTATTGCAGTCTGTCTTTTCAGGTATCGTTATGTTTATGAAATCTAGCGTAACCATTGTTCGTCTATAAATATTGAAAAATAACAAATAAATCAATTAACAGGCTTTATTAAATAAATATTATAAAGGGTTTGTTATCAGTTATAGCTTTGTTTGTCTACAACTATTAATAAAATAAAAATAAACATATTTGCATGATATTCTACGCAAGCCTTCAATTACAAAAAACGGATTTATGTATAACATAATTAATATAAAATATGCATACATCAATTTGTCTACTTCAAAAAGTGAATTACGTGATCAAGCAAGTAAATCGTTAATTTTTGATTATTAATGATAAGAAATATTTAATTAATAATACAAATTTACAATTACTATATTTAATATTAGTTATTGATATTAAATCTATATCTTATTATTTATAGATTTCAATAAATAAACTTCATTATCAGGGATACTTTATAGTTACAGGCATTGTAATAACTTTAAACATAATATGATAGATATTAAATCATATTGAGTATCAATATCATTATACATTTCTTCAAAGATGATTACAATTTTATTAAAAATTTAATTATTAACTAATTGAGTTAAAAAAAAAAATACTCTTAGTGAACCATACAAGAACGTTTCGTTGAGAAAAGATTTCTTTTGTATCTTCATACGGTTTCTTAGTTTCGAATGTTCTTCTCATCTGCATCTGGTTACGACACGAATGTAAATGAGACAAACATCCACGCCGTTTGTATTGTTTGTAATAACTCATCCATGGACTATCGATAACAGCAACACTGGCAAAATTGAATACTGTCTTGCACAATCCACTGTGATAACATAATGGAATGAAGTTCTATTCTCTATTTTTTATATGTAATATGATCGAATAAATTATTTAACTCAATTTAGTTATTTCTCATCAAACATAATGGATTAAATGCTATCAAAAAATAAAATTAAAATAAGCTATTCAACAGCTTTGCTTCTAATAATTTTTATTATTCGTTTCATTACGAACATCATCAGACTAAAACTCATATATTTGTATCATATTTAAATCAGACTGATTACTAAAATTAGCAGAAAAATGGTGAGCATTTGTAAGGGTGGAATTCATTGATTCGCTAACTGTGTTCGGTTATATCATAATTTATTTTCTTCAAATATTAGATTCAATCATTTCTCATGGTCTGATTAAACTCCCAATACTTAAATATATCTGGGCCTATAGCGAAAAAAAGTAATTAGAAAAAAAAGTAATACAAAAAAAGTAATCAGTAATTATTGTATATTCCATATCATATCCAAAATCAAATATTTTTTTTTTAATAATACGAATAAGTACTTTTCTTTGTTTAAAATTAATTTTATACTGGAAAAATTTAATGTTTTTTTACTCAAAAATTTATGTTGATATCATGAATATATTTTATAATGTTTTGACTTATCTCGTTTATCCCAACTCTCACAGTTTAATGAATTTAATATGTCTTTTTAGAGTTGTTATGGTTTTTTTTAACCGTTTAAAATCTGTTGTTTATTTTATTCAGTCGAAACAATTGTTTTGTTTGTTGTTCAAAACTATTGAACTTAATAGGATAAAAATCCATGGGATCATTTAATAATGAGGAATGTCAAAATCATGAAAAATTTGGAAGAAAAATATCACATATCGATCGAAATTCGAAATGATTTAAAAATAATAATTGAATCATTTTTTTTTCAAAGTTTTCAGCTAGAGCCATGTGAAGTTTGTTATGCGGAATGGTATACCTGTGGTGCCTGATGGAGTCTAGATTGATTTTGAAAGGATTTGTTGCTAAAGTTAGTTTAAGATACGGATATATCGTCACCACCACGTTTAAGTTACGAACGTGAAAATAGTTACTTTTCAGGAGACCAAAAGTTCTTTAGGTTCTACTTTTAACTTCCCAATTATGAATATTTTTTTCAAAACTACAAGATTTGTATTCATAAGATTATATTTTACAAATATGCTTCTGATAAATTGCTCGTTCCTCGTTATTAAACGTGGTGGCAACGATATAGATACGACATGTTTACAAATACGTTTCAAACTCGTATTCAAAGCGAACTAATATCATATTATAAGTTTATGCTATCAACTTTTCTGATTTCTGATCCTCAAGACTGAAGATCTCTGCTCATCTTTTGGAACAGAGCCTTTACTTATACAATATACAAACCCTATCCAAAATAATTGTAAACATTTTTAAATGTGCCACGGTTTATTTCAAATCACATTTTAAACAAAGACAAGAATATAACAGTTGTTGGATCATATACATGATGTGGGTTAGGTGCGTTATTGGGAAACGGTATGATATTAGTCCAACAGTGTCACAATGCTCAGAAAATGCTGATTGTTTATTATAAATTAAGGTTGTAATTTAATTTTTACAATATTGGACTAATATTTATACTATTTATACCTATGTACGCACTTACACCGCCTCGTCTTAATGTGGACAACCAACCAACACATTTTGCTGTTGCACTTTAAATTAACTCGACCCTCTAGTAAATAACTTTTTCTCTTTGACCTATTAATTATAAAAAGGCGTACGCCATGTTATCTGTACATTCATAAATAATAGAACCAGGCAAATCACCATTGCAGGAAACTCTCATGGAAGCTCATTTGAACAAAACAAATTAAATAAAAGACTAATAATATAGAAATAAACACCAGGTATACCATGCAACACAGCCCGATACTCAAGTTAATCCGAACAGGATGTAAGTGTACTTTTTAGCCCATATTGAATTATATTTTTAGCCACATTTTAGCCGTCCTTTCCATACCTCTTGTGCAGAATATAATTTACCGGCATTCGCTAGTTTCAACGATTTTTTAAAAACTAATTGACTAATAGTACCAAAATTGAAAATAAAATATATATATATATATATATAGAGAGAGAGAGAGAGAGAGAGAAAGAGAATAATTCAATAGCCTTTATATTATTCGCATCTATAATAGAAACAAACCTTTAGCATTTATTATTGCGAAAACTCAAAAAAAATTACAGCAATAGCTGTAATTATTATCTAAACACAGTATTGTTAAGAATCATGAATTTTTTTTATAAGATAAAAATATTATCATTAAATAGGACAAATGACAATAAAACTAGAAGAAATATGGAATCTATATATATCACCAAAGTAGTTAATTTTAAAATATTAGAAACCATTATGGTGACATTATTAAAAAAATAAAATTTAAATTATTGAATAATAATTGAATATTTCAAGATAATGATATTAGAAATAGAGAGAGATGGGACACAGAGTAGAACCAGGATAGGTCAATATATCTAATAGTAAGGACAATATGATATAAGGTAAAATTGATTTTTTTTTTTAAATAATAGATCGATTGACGTTTTTGTATGAATAAAATAATTTTAATTTTAAAATAATTAACAACAATTTTAATTTATTACTACTCTCTATTTATTATTTAGAAATAGAGAGAGATGGGACACGAGTAGAACCAGGATAGGTCAATATATCTAATAGTAGGGACAATATGAATATAAGGTAAAATTGATTATTTTTTTTTTAAATAATAGACCGATTGACGTTTTATATAAATAAAATAATTTTAATTTTAAAATAATTAACAACAATTTTGATTTATTACTGAATAAAAGGGCACATAGGTGTAGAACATAGGATAGATAGCACATAGTTAATAATGAAAATATTGACGAGTTAATATATGATTAACATAAAAAAGAAAAGTATATCTATAAAAATTCTTAATTTGTAATTAAAAAAAGTTTTTAGCCCGTTCTCGTAATATATCGACTCCGTTTTTTTAAAAAGGCTTAAGCTCCAAAAATTTGAAATTTTGTTTTCAATTTACTATCGATTCCCAATGGTCTAAAAATCTACTATTATGCAGTAAATAAAAATTGTACTGATCTTTATGAATTATTTTTATAAATAAAATTTTCTTATTAGAGGTATGGAAAATTTTCCCAACTTCTTCTGTGCACAATAAAGATTAAAATTTAAAAGATATATATTTTTATTTGGAGAAAAACGTTGCATGTGTTTTCTGTAAAGTTTGCAAAATGGCGCTTACGCCTTTTTAAAAAAACGACGTCGTTCTAAAAAGTTAGATAATAATCATGCATAAATAGTATTTAAATAATTGTTATAATTGTATCTAAGATACAGTAATAGGATATTGATCTTGTGCATTAGTATACAAAACTTTTAAAATCGGGGTTAAGAATATATATATATATATATATATATATATATATATATATATATATATATATATATATATATATATAATTCCTGTAAAAATGGAAATTTTTTAAATTTGATTTTAGATAAAACAATTTGAAGATAGGCAAAGTGTCCGAAACGTTGTGGGAATAAAATTGGAGAGAAATAAAAAAGATTTATTTTAAAAAGGGTTATGAAATAGTATAAATCAACAAAAGTTTAAAACAATTACGAATCATAAAAGAGAAGTATTCTGATCTTAGAGAGCTTAATAATTATAAGAAATATGAAATGAAAATTTCAGAATTTCTGATTTGTTCAGAGTCATTAGCACAAACCATGGGTATTTTTTAGGGTGTTAATAATGTTTATTATGGAATGAATAAATAAATATTTTTTTTATTGGAATTTTTTTATATGATTAGTGATTAAAAAATTATGAATACATTTATTCATAAAATAATGTAATAAAGAATAAATGGATTATTCACTATCCTTGAATTAAATAAAAATTGTATTGATCTTAATGAATTATTTTTTCAAATAAAATTTTCCCAACACTGTCATACAATGTATATTACTTGTCATATTCCACTCAGCGAATATTAATAATTTTCTTGTAGTATTTTATACAGCCTACTATCCTATTCTTCTACAAAGGACTTCATAACAGCAAGTTGAGAAATATACTTTAATTAACAAGATGTCGATACTTTAAATTTTATGCTTTTGTCACCCTGTACCTTAAAGTAGTTTCGGATCTAAGTTTAAAATACCTGGATGTAAAATCTGCTCGTTTTTTAATTTAATATGAAAACAAATTATGGTTTTATCCTGCTAAGCTCAATCTTAAGCACGTGTCTGAGCTAACAATCTGATGTATTACCCTCTCCATGTTTTTTTAGCCGCTCCTCTTTAATAATTTTCCGAACGACTTTTCTGGCATTGTAGTATTTTTTTTTTAATACTAGGAAAATTGCACGAATTTCAATACTTAATTCCTCCATTTCGTAAATTAACGAAAAATAATTGCGATTTTTTAAAAACTTATATCGTCGGACCCCAGCTAAACTTACGAATCTGAAAATCTCTGCTTTTCGTTAGAGCAAAAAACCTGTTGCATTCTCGAGTACGTCTTCAATAATTTAATCTGGAGTCGGATTTACCAACAGAAAAAATTAAAGTTATGAAGAAATTGCAACAGTATTTTTGCATTCCTGAAAAGTAAAGATTTTAAGATTCATAAGTTACATTTTTTTAGTCGTTTTTTTTTTTTTTTAAATATATGCTTCTGGTAAATTGTAAAAACTAAGGTAATCGAAAAATGCTACATTTCACATTCGTTATTTAAGCATAGTGGCGACGATATATCCAATCTTATCGTAGATATATGTCCCCATAATTATGAAAGTGGTCTAAGCCATAATTTCTTGTTTCGAGATATTTAATGAATCGCATTTAAAGCTTGAATTGACTTAGACCATTTTCAAAATTAACTGAATGTCCCATAAACTTAAAGTAATAAAAAATTTTTATTTGAAACAACAACTTTAACGAAATAATTAATAAACATTTATTAATCATTTTTAACAAGTAATCCATTTTTATCATAATTTCGAGTTTTTAAGATTTTTAAAATGTTCCTGAAAAAATGGAGGGATGTATGGTAGTAAACGCATAAGATCTTTATGTTTCTTCCTCTTTCAGGTTTATATAATAGTTTAAGTTATGTGTATATAATTTCTTTAAATTGTCAACTTAGACCACTTTCATAATTAACACTAAATGAATTCCGTATAACTTTGTAATTACAACTACTATCTAAAGGTTCATTTTTGACGATATCGTAAAAATTACATTGAATAAATTTAGTTTAAAATCATGTCGTGTGAAATAAGTGATAAATCCATTTTTTTTTATTTTGACTTAGACCACTTTCATAATTATGGGCGCATATAAATAACGATAAATTCATCGAATAACTCTATGCTTGAATTTATTAAATATTTTATTTAAAAATTAAAATCCATTGTATCGATTATATTTTGACTCCTCGTGTTACTTTGTAAACTTCTTATTTATTTCTTTTATTTTTTTAATTCAAAAACACTAATACTAAACATCCAATATTCATAGATTATAGATATTATAGATATTATATCATACATTATAGATATTATAGATTCAATTTGATAAACTTCTATCAAAATTGAATCAATAATGTTCTCATCAAACCAAATCCATGAATCATCAATTACAAATTCCAAACATAAGCTTAAAATAAATTTATGTTTTTGTTTTTAAGAAATCCTCTCCTCGAAGATGACATGTCAACTTCGCCAACTTCAAACAATAATTAATTATTATTTTTTTATAATTAATTATTATTGAATTCCCCCAAAATATGAACATTGTTCGGGGTGGAAATTTAAATGAGTAATAATTAGATTTTGTTTTAATTGTTTTAGAGTATTTTTAAGGAGATATCAATTAAATAGGAGATGAATCAAATTAACCAATTAAAACGAGTGGATAGAAGGTTCGGATGGATGAAATAACCGATGATGTAGGGGAGTATCGTTCTTCGTGACAAAACGACGGTTTTTCTCCCACTCTTTTCCGTCGTTCAAACCGAAGGTACGGATGGATGAAAAAAACGATCCTGTAGTGTTAAGGTATACAATCCTCAGATGCATCAATAACTTCTAGGTAAAAAAACGCAGCGGAGGAAATTCGTGGAAACCTCTGGAAAGGATGTGAAAGGGAGTTTTCCAGTACACGCGTTGTAACAACAGCACCGAGTATATAAAAAGAATCAATAGACGGTTTTCATATAATAAATAAATGATGTAATATCTGTAAGATTTTTTTTCCTATTGTTACGACATGCGAATAGGGCATTCCGTTTGGGCATAATTTGCCTAACGTATTGTGTCATATCGATTCTATGTGAAGTATCTCATAACTTATAGAAAGGTAAAATAAGACGTCGGTATAATAAAATGCGTATAAATTTTCCATGATGTGTTTTGCGCCTCTTGGTCTCAATGGACAACTATTCTTTTCGTGAACAATCCTACTATTAAAATTTCTTAAACAAATTACATTGATTGAAAGATATTTTTGTTTATAGATAAACATTCTTCACCTCTAAATTTGCATATTGAATCTGATATTGAAATAAATAAACTATGGCTCATAACTGTAGATACGACTTTTTCTAAAACCCTTAAATGATCTGCAGTTGTGTGGGCTATAAATGATGACATAACCTTAATTTTAGGAAGCGAAAACCGATAGACTATTTTACTGTTCGTGAATAATATATTTTACTATTTTTCTGATTTTATTGCGTATTTAATACATATGTAGGCTTGCGTTCGGTGACGATTGTTCAACATGCAAACCAATTATTGCAAGACAAAAATATAAATTATAAAAATATTATGTAACTTGTAAAAATAGATTACTTTGATCATAAAATCTGTTTTAGTTCCTAAACGTTGGGGTGAAAATAACAAGTCATTTTGCCCTTAATGATCCAGAAAATCAAATACTTCTCTTCAAAATACACTCTGAAACGACTCTTTAATAATCACTTTATAGCGATTATAGCAAAATTATAGCCTCCATAATAACAGATAATGCAACTTTAGTTTCATGTACATAATATGCATAGCTATAGGAAACACGTTTCTTTCTCTCTAAATATAAGATTTTTATACTATATTACGTATTATATCATAAATTCGTATATATAAATAAGAATTTATAAATAGACTAAAAATAGGTTAATGTAACATAAACGAATATACACACTGTACTGGAATTGTTTGTTTTCGAATTTTCGCTGTTGAAAATGTTAAGATTTTTATAGTAAGGAGATAATATCAACATTTATATTGATAGTAAAAACAAAGTATATAAAAGGAAAATGTCAACTATTTCTACTTTTTATTAAGTAAGTATATTAAATTTACGTAATAAAAAGAAAAAAGAATAAAATTAAATAATAAAATAATAAAAAAAAATAGATTAAATTATGATTTATGAACGTAATTTTAAAAGTAAAAAAAGAAAAGAAGAAATTAGGCTAGATAAAACAATATAAAAAAAGACATAAATTAAAGTAGTTTTCTATAGAATAATTGTCTGTAATAAAAAAATAATAGTTTCAAAACATGTTTCATGAAGGGCACAGGGGGCAATTGCCCTCGGGCGACAGATTTAGAGGGTCTCAAATCTCGAGTTAAATTTTATTTTTAGATGAAGCGAAAAATATTTGTATCCGATTTTTTTATTGTTTTGGAGTTAATTCAGACAATATAATCAGTTAATGTTATAGAATTTATCTATCAATCTTTACATCGATCCTCCAGCCCCTGTAGGGCTTTAGCCTCCGAAATTATCCTCGCCCACCCATTCCTCTCAGCTTCCTGTTTTCTCTATTTCCTCACCTCTATCCGGCGCAGGTTTGCCTTCACGTCATCAAGCCATCTCAGACGTGGTCTTCCTTGCGTTCGCCTTCCTTCCAGCAATTGATATAGTATAGCAACCTTCTTGGTAGACAATCCTCTAGCATTCTTTCCACTTTACCAAGCCATCGTATCCTAGCCATCTTCATGAATACCACAATATTTCTTATATTAACGCCTGATTTGTTCTGGATCGCCATAGTTCTTATTCATTTACAGGCCTATATATCATTCGGAGGACCTTTATTTCTCACACCTAATTAATTCTTTTTCATAATCTTGAGTCAGGACTCACGTTTCGCTATCATGTATCACCACTGGCTGCACGAGGTTCTGTGGCAATACTTAAGACCTGCTTATTTTTAAACATTTCACCTCTATTCATTCGATCATAGGCCTCCTTACAATCTACAAATAGGTGGTACCATTTTATACTCACAGTATTTTTCCGACATTATCCTCAATTTTAAATTATGGTCAGTAGTTGACATCTCGGGCCTGAAACTGCTTTTCTCCAACCAATCTTTCCAGTCATGTAAGTATCCTTTTGCTGATCACCACTGATAATACTTTATGAGCGACAATAAGGAGAGACTATACGTCTATAGTTATTAAATGCCAGTCTGTACCATTTTTTATATATTGGACAGAGCGGTACTCCATTCCTGGGGCACCTGTTCAACCATCCAGAAATATTATAAATTAGACCAAACATCTCATCAGTCACAGGATCACCGCTAAACTTGAGTAACTTTCCTTGTAGCTGATCGATGTCAGGTATTTATTTCGAAATATATACTCTAATATGCTTTTATATAACTGTTTTTTATGAAGAATTTGAGTTTTATTAGGGAGAGGGGGAAGAGGTGAAATAAGGAGTGGGAAAATTAAGATTGCCCCTTTCCCCTTCCCTCCTTCAAAAATTCTAGTTCCGGCTTTGTCATGAACATAATTTAACAAAAGAAGGTGAAGAAATAAGATTAGACTTTGCCTTGGGTAATAACATAAGAAGTAAATCACGCTCAAATATTTCTTTCTAGAAACTAGTAGTTTTAAATAAATAATCTTTACTTAAGCTGTAAGCAATTTGATTATATAAATGGAATAGGTATTTGTTCTTTATTTAGGTTTTATACTAAAGTACATGGATACTAAATGAAATAACTCTTTGTTTATTATTATTGTAATCGCTCAAAAATTAAAATAAAATTGTATGTATAACTTTTAATATACATTTCAATATTACAAAATATATTACAACTTGATAATTATTTATTTAAAAAAATACAATTTTTACCTCTATCTCTCTTATTCTCATATAATAAAATTACGTATATATCTGTTAGCTAATTGGCTAAAATTACCCATGAGAAGCGTATTTGCCTACTTCATTTGGAATGACCTCAGATCAAGCGATATGGTAATTCCTCGTTGGAAAGTATAGTCTTGACCCGAGGAACCTGTTGAGAAACACACACGTCAGTTGTGAACATAACTGCTTGTGATGCAAGTAATAGTAATTTATTGTTTATTATTATTAAGATGATGAATACAATAATGACTAATTGTTATAAAAATACTATAATAAATATAAATTAAATTAAATTAAAAAGTAAATGTATTTTAAAATGTTGGCATGTCTAACGCACCTGCTTCAATCTATTAATTCAACATTTTAAACCTTCATACATTTCATATTTTTTATTTAGTATACGTTCTTATATATTATATGTTTGAAAACTAATGATTCCGCTGAAAATAGTTCAAAAGATTAATATCACTCCAAAGAAGCTATGGTTTAAAAATAAAAAATCGTTTTAAGAATAAAAAAACTTTAAATATTTTAGAATAAATGTATTCAGTAACTGTTTAAATAGCAAATGCGTGAATGGTATAGTCCTGGAGCAAAGGCCAAAAAATGAGTCTGATTTCAAGAAAATGTTTGATCGTTTAGGCCGAAAGTACTACAGTATTGAAAATTAAGCATTTTTCACTAAATAATATTTATAAAGGCAAATCCTCTGAATATTAAACTTTTTGCGTTTTCTTGACATTTTGCAGATGTTTACGGTCCCTCACCTCAGCAGCTGTTCCACATTTAAAAAAATATTACATACAAAATTTCAGGAAATTGGACGTTCAAAGGTCAAAGAAATTGGACCTATCAAAGACAAAACAGGTTATGTCAAAGATAGGTTGCTTAAAATGCACAGGAAGCGATATACTGGGGAAAATCTGAAAAAAGTCCATCTCTAAAATTGTTATTTTAATATTTCATGGCGTTTGTTGAGAGTAATTACAAATATTTTGTATGAATTTTGTAAAAAAATTTAATCCCCTACAAAATTGATATTATACGCTTTGCACTAAAGTGCACGATCATAATTAATGAAACCAACTGAATATCAAGGTGAAACCACTGAATATCCAATTTTTTGGCATTTTGTAGATTTGAGACGATCAAAAATTTTGTTGAAATCAAACACCTTTTTTGGCCTCAGCTCCCGGACTAGTAGCTTATTCCACGCCAATAAGAAGTCCTACATTGGATCATAGTAGGTCCATAGGAGTTATTAAAGAAAACAAGTTATGACCCGACTCATGGCAATACAAGCTTGTTGAATTTATTTCTGATAGGTGTCAACAAAAAACACCTGCAAATGGGAAAGTTCAACCGCATACCAAAACAATTAAAATCGCAAAAGAAGTTTTAGATCTGTTTTGATTAGTTCAAATCATCGTCATCGGTCGACTTTGTACTTTTCATTTTTACCTTTTATCCTGTAAAATTGAATTATTAAATTCTAATTCGTGTAAATATTAATTTTGCAATTACAGGAAACTAAAACACTTTTGAATATTGTTGAAATTTATCTGGTATATGTATATTTGAATTGAGGCTAAATTAGGAACGAAATATGTAATTATTGCAGTGGTAAGATAGATATACTATTTAAAAATTTAATTAAAATATAAACACGCGAATTTTATTTTTTATAAAAATTCAATAACTATATCTTTCCATTCCGAATCTAATCTACAGTGAATTTCATTTTTTTTTTTTTTAATTCTATGTTTGTTATAATCTGAAATATTCTAATGCATTTATGTTTTTCCTCTTGGAAGATCCACCAACATAAGTTTTAGCGTTGTTAATAATGTTCCGCCAGCTTCCGTCTACTAAACAAATGATAGAATAGACAGATGCTCTCTATAAACCGGTTGTATAACGAGTTCGGAGTATGCGGAATGACGTTCGATTTACGGTAATGTTCCGTTATACAACTTAGCTACTTAACAAAGAAGCCCGCGGTACAAAGCACCAAGCCCACGATGTCCCCGAGATATCCCGATCTCGGAGATAGAGCCGACGTGTCGTGTGGCTCCTCCATCTTGTCGCCGGGTCGTGAGGTCGTGATGTGCCAACCTCTTACATAACAAGCGCTTCTTCCTTTCACCGTGAGTACCCGTCGTAGTGGGAGCTCCCATAGAGAGCCTCGGCTACAAGGTCGATCTTCTTGTCTCGGCAGCGCCTACCTTCCATTCCGATGCACGAAATGACGCGGTATCATCACGATTTGAATCATTCTTGAACGAAAATATAGTCATTATATGTTCGCCCGTATCAAAAATGATTGATCGAATACATGGACGTACGGCATTTATGTAAATCCACAAGATGATTCCCGTTAATCTTGAGCAAAACGAATATATCACATTCCTGTAGGATTTTTTCATGCTGAGTACCGTGAACAATAGTTTTATTAACAATGACATCTTTAAACAAAAAATCTGTGCCCTAGCATACGGAAAAGGCCTACCGAAATGTTTACCACAGTACAATGCCTTCAAGCGATAGTATTGCACGTAAAATTAAAATTCCTATCTGAAATTATTTAAATTGTTTTACCAAATTTATCATTGTTAGTTCATCAGATTATAAAATGTAATGCACTTAGGGTTTTTTATTGTCTAAAGTACAACAATAACAACATTACTAACAGAACAAGTGAGGATCTTCAAACCATAAAAATTTAAATGATGGAATAACTTTAAAAAACGATTTATACAACTATAGACGCCATGAGCAATAGGAGGTGGGATCGGGTATTGGCGTACTCTAAATAATTTAAGAGATTCACCAAGAAAGTGGACAAACAGATAGGGAATAACCTTGAATACTCAATTAAAATGCTATATTTAATTTCTTTTATTGCTGTGTTTTTCTTTTTCCTTAAATTGTTACAAAATATAATTTTTTTTTATTCAATATTTATTTATTTTATAAATGCATCTATCCATAGAGGGTCATTAGCATGCTACAAAGATTTTTGTTCTATACATTCAGATATACACTTCAAAAACTTTTAACACAATATATATATTTTTTTACAACATTTTTCTTGAATTGACTGGATAAGGTGGAAGTGTTTTTTATTCAATAATTAATATGTATTAAATACACAAGCATGCAATATAAAATATAATTCGTATGGAGCAAGCTTTATAAAATAGTGTTCCTTTTTTGAAGGGTATGCAATGTGGAAAAAAAAATAATTAACAAAAAAATTGGAATATTCAAAAAAATGTTTACGTTCGTTTGAAAGCCGATAATGCCATTTTTAGAATGTTATTATTATATTCTGTTTTCTGACTATTATTCAGTTCTTATCTTTGGTCATGTCTAATCCATGATTTAGTTTGTTTATATTATAATTGAATTCAAAAGTTTCAAAAATGTGTAATGCGAATGTATATTAATAGACATTAATATACATGCAATTATACAAATGTATAAATTCAAAAATAAACAACTAAATAAGAATAGTGGTTTAAAAATCGCCTCTTAAATAATTTAATATTTTATTTTTTTGCATCGTCCACCGATAGTGTTAGTATGTCGAGTGTTAGTGGTAGGCGTGAATGAGTATAAAAGGCCAGGATGTTGCTATGGGAATGGTAAGGGGTGTCAACCTCCCTCTCCCCCCTCTAATAATTTGAAACCCCAAAAATTTAAGAAATTTGATATTTGAAAACTACTTCAAACTCCGAAAATTGTTGTAAAACATTCTAAGAGTTATTAAAATATAAAACCAATGCTTTTTAAGTTCATAAATAGGTAGTTAACCGATACGATGTTGTGTTTGAATAGAAAATAAATGCATCTCTATAAAACCAGGTCAAAATTGTTTGGAAATCTTGGATTTCGTTTCCAACTCCCCAATACATTATTGCACCAATAATCCTGGTACCAGGTTTATGAAGTTCACAAATAAATACGTCAGTCCTCACAAGCCTTATTTTCTAGGTAATTACAAAATAAGAACGAGGTCAAAATAATTTTAAATCATTAAAGAAATAATAATTATAACGCATATTATAGATTTAAAATAAAAATATTTAATTATTATATTCAATTAATAATAATAACGCTCAGCGACTCGGAAGTTCGATGCCGGTGCAACCAACAATCGTTCTCAACGTACCTCTCTCCTCTAAACACTACTGAAACCAAAATCAACTCAATCATCCCTTCTTCCACCTAGAGACTAAAGAGATAAATTTTTGAAATGGCGTCTGTTAAGTTTGATAATTACAATTCTTACACCGATACTTTACAAATTAAAAAATATAAAAAAAGAATTTGAATGTACAATGATTCTCCTTATAATTATTGTAATTAAATAATTCATCAACGAAAATAATAAAATTATTTTAATATAGTTGATATCTTCCTTTACAAAAAACACAAATCGTATTAAAATAAAATGCATCTTTACAACTTTTGTAGATTTAATTAGAGCTCCCACGCAGTTGTCATTTAATTTGCAATTTAATTATACAACACTCAGAATGTTTTCCAAATTTTAGTTGACCCATTATACTATCTTTAATGCACATTTCATTATATACACTAAATGTTATTGTATTCATCTAATTTTACTTAACATCGATGATTCTACTACTTGCTGGCAATACATCGATAGTGTATAACCTTCACATAACAGTGTGTAACCTTCCTTATGACAAGCCTAGTTTTTTTGTGGTTCCAGTGATATCTGCTAAAACAAGTAAGTATTTTTATAATAGCAATCGGGACAGCGGACTCCTGTGGATATCAGTTTAAAATATGGTCCTCTTGCAGCCGTGGAAATAACTAATGCGTCTATAATTCGGTGGCTTCTATGAAATCTGGCGAAATAGACGTATAAGTTTTTTTCGTTCTAATGTCAATACCTTACTATTCATAAATACACTACGTAACAATGAGGGAATGAGAAGCCAAGGGTGACATAAGTGACAATTTAATCATTTTGTTAAAGCGTAGTTTAAATTTAAATCATTTTGATAAATTACCAACAGCGTTTTGATTTTTATCATATTTACATTACGGCTCCACTGTATAACTCTTGAATATTGAGCGATATGCATTTAACAATAATTAATTCCATATACCTTTTATCATCATCTAATGATATAAGTGCCATTTGTATCTCTTGGCTTCCAAAAGTAATTAAGTAGTATGAATAAATCAGAATATAGAACGCCAAACAAGAAATTTAAGATTACGAATATACAGCAATTATCAGTGAAATCTTCTTAAGGTGTTGATGTCAGAATTATTGGCAGTTGGTAATTGAGCTCAAAAGATTATAGCGATCGAAATAAAAAGGAGGCCGGACTACATAAAACTGATCGAAAAATTTTAGAGATATTATTGTAGAAAACTTGAGGGCTTCGTAGCTCCTTCGGACCTGTAGTCTCTCAATAGCTAGTATTTTTAGAACGTTAAAATATATGTATAATTTTTAACGATCTCCAACTTTATAATTAAACCCGTTGAAGCGACTTGGCCTCGAAAGCCTATGATCCATACATATACGTATTTCCATATATATATATATATATATATATATATATATATATATATATATATATATATATATATATATAATCTGTATATGTAATATACCCTGGGAAAAGTCAATTTGAAAAGTCAATATCCACTGCTCTTCTAGGTAATAGTTGTCTTGCTTGACAAACCTACGATGAATTGTAAAATGATGGTTGTAAGCGGTATTTCGTATTTCTAATGAACTAGAAAAAATATTTTTTAAAAATCTTTATATATTTAAATAATTAGTATTTTATTTAAGTAAATAAGGATTTCAATTTAATTATTTACCAAGTAGGAAATAGGCGTGAATATGCTTTATATATATATATATATATATATATATATATATATATATATATATATATATATATATATATATTATGCGTCTTTTCAATCATAGCAATATTTTTAAAAAATGCTTCAATAACTCTGCATTGGAATATGCATGAGCCTATCAAAGATCTCTCTTGAATCATTTACGTCAACTCCTACAAACCAGGTCCTTCAACCCGGCTCTCTTAGGCCCAGCCTTTGTTGGGATTGTTGTCTTTTATCAGAAAATTAAACATCCACGAACTAAATTTATAATTTCACTGAGAGACACTTGTGCTTCTCGTAAATTGTAAAGTGGTACCGGTAATACTTGTTGGCTAGACGGCAATTTGCTTCCTGTTATTTGGTAACTCAAACATCCTATTAAATTAATATTCGTATCACCACTTCTCAAATTACAGGACAATTTGGCACTCACAATATATACGGACAGTGATTAGAGATAAACTGAAGGTAAATCTAAACTGTAGGCCGACAGTCAGGAAGCAGTATGCTGGAAAGTGACGCAAACCAAGGAAAGTCTATTCTTTTCTTACATAAAAAGAAAAAAATAGGGGATGTGCGATCAGAAATTATGTTATCAAAAAATAAGGACCATTATTTTTTTATATATATATATATATATATACTTTTTATTGTTAAATTATCTTACAACTTTACTCATCCACTTCACTTTTTATGAAATAATTACCGGAAACTCATATTTCAACGTCTGGAGGTATATTAAAAGACTTATTTCCAAACGGGTCATTAATGGAATTGGTGATTACTTGACAGTAATAAATAACAATACAATGACGTCCAAAACGTACGGTACAACTATAGGCTAGGGGCGCGTTATCTCTTGTTCATACCGAGGTCACCCGAACGTTGCCGGACTAGCACACTCTAATTTGTGCTAACTCTAACTCCTTTTCGTTCAATTGTGACATTCGTATTCATTGGAATTATAAAAATTGTTCCTGCTTTAATTAGATATTATTTAAAATTATTAGTGCTGTCGACTTCCGCTCATTACGTTGGCCCAAGAACTAAACAAAACATCAATGGATTCTTTTCAGTTGAGATCGGGACCTTACTGTAACTTCAATTATTACTTCTTTAATTAGATCACAGCTGTCGACTTCCGCTCGCTACGCTCGCTCAAAAGATAAATAAACCCCAAAAGTTCCTATTCAGTTAAGGTTGGGTCCTTAACGTAATTTAAAATATCACTTCTTTAAATTATTACAAAAATTTGCCCAGATCACCGGAAGTCGACAGCACTAGTCATTTTAAATTATATGTAATTAAAGCAGGAACGATTTTAATAATTCCAATGAATTCGAATGTTACAATTGAATGCAAAGCAGTTAGTTAGCGCAAATGACCCTAGAGTGTGCTAGTTCGGCAACGTTCGGGTGACCTCGGAATGAACAAGTGATAACGCGCCCCTAGTCTATAGTTGTACCATATTGCATAATATTATTCCATGCTAATAATATTAAATTCTCAGTTAAAAATATGCCTCGTCAGCAATATGTTCAAGAAAAACACAAAAAAAAAAAATGGATATTCATTTTCCATTCAACTATTTAATAAACATTTGAAATATTTAAGTGGTTCTACTTTATCACACAAATTTTCATTCGTAATTCCTTAAATCTTTATTCTTGCTATTCATTATCCAATATATTTGAATCGGTGATTTGAGTCATACAGATCAAATTTTTGGCAAACAATAAAAAACAGTCCAGGCCAAAGCGTAATGGTTCAAGAAAACTCAAAACGAGTGATAATTAAAATGTGACTGCCCCTGAATCTATTATGTTACAAATTAAGATAATAAGAGTCACCATGACATTTAAATTTGCTTGACTTCTTATCAATCAACTTTATGGAAAAATGAAAATAATAATTACCAATACATATGCAAAAAAGTTGTTATTTGCGTTACAATTGTTTATAAAATTATTTAAATGTAAATCAAAGCAGACTGTTAATGATAAAAACGTTTATGAAATCATTTAAAAGGAAATTAAAGCAAACAAATAATGATTATAAACGTAATTTTAGAGTAGATTAGACAGTTTCTTTCACATGTGAGCCACTGGAAAATATGTGAGTAAATCTTTGTTTTGGTCATCTGGAAGAAACTGTTCGAATTTTTGGAGATTTTTTTTTTTTTTTGAGGTTTTTGCCCATTGAATAGACCTAGGAAGTTGGGAGTTCAGGTATGATACTTGCATATTTTTTTTACTTGAATATATGCTGGATGAATCCACCAATCAAATTTTTGTTATCATGGGTCCTTATGTGAGCTTGAATAAGACGAATGAAACCTTTCTCCGAAGAAGAAAATAAACTCACTGTTGCTGACTAGGTCTCTGTGTGCAATCGCTAAGTCCGTTGTGTCGCTGGCTTTAAGAGTTTCTCAACTAAATGAGAGCCACCTTATTTCTCAAACATTGTCGGAGTAATGATATTATTTTCCTGAAACACATGTCTGTCTCAACATAATGGAAACCCTCCAAATATCCCCATTAAGGAAACTTATGGGATTTCTCAAATTACCAATTCATATATTAACTGAGTATCTATTATCACAAACTACAACTTTTATATCTATTATTAAGAAAACTTCACTCGAATTATCTAAAAGTATGGGATTAACATTTAATATTTTATGAGGTTTCTCAACTCACCGATTCATTTATTGTTATTTATAAATAAAAATAAAATCTATCCAACTCTGGCTTAAATATATTCTCTACCCTATTAGATAAAATAAAATGTTAAAAACATTAAGTCTTAAAGAAGCTTATTTAAAACAGTCAGTCGAAAGTAGAAGAATCTACCATATGTTCAAAGTTCATTTGACTATACAATTCTAGTAGACAAATGTTCGAAACCTACATTAATAATTGTTTCAATTTTCAATACACGATTCAAGACGAGTTCCGCAGTAATACCCAGCCCTCCTCTGGCATTCTCTTCAAACCCATTTTGTAGACAAAACATTTATTACCCAATTTAATGATTTTTTTAAATTAATTTTCAAATCGTTGGCTAACTAAGGTTCTATCTCCTCTAATTATCAAAGTAAAAGAATATTTCCATAAGGAAGCAAGTATTAGGAAAAACATTTATTTCTATCGCTCTCAATTTTTTTTTCTTTAACACTATCTACCATCTTCAGGTTTAATTTTTGTCTTTTAGAAAGGTCGTTTCAGAATTTAACTGAACACATCTTTGAATTAAATATATATATATTAGACATCCCCGAAAATCCCAAAACCATGTTCTTGGACTTATAAAACGGATTTAAGAAGCATCCCCACCCCTCTTCGTTGACCTTTGATACAGTGCAATATGTATATTAGTTTTTTTGGGTGTATATAAACGTATATTATGTGTATATTGTTTTCGGTTAAAATACGATAAATAACCCATTACAACTAGCATGTTTCTTTTAATGATTTTATTTGTAAATTAATTGTTTTTAATAACAACAAGGCTAGTAATGGCACGATGCCGTTACTAATAAAGAGACTAGTTTTATCTTTTTAGTCTTACATAATTTTTGTTCTCATTCTTGAGCACGTCGAATAAGTTTTTATAAATCACCATTTTGTATAATACATTTTATATTTACCACATAAAATCTGCTCAGATTCAGTTCAGGTACGAATTTTAGAAACCTTATGTCTCGGCATTAGCACATTCACCATTCGTTGAACCTGAACATTGCACATTCCTTATTCTCGAAGCACTTTGTAACTTCTATTGTTCTTCCCACAGCATATGTGACCGGCGTTCCACAACCATTAAGGGCCTTTGTTTATTAGTCTAGTGTGCAGTATGAAAATAGGATTTTATAATAATAAAAAGACCAATGGCATTAAAAGGAAGGAAGAAATCGACGGGAAAACAACTAACAATCACATACTTCCTCTAGAAACCAAAACCTGGAATTCTAAAATTTCGGTTTAGATCGGTTTTGAATGAATAGCATATTAGTTGTAGATTTTTTTGGGAAATAAATCAGTAACTATGGAGGAAAAAGAACATGAAAATGGCTAGATAGAGATAGAAATAACGAAAACAACATCTTATCCTTTATTTTTATCATTTCCATGAATTCAAGAGGCTCTTAAAAGTATATATCAAGTGTGAACACATTTTTCCATAACATACTTTCCTTAAAATATATAAAGTGTATAGATTTTTTATTTTTTTTAGCTTTGTACTGATTTTTAATTTTGGTCACCCTACTAACTCTCCTAATCATGATTGTGAGGGGTTTTAATTTTTGTAAATATTAACAAGTTACAGTTGTATTTATTTATTTTTATTTATTGAACCATCCTTAGGACCTTTATTTTTAATTTATAAATTAGTAATTTTTTGTATAATTATACAATTGGTAAGAGTAATTTTTTTCATGAAAACGCAATCCAAGAGTTTTGCACTTCTATTTGCTCCACTGTGAGGCGTCCCTTTCGTAATTTTTCGAAGCCTCGTTTGATGATATCTCCCATTTGCGTTACGGTTTACTCCTCTCGATCACCATTATCGGAGTTCCGAAATTGCGGTAACCAGCGTGAGCACTTATCGTAACCTAACTATTTTATCTGAAATTTAGCATTACGCACGACGCAGATCCCACAGATTGGCGAAATCTTCCAACATGTCGAGTTTAATTGTATCTCTTCTTTCTTTTATAGCAGCGATAATATGCATAAGCGTGTGTTTCGCCATCTTTTAACCTTTTCCACTTTCTATAAATTTTCAGTTGCGAGCTCCAACGTTTTATAAACGTTGTTGCACGCCCAATGATGAAGGTACAAAGATACAACTCAAAAGCAATCATGAATACACTTTTCTAAAGTTGTTTTTAATTTCTCTTACATATGTAGGAAATATATAGTAAGGGGAAATATTGCGACCGCAAAATACAAATGAACAGTTGTGCAAAAACGAAAAGTTGTACGAAACTGGAATTATGCATTTAAGGTAGGTTATGTCTGGGATTTTATAGAAACGTTATATAATTATATTATATATTATATAGTTATATAATTATATAATTATAGAAACGTTTTCGCTAAAATTGGCTTTATTTAATCGGTTTTACCGTTATTTACAATTTTCTCGGAAATGGCTATAATGATTTTGAAGAAACTTTCCTAAAGTCTTCTCCTAAAAGCTCTTAAACTATTCATAAATGTAGTAAATCACCAAAAATATGAAAGGAAAAGCGTTGTTATACAATTATGCGAACTTTAAAATTATGTATTTTATGGCAAATTAGATAGACAATCATATAATCATATGAAAGGCAATTAAATTCTCAAAAAATCCTATTAAATTAATAGAACAGGAAGCTTTTCAGAAATTTTATTGGTTTGAATATAGTAAAAATAACACTTATATGTGTTTCTACGTCCTCAAACTGACCTAAATACATAGGTTATACAACACTTGACGTTGAACTGCATAATTGTAAGTTTGCTCGTGAAAACAGCCTTGTTATGGGCCCTGAAGAACATAAAGGTCTCAAATTCCTTGTTAAGTTATTATTAACCTATAATTATAATAAACCTCTGGAATGAATTTACATATATATGTATATATGTATATATATATATATATAAAACATATATATATATATATATATATATATATATATATATATATATATATATATATATATATATATATATATATATAAAACATATATATATATATATATATATATATATAATCGACAAAAAAAAAATCATGTTTAAGTGTGGTTTTTAATAGTATGTACCAGAGAAAGTGATATGCTATCGAGAAGAAAAAATTAATTGCGCACAAAATTTCCGCAAACATAAAATAATTAAATATTTTCACACTTTTGCCGACGATATATATATAATTCGTTCCCTTCTTGTCACTGAGATAACAGTTTAATCAATTTTTTATATCTATCCACAAAATTGCTCGTTATGCTCTTAAAATATAATGTACAAAAAGTAAATATCAGGAATGACAAAGTATACTCACAATTTTAATATTATTTAAAGAGTAAAAAAAAAATTATTATATTCAACTAGAATGCCCAATGAAACGGTGTGTTGTTAGTGGTATTTACTATTTAAAACAATGATCGATTATTTTTTGTTACAATTTCGGTTTTTTATCTAATTAAATATCTTATTTATTTAATTTAAATAACATCTAATTAAATAACAAACGGATTTAATGATTGTTGATTTAATTACATGCTGTTTACATACTCACCGGATAAATAAACAGGCTATTGTCAAGCACGCCATTAAAGTAAAGATGGGTGAAAATAAGCGCATGTATCGGTCACCAAACCGTCTCTTACAGTCGAATACGATTTTTTAAAGCGGTCAACACACATGGAAACATCAGTTCGCGAACAACGGTTTCGCGAACCGAAGTTCGGTTCGTGGCTCTCTGCACACTATACGAACTTAGTTAAAACTTAGGAACCGTTGTTTGTCAGCTCTACACACATGGAAAGTTGGTTCGCCGAACCATTTTGTGTCACTATGTGTGTAGGCCGCTTTAAAAAATGGTACTCGACCTGTGTAGGCCGCGTAAAACTCTATACTATCCAAACATAAATAAAGCAGTGGTGACCCTCTTGTGTCGTTCACGCTGATTGGAATATTTCGACATACCTTTCAAATATTTAAAATTATATTTTCATTAATATTTATATTCCAGAAATATCGATGATAAAACGATAGACTGTGTGAGGACATCTGCTATTTTTTAATTCCTTTTCGTTTTTTAAACTACAGTTTTCATTATCCGTCCTTAGTTATCATCATTTTGTATTTTAAGTAAAAAAAAAAAATTAATTAGATAGGTGTTTCATTAAGTCATTCCTTAATACGTATAATTAATTATATATCTAGAATATGAAGGTATTCCTAATACGTGTTCCTGGTCTTACTTATTGGCCTTTTCCAAACTGCTTCCCATACAGAAGTCCCTCCTAACTCCCCTTCCCTCCCACGCTTCATAAATATGTTCCCAATAAAAAAGTAAGATATCCGATTTATGTATTCTATTCATTTTAAACTAAAATAACCATTTATCCAAAGAAGATATTTTACAGTTTTGACTATACGGTCGATATAGCCATTAATACAGTTACAATATTAAATTTAAATAAGCATTTGAAATGGAAAATATGAGAAGCACAATCTCATACCTAATAAGGTCATGAAACTTATTAGGATAATGGAAGAGACAGAAATCTAATAGCTATTTAATAGGTAAAACTGTGTTGCTTATGATTAATTAATTGCTCAAACTTACAGGGTGGTCTAAATATTAAACTTCTGACAGTTGCAAAACCATGTACACTATCTTAGAATACTTAAATGACTTTAAAGATTTTTTTCGTGAAAAAATAAGAATGAACTTAGAAAAGTAAATTTCTTTAGCTAGTTCATTTTCAATTGAAAGCAGTACCAAACGTACCAGTCGATCCTGACTCAACGTTGATCTCATATAGCTTTTAATTATTTTTAATTTAGAAAAAGAGCGCTCTACGAGCTTTTGCTTTTACTAGCTCAAAATACAGTAAGAAAATAAAAGAGCGAAACACCGCGATTAAGAACCCGAATGAAATATTACTTTATTTTTTACCCTCTGTCGTGGAGGGGCCCATTGCTCCGGAAGCCCAGAGGCAATGTCCCTGTTGCCACAACCTAGTTATGCTCCTACATCATCATACATTTTCAATAATAATTAAAAGGCCTAAAGAACCCGAAGGTTCGATTCCGATAATACTAAACATCTTTCGAACACATTTTATATGTTTTTGAATGTTTATATAAAATGTTTGTCTTGGAGTATTTTTAATATTAGACTATCTTAACACGCAAAGGGAGTAGGCAGAATTTATGACATTTATGACACCTTAATTAATTTAGATTTAATTATGTCTTTCTCGGTCCATATCTCCCTCTCTCTCTTTCCCGTAATCTACTTTGATAACTAAGAGGAAATGACAAATGTGGGATATCATAATAAATAACAAGACAGAGGAGGAAGGTCTCTCAATCACAGGATCGATCCACGGCTGATGTAACAGAATAAATATTTACCTACCACAGCCGGACTCGAGCCCGGGCCGAGGAAATAGGAGCACAGTGATAAATATATAAACACTTACTTACTTAGAGTTATTAATATTGCTCTATAATTGTATTTTATGCTTATTAATATTGTATGTATGATGAAGTGTATGCGTTATAGCAACATTGATTGATGAACAAATTGTATCTCACGCTAAAATAATTCGACTTTTTCTTGTTGCAGGACAAGATGTGTTTATTAAGGAGGCTCATTATTGGTAAGTATTGATCAGTTAACATTTTTATTTTTTATTTAAAATTTATGATCAGTGAAGTTTCTATAGAAACGATATTATATCCTATGTTGTAAGTAATGGAAGGTTACGCGTTCCATGCAAAGGGTATGCTCAGAAATTATGATATTTGTTGGCCTGTTTATGAAATCTTTTAATTATTTTATATCAAAATAAAGAATAAAATAATTAAAGAATAAAAGCTTTATGGACTGGAGGACAGGGTCTGTGACGGAGTGTGAAGGTGACATTTTTACATTTCGATTCATTGACTTTGATGCGCCAATGGTTGCACCACTGTTCAATCGAGGAGAGGTGTCTTTGGAGATTAAAGGATGCTGTGAGGGTCTGGGTGAGAAGATAGGATGGCTGTATCATCAGCAAATGTTGCTAGACAGGTATCGGGATTTGTGGGAATGTCTGCGGTGTGTAGGATATAGAGGATAGGACCTAAGACGCTACCTTGTGGAATTCCGGCTTTAATTGGGTAAAAATCGGAATGTTCTGTGCCGCAGCGAATTCTAAAGGTTCGATTAGAAAGGTAGGATCGAGGATTAAGTATAAGGATTGGGGTAGATGGATTTTAAACTTGAAAGGAAAGAAAAGTAAATAGAAGAGAAAAAACAAAAATGCAAATAAACACTCTAAAAATCTCTGGTCTCATTTTTTTGTCTTAAAGAAGTTGAAAATAGATGTTTTAGAATTTTTTTTGCTAATTCTATGTTCACTATTAAATATTTAAATTAATGAATTAATTTATATTTAGATGATAAACACCACCAACAACCTTTTGTTATTGAAATAACAATCAACGTACGAATGAATGTAAAACAAATCAAAATGTTGACAAAAAATTCAAGATGGTATGTTTTACAAGGTAGTCGTCTTAAGTTAGAGGAAGAAGGATTTTCCCTCTAAGAGCGTAATATCGCGGGCTAAGCATCGCACACAAGGTTCTTCCTTAAGTTGTTTGCCTATACCACAATCCACTGGAGTTTTTCAGTGTATACATTATCACTGTTTATATAACTATCTGCCTTTAATCATCCTTTATTAATCATTTTAACGAGTATTCTAGGGCCATTGTTAAAGTAGTCTTTAATTCCATTAAAATTACAGTTTTTATATTCTTTTTATTACGAATTATTTAAATTTATACATTTCCTCATCGCGCACTCTTTTCGCTTATCCGTTGCAGTAGCGAAAATTTTTCAGTTGAAATGTGTATACAAAAACTTTTTTTTTAGCTTTCATTTACGAGCTATTTAAGGGGGAGAAACTAAAAATATAAAAAAAAGAATAATTTGACAAAATCAGGAATAGAAGAGAGTTAGCACATAATTTACATAGGAATGGATCAGAACCATATACGGCCTAAACGGGGACTCTGATGACTATGTTAATAAGTTTAGTTAAACATCAGGGCGTTTCGATGTTAAGAGAAAGTCAAAAATGGAAAGTATCATTAGAACATATTTTACATAATTTGTTGAATGCTGGAGACATTTGGATAATATGTATAGTCAAATGACTAATGACTCATATCTGTTGAGGAGTCCCTAACGAATAATGGGCCGAAAATCGTGACTAACCTCAATATGTAAATAATAAATATCGATTAACAACAACAGATTAACAAAGTATCTATATATATAGAGAGTTATTATAGCACAAATATAGAATTATTATAGTAGTAGCGGGGATTTATCAAACATAAAATGACAATACATTATAAAATAATATATGTATACTTAATGCACCCAATAGAAATTATTTTACAGAGTGTAAGAAATAAGGGGATGTGACCGTGTATCGTTCCCATAAGCCAAATTCATAATTTCAGAAATTAAAACTGAAGTTTAAATTTCCTAAAAGGTTAATACAAGCAAGCAGCTCTGTTTTTTAGCAACAGATGTAGGTGTCATCATTGGGTAGTACTAAATAGTCTTTCCTCTGAATAAACAAAAAAATGCTGACCTACTGGTACTGGTATTGGCGGGGGAACTAGTCGAGCAAGAGGTCCTATTTGCCAACCCTTGACGGCTATCTTAACGTCACCGCCGCGTACTAACCATAGTGGGAGTGTCAAGATTCATTTCGCCGGATCACCACAAAATAAATATTAATTGACCCAGATGGGAATCGAATCCACAACATTCCGAATCGGGCACTCTGGCCCAACGTCCATAATACTGACGTAAGTGTTAGGATTATTTTTATAAGGATTATTTTATTAAGAGTGACCTTAATTTTGTCCCCCCATTAAAGTCGCAATTAGCTATTTATCTGAAGTCAGAGACATTTAAATAAAGGCAAATACTAGGTTGTTACAGAAGTCCTTGTGCATGAACACAACCCTTAATTCCGGCTCTCATAATTATCCTATAAGAATGTTTTTATTCCTACTATTTATGTCCATGTTTACTTTGACTAGTCCTTTAATCCTTGTCAGTTGACATCCGCATGATGGTATAGAAGGATCAATCTAATTAGAGATTGATAAATTATTTGCCACTAATATAAATTTATTGAAAACTAGTTTCGAATGTTATACATTAATCTTCAGTTCTAAAAACACGCAAAAAATTCAAAAATAAACAATTCAAAATATAGTTTGGTATTATTATACATATTAAATTATATGTAATATAAATCAGTATTATAAAACATTTATGAATTATGAATTTAATTAAGACAAGAAATCAAATACATGTTGGTACTCACCAAGGTTTAAATGGATTACATCAAAAAGAAAAGTTTGTATCGGTTCCTTCTCGCATTGTACTAGCACTGAAAGAACACATACTACCTACCTTTCTTTCAAGATGACAATTCGAACATGAAAACAATACTCAACTCTACTGTTAGTAATGATTAAAAATATAATTTCATACCTTGATGCATCAGAATAGCATTCTTAAGTTGAATCATTATAACTTTTTTATTTCCTAATTCGAAACTTAAATTTCTGTGGCATACTCCTGAAGTGAGAGGCCCAAAAACGGGGGATGTTCGGTCTAAGGGTCGTGTGAAAGGTCCCACGGTTCCATGAGAACTGGGACGTTGTGCAATCCATAAACCGTAATGAAATTACCAACCCCATGGGTAACTTAGGCTTTGCTTTAATTAATTATTCGACTAATTACTCTGATCCAACAGCTTGAATAAGTGCTATGTTGTCAAAGGCGTCCTCACAATGCGCTATTTCAATATAAATAGAACTTTACACTCAATCGGATTACAGTTGGGTGTAAACTATGTACCTAAAAATATTTGAGTGACGGGTACGATTTCCTGATAGGCCGACTAACAAAAAAATACTGTTTAGTGTATGTAGGTGTGTGGGACTCCCAAGACAGAAATCGCCTGTTATTGCTTTGGGAGTACCATGAGCCTGCTATATTTTAGAAAAAAAATTACTAACATGGCTTCTCTGAAAAAAAAAAATCATTGTAATTCATTACTGGTAGATAGCTACTAGACAGCTCATGGAATACTAACAATAACCTAGCGACCCCTAAGGGTTTAAATTGGATATTCAGGTTTATTCTTGATTAATTTTTCCACTTTCTTGGCGAATCATGCACAATTAGCCCTTTCAACGCCTTCCATTTCTTTGGAAACTTCCTGCTTTACACTTACTTTGCCTGAGTAGTATAACCACAAAAACTGAAGGCGCTTCTAAGATAACGGGTATTTAAAATCGTATTTTTGAATTTGTTTAATAAGAAGAATTAGAGAAGTGTTCGTAAAATTTTTTACCATGATAATATTTTTATTCTGAGCCCTCATCGCCACTAATCAGGAACCACTCCTGCAAGTACCTTCTCAGCAATATTTATTAAAAACTTTGATCTTTGAAGAAAGGAATTCCAAAACGATTTTTCTTGCAAAATTGAAAGGATAAAACGTACAACTTTTTTTTAATTTTTCCAAACATCCGATGCTTATGTCAAATTTGTGTTTGTTAAATTTCTTTAAAATTAACAGTTCCGAATTTGAGTCAACGGCTTATAAATTCTGTTTCTTTTGCTGTTTTTTTCCTGTCCTTTTTCCTTCTACTGTAACGTTATTGTATAATATAATACCTTATTATATAATATAATAAGGACATTCTGTTCTTATTCTTTAATATAATAAGATAATATAATATAATAAGATCTTACCTATTAAGTCTATATAAGATAATCACTGCTAACTAGGTGATGGCGTCCAACCTCTATTTGAATAAATCTTAATTGTGTGGCATCTTAAACGTAAATATATTTGAAAGCGGGTGTACTCGAGATGGCAAGACGAAGATGGGAGGATAGTGTTTAATTCGATTTCGTTTTGGTACTGCAGTCAATGAACAAGCATTGACCTATGTCAATGACCTAATCCCTAATGACTAATTCTTGAACTTCCCACGAAGCAGTGAGATGAAATTTAGCACAGGTTTCCTTAACAAGCTATTAAGTATGAAAATAAGAAATACTTCATTACCATGTTTTGTGGATGAAGGACTGAAATCAGAGTCAATTACCTTAATCAGCATATTGCCAAGAAAGGCTATCAGTCCGTAACATCGGTAAGAAATTAAGTATTTATACTTAATTAATCAATACTAGCATACGGACTGATAGCCATTCTTGATGTAATGTGAGAATGGCTAAACAAGTTTCGGTAGAGGGAGGCTTACAACGGCCGTTGAATGTAAAAATTGAAAATCAAACAAGTAGGCGCCACGGGGTCTGATAATTTACTTTAATGCAAGTAAATATTTAAAACAAGAAATGGAGACATTCTTCTTCTTTCTTTGGTGGCGCGACAGACGCATGTAGCTGTCCTTGGCCTGCTCAAACATTTTGTCCCATTCGACCCTATCCGCAGCAGGTATTGTGCTCATCCCTGCTTGTCTCGTGTCTATGAGGACACCATCCTTCCAAATGGAGACATTACAGGACGTAAAAGGATTGGGATTTCTTTATTTATCTTTTTCGGCCCAACTATTCCTTGTGATAAAAAGCTTTAAAAGTGACTTTATTATTTGTTTTTCAAAACAATTATATTGTCTAATGAGCTAGTAAAGGATTCAATATAACAATTATTATGAGAATTAAAGTTATTCACTTTGTAACTGAATTTTTAAAGGTATCCATACTACCATGATATTATTACATATATAGACACACAAATATAAGTAAAAGTAATATATATATATATATATATATATATATATATATATATATATATAAGCTATTAGTTCAGTTTGTTTATTTGGAAATTAAATAAAATCTACATTGTCATACTTACCTTAGCAGTATGATTCACTTAAAAAGTGCATATAATAATTAAATGGATTAAAAATATAAGACTCTTTAGAATGCTAAAAACTTGACTGTAAGAAATTAAAAATTTTCACTTGAAAAAAATGTCTGTATGTAAAAACTTTTTCGGCACATATATAGATCAATCAATATTTGGCAGCTTAACTGGGTTGCAGCCATTAACTTACCTTCATACCATAGGAAAACCTAAAAGTCAGGAAATTCTTTAGTCAAATATTTCATCAAAGGCAAAGAGGAAAAACCGAACAGAGTTTGGAAGATAACACTAACGGTTCTTTACAATGCAAGAATATTTCTTCTATATTTTCTAGTGGCAGACAGTCATCCATCGCTTTGTATTTATTTTTAAATGCACATAATTAACATTAAAAGTACAGTATAGTTATTATGATATTAGTTAAAATAAAAATATGTATACATCAAATTATAAGCATAAGCCGCAGTGTTCTGGAAAAACAATTATTTATTTCTATTAGAGCATTCTATACTATTATATTTATTTAGAGAGACGAATGCTAAGGGACCGAGCAAAAATATTTTGATATCCCATTTCAGATAGGGAGGACAATGTGGTGTAAGTGCGTTTTCGGGATAAGTGCAATGCAAACCCTCAACTTGCAAGAATTGCTCTTTTCGGATCATGAATAATCTGCGTATAAGTTCGCTAAGGTGAAGTATAACGAGTTGTAAATATTTAAGTTCCAAACTGTTGATAAAGTTGTGCCTTTTAACTTTTGATGTACAGTTATATCGGTTTTTATATACCAGTAGGACTTTTTTTTTTTTGTGGAGCTAGCGGAACCTATTCAGAAACTGTTCTTTTTGGTAATTTTGACCTTAATTCAGTCATTAAAACGAGTCACCGTTATGATATGATGATATTTATTTCGAAATATATTGCCTAAAGTACTGTCATAAAAGTATTAACTTCCATTGGTGAGAGATAAAACAAGAGGCTTGCCTTCTCTGGTGAAAATCCTATTTTCGACTCTACCGCCTCCTACCACAATTCCAGGTTATCTTACTCTAGCTTATCTTCCAGATACCGGCACTTATTCAAGCACTTAAATCATATATTCTAAATCATCACGAAAGGAATATTGAATCAATGATATCGATACCAAAACTACTTGGAATTGAAAGTGAAGCATCAGTACTTTATTTGGATCGATCGGTATCGTAATTTCCTTTCTACTTATCATATATATTATTTCATGATTACTAATTCAAACATATGTTCGACTTAAATTCAATAAAACATATCTCCTTTTCGGAGCCTAAAATATCTGGTGTGGACAACACATGACTTCCTTGTACGCCTATTAAACTATAAATCGGTGCCTCAAAAAATGATTCTGAATTTGGTTGCTAGTTTTCGAAGATTTCAGCATCTCAAAAACGACACTCGGCGTCGCGACATCCATCTATTGACACACACACAAACAAATGGGGAGGAAAACCAGTATTTTACACTCAATTCTAACACTTAAAACAAGTAATAAAAATGTTTAATCGGATTGAAAACCAAATTGCGTTTGTAATCTTTATTACCGAAACATATGATTTATGTATTTAATTTAAATATAATTTTTGATGTAAGCTTATTATGACCTTCAAGTAAAGTACCTTTTTCGGATCACCAATTTGAACCAAGATATAGTAAATACATTCATATCGATATAAAAGACCTATTTACCAAATTTGAGATGTTTTACATTATATTTTAATATAATTTTTGGTGAAAATCTATTATGACCTTCAAGTAAAGTACCGCTTCCGGTTTTCCAATTTAGACCAAAATCTAGTATGTTATTTAAATCAATATATAAGTTATAAATACTAAATTTGAGAAGTTTTGCATAGTATTTTAATATAATTTTTTATGGAAATCAATTACGACCTTCAAGTAAAGTACCACTTCCGGTACTAAAGCAATAATCAAAAAGAGAGATTCACAACTAGATTTTACGACAATCCTAAATACAAAATTTCAACTTTCTACGGCTAATTGATTTTAAGTTATGCGAGATACGAATGTACGTACGTACAGACGCCACGACAAAACTAGTCAAAATGGATATTTCCGTTGAAATCTGAAAACCGAAAATTTTCGCGATTACAATACTTCCTTTACTTCGTACAATGAAGTAAAAAGAACAGAAACACATGTGATTGATTCGCTTGTGGTCTTTCTGCTATGAACGAAATGTTCCGAATCGATTTTTCCAGGAATGGATTATAGAATATATATTAATTAATTAATTAATAGATGCGTCTATGAGCAATGCACCCAAAACCCACTTATAACTCAAAACCGGTAAAAATGACGCATGTTTCGTTCCTGAAATAACCGATTCAACTGCTTTAACATTCTCCTTTAAACTCTAAAGACTTATTATTATATCAATTATTTTGGGGAAGTCATTGACGTATGCATCTTAATTCCACTGAAAAAAAAAAATCGAAATAATTGACACACCATCTTCTTCCAGCCATTCATTCAATTATCCTTTTATAAAAAAAAAAACTATGGAATATAAAGAATGAATTAATTTTAAAATAGTATTTTATTTTCATTATTCGATTGGCAATTTAAATATTTTATTCAATACGGTTCTGCTCTCATTTTCAATATGTTTATGTTACTTTATATAGTTATCATTCCAAACTGACCCTCCCCCTTCTCCCCGTCCCACTTCATGGCATAAGACAGAACCTTAAAAAGTGTATTTTGTGATTATACAATAACAAGAATTTTTTTTTTTTTTTGTTACCTAGTTTTCGAGCTATGGGTGTGTGTGTTAGCGATTGGAGAAAGGAAACGACCCATTTACTCCCAAGAGAATATGCCTATCACTTCTTTCAGCTGCAGGGATAAGATCATTGGAGGTTATTATGCTGATCCAGAAACCGACTGCCAAATGTTCCATGTCTGTGTCAAAGTACCAGGACAAGGGGTAAACAGCTTTATTTTGTTTTACAATTAATCATTTATGATTTTAATTAATTTATAGGACTTAATTAAAAGTTTATGATTTAACTTATCTAGTACATTCTTCATCCTTAGTGAATGTGATATATTCATAAGATTAAGTTGACTTCTCCATCCAGATTATTATTGATAGCATTTACTCATAGATAAAAAATAAAACAGTTACCCTATAAAATCAATCTTAGATATAAGGGTTAGAGGAGGGGAGGGAAAATAACTAGTAACCTGAATATTTGAAACTAACTCCATTGCTAACAAATATTTTATTTTTGTTTAGATACAAGACTACAAATTTCTGTGTCCAAATGAAACATCTTTTGACCAAGAAAATCAGATTTGTGATGATTGGTATAACATCGATTGTGAAGCTTCGACATTATATTACTCCGATAACTTTGATCTCTACAGGATAGGTAAACTTTTTATTTTTATTTCATTAATTAATGGAAAAATGGAGTACAAAATCAAAATTATATATATATAGCATTTCCACGTCAATTGTAACCTTTTCCAAATCAATTGTCACCTTTTCCATTTCAATTGTAACTTTTTCCATTTCAAATGTTACCTTTTCCATTTCAATTGTAACCCTTTCCAAATCAATTGTCACCTTTTCCAATTCAATTGTAACCTTTTCCATTTCAAATGTAACTTTTTCCATTTCAATTGTAACCCAACCGGACATGAAATAATTCAATATTATTCATTTTATTATTGAAAAATAATTATTTTAATTACATTAATGACTTTTGAAATAATTTCGGCATATTCTTTCGACCTTTATTTCGTTTATTAGATAATTGATATTAAGCGCTAATTTCAAGTAGGTAGTTTAAATTTTTTAAATAAAATTGTTGTTTATTTATTTTTAAATATTTATTATTTTTATTTATTTAGTGGGAGGAGGGGGAATTCATCGATTTGGTGATCGTTCATAAGGCTTTCGAAGTTGTTAATGTCAAATTTACTACCGAAATTTTATTCGGCCATGAGTATTTCTACTTGATCATTAGTTTTCAAAATTCTTCGGTATTGGCATCGTTTACTAGGTTTTCAAGGGCGCTATTTCCGAATTCACTATCGGATTTCCTATCGCGCATGCGCATTTCGCTTTTACGCTGCTATTGGAGATTTCTATGATTAAGGGATCGTTTATTAGGTTTTTGAGGGTTCTGATTCCATTTTTTTAGTTGGATTTTAGATCGCGCATGCGCGTTTGGCATATCCGTTACTGTTGGAATTTTCTATGATATAGGGATCGCTACTAAGGTTTTCAAGGGTTCTGATTCCTTATTTTTAATTGGATTTTTGGTCGCGCATGCGCATTTTGCATTTCCGTTACTGTTTGAGTTTTTTATGATAAAGGTATCGTTTATAAGGTTATCGAGGGTTCTGATTTCATATGTTTAATTGGATTTTTAATCGCGCATGCGCATTTTTCATTTCCGTTCTTATCGAGAATGTGCATTTCAAATTACTATTAATGCTGACATCTCTTTGGTGCCAGTATTGTTTATGACGTTATCAATCATCATATTTTCGAATTAAAAATCGGATTTTTGATGCCGCCTGCGCATTGCGATTGCCTGTTCTTAATTAACTTTTCTTCGTTTATAAGAGCCGTTTATTAGATTTTCAAAGTTTCTGAATGATTTTTTGGAATTTGATATTTCAATGAACATCCTCATTTCGGATAACCGTTATCATTGACCTTTTTTCGGTAAAGATATTGTTTATTAGGTTTTATAGGACGATATACTAAAAAAAATGTCAAATATAATTGTATTTGAAATGCACATGCTCAATAAAAAATAAAATTTGAATAAAGTAATCAGAACCCGCGAAAACCTAATTAACGATTTGTGTAACAATGATAATATCGCCAGTATCAGAATATGGAAAAGCGCTGGCGCAATCACAATTTCCAATAACAATATCGAATGAGAACCCTAAAAACCCAATAATCGATATCCGTACCAATGAAATGTAAACTGTAATAATAATACGAAATGCGCATGCTCAATACAAAATTCATTTAAAATAACGTAATCAGATTCTTCGAAAACCTTATGAACGATCCCTATATCATAGAAAACTCCAACAGTAACGGAAATGAAAAATAGGCATGCGCGATTAAAAATCCAATTAAAAATATGGAATCAGAACCCTCAATAACCTTATAAACGATACCTTTATCATAAAAAAAAACTCCAACAGTAACGGAAATTAAAAATGCGCATGCGCGATTAAAAATCCAATTAAAAATATGGAATCAGAACCCTCGATAATCTTATAAACGATACCTTTATCATAAAAAACTCAAACAGTAATGGAAATGCAAAATGCGCATGCGCGATTAAAAATCCAATTAAAAATATGGAATCAGAACCCTTGAAAACCTTATTAGCGACCTCTATATCTTAGAAAACTCCAACAGTAACGGATATGCCAAACGCGCATGCGCGATCTAAAATCCAACTAAAAAAATGGAATCAGAACCCTCAAAAACCTAATAAACGATCCCTTAATCACAGAAATCTCCAATAGCAGCGTAATAGCGAAATGCGCATGCGCGATAGGAAATCCGATAGTGAATTCGGAAATAGCGCCCTTGAAAACCTAGTAAACGATGCCAATACCGAAGAATTTTGAAAACTAATGATCAAGTAGAAATACTCATGGCCGAATAAAATTTCGGTAGTAAATTTGACATTAACAACTTCGAAAGCCTTATGAACGATCACCAAATCGATGAATTCCCCCTCCTCCCACTAAATAAATAAAAATAATAAATATTTAAAAATAAATAAACAACAATTTTATTTAAAAAATTTAAACTACCTACTTGAAATTAGCGCTTAATATCAATTATCTAATAAACGAAATAAAGGTCGAAAGAATATGCCGAAATTATTTCAAAAGTCATTAATGTAATTAAAATAATTATTTTTCAATAATAAAATGAATAATATTGAATTATTTCATGTCCGGTTGGGTTACAATTGAAATGGAAAAAGTTACATTTGAAATGGAAAAGGTTACAATTGAATTGGAAAAGGTGACAATTGATTTGGAAAGGGTTACAATTGAAATGGAAAAGGTAACATTTGAAATGGAAAAAGTTACAATTGAAATGGAAAAGGTGACAATTGATTTGGAAAAGGTTACAATTGACGTGGAAATGCTATATATATATATATATATATATATATATATATATATATATATATATATATATATATATATATATATATATATATATATATATATATATATACTTGTTGTTTTTTTATTGAATCATGAACACAAAAGAATATTTTTTTATAAATTTTGAATACAGAAGTGTAGCTATAAATCGATGTCGTTTTTTGGAAAGGCTTAAGCGCCAAAAATTCGAACTTAAATTTAATTCGAGTTTAAATTTATATATTTATATTAAATATAGAAGTTTATATTTATATCAAATTTATTATGGGATGAAACACTATCTCTATCGATTCTCGCTCACAATATATCTAAAAATAAATTGGAGATGGTCTAAAAATCGACTATTGATGACATAAGCATCAAATACAAACGACTCTCAGTCGTCACTCTGGCCTTAACCAGAGCTGGAAGCCTTAAAAATATATTGTAATTATAAAGGTTATGCCACCTTAATAAACTCCTACTGTATACAATAAAAAATAAAATTTAAAAAAAATATATTCTTATTTGGGGGAAAATCGTTTCATGTGTTTCCTGTAAAGTTCGCTAAATGGCGCCCCTTATTATATACCCCTTTTTCAAAAAACGACGTCGAAGTAGATATGACCCCTAAGCACTTTTGACATTTTATTTTAATCAGACTCTTAGAATTAGAAAATACATTTCTAGAAAATAACATTCATGGAACTAGTAATGTAAATTAAAATAGGCAATCACATCGTACCTAACCAAATTTTCCAGGATGGAGGGCCGGTAGATCCTTAGGGAGTCCGGCAATGCCTATCAATGCCAATCTGCTTAAAGGTTGGCATAAGCGTAGTTAGCCATATTCTTTGGGTTTATTTTTGCTTAGTATTTATTTTTTTAAATATTCTAGGAGGTGCTAGGGGGAACAGGTCCTGCGTGAAGACCTATCTATACATATCTACGCCCATTTATATTATACCAGCATCTGAACTGTGCTGTTAAAGGTACATCGGTAGGACATTCCGCCAATGCTTTACAAAAAACAATTTAACAAAAAATGGAGGTAGTAAAGGCTGCTAAAATGCTTCTCCCCTACTCAAGCGATGCCAGCTGATGATGCCAAAGAATGAGGACAGATGATCAAGCACCTAGCTGTCTATAATGGAACCATAGCGGCATCTGATACGGATGTGCTCATTAAAGGGTTAAAATTCAATTTTTTTAACAATTAGTAATAGTTCAAAGGACACAATTGCTAGTGTTTGCTGAATGATATGGCCAAAGTTGAAATATCTCTTAAAACTATAAAAGAGGCTGGCGAGAAAAGCGGAAAAAATAGGACTTTCCATAAATGAATAAAAAACGAAAATAATGTTGCTAAGGAAGAACAGACCCCCGAATCCATCAAAACAGTACGTATTGGGAAAGTTCTCATTTCAGTGTGTCTTCAGTTTCAGGTATCTGGGTTCTATTGTCAACGATCGAATAGATGAATATAAAGCCGAATAATGCGGGTTAATAAACCATATTGTGCTTAAAGAAGCTTCCTCAGGAATAAGGTGCTCAGTTGTCGTATAAAGATGAATTTGTATAAATCCATCATCCGACCCATTCAAATAGATGCCTGTGCAACCTGGATCCTCCGAAAAAGCTCAGCTGAAAAAATCGATAGGTTTGAGAGGAAAGTGTTGAGACGTATTATTAGGAAAAAAAATAGACCTACGACTTTTACAATGATCTCCGAGCTTCCCATTTGGAGTGAGTTCAATCCAGTCAATGGCTAGAGCATGTAATTAGGATGGATGATGGGCGAACAGCTGAAGCATTGTACCAGAGAACCCCAGATGGAGTCAGACCTCGCGGAATGGAAAGGTGGAAGGACTCGGTGGCTGATGATCTGGAAGAATTGGAAAAGGCAGTTGAGAGGGCCAAGGGCATTAGAATTTTTATTTGTCTGTGTTCATTCAATTTATTTTTATTTTATTTTTTTTTTCTTCTTTTTTTTTTTTTTTTTTTTTAGCAAATAGGTTTGGTGACAAATCTTGATGGTCATTTGTATAAAAAAATAAAACTTTATATTTTGTTCATTTCATATTCAATATATATAAAAAAATTTGTTTTTCAGGAGGTGACATACCAAGAACAAATTTAGAACCTCGTCTGCCCAGTAACAATATCAACAATGCCGTATCTGAAGTTGATGATGACCTCTATTTGCAGAAAAGTGATCGTGGTGAAAATGTTGGATCTGATCTTTTGAGGTAATATAGTTTATATTTTGTATATTCTTATTTAAAATACTGTGATTGATTCCCAAATTAACAGTATTTGAATAAGACATAAATATTTAATAATATTACATGCTTAGGGGAAGCCACTCGAGCAACTTTTTCTCGAACAAGAACAGAGGAAGGGAAGATGATGACTATAGCAAAACTGAATACAAGAAAAGCAGAACGAATGTCAAAAAGTTGTTAACCGGAAAGAGACCTCTGCCTTCTACACAGGTTTTAAGCTACTATTACTTACATAATTAATTATTTTATATTAGTGGTTCTGTGGCTGTTTGTATACGCTCTTGGGGAAGCAAGAAAGCAATTCTCAAGTGCAAGAAAAGTTTCTAAATTTTCGAATGAAGCTAGGAATTGATTGCCTCACCAACTAAAACTAGCAACAAACTAGTTACATTGATGTTTGCTACTACCACTGCAATATCTTTTTGTATATTAGAGCTTGCACTTGTTAGTGGTACAATAAGAAACTTGTAGATACACACTATTCTGAGTGCAAACATATGCAAGAAGGTTTGAGGTAGCAATGAATACTATGGTCAAGTAAATGTTTGCGTTTATTTCAAATAAATTCATTAACTTTCGATTGATGAAATTTCCTAAGTAAATAAAAGTATATTTTACATATTAGTCATGTCCTATACTCAAATATGAGTAACTTCTGTCTGTCGACAAAATGTATCATAAAATCCTGCAAAAGAATTTTGTTTAAACTTTTAGATAAAGAGTTTTCGGGCCTTGGAAATTTATTGAAATAATCCTACAAAAACTTTTATTTAGTTAAAAACCAAGCTTGAAATGTGAATGAAAAAGAGTGAAACGCGTGTCATTAAACCGATCTAACAAATCATAGTAATTTATTTAAGTCAAATCTCATGAAGAGAAATATTTTTTTAATAAATCATTTGCAACTAATTACTTTCTTTTCAATGATAATTAATCTTGTAAACTAATTATAAGTAAAATTATTGTAAACAAATTGACGTTACAAAATTTAATTATTACATTTTTCCATCTATGTTAACTAATTAAATAAAATAGTTATTAAAAAAATTAACTATTTAATAAGATGGAGATCTGCACACGTAAAGTTTAAGAACCACAGCTCTAACTAAAAAAAAAGAAAACGGTCATTTTTTTTTTTTTTAAATCCTTAATTTAGAAACATATATTTTTATTTTATGTTTTACATTTATTAATAATTGAGGTAAAAAATAAAAATCAAATAGTCAGCAAAAGTATAAGAGTGGGGCTCCTGAATAGGTTACTAGAGTACGCAGGAGTATATTGATTACCTATAGGTAAAAATTCACTACCTCCATTACAATATTTTAGAAAAGACTGATATTTCATAATTCAAGTAACTACTCATTTATATCCATAAGGCTGAGTGAATACGGATCCTGAGCTAGGCCATTCAGAAAAAATATTTTTAGAAGACGTAAATAATGAGCCATTTTACAAAGGCCGAGATGATAACCGCTGCAGTATTACATTATGTTGATGGTGCAATAATAACATTTAAAAAATCGTCTCAAATTAAAAATGCATTTAAAAAATGGTTCTAAATAATGTAATAAAACAAAGGAGATATCAATACTTTATAGACTAATTAATGAAGAATTTTAACTATACAAGACAATTATGTTTACAAATTTAATAAAACATTTATTTAGTTATAAATTAATAATATGTTTAGCATGCAGCTTCTGAATCTCAACTATTATTCCTTGACAGTAAACACATGATATGTTACTTGATAACATTTAGTCTTAAAAACCAACTGAAGAATATCTTGGAAAGGAAGATGTATACAAAAAATAAAATAAAATTTCTGACCACGAATCTCTATATACAACAGAATAATAAATCATTATTAATTTAGATATTGAACTTTTGTATGTAGTTAGAGCATTCCAGCCCCATGAAACCAAATTTGTAAAATGAGTAATCTTTAATATGTTAACAAATAATAATGTGATTTAGCATTTCATAACTTTTTTTGTTATGTTGTTTTAGGCACCACTTGAAGAGAACAAAAGTTCTCAACCTCAATATCGGCCAAAAACTAACAACTTTGCTGGAAGAATATCACAATTTCAAAGAAATCAGCAGCAATCAACTGAAGCACCAAGCAGAATAACTGAAACATACAATCGCCAGACATACACACAAAGGAACTTTTATTCTCCCACTACTCCAAAAATAGAAACCACTCCAGCAACACAGAGAACAGAGTTTTTTAGGAATTATAATCCAACAACAAAACGTAGCTATTATGAAAACACCCAAAATTATAATACTCAAACAACTCCATTTCCCCAAACTACAAAGAATTATCAAATTTTCAGAACAACTACAACCCAAGCACCAACAACAGTCAACTACTATGAAACCACTGTAAATTATGAAAAAAATAACAATTACGAAACACAAAAATTATTTAAACTTAACACTGGGGCAGTTAATCAATATGATGATTCAAAAGATGAATTCTTGAAAACAGCACCAAGTCTAAATCTTGGGGCAAGTGTTTTCAACAGTCTTCAGAACAATTACAAAAGTTTCAATACTTCAGTCTCTACAGGCTACAATTTCAATCTAGGAACAACTAAATCCACAACAGAAAACTACCAGTCACAGACATATTTCAACCCCACAACACAGACACAAAACTATTATAATCCAAGTACATCAAAACCATATCAACAAGAATACTATACCACAATCAAACCTCAAGCAGCAGATGTTAATAACCAAAATTTTTACAGCACTCAACCGCAACAAAGCACATCAGCCAAAATCAATTACCAGTACACTCAAACTACACAAAAGCCTTATCAACAGCAATACACTTATTCTACTGAATCAACTTATTCACAATATAATCCAACAACACTAAATGCCTTTCAAAATCATTACAATCAACAATCCCAAACAACTAAAAAACCAGTTCAACAATTTAATAGCCAACCAATTCAACAAACCTACCAAACTCAAAATCCACAACAACAACCTGCCTTCCATCCTCAAAGAAATGTTCCTGCACAGCAATCCTACCAGCAACCACAAATAGCCCAGAATGCACAGCAACAATTTCAACCACAAAGGAATCCATCACATCAGCAGATTCCTAACAATTACTATAATCCTACAACCTTAAGACCTGTTCAAACAGTCAAGACGACATCACAACCAAGAGGTACAAGGCCTACAACTTTAGATGCTACAGAAAACCCCAGAGCATTCACTCAGCAAACAGTTACACCCAACAAAGATCAAAAGAAGGAAAAGGAACAATATGATTATGCTTACTATGATGATGGAACGCAATCAGAATATGATGGTTTAGAACCTGTAGAAGATTTTAGTAGAACAAAATCAAAAAATTGATCATTACCCAATTTTCTGGGTTATTAGCATTAAGTAATTAATGTCTGGCCAAATCAAAGTACCATTTCTTCCATTTTTGAAGAAAATTAACTTATATTAGGCTCAACCTAAAGTGTTATCTTTTGTAAATACTAGAAACGTAAGGTAAAGTATTATTGTCTGTATTTAAATGTATAGAAAAAGTTAATGTACAGTCAATGCCATGCCAAGAGCTTCAAATGTAAAATATTTTGACAATATTTTTTATATAACTCCAATTAAAATAAAATATTTTTGTTACTGATGACTATTTATAAACAAGTGTATCTATTTTAAACACAAATGTACCTTACTAGTAAAAATAGATGATTTAAGTAAGGAAGTATAGAAATATTTTAAGATGAATATAAAAATGAGCTAGTTATTTAAGACAAAATTTGTAATTTCTATAAATAACATGAAATGCTTGCTAATCAATTGAGACAATTTGTATTTGAGTGACCAGAATAGCCAAGAGTATTGACGGAAACAGCATCCCAGCAATGTGGTTTCAGGTTGCCACCTGGGTATTTATTAAGACCTCTAAGACAAGAGGTTAGTTTCTTCTCACTAGTGAGAAACCAAGATACTTATATGAAATATTTTCAGAGGTCTTAGAACAATTTTTCATCAGGAATTGTTTTAAACAGTCCTAAATACTAACATCAAGAAGCACTTTTTCTAATCTGGGATACTTTCTTGACATATAAAACACCAATACAACAATGCAAAGTATTGATGTCTGGTAGAACCTAAGCTCTAATTTCAAAATAAATTGATAGAAGAATGAATATCTAAATCCAAAATTAATCTAAAGATCAGTCAAGTAGGTGTTATTAAAAATAATAAAACAACCCATAACTTAGTCAGACAGAAAAGTCAAGATGTATTTCTTAGTGTGGCAAATAACTTGTTACTTTAAACAAATATATAAGCAAACCATTAAATTTTTTGTTGTACAATAAAAACATAATTACGTCATATAATCACTTGAGTATAAACCATAATAGATACGGAAGACAAAAAAAAAGTCTCAGACTAGAAATGCAATGATTAAATTTCATATTTCATCCTGAACGACTATTAAGACATAAGCTACACAAAGATACAGCAATAATCATAAAAAAATTACCTGAAATTACTTTGATACCAGAAGGTCTCTTAGTATAGGTCATACTAGTTATAAATTTTTAGAGTAGTCAAGAGACTTCAATAGCCTGTTTATACTCTTTAACTAGCAAGACATTGCAGACTTCAATACTGAGCTAGGTTTCTCTTCCTGATTCGTTTCTTGTTGGTTCTGATGATCTACAATGTAGGTTAAAATGTAGACAAAATAAAAGATGCACAATAACTGCTTTTCATTTATTTTCGATTTACCTAAAGCCCGACAATCATCTCCTTGATTAACTTTCCTAAACATAATACATTAAAAATAGAACAGTCAAAATAAGTCAGCCATCGTCTGTCAAAATAAGTTGTAATTATGCAGAGTCTCTTTCTTGTATAGAAGAACATTGGATAAATAATAGTTTTTAGAAATGTGAATCTAACAAAAAAAAAAAGCCTCTAGAAAATCCCCAAATACACACAAACATAATAGAAAACAAATCTATAGTTTTTGTTATAAACAGAAGCATACCATAATCATATGATATATACCTTCCACACCAAAAGGAAGTGGAAAATTAAAGAAAATATGAGAAGATAATAGAGTTTGAAGTAAGAAAAAAAATCACCAAATGATTGATAGAAAGAAAAAATATTTTCCAAGATTAAAACATTTCAACACAAAAATGTAAATAATATGATAATATATATATTAAAATTATTTTTTAACTAAAGAATATAATATTTCTTGAATGATTTATGTAATTTTTAGCTCATCCTTAAAAAACATTGCTATCAAAATACAATATTTTTATTCAATAAATCTTTAATGAATGTTTTAATGCATCATTTAAAAAAAAAAAAATCTTCACTAGATTGCACTATTTTCAGTAGCATTTCATATCTTACTCCACTAACCAACTTTATTATACTCACCATTATCAAGTTTTTTATGGCTCATTACAGCATGAATTCATTACTTAATCACTGGTCTGGGCTGGTTCCAATCTCTGATTAGTTTAAAATAACTTAACTAAAACTATATTTTATTTGCACATAGTACAGGAAAAAAAGAGTAAAAGGACATATATAAATTACGAGGTTGCACTTATCTCACAGAAACCACTAGTGATTAACAAAATATTAGTTAAAAATAAAAATTTTATACTAAAAAACAATATTTGGGATGATAATAAACGGGTAAATCAAACAAAATAATTATTATAGGTATCAAAGAAAAGTAATCTAAGCTTCATTTGTTGCTCTGATACCTATAAGAATTATTTCCTAGAAAATTGCAGAAAATATGGTATATACAAAAAATAATTATTATGAAAAACTGTTATTTAAAAATAAGCATGTAATATTTTACAAACATATTTTCATGTATACAAATGAGATCTTTAAGGAAAATTGAATTTAAAATTTAGTTCTGTAAAAATTACAAAATTATTTTGTTGATAAAATATATAGGATTATAGTAAACATTTCTTAAATATTGTAAACAAATATACTTTATAAAAATTTCACAATGAAATGGATAATTTTTGTTTTCTTAGTTTCCAACCATGGCTTACATTTTTTTTTTAGTAGATTCCCAAGTTGCTCTTCTTGTTTATGTGACACTTTTTTAAAATTTTGGAACAAAGTTTTTCTGTTACTTTCATACTTCTCTGTACATGCAAATATTAAATATTTTAAATTAAATAAAAAAATAAAATAAAAACTTTTGTTTTATGGTCACGCATATTCCTGAGATAACAAGCATGTGTTTCTCGCATCCAGTTTACTATAGAGAGACACAGTTAAAACTGAAAAGGAGGATATGAAAAATAAACAAACATGTCGGCTATTTATCTGATAGATATGCATGCCAATGGAAACACCTACAATAATACCTACTGACAAATCTCTTGGATGAAGATATATATATATATATATATATATATTATCTGTCAGACACAGAAAATTTCTTCCATGAAATCAACAGTCAATAACAGAGAATAACTGATTTTAGACCAATTACTCCCAGGATTTGCAAAATAAGAGTGAGAGGTACATTCTTGAACTACACCATAATCAATGTGCATGCTCCAACTGACGATAAACCAGAGGAAGAGAAAGACGAGTTATATGACTTAATGGAAACGATATGCTCTGAAAGCCCAAGGCATGATGTTAAAATGATTGTAGGGGATCTAAATGCCAAAGTAGGAAAGGACCATTTATGCAGTAATGTCGGGAAGTATGGATTGCATTCAGACAATGGTTTCAGACTACTGAATTTTGCTGTTAGTCAGAATCTAGTTATAGGGGGAACATTGTTTGATCACAAAGAAGAACACAAGAGTACATGGACCTCTCCGGATGGCAATACAGTAAATCAGATAGATCATATCCTAATTGATGGACGCCATAGATCAGACCTACAGGATGTTAGAGTGTTCAGAAGTGCCAATATCGACAGTGATCACTTCCTTTTGGTGGCTAAATTAAAAGCTAGGATATCTACCAGTAGAAATGAGAGAGGCACGACGATTACAAGTTACAATACAGAGAGGTTCAAGGAAGGGGTTGTAATGAAGCAATTTGAGGAATGTACCAATCAGAAAACTATGGCTTGGAGACGGATTGATGGCATGGGACAAGACGTGCAGAGTCACTGGAAAGGCCTCAGGAGTGTGTTGACTGCCGCTGCAGAGGAAACTTTTGATGAGGAGTGCAGGGAAGTTAGAGATAATAACAACAAGGCCTATCAATTGATGGTTCAAAGGAAATGCACGAGGGCCTCCAATGAAGAATATAAAGGAGCAAGGAAGATGGAAAAGAGGATGCACAGGGAGAAAAAGAGAAGAACCATCATGGAGCATCTGCGAAGCACAGAGGAATACAAGAGTAAGAAATTAAGCCGGGATATGTATAAAAAAGTAAACAATATGAGGCAAGAGTTCCAGCCTCGATCTATTGCGTGCAGAGATAAAAATGGAAACCTCCTTAATGACACTGCCAGCATGGTCAGTAGATGGACAGAGCACTTTAGTGAACTGTTAGGTATGAACGAGGAGTATAGTGCTGGAGAGGGTGGCAATGATCAAAGGGAGGAAATGACGGAAGATGACAGAGAAGAGCTGCTCCTATCCTATGATGAGGTAAGTGAGGCAATAGAGAAGCTCAATAATAACAAATCCGCAGGCTTAGATGATTTACCAGGGTAGTTTTTAAGAATGCTGGTCAGGACTTCGTTAAGCTTACCAATCTAATGGAATGCATGTGGATAGAGGAAGAAATGCCTGATGAATGGAACAATGGAGTGATCTGCCTGATACACAAGAAAGGTGACCCGCTTGTATATAAAAACTGCAGAGGCATTTCTTTGCTGAATACAGCATACAAGATATTGTCCAACATAATATTTGCTCGACTGCTTTCTTACGCAGAGGATATTATCAAGGACTACCAGTGTGGGTTCAGGCGAGGTAGATCAACGACTGACCAGATCTTCACGTTAAGGTTAATCCTGGAAAAGACGCTGGAATATGGCATTGGTACGCACCATCTGTTTGTGGACTTTCAGGCTGCATATGATTCTATAAATCGAGAGATGCTCTATAAGGCAATGAGGGAGATGAATGTACCGTCCAAGCCGGTCCGAATGGTAAGAGTGGCCATACCCAACTCTAAATGTCAAATTAAGATCCAGTCCCATCTATCAAATCCCCTACAAACAAGGAATGGAGCAAGAGGAATGGAGGAAAACAAGGATTGAAGCAAGATGACGCCCTTCTGGGATGCCTTCTATTCAAACCAGATCTGGAGAAAGTGATTAGAGATTAGCAGATACAAATAGGCGGGCATATTTTCAATAAAGGCGTACAGCTTCTAGCTTATGCCGATGACATTGATATAATCAGTTGATCGGAATCAGGCATGAAAGAAGCCTTTAAAGCTTTGGAGCGATCTGCTCAAGAAACGGGGCTAGTAATAAACGAAGCCAAAACAAAGTATATAGTTGCAGGGAATGAGGTATGTGATCAACACACAGAAATAGGTGGATAGAAGTTCGAAACAGTTTGGGGATTTGTGTACCTTGGGTCATTTGTAGATACTGACAATAACTTCTCCAAAGAAATAGAAAATAGAATCATAGCCACCACGAGGGATTATTACGGTATAATCAAGCTCTTTAAAACAAAAACAATAAATAAAGACACAAAGGCTACACTCTACAAGACCATCAGACCCATACATACGATTGTGAATGCTGGGTGCTAAAGAAAGTCGATGAACAGAAGATTGCAGTTTTCGAAAGAAGAATTCTCAGAAGGATTTATGGACCCATCAAAGAAAATGGCACCTGGAGAATAAAGCACAACTGGGAACTGTACGAAAAGTATAAAGATGCCCCGGCAGTAAAATTTATCCGGTTCAGTAGGCTTCGTTGGGCTGGTCATGTACAAAGGATGGCTGCAGATAGCATTCCCAAGAGGATAATGAACCATGCACCAGTGGGAAAAAGAAAAGTAGGAAAACCCCAGACAAGATGGTTAGACCAGGTTGGAAGGGGCGCGGTGCGGCTGAGGGCGTCAAGCTGGTGGACGATGGCCAGGGACAGTTTCTTCTGGAGGCCAGGGCCCAGACTGGGCTGTAGAGCTGAAGATGTATGTATATATGTAAATCAACAGTCAAGAAGGTGAAACAAAAGGGCTTAAAGCAATTTTTTTTTTTTTTAATAAACCATATTTCACTTTAACATTGTCTCTGAAACCTATTTCGACTTACATCCATCAAATTATCACTACTACTAAAAAGATATTTAAAGATTTGAAGTCAAATATCCACAAACACAGCTTTATTTACAAATAATGATTTATACATGTAAGTAAATGAAAAGAAAAGTCAAATATTCATATAAAGAAACTAAAGTAATTACCAACTAATAAATTATATTTTTTTTTTCCACACTATTTATCCTTCAATAACTTCTACCATTCTGTAAGGTCAACTGTTTAATAATTAATTTAGTGTAGGATTTTTATTATTTTTAGAACCGATACTAGATTAATCTGATCATATGTAAAAACCCAATTTTTGGTTAAACAATAATTATTCACCAACCTTATTCCCCTGATTTAATCCATTCAAATTGGAAACTTTTCTTAAGTACGCAAAACTATCCAACCATCCAAAATATTAATTGGAAATATTTTCATGAGAATGTTAAACACTGTCGATTAAAAAAATTACACTTTTTTTTATTATACAACCCAATCTAAGTTATTTAAAAACTAACATTACTTACAAAATAAGTAAATAAAAAATAACCTTACAAAAAAAAAAGAGAGCAATTTCAAATAAATAACATAAATACTTAAGATAGTATGGACACCATGGAGCTACATAAAAATGAATCAGCAGAATGTTTGTTGTCAAAGGAACTAGCTGTACTATATTTATTTAAAAATAACAATGTATTTGTCACAAACAAATAGGGAAATATTGCTTGCTGCAAAGGCATCACATTTAAGAGGTTTCCAATTACATTTTAATCTTGATTATGAGCTAATTTTCGTTTTTTCTTTTGAATGTCTGCTAATGTTTCTTCTATGGACCGGTGATCTTTTTTATTTTCACTTGGAACTAAAAGAGAAACAGTTAATAGAGACATCTAAAAAAAAAAAAAAAAAAACTTCATACACTGACCAATACACTGCATATTCAGAACGAAATGGGTAATTAAAAATAGTTATCATGATTTTTTTTTCAGTTAGACCAGCGTCATCCCAGTGAGCAACCCTTAAATATTAGGCTAAACATATCAGATGGTTATGAAAAAACAAAAAAACATCAGCTGTTTTCATATAGATATGATCGGTATCTCAATTTTAACTCAAATAAACTTTTTGAGTTCAGCCCCATTCATTCAGGATGTGCAGTGATGTCAGTTAGCATTTGAATTGCTATATATTTATGAAGTAATATGCAATTTTTAGTTTATCAAATAAATTAAACAAATCCATAGTGTCATAGGTCTTCCCTCAAAGAGGCTGGGCACACCATAGGCCTTTAAAAGTGAATTTCAGCAAAACATAAAATAAAACAAAATAGGTAAAATCTCCCCCCTGATAAATTTCCATTCACTGAGCCTTTGACCATTAAATAAAGAAATTAAAGAGTTGTAGATTAAAAAACCTAATAAATAAATATATAAGAAGAACGACAACAGTAACATGAATATTAAATTTTTGAATGTTAAATTATTTAAATAACTCACCAAACCCATACTGCTTGTTGGTTTTTGTTACTCTAGCAGCATCTTTTGCAGCTTCTAATCCAATTAAGTGCTGATATTTTTCTTGATAATTTGAATTAGGGGTGAACTTCTCATTTTTTCTTTTCGAGGCTTCAATCTGCTCTTCCCTTTCATGTTCTCTCTAAATTAAATTAATTTTAAAATATAATTTCAATTATATAAATAAATTAAAAAAAGTTATCCAAAAATCCAATAACTAATTAAAAAAGCATACTACTTAAATAAAAAAAAAAACAGTAGCTTAAGAAAACATTCATTCATAATTGGTCTGTAAAGAATAAGTGTTCAGAGAGAAATACTAGGTACAAAATTAAAAGAACCAAAATGAAGCATAATAACAAAGGTCAAACTAAATAGTTTATGTAAAATCAAAACTTCTAAAAATTGGTTTCTATATTCTTTCATTGCACAAGGTCTTCCTGAATTAGTTACAGTGATTACATGATTATTTGCAATCATAATTTTGATTTTCAAAATATTTGATTGAACAACTTCTTCATCCAAAATTTACTCATATATATTCCAAAGATAATGTTCTAAACCTAACTTAGAGTAGTGAATTCTAGAGACACGAACCAGTACAACATAGTTATTATGAACTCACATTAAAATGAATTCATGGATAAGTTATTCTTAAATAATTAATAACGCTAATAAAGCTTCACAAAAACTGGAAATGATTTTATTTATTTATTTATTTTTTCAATAAATATTTCTATTCCAGAAATTTTAAATAATCAAGTGAAATAATTTATCACAAATAGATACCCTTAAAGCAATTTCTTGTTCCTTTTCTTTAGTCCACTCTTCTCCATTTCTTAATACTGCTAATTCATCTTCAGAAGGTGGGTACTCTTTCTTGAATACCATAATGTACCTTCATTGCAAAAATCAATAAATAAATAAACTACATAAAGATTACTTTATCATATAATAAAAATCACCAAAACATGCAAAATTAAGTACTGAAAATAATACTGTAATTGAAAATAAAATTTAAAAAAATATATTAAAAAAAATAAATGAAATATTATAATAACTTGCAAAAAATTATTGTAATAATTCATTGAGTATTAAATAAAAATAATTTACCTATCGATGCCATCTTTTCCAAAAGAATGTGCAGTTAATCCACATTCTTCAGCTACTTCATGTCTACAATACAGAATAAATGTGGATCAGAGACCAAAATTTCACAAAAGGCATGTCACAACATCTAAAATAATCTTTAAAATTTATAGTAAAAATCTAAAAATATGCAATGAATTACAATATAATGCATCTTTTCCATAATTACAGTGATATGATAAATAATGAGTAATTTATATAAGGAAGAAAATATCTGATGTGGACAACAAATGACTTCCTTGTACGCCTATTAAACTATAAATCGGTGGCTCAAAAAGTGATCTTGAATTTGGTTACTAGTTTCCGAAGATTGCAGTATCCCAAAAACCATCTATTGACACACACACATACTGTTGTTTCTAGAGGTCTCATCCGTTATTATATGTCGTTTTCTTTCAGCAGGTCGTCAAGAGATTTCTTTGTGTTCCGTGACAACATTAGAATTGTCAATGTCACTAGATAAAGCATTAAAAATCGACAGTTTCGACATTTTAAGCGGAAGAACCCACTTAACTTATATCTTATTCTCCTGCACACTTTTTCATCTCAGAAATGGGGAGAAAAACCAGTATTTTACACTCAATTTTAACACTTAAAACAAGTAATAAAAATGTTTAATTGGAATGGAAAAAAAATCGCGTTTGTAGCCTTTATTATTGTAGTATATTGTAGCCTTTGTTTATGATCTCTCTATTTAATTTTAATATAATTTTTGATGTGTTTATTTTGACCTTCAAGTAAAATAACCTACTCGGCTCACAAATTTTAACAAAAATTTTGTAAATCCATTTATATTGATATAAAAGTCCTATTTACCAAATTTGAGATGTTTTACATTATATTTTATACCTTCAAGTAAAGTACCACTTCCGGTCTGCCAATGTTAACCAAAATTTATTATGTTATTTATATTGTTATGTAAGCCTTATATACCTAATTTGAGAAGTTTTGTATTATATTTTAAAATAATTTTTGATTAAAATCAATAATGATCATCAAGTAAAAAACCACTTCTGGTAATCATGTAGTGATCGAAAAGTAAGGTTCACAACTAGATTTTACAGCAACAAAATTTTAACTTTCTACAGCTGACCATTTTTGAGTTATGAGAGATACGCACGTGCATACGAACGTATGTATGAACATACGCACTGACGTCACAACGAAGCTAGTCAAAAGGGATGTTTCTGTTGAAATCTGAAAACCGATAATTTTCGCGATTACAATATTTCCTTTACTTCGTACAAGGAAGTAAAAATGATAAAACAATTTTGTGCATATGCGTGGGTGAGTGTTGGGAATGTAAATAATAATAAATAAAGGCTTAGCAAACACCAAAGTTGGATGGTGATACCAGTAATCGCTATCTACAAGCTTCTATCCTATGAACTTCAAAACCCAAGTTTGCAAGATTAGCCTTAACGCAATCCTTGCCTACGACCAATTTTGACTTGTGCTTGCCCATAAGTTCATGTGCCAAACTGATTATAAAATATTGTAAATTTATCAAAACAAATGCCTAAGAATAACTGGAAATTACCCTTACTATACTAAAATTAAAACTATGCATAAAGAATTGGGAATATCACCAAGCTATGTAAACAATTTCTGTTTAAATGTAAGTTAAACAAAAATCCACTAATAAAAAATATTGGGAACTATACAAAAAATAGTACAAAATGTTGTGTACATAAAAGAACAAAACATTTATTATTGTAAGACATAATTATTTGTTTTTATTTTTTATTTAATGAGAAAGTTTTTTATAAGCTTTTTTATCTTTCATTTTTTATTAAGAATAGTTATTAGTCGAAAATGCATTTTTAGTATAGAGACTAGTCTACTGTAGTACAGCATCAAACATATGAAAATAATAAAAAAAAAAGTAATTTTGTAACTACGAAATAACAAGCATTACCCGTCTTCGAAATCATTACAGTTTCTGCAACTAGCCCCATATTTTATTTTATTTATATATATTTCCAGACCTAATTCTTTCCTGGATTTCATCATCACTCTTGCATTCAATTTGATAGTTTCCGCATCTTCAACTTATAACATGCCCAAGCACAGACTTTTTACCAGCCAGAATTAAACCCTTCCCTTTACAAACTACCTTTCTAATGGCATATTCCAGCACTAAATTGAGCAAAATCTGGAGAGATTACAAACTTTTCAGAACAAGAATTATCGATTCAAACTTTATTAAATGTTTCAGGCATGCAATTCCTAACTGGATTGACTAACTGTTTTAGTATTCTGTGCTCAATAAAAATATCTTACAGCTATTGGTGGTCAAAAATTGTGTGTAACAAGTACAATTGTTGCAATTTGATTAATTACATTGAAAAAAGTTTTCTTTTTGAATAAAAACATATATATATATATATATATATATATATATATATATATATATATATATATATATATATATATATATATATATATATATATATATATGTTTTTATTCAAAAAGAAAACTTTTTTCAATGTAATTAATCAAATTGCAACAATTGTACTTGTTACACACAATGTATCTTTTTAAAAAGAAAAAAAATTTATCAGTTTGAGAAAAAAAAGAAGAACATAAATGAACTATACAGTATCAAGTAACAATAAAAAAAAAAAAAAAAACTTAAACACATTTTTCAAAAATCTTTGATTAAAATAAATCATCAAACACTACATTAATTTTAATAAAGTTTAACCTTTCATCACTTAAAATAGAGAAAAGGCGAATGATATCAGTGCAAACCTTCTCAGTGATTCAGTTATTATCCTTTAATGTCCTTTTCAATCACTACAATTATACCAAACAGGTAAAATTCACGCAATAATATGTGGGCAGTTTGATAACTACGATGAAATCCAAATGAGTTATTAGAATCAATAAGCAAACTTTCACCAAAAATCCTTGGTGACTTTAGGTCAAATTCTGTGTAGCATAGAAAACATTTAATAGTATTAGTAGTTAGAAAATGATAATTTATGTTAAACATCTTCTACCTGGTGCCTAAGTTAACTCCATTTCTCTATAACACTTATGTTTATGGTGTGTTAATAAGAACAAATATATGACATATAAAAAGGTTAAATATGGTATACATTTACATTACATATTTTTATTTTTAAAACTGTTTCGGCTCTTTAACCACTTGAGTCACAAAAACATTTTATATATATATACAGGATTTATAGTGATTTAATTTAAAATAATAATAAAAACACTCACACAATTGACCTAAAAATCTGTTCCATAGGAGGATACTTCAGTCTTGTCTTTTTCGGATCATTTAAAAAATTATTCAAATTTTTTTCAGTCTGAAATAAACAAAATACAATTAGTACAAACGATTGTAACAATCAATAAATAGTTTAAACCAGAAAGTTATTATTATTGTTATTACTAGGAAATACATAAAACGATTCAGGAAACAACTAGAATTGTACACGAGTACATAACTGAAGGGTTTGGAAGAAAAAATCACCGCTGTATTTTAAATTTAAAAAATGAGTTTCCAGAGGGATAATGAAGGGTTTCACAATTACTGGCATTTATGTTGTCATCAGAGATTTTTTTATTTTGGCTGTTCAATGAAATTGAGGCCACTGGAAGAATATAGGGGAAAAATGATAATAGTCCACACAACCAACCATATCAAAGTCATATGGTTATCCATTAACAAGGACTGACGTCACTTATCCACAGTACAAATAATTTTTTTGGAGTGGTTTTCTTGAAATGTAGTTGATTTTATTAACTGTTTAATATATGCCAGCAATCAGATACAAATGGAAAAATTATTTTTTCCTAATTTAGTGGCATGTAATTTTTATTAATGATAACGATTTTTTTTTAATTGAAGGTCTATTGGTGTCTAAGATTTTAAAATAGTATTTATTTTTTCAACACATTCTTGTTATAATAATGATTCAGCTAAATAAAGCCAATTTAAAGCTTCACATCTAATGAAAAATTACCAATATGGTATAATGGTATAGCATAATATTTAAAAAATGCATTTGACCGGATAAAAATTTTTTATGAAAGTTACAATTATTATTTATAGTTTTTTTAACAACATAGAATCAAGAAAATATTTAAAGAAGTCAACAAAAAATAGTAAAGTACAATGGATATAATTCTATTTTCATTTTATTATTATTTTTTTAACAATGTAAGTGAAGAGTAGTCTACTATATTGGTATATAACAATTATATATTAATCAGGGGGAATCAGTCAAAGTGGCATAAAAAAACAAAAACATATAACACAACTGTTTGATATAACACCTTGCAAATGGTTCAGTTAAAGCATTAACTTTAAATAAAAAGCAAAGCATAATGTTTTGTTTTTATAAGTCAGAATGACCGACACCCTCATTAGTACATAATCCTCATTTTGTTCATTACAAAGCCTAAAATCAAAAGTAAAGTAAATAATGAACTGATAGAATGCTAATTTTAGTATTCTATTTTTTCTTTGAATATTTTTTATAATTTATATTGTTTTTTTTTAATTCATTACTAGGAAACATTTATATAAATTTTTTTTATCCATATGATACATTGGTGCAACTGTAGTTAACTATTTATATCTAAGTCAACCTGCATAGCAATCACCAATTTTTTACAAAAGCACAAATATTCATTCTGATATCAACAAACTATTCTTTGCTCAAATTCAAAAGCTTATTACATCCATTTCCTTTATTAGTTTAACTGTAAATATTGTTATGAGAGATAGATCTGTCACTTGGAATTTGACCTCAATAAGCGGCTCACTTCATGCTGAACCTTTAAAATAAATTTGAAAAGACAAGAAACTAATTGCCACTTCCTAATGCTCAACACTTCCTCAATTATCGATCCAATCTTCCAATACATAACAAAATCTCATGAAGCTAATGAAGCATATTTAGACTACATGCTTCCTGTTATGTCACAACTAAAATAATTCAAAATAACTTTAGAGCCTGTTGCTTGAACAAGTGTCGATGAAATCTGGGATTTAATCTAATCTAGCCTAAACAAGGCCTCAATCTTTCCAAGCCTAAAGAAATGTATTGCTGCTCACTGTTTAACCTTAGAGTAAATTATTCTTTCCTAGTTTTATTCTTCATAACAGATTATTCGAAACTGATGGGAGATGTAATGGTAAACTTAACTCTGTAAAAGGTCAATCTCCTAACCCACAAACTGGTTCTTAGTGTTCCATATAAAAATAATCTGATGAAAAACGGATTTGTAAATAGTAAATAAAGACTTAGAGAGTCTGGAGGTTTGATGATACTACCAACCGTCTCCTATACACCTCCACCGCACTCCATCAAAATCCAATAAACAGCAATATCACTTAATCCATCAGTACTTGAAAACTCTTCTTTTACAAATCTCGATAATCCTTCAAGATTAAAACAAAAGCATTACACTACCTTCTTCCCATTGAAATGACACTAATGGATAACATCTCTCTAGCAAAAAAATAAGACAAGATAATCATGTATAACTCATTTAATTTCATGTCTTTCAGGCAGCAATAAATTTCAATAAAATAAAATAAAAACTTTAATATACTTTATAACACAAGACCTATTAATATACTAATACCTGAAAACAATGGCAGATGTTATAAGGAGAAGATAAAAAAAGAAAAATAGTTTTTTGAACCACAATGTCACAAAGAGTCAAGGTTTTGCATTCATTCTGTCACCTCTTCATGATTTTAAATTATTACTATAATTAATAGGATCTTATTTTACCTTTGATCTGAATTTTTTTAACATTTCTTTCTCAGCATTTTGTTTCTTCAACAATTCTTGTTTTTGACCTAGGAAAAATACTACATAAAATAAATTGTTCAAAAAAAAAAAAATAACTGTTACAAAACATTATAAAATTGCCTTACGTTTTAATAATTCTTTTTGTTTGTCACTCACTGTTGGTGGTTTATCCATACTGTTTAATATTGACCCAAGTAAATCCATGATTATTCTTTACTTTTAAGTTCATAAAAGAAGAAATGTAATGTCCCTGAGGTATTTGTTATTGTTCAGCTGATTCCTCCATTCAATAATAAACCCTGCATAGAGCAATGCCATATAATCGATTATCATCAACAGTTACTTAATACTTACGAACGGCTTCAGATTTACTCAATCATGTATACATGTATGTATACACCATATGTTTGTGTTTCGGAATTTCCTATAGTTAACAAAATGAGATAGTCCAAATTAAAATATGTTTGCTAAATGATGATTCATTCATTCATTCAATCGGCGCTACAACTCGATGTCGAGTCTTGGCCTCCCCAACATGAACCTAGCATCTCCAGCCACTCCATCACTCCATCGAAGACGAGGTCTTCCTCTTCGCCTTGTTACCTCCTTCATTATTTTCCTTGGCAGATCATTCTCAGCTATCCGAGCAACATAATTAGTATATAGACTGATAATTAGTATATAAATCTTCATGGTTGTCGTTCTCAACTTCATCCGGTAGATATTTGTTAAGAAGCTGAAAGAAGTGTCTTTTCCATTCTCCAAGCACACTCACCATGTTCGTGAGTAGCTTTCCGTCTTCATTCAAGCAGTAGGTAGTTTTTCTTTCAAAAGGTTTTGTTTTCCGATTAACTGCTCTGAAGAATTCCCTAAATTGCTTGTTGTCCCTTAGAAGTTTAGTCTTATCCAATACGTTTTTCTCCCACTGTCTTTTCTTATACTGGTGGATATGTTTTTCTACTCGCCTCTTATGTCTATATATATCGACGTTCCTCATCGTCTCTCGCTGAACCTTGGCTTTATATGCTTCAATCTACTGATGTGTTGCCCTTTCACATTCCTTGTCAAACCATGGAGATCTCGGGTCCCTTTCTTTTGGTCCAAGCAGTTTAATAGCTGTATCTGATATAGCTTCTGAATACAAAGCCCATGTGGAGTCAATGTCACCCTTCATGACATCAACCTGCCGAATACACTTGTCCAGTTCTGATTCATATGGTGCGAGAACTATAGGATCCTTGAGCTTATTAAGGTCATAGCGCTTAGGTTTCTGTTCTAGTACGCTTGTTTTTCTAAGAGTTATTCGTGCTCGGACATGGGCGATACTTAAATAGTGGTCAGAATTCATATTTGCTCCTCTGAAAACTTTCACGTTGAGGAGATTGGGCATGTGCCTCCGGTCGATTAGGACATGATCGATCTGGTTCAGTGTTGACCCGTCAGGTGTTTTCCAAGTTCCTTTGTAGATTTTCTTATGAGGGAAGAGGGTACTGCCAATAGTAAGATCTTAATTCTTATCATTTTATTACAGAGCTTTTAATTTTCGTAGGATCCTGTTATGGGGCTTAAATTGTGAATTTTGTGGTACAACTTTACAAGAGGGGCGCGTTATCACTTGTTCCTGCCGATTTTACCTCAAGATCGCCGGACTTGCATACTCTAGCGCCATTTGTGCTAACTAACTGCTTTGCATTCTATTGTAACACCCGTGTTCATTGCAATTATTAAAATTATTACTGCTTTAATTATAGATTATTTAAAATTATTAGTACTGTCGACTTCCGCTGATTACGGCCGCTCAAGAAATAAACAAAACAGCAATGGATCCTTTTTAGTTGAGGTCGGGGTCTTACCTTAATTTCAATTATTACTGCTTTAAATAGACTACAACTGACGACTTGCGCTCGCTCAAGAGATAAACAAATCCCAAAAGTTCCTTTTCAGTTGAGGTCGGGTCCTTACCGTATTTTAAATTATCACTCCTTTAAATTATTACTACAACTTCCCCAGGTCAGCGGAAGTCGACAGCACTAACAATTTTAAATAATATGTAATTAAGGCAGTAATAATTTTAATAATTGCAATGAATACGAATGTTACAATTGAATGCAAAGCAGTTAGTTAGCACAAATGGCGCTAGAGTATGCTAGTCCGGCGACCTTCGGGTAAGATCGGGAGTTCCAGTGATGACGCGTCCCTCTTGTAAAGTTGTATCGATTTTGTTAGTGCCTATCTACAATAAAAATTGTATGCACCAAAAATAATAACTTTTCTCGAAAATGTAAAAACAGGAATTTTTGAAAAAGATTTGAAAAAGGGCCACAATGGTCGATTTTTTTATAGGGCTATTTATTTCCGAGGAGTTTCTCTACAATGTTATTTTCACAAAATATATGTGAGGTTCGATTAAATACCTAAAAAGCACATTTGAACATAGTGCTGTTTCTTGCTACGGCCGCTAGTGGATAGGGAGAGGAGGGGAAGTGACGAAGGGTGGGAGAAGGCTACCTGGAACACTTTCCTGCGCTAGATGCAGTACTCCCACCATTGGCAAGGAGTATGAATAGCTTGAAATGTTTGATAGGATGAAGGGGTGAACGGTAATTAGGTGATGTAAACCACTTAAGGATTTGAAATCCATATCATATCCCATAGAATACGGTTTGATAGAAGTCGGTAAGTATGGTCCTTTTCTAGGCAGAACAATACCACAGAAGTGGGGATAAATCTCAATTAAAATTTCAGCATGTTCAAATGTTTTTTTCGCGATTTTTTTTTAAATTTGTATGTGAATTGATTTGGTGTTAAAGAAGTGTCTATTGCGGGTCTCAACATTTTCTCCCACTCCTGCATTTTAATATTAAATTTTGTATTTTAATGAAAATACGATCTTAGTTATATGGGGCTCTGCTGCTCACACTTTTTTTTTTTTCTTCCAATATTCATTCTGACATAAAAATCATATAAAAGGAGGATCAGTTATGACTTTCCAATAATGTTTATTGCATGTTCACATCACAAGTCCAATTCTAACAATGTTAACGTTTTGGGTACATGTTAACAACAACATACATCACACAATCACAATATATACATACATCTAAGATATAATAATATTTATATACAACACTTATTCTTATAATATTTAGATACAATATTCATCTCAATAATTAATAAATTACCATCCTGCTTGTATACAATTACCCATAGGATACTATTTCGTCAATAGCTTAATTATAGTCATCAGCTCATACTTGTCTATTGTGCTTTAAAATAATCTTGGTTATCTCATTATTAGACTTGGTAATCTTAAGAAGATCAACTTGTATAGTCCAAATACTCATCAACAGAAATAAACATATGTCTAAAATATACTAATCAACATATTAAAATTTATCTCGGTATTGTAATCAATTATCATTATTATTTAATTATAATATTGTAAATTAGGTTAACTTTATTTTATTTGTATCTTGTTTATTATATCAGCACAATAGGTTCCTAGAGTTTTATTGTCTGTTTTATAATTAACAGTTACTTTATTATTTTTAGTAATATGTATGGCTTCTAACAATTTTCTATTTCTTGTTATGTGCACACTGTATAATATTTTGGGTTCATCAAATTTAAATTTATGTTGCAATTTAATGCTATGCTTAGCAAGAGCTGTTACATTAATATTCTTAACATTTTTCAATTAGAAATGTGTTGTGAAATTGTTGCTTTTAGCTTTTTTTATGTTTCACCAATATAATAAACTTCTTCACAATCTACACAGTCCAATTTGTAAATGGCATTTTCCTTGTTCAAATAGTCTGTCATATTATTAATGTAATTTTCTATTTTTTTCATTATTCAAATTGAATGACATTACACCCTCCTCCCCACTGGCAATCCGTACAATTGTTTATACAAATTATTGTATTTAAAATAATTACATTTTGAGCATATATATATATATATATATATATATATATATATAATGTTGCAATTTAATGCTATGCTTAGCAAGAGCTGTTACATTAATATACTTAACATTTTTCAATTAGAAATGTGTTGTGAAATTGTTGCTTTTAGCTTTTTTTATGTTTCACCAATATAATAAATAAGGTCAGGAAATATGACAGAATGCTTGCTTATTTGCAAAGATGCATGACTTCCCCTCTACAGATATAATATAGTAATATTACCCAAAATTATGTTAACTCACAAGACTAATAAAATAAAACTAATTTTCAATTCACCAACTAGGCACTAAATATAGAATAATAAATTAAATGAAAAGAAAAAACGTCTTTATTGAAATTATTCATGTATATAAAAAAAAAAACAGTCAAGCTTTACAATTTTTTCCATGTATAATCGTGGTCATAAAGATATGAACCACAGAACTGGTGAGGTGGTTTTTCATTCCAATCCTGAAAACAAAATATTTTCATTAGCATTGCAAGCAAGAGACGAGCATCTTTAGTTTAAAAGGAAACATTGAATCATAGATAATATTTACCTCCTATTACTAGATTTTCTGAAAGAACTAAAGGAATAAGGAACTTATTTCTGAAACATTTACCAAACAGAACCTAGGATTCTAATAAAACAGCAATCTAGATAATATAAACAATTGTTCAACTTTATTTTATGATCGATGAATGAAACTAAATAAAACAGTTTCATACCCTAACAAAAACAAATTATTTTCACACCTAAGATATATACATATATAAAGAGTTCACTTCTCTGGCTTTGTATCCAGTTTAAAAAAAATTTGAGTAAAAAAAAAAATTTATGTTTACTTTATGAGTAAACTCTACAAAGAATTTACTCATAATACCAAGAAAGAAATGACTAAACAGCAAGTAAAGTGCAGCTGGGTCAGCCAGATGAATCCAATTCTGAGCGAAATTATGATGCTTTGTTCTCAGTTGCTTCCTTGTCATGTGCTCCATAGGTTACCGCAACTTTGAACCAAAAATAGAACCACGCTTTTTGGCATTGGTTTGATATTGCTATATTAAGATTCTATAATACCTAACATGTTGATGTAAGGTACATAGAGATTATTATGTGGTAGCACATGTGCTTCCCAATTCATTATGCATTATTCTGATCGGGTTTCCCATTTTTGGTGATCCCGCAGTGTGAAGGGAATCTAGATGAATATTATTTCTTAACCCTTCTTGGTTACGCTACCACCCGATGTTTCTTATTTCTATTGCCACAGTAGTTTTAGGTCTGGTATTCTCAATGACAAATAAAGCACACATGGAGTCCATTACCACAGCCCATTTGGCATTGTCGCTAGTCTCTGTTATATTAGTGCTTCCCTTATTGCCACAATTTCTCCAGTAAATACCAAATTCCCTCTGGCAATTTGAACAATTTTCGTATGTCAGAGCTTACAAACAATAGAGCATTCTATTCTACTGCTTCATTTTCATCTATTTTTGATCCATCCATGTATATAATAGGCAATATTCCGTATTTATTTTTTCTCCAGAATTTCAAGAAATAATTTGTGTGCTTCAGCTGGGAGTATCATTTCTTTTTTACAATTAGCGATTGATTTCTCTACTGCTGGTATGGGATGGATCCATCGGGAATTGTTTATATCCGACATATCTCAAGCATTGTCTAATTTTAATACTGAATTTCCAATATTTTTAAGACATGGTTTTACAAAGTTTTTCCCTTTCAGTTCTGTTGCCTGTTTTTCCTCTACTGAATAGCAATTCGTTCAGTATATGTTTAGGGTTTGCTCAAGTTTTTTCTCATACTTCATCGACAGAAATAATCTTCTCAAGTAGAGATGCGGTATGCCAATGTCTACACCCAGACTTTCAACTGAGGAGGCTTCCAATGCCTCATTGCAAGTTCTTAAAGCACAATTGTGTAAAGCATCCAACATCATTAGAATTGTTTTTGACGCATTCTCATAAACATTTGACCCGTAATCTAATTTGCTTCTGATGGCAGGGTAGTATAGGTTTAATTCATGTCATGTAATTTTTATTTCATCTCTGTCTGCTCCCCAGGTTGTGTAAAAAAAGACATTTGAGCAGTCCAATTCTTTTAAGACATTCCTCTTTGAGTAATTTCATAAGCAGTGTCCACCTAAGGTTCAAAGGTATAATAATATGTCATGACGAATTATTAATCAAAATAAATAATATGTCATAATAATAATAATAAAATAAATAATAATATGTAATTCATAATAATTTCAATTCTATAAAATAAAAAATAATTAAAACAAAACATATCAATAAAATATCTTACTGCAGGAGACAATAACGAAAAATAGTTCTGTCCAGAAGGTCTTTGATAAAGATAATAAATTTTTCCAGGTACTTTGCGGAAATTACAGGGTGTATGATTTAAGGCCGAACTTTCTTGTGCTTCTTGGACAGCATTTACTAGCTGTTGACGAAGGAATCTCATTTGATCAGATATAGTAATTATTTTAGTCATCACGGTTTGTTTTAGCCTTGAATCAACCTGGAGAAAAAAGTATGCACCTTATTAACTTAAGGTCAAAGAATTAACAACTGTGTTTAACATGTATATCGTCAGTCTCAATGTGAAACCATGTAAGTAGAAAAGATTTTGATGGAAGGTTATTTTATTTTTGTTAAAATGTTACGCACAACAATTAATTGCTAATTTTTCAACAAGATAGTATATTACTTGCTGGTACTTACTATTAAAAAAACATATCTCAATATGACGGAAATTTGATTTTTTAAACATTTTATTCATCTCTGCTGAAAGGTTAGGATTTATTTTTAAATTTTAAAGTTATGCGGTTTCACATTGAGACAGATATTTATTTACATTTATTTATACAGAATCATGCAATACAAAAGAAAAGATAAAATTTGAAAAACCAACAGTAATTATGAAGATAATAAATTAAATCAAATGATAACGCAGATCAATTACCTTGTTTTTCAATTCAACAAGAGGATATAAGACATGGAACAATGAGACTAACACTCATTTATATAATACATGAAATGTTTAAAAAAATAGGGTCAAGTTAGTAAACCAGATAATTATTCCATAGACTACAGAACTGATAAGTTTAGCATTAGAGGGTAGAATAACAAGATGTTTCTGTACAACTTTAGGAAGTCTGAGGAAGTTATAGTAATAATTTAAATTAGGGTACGAGCTCAACCTCAACTGAAACAGAACTTTTGGGGATTTGTATATCTCCTGAGCCAGCGTAGCGAGTGGAAGTCGACAGCTGTGATCTAATTAAAGCAGTAATAATTTAAATTACGGTAAGGCCTCGACCTCAACTGAAAAGGATCTTTTGGTTTATTTTTTTTTATTTCTTGGGCAAAATCAGTGAGCTGAAGTCAATAGCAGTAATAATTTTAAATAATTTCTAATTAAAGCAGTAATAATTTTAATAATTCCGATGAATATGAATGTTAGAATTGAATACAAAGCAGTTAGTTACCACAAATGGTGCTAGAAAGTGGTAATGCAGTGATCTTCTGGTAAGTTCGACCCGAGCCAGTGATAAGACGTCCTAATTGTAAAGTTGTACCGAATTTTCTTTTTAAATTGTACAATATAAAAGTAATAATAACAAACAGAGCTACAATAATATAAAATTAAAATACAAACAATAGATTAACTTAACATTAATGTAAATATAATATTAAAAACTGAATTAATATACAAACCGTTGCTGTAAATTCATCCAATTCTGCTATTTCATATCCTGTAATACGTTTCACATGATTTCCCAATGGAGAAGCACCAAGAGGATTTAAGCTTCTTTCAACTAGTTCAGCTAAAATATAAAGTTAAATATATATTGGTGCATAACATAACTACTGCACTAAATTTTTTGTCAGTTCTTTAATATTATGCCAAATAAATCATTAATTTAACAAAATATACAGATCAGACTATATAAACACTAAGGAATAACATGTTTTATATATACATTGCATTGCACTCGAAGGAGGGTTTTCATCTGTCACACCATTATCATACATAACTCCTTTTCATTATATTATAGAAAGATGGGACTTAATTTATACTTGAAACAAAGAAAAAAAAAACTAAATTGAAAGGTGGACTAAACTTTGATATAATTCATAAGTAACAACTAAAAAATAAAGATCTAAATAACAGCCAACAAATATCATCGGCCCCATGCTAAGCTAACGGATATGAAAATCACTATTTTTAGGGAGAGCAAAAAACCTGTTGTATCGTTCTGTTTATAAGGGGCACCTTCGATAACTTTAATTTTTTCTATTGGTAAATACAACACTAATAGAAAAAATTAAAATTATCGAAGTGTCCCATATAAACAGAAGAATACAACAGTTTATATGCTCTCCTGATAAGTAGTGATTTTCATATTCATTAATTTAGCATGGGACCGATGATATATAAGGCTGCTGCGATAGCAGTCAAGGTCAGACACTAAACAAAATACTAGCCACCATAGCAGTTAGCCAATCCATCTTTAGAGCAGATAATCAAGTTGTTTCTTTAAAAAGTTTAAAAACTGCAAGTTTCAAAACAATAAAAGAAGAGAACTTGCTATTTCTATAGCTAATTAGGGATTGATATCAACTGACTTCTATAGCTGTTATTTCTCAACCTAAATAACAACTAGCAACTGCTAAAAGGAAAGAACAATTCAGAATTAATAGATTGCTAGCTAGCAAACCATCTCTAAATAAAAGCAAATAAAAAATGAGATTACTTGAATATTTCATAATAATTCTAATTTCCTATATTTATAAAACAAAAATCTGTTTGATAAGATTTTGATGACAATTTTAACTTTAATTTTAACTCATAATAATTATATTTAAACTACAATGCTGAATGTTTAATAAATACTTCAATGTTTATGACTAAATAGGTTAATACCATAAAAAAAAAAAAAATGTATATACCTGGTCCACTCCTCATTATTTCATCTAACATTCTTAAACATTGAGGAGTAACTGACTCTCCGGAACTTGGATCAGCATTTTTATTTATTTGAACTGAAAATAAAGGAACGATGAAAAAAAATAAAAATAAATAAGTTAGTTTACATTCAAGTGGTTTCCTAAGCTAATGCTATAAATCTGAATAAGAACACTAGGAACACTATATTAGCAGACACAAAATTAGGCAGATCTGAAAAATTACGACATTGCCAACTCTCTCTCCACAACCTAACATCATTCACAAAGGAAAGATATGAAATAGCATTATAAGGCAAAAAGGGATGATCAGAGTTGCCACGTATTTGCGGTTTGAAGACTGAATTAATCAAGCCATGGAAATGCTGGGACTAAGTGTGAAAAAAAATGCCCACCCACCTAATTTCGTGTTCATTACTATAATTAAATTTAGAGCACATAGATAAATGTTGAAATAGACTGTTATTAAATGTTTTTAAAAAAAATGATAAATTTGATTTGCATGCTTACGAGTTATATATCTACAACAGAATAGTAATAATTGAGTAAATTAGATAATTGTTTATGTCCAATTAATAAATAATTGAGCATTTGCAGTTAAACAAATGATCCTCAACAATTATTTTTCTGAATTTTAAAATTAATTTTTGTATAAGAACAATATGACATGGGATTCAGATTTTGCAAGAAATATTGAAATCAACCAAAAGCTATAATAATGTTCACAATGTTTCATCATCATCTTAATATTTAGGACTTAAGGTATCTCCAACTTACAATCTTAAACAAATAGACCAATAAAATAATTAAACAAATAAATTTAAAAATACATATTCAAATCACATAAACAGCAAATAATTCAAATAATTAATAATAATAACAATAATTCAAATAATTAAACAAATAAATTTAAAAATACATATTCAAATCACATAAACAGCAAAATTTTGTAACTGCACAGACTTTGAAAATGAATAAGGTTTCAGTCAATATAATAAACATAATTTATTTATCACATTTGTTATACAAACAGTAGAATTCTTTCATCCAAGAGAACTAAACCTCAATTTAGAATTACAATTGCACAATAATTAAAAACCTATTTAAGGTTTAACTATAATATTAAAATAAAAACAAGGTGAAGAAACCGCTTTATAGAAAAGGTCAGAAATTTTAAACTTAATTACTCCTTATAGGGTTAAATAAATATCTAAACTTTAATTACAATTGATACAATTTCATGTAGTACAACCAGATAATAAAAAAATTGTCTATTTTTTAAGACAGATACTGAGGCAGATTCCAAGGACATTTGCAGCACTTAGGTAGTCGATTCCTCTAATTTGATCAGAGGTATAGACATTAATAATCAACTTGAAAACGTTTTTATCAGGAAGATTACTCACCCTTGCACTCAGTAATGAAAAAGACAAGCACGAAATATGTTACTACAGAGAATAATAAGAATTATTTATACTGACAAAATATATTTAAACAGCAAGATTAAGCAATTAACGAGCAGAAGATGCAAAACAAATTAAATAACATTTCAAAACTATTCCAATTAAGAAACGTTTTTAACCATATATGCGCGTTAAGTTAAAAGTAATATAAATTTGATTACCTTCCATCATACAGTCTTCCGATATACTATCTTCTCTTTTTCGTTTATTCATATCTTACAAAAGTGACGTTAATCAACAAGCATAATCAAACAATATACAAATTGCAAATGGACCTCTATGAAAGGTTACATACCAGTAAGGTTACAATGTTTAGAACACGGAAAAAATTAGCCGATACACTGCATAAAGCTTTTGTCACAACATGTATGGCTGTAACAGTAGTTAGTTTGGGATTCTTAGGATTTCGGGTTGGTGAATATCTTCTTAGCGTAAGACCAATGCAAGAGGCCAAAAAACTACAAGCCAAGAAAGAATTGTTAGAAGAAGGACGAGCAAAGGATGAGTTGCCTGACATTGCTCAAACTCTAAGATCATAGTAAGTCAGTGAGTTTAATTATTAAGTTTTAAGTAATCTGCTTACAAAATTTAGTATTGGAAGTATTTGTTACAGGTATTTACTGTACAAGTTGCGGAGAGTTACTTCATGTTTATGCAAGATGTCGAAGCTTTACGTTAGTTCAAGATTCTCCATTAATTAAAAGTTAATTCATTTAAATGAAATTAAAATAGAAAAATGTTAAACACAACAGTACAATAGCTTTAACAGGTTGGATTTTTGTGTTGGGTAATTGTAGATTCTGGATGGGATTATTTAATAACTTGTTTTATTTTGTATACATATTTCTATCTTTGAAGAATTAAAGTTCGGAGTTTGGGATGTTCTATTTTGAATCATTAAAAAAAAAAAATAGAAAGATAAAAAAACCATGGTGGGGGATCGATTATATTGGTACTCCTGCAATCAGTTGTTTAGGTGAAAATGGCTGGTGGATGATGTAGTTTTTAGTTCTCTCCCACAATTTAAATTTTATATTTCTTTTTGTTTTATAATGACTTCTCGGAGGTATGTTAGTTAATTTTTTTTAGAAATATTCTTATTTGCATGCTGTTGAGCTGTTAGAAAAAAAAATATTGTATAATAAAAATGATCTAATTTTTAGTTGATGGAATTGTTGATATGTTCAAGTTTGTTAACCCTCTAAACGTTCATGTACTATTATTTTATAGAATATAGAAGTACTTCAATTGACTTATTTTATTTTCCTTTTGTCTGTCACCCATTCATTCATGCCATGATGTACCTTGAGCCTGACAGTGTTCCTTTAATTTGCTTTTGTTAGCATAATTTTGTGTGTTTTAATTTATTATATTTCAATCTCCCCCTATTTTTTTATTATAAACGAATGTCATAAATTTTTACTCAATATATGGATTTTCATTTACATTTTTTTTTTTTTTTGCTATATATTGCATTTTCTTTATTTTTAGACAACATGTACCTTAACGATAAATTCAAGTGATATGGTTATTTTTGGAGTTACTTTGTCCAATATTTAAAACAATACTTGTAATATTTGATTTCAATGTAACAATTTGTTTATGTCAGCAAGTTTAAGATTATTAATACAAAATTAGTATGATGTAATATTGATTTACAAAACTATATTGTCAGTACAGTTATTATTAATTTTATATCAGCTTTCGGTTATGTTGATCTGTGCAAAGTTGGCTTCAATGCTTTGTCAAGATTTTTGGTAATTTGTAATTGGTTGAAATAGTTTGTTTATTGTAAAGTGTTTTAATTAATGATACACCTTGCATGTTTCTTTGAAGACAAATTTATTATTTTTTAATGCTTTATTAGGAATGAAATGAACCCTCATTGGGAAGTGTTTCCTGTTAGATAAAGTATCAGTACTTTTCATAGTAATAATCAGTGATATGTGAATTTTAATTTCTTATACAATTTCTTCAGGTTAGTATATTTCTAAATTATTTGTCCTGATATTTCCAGTTGAACTCTTCAGAGAGAGTGCTTAGTATTATATTTTTAATGTAATTTTATTGTGTTTCTTGAATCTTTATTCTCTATTTTTTAAACTTTTAAATAATTTTTTATTTGTGATTTATTGTTTTGTCTGTTGATAATAATTCAATAATGCTTGTGTATAATACTGTTTTTTTTGTTTTGTTTTTCTACTTTGTTTGGAATGAAATGATTTTAGATCTTCCTCTGATATTTATGTGTTAATTTTCTTGAGTGTATTTTTTCCCCCCACATGTTAACTTTTGCTTGTCTTCTCATTTTAGTTGTCTTTCTATTTGTATTATTTCTTCCTATTTTAGTCTTCTTTGTGTTGGCATGGCTCATTGTTTTTTAAATAATACAAAAGTCCAATGTGTGTAACTGATTATTTATCTCTATCCCTAAATATTTTATTTCTTTTACCTTTATAAATTTACTTAATTAGTTATTTTTGACAAATTCTCAATGAAAATTGTTATTTGTTTAACACTTATACATTCAATGAGTTCAAGTTTAAATGTGTACCTTAATTTCCTATGATTAGCTGGAACATATCTGAACAAGCCTGTGACTCACAAAGGCTATGATACCAAATTAACGAAACTCCAATTGCTTCAAACCATATTGTTTAATTACCTTTTCAAATTAGTTTAGCTTTGTTTTTTATAATATGAATGCTTAAATATTTCTTGAATTCACTATAAAAAATAATATGTTTTTATTAATTTTTATATTTCTTGATGGATTAGTTTAATATTCTATTCGTTTATTATAAAATAACTAGTTATTTGAATTTTGGTATTTATTTAATTTTACTAATTAAGTAGCTACTGAAATTTTTACTAACAATTATCGTAAATAATATTTTACTTGAATTTTATTTAGTAATCTGTGCTGTAGCGCTGTATTTCATGAACAATATTCTAATTTTTCGATAAATAAAAACAAACAGTTTGATGTTTCATATTTAGTATTTTTATTAAGGAGTAGATAGTTACTGAAATAATCATAAACAATCATTGTGAATAGTGTTTTATTTATAATTGATATAATAATTAATTTTGTGATTCCATTTTTCCTGTAGGCTATGCACTAGCTGACGTTTTTCCTACTTAAAAAAGTTATTCGTCAGACCAATTTGATTATAATGAGAGGTAGTGCTATAAACGATTTGGTAGAATTAGTACATATAATTTTTATGACTCGTGAAATGAACAAAGACTTAATTTTAAAACAATTTAACTGCAATAATCTTTGATTTCTGGTCACTGTTCAATATTACAGTTCTTAAATATTTTGTACAAATTATTACTTTTTTGTATCTTAAATTCTCAGTTTGCATAATAAAGTAATTATGTAGGGGGCATGTGGTTGATATTGCAAATACAAATGTATCAGTTCTAAAAATCCAAAAAATGTATGAATATTGAATATTTATGTAGATTCCTCTTTATGCCAACCTACAAAAAAGTAGTAACTAACTATTTTGGTTCGATTTTGTCTTTTCCTGTAGGACATAAAACCCTGGACTACTTCAAAATTGCAAAGGAAATCTAATTATGCCCTGTTTATAAATTGTGTTATATTCTATTACATTGATGTAGGTTTTTTTTTTTTTTTTTATGAAGTTGGAACTTATTACAATGAACTTCTGACAGTTTATATCACACTCTTTTAAATTAGTATTCTAAAGCACTTTATTGTTAGGCTCTTAAGTCGCTTCTAATCAATATAGAGACCTCTATAGGCTTTTTTAAAGAGTTTCTAGGATTAATAAGACAAGAATGATGCCCAATTTCTTTTCAAATGAGGTAAAGATTACCGATTTCCTGGAACTTTTTCGCATCATATTCTATTCATGATATATGAAAATAATTGTTTAAGGTTGTAATATTTTTGTATCTCTAAGTAATATGTAATTTTTTTAAAAATAAATTTAGCAGTTCATGATTTTTCTATAGAGAAGACTACTTTTTTAAGGCTTCAAGACTTTTTAAATGGTACAAACCTAATATTGTGGTAAAGAACCAATATTTTATGGATTCCTATAAACTACTAGAGCAGTAGTTCCCAATGTGTAGAAGTCCGTGGACCACAAAAAATGAAATTGAACCAGGTGCGGATCTCCTCCACCCCTGACTTGGGGATCAGGATGCATAAAAATACATTTTGAGGATCTTTTACTGTGCATTTATCTGTTAAAACTTTTCAACTAACACTCAAACCTCAGAAAAGGCAAGAAATCCTATCAATAAGTCCTCCCAAAAAAAGATACTTTTATATCGGCATTCTGTCGGATCGTCCTGCAGACCACTCGCGATGGTATCTCTTGAACATTTGTGATCCTCGGAATACCAGTTGGGAATCACTTTACTAGCGAATTAATAGCTGTTGTGGTTCTAACTGATGTTCACTTAAAATTAAAATCTTCAGGAGCATGGAGAACCTCAGAAGAATCGGTGACTAATTTTTTTTCCTGACTGACTTTTTAGGAAATGCATGAAAGGATAAGAAAAAGTACAATAATTATAGATTTGTTTTGTCTTCCATATCTGTTGATATAATAACTACAAATGTTTTATATTAGATGTTATAATATAATGAGTTTGTCATTCTTATTATTATAAGTATTTATATATTTTTTCTGTTGCATTATATTATAGTTTTTATGAGGTACCATTTTCATTTTTGTCTTTGTTGTTTAAATACTTGTAATTTTTAGTTCTTCATATCTGCTTATTATCTCATAGATTATTTATGAGTGTCAACTATTCTATGAAAATAGGCATTGTTTTTTGTATCAATATAAATATTTAAAGGTTGGCTTGTAATAAAAATGAATATTTCTTCTACTATTAGTCAATATCCATAATGTTCAATATAATATTGATGGTGGGAACAAGAAACCATTACTGACCCCACACCCTTCAGGATAGACTTGGTCTACTATTAATTATAAGCTATAAATGGTAGCTAAAAATATTTAAACTAGAACTTTTGACATAATAGTAATATGTTATTATTTTGTTTTCTAATTTCAAGATTTATGTGAACAAATTCAACTTTTTCCATTGTAAAAATTTTAAACATTTAAAAAAGAAAAACAAAACAGTCAATAGTTGTATTCAGCAATTATTTTATTTCTGAAGTAACTTAAATAACCTTTAATGACTTCTGAGATTATTATATTGTATGATAATTAGTAATAAATTTATATCTTTACTCATTACTTGAGTAATGAAGATTTCATGTTTTTAATCTGCTTTAAAAAACTTAATTTACCCATTTTTTTTTTTATAATATCATCTCTATTTTAATGTAGCAGCATATATTTTCTGATATCCATCTGAAAATACTGAGAGACCCAATAGGCAATGTTACTCGAACCATCAGCATAACTAGTAATTATTAGTGAAGACTTAATTTAAGTGGGTCTAACTTCCCTTAATGGTCCTATTCTTTATTTAAGACCTAGAATTTGGATACTTAATTTAAGTAGGTCCAGCTAACCTTAATGGTACTATTCTTTACTTAAGATCTAGAATTTGGATTTGATCTAGTAATGTTTACTAAATATTGGTCCAATCAGTTATATATGGTGCATCCTTTTAAATATATATACTGTAAAACTTCGTTGTAGTGCTCTCCTAGGATCCAGAGTTCTATAACCGAAAAATCATAAACAAAAATTAAATTGTTTTTAAAAATTTATTTAAACTGCAAATAAAGAAAAGCATTTGTCATCTGTTTTTTTTTTTCTTGAGGCTATGAAAAGTTTTAAATTGACTGCTAATGAAATTATAAAGACAAATGAATGATACAACAAAGAAACTAGGATTTTCTTAAAAGATTTTCAAAACTGGTACAAATATCAACATTCAAAATCTAACCTAGACGTGTCATTGTCTTAACATAGGCTGTTGAAAGTAACAAATTGCGGCCTCCCATAAGCCAAGAGATGGTTTATAATTGGATCGCATGATAATTGGATGGTTTATGATCAGTTAAAATAATGATGTTTAGCGATTTCGAGATTAAAAATGAGTAATAACTTATGTCTGATATATTAAAAAAAAATTGAACGGCCAAAAAAATGCTGATATGAGCCACACCAGGAACCTAATGACACAAAATGCCCATTTTTAATCCATGTGCGAATCGTATTGTCCGCATTCAAAACAACTGTTGTTTTAACAGTTTCATTCTCTTCCTCTTCTTTATTTCATGTGTTTAGACTCGGTAAAATCTTTTGATTTAAACGAAATTTTTCGAGCTGTTTTATAAAATCAAATTTTCCTTTAATAGAAAAATATTTTTACATGTTTACTTGAGCGTGAAAGCAAAGGAACTAAAGCAAAAATCGGATATTTATCCGTAAAACTAACATTTCAGTTCATGGAAAATCTCATCCAAAAAAAACTAAACATTCCTAGGAACTAAGTTCGTGTAATCAATGAGACTGTTGTTTCTTGCCATTTTACTGTTTCCTTCCGGTATCATATTCAAAACTTCAAGACAATCTGCCTAATATTTACGAAACAAAACGTCAAAAATATAAAAGATAAAACTCATTCCGAGCGTTATAGCCGAGAAATCGGAACAAAATAATTGTGGTTTCATAGGAAAACCACGAACTGGGAACGAAACACCACTACAGACGAGAAAGATACGACAACAAAAATGTATACGAGTATATATATATATATACGCGCGAGATCTTAGTTCTAAACAGTATATTGTTTAAAACTAAGATCTCGCGCGTATCTCACACCGCCGTCCCACAGGTGGCAGATTTGGGGATGGTCGGTGGAATTTCCTCCCGGCTAAAACCGATGAACTCGCTGACCAATAATGAGAGCTGCCCCCCTTGTTTGCAGGAGGGTTTGTCCATAGGTTTGAACGCCCTATTTGCATATTTTTAGTTCATAAAACAGTCTTGAATCTGATAATGAGGCAAAACTCTCATTATCTGGAGGTGAATTAGTCTTCCGCTCGGTTCTCCGGGACGGGACTGCTTCAGAGGATTCATGGCGCAAGTTAAAACTTAGATATTTAGATATATAGATACGTGATAGTATATACGTGAAACGTAAGAAGTTTGAATACAGCAGGTGGATTAAAATCGGTAACAAACGAGGTTAAAGGATACAATTTAAGTAGGGATTGATCCTTCTATATCATCATGTGGACGTCAACTGGATACAATTTAGATGTGGCACTGCAAGAGCTGGGCAGGGGAGGGCTCGTTAACAGAAGGGAATTATACCATTTGGTACGGTGGAAGCGGTAATTATTGTTTATCTACTGGGTCTCTGATTAGTAATAGATTGGTGTCCGTATTGAGTGAAATAGCATTTTTTAGTGATAAGATATCGGTGGCCATTTGCACGGACGTTAGTTTAAAATCGCGTTGATAAACATACATTCTCCTACCGGAGACAGTCATGATGAAGTTAAATGCGAATTTTATGATAAACTAGAGTGGGCTTATGATAATACTGGGAAACTGCATGGAAGTAATATTAGGAGACGCGAACGTAAAGGAAAGAAGTATTTTATCCTCTAAGTATATTACCCTCTAAAAATGCTAATAAAGTACCATATATTATATATATTAATACTGCGTTTTAAGATTTGTCTTCAGTATCTCGAGACGGGCTCATGTATCCAACCTTTATGGCGAGTTAAAGTGGCTCTTCCCCTCCAACCGTAGACAATATTTCCTCGGATATTTCCTATACCAAACTATCACTACCCAGCACCCTTCCTACATCTACAGCCTTCCACAATTTAAATCCTCGGTCCAAAATCAAAACAAAACAAGATCCCGCCTTTCTGGCCTCTATACCCCTTCCAATAGAACCAAAACATTCGAACGTTCCTTTCTCGCCAGCTCCTCTATCCTCTGGAATTCCTTTCCTTTTAATATCCGCCATGTTTCTTATCTATCCTCATTCAAATCCCTCCTTTTCCACCACCTTCTTTCTTTCCAAAATGATGTTCTCTAATTACGAAATTGCAATTTAAGATTAACATCTATATCAGAAGTAAATAATAGTTTTTAATGCACTAGCTTCAACTTTGCTAATCAGCCCATTATTTTTGTATTTTTCATTTTATTTCTTTTTTTTTTTAATTTTTGGCTAACATTAATTATTCTTTTCAAGACAAGAATTTATATTGTTTGCTTATTATTTTAGTGAAAATATTGTAAATATTAATTGATCTTTATTTTATGTATGGCCAGATACTGTTTTTGTTTTATTTGTTCGATTGTGTTTTATTCTTCTATTCTATTCTATTCTATCCGACGATCGGTAAAGAAACTTTGCAGGAATAAATTTTGCTATCTCCTAAAATCTAATAATCAGAAGTACTATATTTACACAGAAGGCTATTCATAAGTAAACGTGGATGTCGCCGGATTCACCAACAGGAAATAAAATTGATCATCATGTCTTGGTACAACAAAGAATACAAAGTAGTACAATTAACTTGAGATCTTATCGTGGGTCAGATCATGAATTAGTAATCGCGAAACTTTGACAAAAACTCAATTTAAAAAAGAGAAGGGAAAACTTTATTTGTTCCGAAAATTTTGATCTAAATAAATTGAAAAGCCCTTCAATTAGAAATCAGTTCGCGCTAGAAGCTAAGAATGAGTTTGAAGCCTTAGAATCTTTAGACAAGGATTGCGAAGATATATACACGTAATGGGGAAGGATAAGGGATGATTAGTGTTAACCCTAATCTCTATCCATAACTCTTAATTTGTGTCTTGGGAAAAGAGAGAGTAAAATGAATAAACCATGGTTCGATGATGATTGTTTAATCTTGTAAGAAAAAAAAAAAAAGCTGTAAACAATACCAGCGAAAACAATATTGCCAACTTCCGAGCCTTAAAGATTGAAACGTCTTAATTTCTCAAAAATGAAAAACCAGACCATCTTATAAACAAAATTGAAGAATTGAAAACAATGTAAGGGACATGTACAAGGGTATATATAAACAGATCGCGTTAACGATTTGAACCCGTAATGAATGAAATTAGAGATGAAAATACCAATATCTTGGTCGAATCGGGGGACATTTTGAATAAGTTTAAAATACACATTGACAGTATTTTGAATTCGGGAAATAACAGTCAATCTCTTCCTGAATATCAGAGTACTGAACTTGTAATAGAAGATTCGAGCAAGCAGGAAGTCGAAATAGCCATCCGAAAATTGAAATCCTATAAAGTAGCGAGAATCGGCAACATTTCTAGTGAATTAATAAAAGCGTGCGTGAAGCTGAAGTTTCTAAAATACATTTTTTGGTTAAAAAGATCTGGGAAAATGAAAAAATGCCCGAAGAATGGAAAGAATCTATACTTATTCCGATTCACAAAAAGAGACCGAGGACGGATTATAACTTGAAAAAATGATGTTCAAGAAGAAATAAAGGCGGGAAATCCTTGTAATTTTTAGTATCATCATACTTAGGTCGCGTATTTTGTCCAGAAACTTAAAAGCCTTAAGGTCTTCGAGAATAAGATATTGAGTAAAATATCTGGTATGAAAACGAATGAGTCCATAGTTAAATTTAGGAGGTTACACAACACAGAATTGCAGAGCTTGCATTCTATTAATTTAATCGAAGTGATCCTTGAATTGGGCTTGTAAAGTTGTCCCAGCCAGTAACAAAAAATCCCAAAAAGTTAATAAGCATTGAGCAGACCGGTTAAAATGGAACATAAGTGAGAGGTTTGCCTTAAGGATGACCTTTTGTTGATTTGGATTTGGTAGACCCAGGTTTGTAGACAGAGATTGGTAATATCGGTATCGAACCTTGGGGTTCCCTAAGCCTTTCATTATTATTAAAAGTAAGAAGTAAGGGAGCAAAAGTCATAATATGCAGTAAAAAGTCCTTAACTACTATGCAGTGAAACCTGAAGGAATATGCAGAAAAAAATTAATGATAAATGTCAGAAATACGCAAAAAATCAATGGAAGGCTATACTTATTGTCTAAATTGCTTGGTTTAGGAATTTTAATTTTTATTACAAATAAAAAACCCAGGTAAATTGAAAAAAATTATTCACTAATTTTTACACAGAATTGTTTTATAACTAAATAATTCTTAAAAATTCAAATAATTTTAAAATACAGCATTTTTTCTCTTTTTTTTTGTAAATGGATATTTTACACGATTAAGAAGATGCAAGACACAACCAATGCAGAACAAACTACTTTCAACTGTTTAACATGAAACTATATGATGTTCCTGCTTTGGGCATTTTGGTTTATGTGAGAAAATTAAAACTTAGTTAATTTAACATAATATGCACAACAGAAGCAACACATTTGCTGACAGAAATAAATTTGAAATTCCTAAGAAGGGCTAGACGATGCATTTTACTTTGTTAAAGAAAGTACTCGAAAGTAAGGGCTCTAGAAAAGTTATAAAAATTACGATGCTTAACATTATTTTCTATGAATATCTAACTATACATATTTGATCTTTTAATTTTTGTTTGTTTTGAAATGCAATTAATTTTTAGTGGCAGAAAAATTATTTAAACAAAATTTTTGGCCAAATATGTGTAATAACCCATCAAATATGCGCAATTAAATTTGATATGTCTACGCAAAATGCATTGCCTTATAAAGATATTCAATCATTTTCGTTGCAATCATCATTTGCATATAAATATGGTCTTTAGTTATGAGCAATTTACTTTAATTATTTTATTTTCTCATTTTAAAACTATTCTTTTTTCAAATTAATTTAATTTAAAATTAGTGAAATATCGATTATTCAAAATTCTGCATTTTCTTGAATTTTTATTTTTTCAATGTTTCAAATTGGACATTTAAATAAATTGCAAAATATAATTTGAAAATTTAAGTTTACTGATTATGGATGTTATATTGTAATTTTTGGCATCATTATATCTGCTTTTAGACTCAAGAATGACTGTATTTAGTAGAAAAGTCATATTAAAAAAAAAAAAAATATAGCAATCATAGTGACAAAGGTGGAAGAAAAAGGAGAAATTTAATATTGTTGTTGATAAAATAGAATTTAGCTAAGCAAATAATCTTGGTACTTTGGGCTTCTTTTTCTATTCGATGTACTAATTATTATTTTTTCTTGAAATATATTGGTTTTGCATCAGTTTTTATTTTTGTAATTTATAATTTCAATAAATCTATTTTTAACTAATACAAAAAATTATTGTTCTCTAGATGGTTTCATCCTAATGTAACAGGACTTGAAGCTGAATGTCTTCTTCTAGAACGAGGCTATGATGGTTCTTTTCTTGCAAGACCTAGTAGATCAAATCCTGGGGATTTCACTTTATCAGTCAGGTAAATTTGCTTTAGAAAAATCTTAGCATTTATTAACATAATTCTTTATGAAACTACATCAATCAATGGAGTTACTGGTGATATGCTAACATTATGATTAAATAGTCTTCACTACATATTTATGTCTTCATGAAATACTTGTAAGAAAAGAAGGTACTTCTATATTAGAATAGCATCCTAAAAGATTATGTTAGTTTCCCACTGATATCCCTGATCTGAAAGTATCTGGTTCTGAATTGCTGATAAACAAAGCATTACTCTCATAGCTCATGTTTATCTACAGCTGTCAACTTTGACTTGAAGTCTTCAATGCTGATTGGTTCCTCAATGCGGGGAATTGCACTTCTCTTTAGTTAAGGCGGAGAGAGGGGAAGGTTACTTTAATTTTAAAGTTTGTTTAGTTATACACTGATGCTAGAGTAATATATTTAGTAAATTTTTGAAAAAAAAAATCAATTTATGGTACAAACGTAATAAACAGTTGTCATCAACATTTTTCCAAAATTTAGATTAGAAGAATTTTTTATTTAAATTTTGAACCTTATCCTAGACATATGTTTTTTTTTTTAACTTAATTTTATTTATTACTTGTTGCTCAGTTTTGTTTATAATGTTTGTTATAATATTCTAACATGTTATTAAATTATTTTTTATTAATTTTGTCTTAATAATATTTTCTTGAAGATTTATTTTTATTCCAAAAATAAGAAGCAGATATGCTGATCCTGCTAGCCAATGCCTGCCCTAGGCTGTTGAGCCTTTGGCAACGCTCTGTTTTGTTATTTGACCTATAATGATGTGCTTCTCTAAACTCTGGGCTCTCATTCCGTGGGGTGTGATCAAGGGCTAAGCAATCCTTGACCACAATCAGGTGCTCAGCATCAATCGAACTCCACCCACATAATGGACACTTAGAGGATGACGGAACATGGATGTGGTGGAGATGGCTAGAGAGATAGTCATGCCCAAATGCCATTTTAGATGGAAAGTAGCTATGCTGACTCAACGTGGGATGCTGGTGTTGATGGAACTGTCAGTGACTAGAATCTCCCATTTTTACCAGCAGCCACTTCAGAGAGGTGCTGTTCGTTCCATCTGCTGACTGCTGCTCTTATTAGTGTCTTGGATGATTACAGAGACGTGGGGTAACTAGGTTGAGGTAGAGTAGTTTCTAACTTTGCTAGTTTATCAGCTTTCTCATTTCAATGTCTGTTGAAATGGCTGTTCATCCATTGAAACAATAGTGTTCATCCACGATTTCCCAGGTTTTCCAATATTCTTCTACACTCAACTGCCCTCTGGCAGTCTGTTTGGGTGTTGAACGACAGGTGGAGTATTCTTCATGAAAACTGGGTATTCTTTATGAATGGTTTGTAGGGCTAGCTGCTTCGATCCATGTAAGATGAAGGTATTTTGTGACATCAAATGGTTCTTAAGTTTGTAGCGAGCTAGAGGTTAGTGGTTGAAGAAGTCCTGGCACACATACAGCGGTATCGTGCCAGCCATGGTATGATTGAAGAGGTTCAATCTGAGTCTGTGCTTTCATGGCTGCAATGGGAGTCGACTTAGCAGCGCCTGTTATTACCCTTAAGACCGTATTTTGTATGAGGTCAAGATTGATTAGTGTGCTAAAACTAGCAGTGACAGTTCTTAGTGATGACTTTATCTCCCCATGGAAATTATTGATGTCCGTACATGGCTTATATTCATTATATTATGCATAATGTTTGCATAAGATATCGGCTATATCCTTAAGATTGGTAAAAGATTGATTGGCAGACAGCAGAATTGGAGTGTTGTCATTGTTAAGCCGGGAGAGCTATTTGTGGGCTTGGGTGCTGTTCTTCCTGAAATCTAATATAGTAATAAAATTCTTGAAAGTAGAACATTTAGCATTTTTAATCTTAGCAGGGAGTTCAGCATAGTGTTTCCTGTGTTTAAACTGAGGTCTTTGGGTGATTTGGTTCTTTCAGCTGTGCGACAACTTGTGTCTCATCTTTTCTTTAGGTTGGACAATGTTTAGTTCCAGAACAGTTTGAAGTTTTTCACAGTTGCATGTATAATAGAAGCAAATATAAATACAAAATTTTATTTAAATATGGCTTATTAAAATAATTACTGTATGATTGGGTAACTTTATGACAACATTTGAGGTTTTCATGATTTTTGGTGCACAAGATAATTTATTTTTCACATTTGCTATTTTTCAACAATAGCCCTACATCTAAGGCTTGTTATTTATTCCATGGGAAAATTCTAATTTGGCACACGTAAGGAGACAACAATTTTATTTCTTGTCACAATTTTAATCTGCCAGTCAGTGTAACTTTGTGACAGATATAATTTTGATTGATAATTCACATCAATTCACTTTTGTCACAAATTTACCTCACGTTGCACACTCAATCACCTTTAGAAACATTAAACCAAGAAGTCCCCAAAAAAAAATTCAACTTACAGGTATTAAAGGTTACCATTCTCCTTCCATAAAATCTCTTTCTAGTTGACTTTGTGGGTTGTTTGCAGTACTGTCGTTTGTTTGAATTGACACTATTTCACAGTGTTCAGATCCTGGAATGTTTTTGGCCTCTCCAACATCCTACTCTTCACTTGGAAGATTGAAATGCTTATCAGATTCTTCATAAGGGAGGGTAAAGTGAGAGTAGCTGTTGGTTTCATCTTCTTCAGGAACTGTTCTTCTTACAAAGGAACTTGTTTCACCTGTTCCAGGGCATGGGTTGTGAAGAAGAAGCTGAGGTGAGGAAGATCAAGGAGTGATTGCTCATCATTACTTGCCGTTACTGGCTGCCTCTCCACCTGGATTGTTTTTCGTTTTTGCTGCTCTGTGCCCTTTTTCTCAGTGTAGTTGCTGCCATTTCTATTAAAAAGAAGCTACAAATAAGCAAATCTTGAGTTGGATGCTTGTTACAAAGTTATCATTAATTTTTGGCATTTTTTTACGATTTTATTCATTTCTTACTTGAATCATGATATTTTATAACAAACAATGCGGCGTTATGATCTCAGTTAGTTATAAGATAACAAAAAGATACTTCGGTGGAAATTAAAAAATACGGAAAAAAATATCTTGCCTGAAAGTTTACCACATCTGCTACAAAGTATGGGGTATCTTCATCAATCAATCACTTTTGCTGGTGTGGAGGACTTCTAATCTTTTCGATAAATATTGCTAGTAGGGTTCTTGGATGAGCAGGAGTGGGAAATAAATAAAAATACTTTAATGTAATGGGATCTGCTAATTTTATAATTAGAGATACAAGTTCAGCAACAAATTTTCATGATTTTTTTTCTAAGATTTTATAGTCAAACACTTTATAATGCTGATGATACCTGATATCAGTAAATTGGTTACCTTGAAAATATTTACCTTGAAGACGTGGCATAAATACATCTGACTACCAAGTTTCTAACATATGAATAAGTATACGAATAAATTAATAGAAGTATTGGTATAACTGAAAACATTACTTAATAAATCTTATGAAGCAATTATTTTTCAAGTTGATTGATATAAAATTTGCATATAGATCATTTCATCCAAATAGATGCTTTATGGATATAAATATATAGATAACTTTGTTACAAAAAAAAATATTGTTTTTGATTAAGATATCCAGAAAGTAAGAGTACTGTTGAATTTTTGAAATGTGCTGTGAGAATTTTTTTTTCGAAAGTTGGTAATACTGTACCTTATTGCTAACAATATATACCGAGTTGAAGTGGCTTTTTCCTATTTTCCGATGGCAATATCTCCTTGGTGTCTTTCTTTTCCAAGTCCTTAGAAACAAAAAAACCTCTCTACATCCTCAATCTCCTGTTTCTACATTTTCCTCTATTCACACTCTAAATTCAAGATTTCAACCCACTGAATTATATATTCCCTCCTATAAAATCTTCTGCAAATCCTTCTTCATTTGAGTTACCTCCTTCGGAAATTCTTTACTCATCTCTCTTCACCAATTCACCTTCGTACTTTCCTTTGAACATTAAACTTATTCCTTTAGCTATTCTTTAAACAAACCACCGCATTGATGTAAAATGTGTGTTTTTCTAAAATTACAATTCTACTGTTATTGTAAGCATTAAGCCAGATTAAAACCCATAAACTCTGTTTATTGTAATTATTCTTAGGGGGCTTTGTCCCAGAATAAAATTATTTTTTTGTCCATTCATTTATTCACTGAGTGGCAGTGCGGATTCTCCTGAACACAACGAGCACCGGTTCACCTCATTAGTACCAAAACACCTTGTAGTGTCCGTTTGTGTGAAATATATTGATAAGGGACATACTGGAGGGATTGTCCAAGTGGAAGGTGCAAGCTAACATCAGATTCCTTCTCGCGGATGAAAAAACGCTGATGGAAATTTGTTGACAGATCAAAACTGTTTATGGCGAAGGTATTAAGAACCGCATAAACATATGGTGTCATAAGTTTTATGAAGGCAGAACGAATGTTTATGGGTATCAGAGCAGTGAAAGATCTTCCATTTTGAATGATGAATTGGTGCCAAAAATTGAAAAAGCTGTTCATGGAGTCAGCCAATTGAAAGTGGATTGATAAGAAAGCAATTCTACCAAAATAAAAAGAAGCAAACTGAGAGGAATGTTGACGCAGGGAATGTGCTTGTTGCATGACAAGACCCGCCTGCTCACAGTCAATGCCAGCTGTTTGAACTCATTCGGTTGGGACATTTAGAATCACCCTGCTTCCTCTCTTGATTTAGCAACTTCAGCCTTTCATCTTTCCATCTCACTGAAGACTTGCATGGACAGAAAAAAAAATTCAACCAACGAGGTGGTTAAACAAGAAAGAGGTCCTAAATTGGAAGAAGAAGGGCATCAAAAAGGTTTTGCCATGACTCACAATCTGCAAAGAACAGTAAGTCGACTACATGGAGAAACATTATCTATAACTGACATATTTACCCAAAATCACCTATAATTGCTGTCCAAACTTTATCAGAGACTCTTGTTGATCAGCTCAAGTGACTCACAAAGATAAGGTGAAAGAAGTGTTAGTCTTTCCATCCTGTTGGGTCTTTTCACCTCTTGGACAAAAGACCCAATAAAGATACAGGATCTTCTTTCCCTATCATGACAGGATTCTGTGGTCCTCCTGTGGGTCTTATCTGCATTTAGAGTTCTATCCAGGACACTTGTAACCTCTGGTTGCACAATAAAACAATTTCATTTAGGAAAGGCAAAAATAATCTCATGTAACAGAGTATGATGCATGCTTAATTTTAAAAAGAGGGTTAATACTCTCTCCCCGCCTCTCCCCTCCCCCCCCCCCCCAATGAGTATTTAATATGTTGAAGCCGGGCGCACATTGAGACGTAGAGCAGGGTAGTGCAGTCTCTGTGACTCGTATATAGTAGGGGATTGCACGGATTGAAAGTACATAGAAGAGGTTAGAACGCATTGAGAGGCTGCTCTGTTTCTCAATGTGTGACGGCCTGATAAATGACACAATATATTTTCATTGACCATGCATATAAAAAAGTAAAAATAATGTAGTGTCACTATTTGATTGGAGCCTGCTTTGGTTACTATAGATTAACGATGCATTCTTGTTAGAGTGGGAAGGTAGGGATTCATCCCATGGGTCAATAAACAAAATTAAACCCTCACAAGCCAAAATAAAGCTATGATCTACTTGAGAAAGGTCGGGGTGCTTCTTTTAAACACTTGTCCAACAAGGCCTAAAAATTATTTTTTTTTTAAATTTTCATTATGTAGTTTAATTTACTTTTAATGTTCTGTATATTAATTCATTATATAAAGAATGAATAATAAGTATAACTTGCTTGGCCCATAAAATACCAAGCCACAAGTATAATAATGAAAATTAATCTCAGTATTAATTATTTTAAATTCTCCAGTTTCTTTTCAGAAATTTTTTCATCTCCTTTTTTCTAGAAGAAACAATGAGGTTACACACATCAAAATTCAAAATACTGGCGACTTTTATGATCTGTATGCTGGGGAAAAATTTGCAACCCTCTCAGAGCTGGTTCAGTATTATATGGAAAACCAAGGACAATTAAAAGAACGAAACGGTGAAGTAATAGAATTGAAATTTCCATTAAATTGTGCTGATCCTACAACTGAGAGGTAAGTTTTATTGCATTCTTGTTATTTGTTGTATTGTTTTAATAATTGTTAACATCTTAGGCTAATAAAATTAGATATATGTTATACAAATTGGCTATTTGCTTAATTCTGATTTATTTATAATTTAGTTATCAAATTTTAATGAAATATAACTTTCCTTTTTTTTAATGCACATTTTTCCCTTCTTGATCTCTTTAAATAAATACAATTTTCCTTATTAATTTAATGAATAATGAATAATTTAGATCATCTTGAACTCGTATATCTTTCAATATTTAAGTACTTTTAAATTAATTAAATAAGTAATGAAATAAGTATCCGGTATAGGTTGTGCTAATTTTTTTTTCTTGCTTGATGATACACTGATCTTTTTTTTTTTTTATTGTTGTGCTCATATTTTTGAAAAATTTTATTTTGTATTTTTAGACTTTCTTAAAATTTGGGCATTATTTCTCTTACTCATTATACAAATAACTTTCTCTAAGAAAGGACCTTTTCACTTGCTGCCTTGTGCATATGTACTTTCTGACTCATATAATACCACTAATTGTATTAGTGAGGTCGTCCTCATTATGAAACACATAGTATTTTAGTGCTTGCACTTATTAGTAGTTACACTTGGACTTATGAACTGATACTATTTGCTTAATTATGAAATGGGATCCATATTTTGTGTTCAACTAAGGTACACATTTAATGGAGGAGAATATTCTCTGAAGTAGGATGAAATGTTCTCCAGGTTCTATGTAAATGCTTTTAGGGATTTATATATTATTTAGTTAAATACTCTCATGTACCTCCTACTAGGGCAAAAAGGACAGGTTTCCTTTAGGCTACAACTGATTCCTAGTATGAAGATTAAGATTTATTATGTTGCTCCTTAAAAAAAAAAAGGAAAAAAAAAGTCATTTGCCCCACAGGCTGGACAGTTCCTGACTTGAGCATCCTGGATTGCTGTCCCAACAAGCTTGGCCACTGTAACCACATATCATCCATGCTCTAATACAGATAGGACCTCAAGGCATTGTGATTCAGTTTTGTACTGTTAGTATTTATTGGCCTATACAAAGTAATGATTTCTTAATACATTTTATTCTATTAGACATATCTTCAGAATCATGTATTTATTTTCAAATCGGATCTTGACTTATTTTTTATGTTTAGCTACTGATTTTTTCTCATGAGGCCGAGTTGCTTGACCCTTTTCCAGACCTTAATTCCATAGAAAAAAAATCCGGAAATCTAATCTATGTCTTAATTCATCAGTTGTCCGAAAACAGTTCATAAAAAAAAAAAAAGAAAAAAGTAATTATTCTGAATTTTTTTATACATTCTCCTGATCTAAAAAGTTCCTTAATTTTTTGTTAAACGACCCCAAGGATATACATTTGAAATTTGGTTTATTTTATTCTTTATTTATTTAAATTAGAAATGTTTATTTTAATATTATTATAATTTGGTTTTATCTATATTTGTAATTAAATATAACGTTTAGCCAAATAAATCAATTAAAGGGTTTTGTGCTGCCAAATAGTTGTATAATGTAGGAGTTTTCTTATGATATACTGTGCATATGTTAATAAATTATTTATAAATGTTAAAAATTGAATTTCATCGAACTCACTGCTGTTTTAGAAATTACATTCACTGAATTCCCTCTAAGCATAATAAATGCATAACATTCAGAAACAGTTGTTTTTAAAAATAAATTCTAGAACTATTAATATTAGTTGAATTATTTAAATAATATTCTAATACAGAGATTCTCAGGCTTTATGTCACTGCATATCACTTCCACTTTTTAAATAATTGGATGTACCACTACCTGATCTAATGATAGTATTAAAGATCCATCTCCATAAAAAAAAATAAAAAAAATACAAAATGTTTTACAAAAGTTTATTTAACAAATAAAATAATATACCTATATCACAGTAAAGTTGCTTAAGAAAATAATAAATTGAAAGCATTGAAACATTGAAAGTTCAAAAAACATTGAAAGTTCAAAAATCCCAAATCAAAAGTTCATCAATTTCACATAACAACAGCATCAGTAAAATTCACATAACAGCACTAAAAATTATATTAATAAAAGTGTATCCACCAAAAGTAAGGAATTTGGGAATGTGAAGAAAAGTATTTATATTTTTCAGTTGGAAGCATGTTGTTTATTTATAATCAGACCAATAGCATTAGGCTTGATGAAGCTCAACTTGATTCTTAAGTTCTCTTCGACACGGAGCCCTTTCGCCTTTATTACGGCAACCATCCAGAATTATTTTTAAAATCGTATTTATTCATGTAATCATTGATTCTTTCAATAATAATTTAAAAAAAATTGTTATCCCTCATTGAAGGCGTTAAAAAGATTATTTTATCCATGGGCATTATTTTATCATTGGTCGCGTACTACCTGGAACGTCCTCGCGTACCATGATCTGGTAACCCCTGCTCTAATAGATCTTGTGGTGGGGGCACCTAGCTTGAAGGACACTCAAACAACAACAGTATTTGACCTTCAGTGGTCAGGATTAGTGCTCTTATTTTTTTAGACTAAAATAAAATAAAAACAAATCAAAAAGGGATTAGATTTAAATTTTTGTTAAGAAACTTATATTTTCAGCAATGTTACTGCATTTAAATTAAAGATATTCTTTCGTATATTTAGATGGAATTAATCAACTTGAATTGTCTGTCTTATCAGACTGATTAGCCTTTTCAAGGTAATTTGTTATTTTGTAATTTAAATTGTTTTGTTATACTAATGAATTTTTTTTCTTTTTCTTATTTAGTTTCTAACACTTTGGTCGGCTGTACACATTAGTGTAATATTTCTCATGATTAAGTAAATTTCCTTAGATAATGTTTTTTTGACGTGTTAATTTAAATAGATCAGCTTTTGTCTATTATTGCTTGACAAATCATCTAATAACTGTGTTTGTGTAGATTAGATTTCCTTTTGTACTTACATAGTTAGCATTTTTTAACATAAAATTGTTCATTTCTTTTTGCCAAGTCTTTTTACATGTACTTTCTTTAGTTTAATTGTTTTTATTTATATTCCGTATCATATTATAAATATAGTTTAATAATTTATTAGTCAGCCCAGAATTATTGCTAACTATTAATCATAGACTGTTTTTAAATTGTGAAATATTTAAATAGAATAGACAATTGATCATACACTAATTTCCTTTAAAGCCTGAAATTTATATTTTGAATGTAAAAAAATATTTTATGTGTTAAACATGTTCATAAATTGTTAACTAATCAATGGAATTCTTTTTAAACATATTCTTTATTTTTTTCAATCTAGAAATAACATAGTCCTGATAAGGCTAAAAGGCTCTAACTCAAAATAATTTTTCTGAATAAATTTTTGTCGTGTACCGGAATTGTTTTTGTAAATTACAGCTTTTTATGACTTTAGAAAGCTCCTAATCCAATGGTTGGAACCAAATCATTAGTTTTAGGCATTTAAAATGTAGTTAAAAGGTGTATTTTTTAGGCAATTTCAGGCGCACTACAAAATTGTCTTTAGAATAATAATTTGCTTGAGTTACTTTTAGCTTACCACGGTAGTGCACTGCTACCTACTATTATTTAATTTGTGGAATCTTCACTTTAGATTTTTCATGTTTTATGATGTTTTACAATGAGAAATTATTAATTAGTTACTTATACATTTATATAGTAGTTATGCACTCATTGAGGTATATTAGTCATGTTCTGCTGAATATATGATAGCTTCCTCGAGTGATCCAGTCAAAAAGAGCAATAAAAAATTTGATGTAAAGTTCTAACTGCCACATAGATTATTCTGCAGTAACATTTTTTATTTTGTTAATTACAGATTTTATATAAAAAATAAATAAATATATATTCTCATAAATATAATAGCCATTTTAAAAATTAATTTAGTTCTTTAAAAATAATTTCAAGTTTATTATTTTTATTATTAACGTAAAAGCTAATTAATGTTATCTGATTTAAATATTTAAAAATTTGTATTTATTAAATTAAAATAGTGATGCAATCATTAATAATTCATTAAAATATAACTACACCAGTGTTTAAAAAGTAAGAAAATAAAACATTTTATATAAAATTTAGCATTTAATTATGGAGTGGTGTCTAGATGTGGGAGACAACCTATCAAGGATCTCCTATTTTTCATAGAATTCTAGCAGATAGCCTATTTAGGACTTGTCTTCTAGACTTTCTTCCCACGGTTGATGTAATTATGATATGGTTTCTATCCAGGGTTGGTATAATTATGCTTTCAATTTTATTTTATCAATATTTTAATTATTATTAATATTAGGTCTTATTTCTTTAATAAAATATTGAGCCACGAGTTGTTTGTTGATATTTAAAATATTATCACTCGTTATAATTCTTAATCTTACTCTGATTTATTTTTATTACTTGGATAGATATTCTTGAAAGCCATTAATGATGTATACAAGAGTATACCTGTGTGCAATTTTAGTTTCATTGGTGGTTTTTGAATTTATTGTATGATTTTTTTCTGTTATCAAGCAATATTTATACGCTTGAAGTTGCTTAAAGTTTTATTCAGTGATAAAGAATTTTTCTTATGCTTATGCATGAATAATAACTTGCAAACATTGAATTAATATCTGTTTTTAAAATTAATTAAAAGAATGTTGTTGGCTCCAAAACCTCGTATGTCTTTTTAAGATTTATAAAGTATATGATTTTTTTTCTGACTTCTAGATAACATAGTAGTTGCTAAAATTAGTTACATTAATGGCTCATTCAATATTTTGTCAGGGCACTTAAAAGTTCAGGATTATTAGAACTAAATCACCTCACATAAGTGTAAGATCTAGATTCGGGAGGTTTCAATGATAAGATTATCCCTTAAATTTTCTCTTTCAGATTTATTCGTCTACTAGCTTAATTTGAGAAAATCTATCAGTGCCTCTTACGTTTTTCAAATAACATCTGATTGATATTGTCTTAATTTTTTTGTTCTAATCTTTCTATGTCTATAATTTTCATGAAGTAATTTTGTAATTATCGAGAATTTTATTTTAGATTTCATATAATCACGGTGAAATGAATAAATGTTGAACAATTTGTTTGGCTCATTTCATTTATCCTCAATTCTACATAATTATTTTTTAAAATCTGTAATAATAACATCTGAAAATCTAATTCTATTCTTTAGCTATAACGCCCTCACTCAGTTACTAGCTTTAATGCCAGTGACGCTATTGAAAGAGAAGCGCTTGGATATCCGAGAGTCCTGGTTTTCCATTCATAAGGAACAAGTCTGGCTCGGTTTGGTGTGCCCCAGGCCGATTGTCAATAGTTATAAAAGTATGCCTGCATTTAAGATGTTTAGGTTTATTTCATTTATTTAATTTTTGCTAAATATGGCGTGAATGATCTCTTTAATCACTTTTGCCATTATCCTTTATTGAGACAGAATTTATTATTCAATAAAAATAAATTGAAAACAAATTCTATTCTTACTTTCCCTTTGAGCTTTGGATGGTAATCATTTAATGCTATGAATTAAATTATTTTCCTTTTTCCATCATACTGAATATAATCTATATATTTCATTATTATTTGTATCAAAGCTTCTTTTTCTTTGTTTTTTCCAATACTGGATGTAATTCAGATCAGTAACAGAAAGATTTAAAGAATACTCCCTCAGTAATTTAGCCTTTTAATTGCCTAGGCATGTCATTATTAAAATTGAATTCAGTATGTAAAAAAAAAAAATTGTTTTTCTAAAATTGTTGATACTTCTTTACATTATCCAATCTGTTTATTTTAATTAATAACTAATCTTGCATAAATTATTCAAATACACTACATTTGAGTCAACATTTTTATTATTTCATTAATATTTATTCTTGAGATTTGAATTTAACACTGTTTTATTAATAATGATAATGATCTGTGTCATCTTAAGAACAATAATTTATCATGGATTACAACAATATCTAACCAACCCAATCCTGTTCTGTTCTATTACTAAAGCACTTTATTGAAGATTATTGACATTTTTCTAGTTTCTAAGCAATTTGCTTCCACTCATAAAACTTAACAATTTGTTTTGATGAGAAGGAATGCGTTAAGTTACTTGGTATTTTCCTAGCCTTAAATGGTTGATTAGTCTCGCTTTTCTATTACTATTGATAACAAAATGTATTATTTTCCCATTGAAATGTTTTCTGTCAGACAACTCTGACTTTTCACTTTTTCGGTTCTGTTTTATTTTCATTTTTTGAAATATTCTCTTCCATTTTTAGTTGGGTTTATTCAGAACTTTGTTATTTTGTAATATCTAATGTTCGGTCTAACATAAATATATTTTTTTAGTTGTGCCCATTTTATTCTAGATGTTTGGTATGCTACTAAATGTTAAAATACTACTAAATACTTTGCCTATTCTATATTCTGCTTAGAATGGTTCAAAAATAGTTTTCTTTAATTTTGTTTTTAATTGTTTGATGTAAGGTTTATTAAATAATACTTATCCTCTATTTCACATAAACTTCCATCGTATTTTAAGTTAGCTGTGGAATTTTTCCAGAATTATTTAGAATTACCATTGTTTATGTTGCATGCATTGTTACTTACAGGCATTTGAATTATACTATATTTTTTTTTTTTGGTTCTGTCTCACCATCTGCCGCTTACCCATAATAGATTTTTGGCTCCTTAGTTTTGGTCTATTTATGATAGAAAGACATTGCTTTAAAATTTAATAAATAAAATAGATCAATAAATCTTTAGCTATCAAATATTTTATTATTAATCGTTACTTAATTATTATCGAAAACTTTTTATATGGTCTTAAAAATATGAAAATTAAATATGCCGAAATTTCAACTAATGTTTTAGTCATAGTCAAGTACTGATTTATGTTAGAAACCTTATGTAAAAAGCACTTGACGATCGTGAAAAATACATAGTAATAATAACATAGTAAATAATAAATACATAGTAACAAATTCATAGTAAAAATACATGTTGTATAGGCAAACAACATGACCCTTTTAATGCCCACCGAAAGTATAGTTTTATTTTGTATTTATTTATATTAATTTATTTCGAGATAAAGCTCTCTCATAATACGAATATTAAGTATCACAAGAACTTTATATGTCGAGAAGCCAAGGGGTGCAATTGACATTTTAATTATTTCTTTAAAACGCTTTTTAATATAAAACGCATATTATGGCTCTACTATGTATCCCTTTAATATTGAGCAATATTGTTTTATTAACTGACCTTAACTGCACTTAACTCTATCATTTAAAAAAAAACACTTGTACCTCTTGGCTTCTCATCCCCACATGTAATATAATAAAACATTTTAAGGGAATTACATGTTTCAAGGTACCCTAAGTCCAATTAATTAAGTCTCCCAAATTGGTCTGTGTGTTTGTATGTGAACAGCCCTGCTCAAAAACGAAAATTTGTACGAAACTGAAATTACTTATTTAAGGTAGATATATGTCGTAGCAACTTTTTTATCAAAATTGACGAATACAATTACCATGATTTTACAATTTTCTCGAAAACGGCTCCTACAATTTTGATAAAACTTGCCTAAATTCTTCTCCTTAAAGTTCTTTAACTCTTCTTATATGTAGTACATCACCGAGGAAATGCAGGAAAAAAAAATATGATGAAAAGAATATTTCATAACTCCTAATGCATGGATTTTATGATAAATTATGTATGAAATGTACATAATTAAATTCCCTAAAACACAAAGACAAAATTGATCTAAATCTGAACAGAATTAGCAAAGATACAGCGTATCTTGTAATGACTATAAGGCCCTTGATGGAATGCTGAGCGCGTCGGAAAGGAGATGGAACCTCCTCCACCAAGCCGCCAACCTGTTATCAACAGTACGTTCTACAATAATGTAATGTAGTAATGAAAAAGTAGAAATTATGCTTCCATGGAAACTAAACCGACACTTTTAAAATATATTTTCAGCTTGACAAACCAAAAATATATTAGTGTACGGAATTATCGTTTGTGCACTAAAATTGTTTAAAAAACTATTTTGTTGTACTTTTGTGAGAGAAAACGTGAAGAAGTGTATGCTGCTGTGTTTATTTCAAGTGGTGTTTATGTGAACTCTTTAAAATTATTTTAAAAAGATTATTATTAGAGGGTGGTAAGAGAAATTTATGTTATACGCGCACCGCACCAGATTTCTATCGTTATTTAAATTTAATTTTTTTTTACTGTTAGGCGCCTTCGCACTAAAAGGTTCTTCCTTAAGTGGTTTATTATTTTTTGTTGTAAATTTTTTTATTAATTTTTTAAACGTGTGCCTTTCATTTCCTCAATCACCAAAGGTGTGGTTTATTTGTTTATTCGATTGCCTAATTTCAATTGCTGTAATTCAAACTAACTTAATATAGATGTACTATCTCTTGTTTTGTTTATTTGAATTTATATGAATTCTCAAAACGTTGCCCAGTTGGTTATTAACTTTTGTTTGAGAGACTATTGGTTTTGTTTGATGTCTTCTAATAATCTCAATCGTTATCGGTTATTTGATTTTTATTTCTGATTCATGCACGTGCCCTACGCCAGTTGCCATTCAAACGTGCCATAGAACGTTCGAGTGTTAAAGAAGTCCTTTGTTTTATTGGCCTTCTTGATTAAGGACTTGTAATCTATAAGGTTATGGCCAGGCATTCGTTACCTCGTTTACTGCCTACATCCTGCATTGATTACTAATTATCAATTGTCAACTCTTACTGATTACCGATTGCTAGGCTATTATTTTCAAGGTAAATTTGAAGCTGCTTTAACTCAAATTTAAAAAAGTAGTTCAATTAGTAGTATTACTTAAATGATGTTTTACACCCAATGCAATTATCAAAACTTTGCAGTTATATCGTCTCTCAAAATTGTAAGTACCTTAACTGTTTTTGCATCTCTCTTTTACCTCAATGCGTATAATTATTATTTGTTGAATAAATACAAATTGAAATTGAATGCTAGTTTCCTCACATCACGTTAAAATCGATCCCCTCACGTTTAATTGAATGCGACCTCACGTCAAAACGACTTGTAGAGCAGAACGACTTCTTTAACGCTGGAAGTAGTTGAGTACCAAACATCCTCGTACCGCATTTTGTCAATGGATATTCGCTGAGAATAGCTCAAAGATTAATAATCTGGTACATTTTTTTCATCCCCCTCTTGTTGGAGTAGCCCACTCAAATTAGACTTTTGTTGCGAATTAATTCAAACAAATCTGGAAATGATTTTAATCCATTCTGGACATTCCAAATAAAAACGTATTATAAGTTTGCGATGGTTTCTAAGGAGAGCTAAACTCTTAGGAGCCAAAAATCCCCGAAGTGTTGGCATTTTTTTCAGATTTTTTAAGACATCAGAAGGGTTTGTAAACAATTTTACACTTACCTAAATTAAAGGGGATTAAATTTTGCGTCGAATGCTCTTCTGAAATATTAAATTTGGTTCAACAGTAAAATAGTTGTAGCATAAAACCATTTTAAGTTTGTGTGCAATATTAACACTGTCGAAAAAAAGCGCTGTACAAAAAGCGTCCAAATCTTAGCATACGCTGATGATATATGTATTGTTGGAAGATCATCGGCAGCAATGAGGGGCGCGTTTACTTCCCTTGAGACAGCGGCAAGAAAAATTGGACTTCAAATAAATGAAGAAAAAACAAAATATATGACGACAGATAACCGACAGACTGACCCAACCATCAAAATTGGCGCTTGGAACTTCGAAAAGGTAAATAGCTTTAAGTATCTAGGTTCAGTAGTAACAGCGGACAACGATATTAATCAGGAAATAACACAGAGGCTCGTTGCTGCGAATAGGTGCTACTATGGACTCCTGCAGTATATGAAAAGCAGATCGCTGTCTAGATCCACAAAGGTGAACATACACAAGGTACTAATACGCCCTGTACTGACATATGCGTCAGAAACATGGACAATGACTAGGGCCATAGAGCGAAAACTGTTGGTGTTCGAGAGGAAAATTCTCAGGAAGATATATGGCCCCGTTAAGGAAAACAACGAATGGAGAATCAGACACAACAGTGAACTTTCTGACCTCTATAAAGAACCCGATGTTGTCAAATATATAAGAATAACTAGGCTTAGATGGGCGGGTCATGTCTTACGGATGGATGATAATGTAGTCCCGAAAAAAGCATTCAATGTCGAACCAATTGGTAAGAGGAAAATCGGAAGACCAAAACTGAGATGGCTCGATTGTGTGAGTGGTGATGCCAGAGCTCTGGGAATCCAGAGTTGGTGGAAGGACGCACGAGATAGGGAGAGATGGAAGAAGATTCTTGAGGCAGCCAAGATTCAGTAATGGATTGTCGCGCTAAGGATGATGATGATGATTAACACTGTCGAAACTTAAAAAATAATCTTCCTTTATAACGAGACTTTAAATGCTTGAAATTTCGCCAAGTTCTGCATTATTTCTTTACTATCTTGAAAATTTCTTGCAAGTATCATTGGTATTATATTCTGAATTACCAAGTTGCTCGAATCGAAGTAATTTCTATTCACCGAAAGCTGGCCGATTGATACGTTGTTTCTCTTTCATTTCTTAATATGTATATACAATTTTTAAAAACGTATGTGGTTTATGTGGTTATAGCAGATCTCCGTTAAAGGTCGATTCACACACATCAGGCCTCTCAGCTCCGTCACTGTTCGGCGTACGGTCAGTCTCAGGCTCTTTTAAGTGATATTTGAGATGGCAACGCTTTCAGTGCAAGAATTACTTATTATTGCCACAGCTTTGGATGATGAGCATAAAAATGAAGGTAAACGGAAATGGGTGCATAACGCATGAAAGAAAAAGGATAGAGAGTAGGGTTCGCTCCGTTTTAAGGAATTGGTGAACGATGGAACAAAGTTTTTCTAATGCTTTAGAATGTCTGAAGGGACTTTTAATTTATTTTTTTATTAAAATGGTAGTGCATTGGAGGAAGCGGGAGAGCCATTAGAGGAAAGAGTTATTATTATGGTTGCATTTCTTTGTATATAAAATTGTGTTCGTGAAATTACATTGACAAAACAAATTAATTATTTGCATAATAATTAATAAATAAATTAATAAAACTGATTACAAAAATAAATTGACAGAAGTATATAAGTTGTTCATTTACGAAAATAGTTGCAAAGAAACAAGTGCGACTGACGGTTCGGATCCTGAACTGCGCCGGTAGAACGTAACAAGACCAATTTGGAAAGGGGATAAGAATATTTATCGACGTTAAAGGACACGATCAATAATAGTGTCATCATGCTAAAATATTGTTAGTATTAAGGATCGTGTTAAGGGCAATTCTGATGGAACGATGACCACATTGAAGAATATCCGGATGTTTTGATACCAGTCAGTCACCATTTGGTCTCGCCTCTAAAGGAGAGAATATTGACAGATCGAGTATTGTCTTGCACATCATTACGCCAGTATCAAATAAACTGAATAAGAATTAACAGCTTCGCTTATGATTACTGAGGCTTTATAAAAATTCAATGTCCTTAAAATATCTTTCGGTATCGTAGTCCAGTCAATGAATGATAGTAGAGAGAAATGAAAGGAACACAATTTTTTACTTTGGGACTCTGTTTGGACAATTAAGGAGGTAAACATACTAAAAGTTCTCATTCCTAGGAGGAGAGCGGGATGGAGGGGGAAGGTCTCTTTTTTTTTTCTCGCTTATATCTCGGAAAATATGCGTCGCTGCAATTAGATTGTTCTATACAAATTTAAAGCTGATAAGATTTGTCACAAGATTGAATTGTCCATTTTTTCGCTATCTCGCATAGTTTTCGAGATATCCGCACTCAAAATATGGTAATATTGAAATAAAGAATTTTGTCACATTTTTTGCCTTATTTGACTAGCTAACTCTTCAGCCCTTCGTCTTACGAAAAATTCATAAGAAACAAAGTTGTAAAACATTTAATTTTCTTTAAAAATATATATTAGTATTTTATCTTCAACTGTTTAAAAGTTATAGCTATTTTAACTTTATGTGCAAATTCTATGATTTTTCAGAAAAAAAAAAACTTTTGTATTTTTCAATGAAGGAATGAGAAGGTCCGGGAGGCGGTCAAAAAGAATTGACCAGAAATAGTAAAAACTATTTATTGGAAACCATTTTTGGCATTTCGCTTCTCTAACTCTATATATAAGCTAATTTATATGGACTTATACGTATAAATAGTATATAAGAAATATACAAGTAGCAGATAAAGAAGTTATATGGATTATATATAACTTTAAAAAAAAAAGCAATTTAAATTTTTTTATAATAATTTAAACTTTATAAACTTTATAATAATTAAATTTAACTACTAATATTATATAAATAATCATTTATGTTATTCAATTACAATTTAAGTCAATGATATATCAGTAAATTTCCATTTGTATGCCGAAATTCGATCAAATTCCAAGATAGGAAAAACATTTTTTTTTAAAGGGATTCACGTGCTATACTAGAACCTACGAAAGAATTGATACGGTTGGTGGGGTGATAGCTCCTCACTTAGTTGTTTCCTAAAATATGCTTGATAAGCTTGTCATCAAAGTCAATTATATTTTTTCGTTGTTTTCCTTAAATAATATTAGCTCATAACCCTCATCACCCACTGTATCTAAATCCACAACAATACTTATGCCGCTAAGGAAAGTATTTTTATATTCCTCGAAGTAATGGTATAAATCTTTAAAAAAAATATAATAATATGCGGCTTCTAGTTCAAATTCGGAAGTGTTGGTCTGCTTGATTACTCATGGGCCGGCCCGCAACCTGAAACCTTTTTTGTGTTCCGCCCGTCCTCCACCTCTAACCTTCTTCGCCCACTTCGATCTTCGTGACTACATTGTCTATTGTATTAACAGGTCTTGCATTTCCGCTTCTCCGTTTCCTAGTTTTCTATTTAAAAAATAATAATTATAATAAGTTCATTTTCTAAAACTTTCTGCCGTCATTACATGTTCGACAGTGAGTTTTTTATAATTTATTTCCAATATTAGCGAGAATATGTTAGAATATTTTCTTGTAGTTTTGTTTATTTAATATTTATGTGGAGTGTACCATCCATATATCTGTGATGGTTTGCCCTTTTTAAAAGTTCCAACAAAAAAGTGAGAAAAATTATCAGCATCCAGATTTCTCAAAGATTTGTTAGTCTTATTTTAATAAGTTGAGGCGGTTTCTTGGAAATGAATTAAGTATTAAAACCAAAACAAGCCGCATATTAATAACAATTACTTATCCATTTTTTTTCGTATTTTTAAACTTTAACTATTTTTTGGGGGAGCAAATCTGATTTTAAGGTTTCAATTATTAAAAAAAATGGCTTTCGATTATAAATTTGCTTTTCCTATAATATTTAGGTCTTTAGTGTTTTTCCAAGAGGTCTCAGTTTTGATACTAATGTGACTGTATTAACGAAAGTCCAAACTACATTCTTAAAACCTTATATTTTATTCTGATATTCAAGGTTTTTTTTTTTTTTTTTGAGGGGGATTTAAATTTTTTTCCGGGAGGGATTGAATATGAAGAAGGCAAACAATCACCTAAATGTAAATAATCGCCTGATTTGGTGTAAGATTTAAGGATAAACATGAAAATAGGATCAAAAACTATTGTTAAAATTACCAAAAATATTACTCAAAATACAAATTTTTTGTTGTTGGGTATGAAAATTAATTTTGTTCGTACATTTCAGGGGGGAGAGAGAAGATATATCTCCCTGATCCTTCCCCCCTCCCTCTGCGTACGCCACTGCTGATATTATTATTCTAGCATTTCGTTATAATGTGCCTAATTATACTAGAGTCAACAAAAGAATCGACACTATTGGTGGGTAGATAGGAGATAGACCCCAGCCAACCGTTTCGATTCTTTCGTTGAATATAGCATAGGGCAGGAATCCCTTTAAAAATATTTTTTTTTGTAATTATTTTATTTTCGTATAATGGAATTTGATCGGATTTTTGAGAAAAAAATTTATATTCATTAGTATATCATTGGCATCTATTGTAATTGAATAACATAAATAATTATTTACCTATGTTATATCTTATTTATTTTGTTTATATTACGAAGTGTTTTTTTAACTGTTCGTTTTGTCCGTACTCTAATAAGGAGGTAGGTAATTAGGACACTTGCCCCGGACGGCAGAATTTAGAGGTTGCCTAATTTCAAGGAAAATCTTCTCTTTAGGTTATTGAAAAATATTAGCTTTTGCTTTTTGATTATTTTGTCCTTAATTCAGAGTAATGTTATCAAATGATGATTTTTATTTCGAAACGTAAAATATCGTTATAAAACAGTTGACTTTTATTGAAGAGGGGTGAAAGAAGGAGCGGCAAAATTAATCTTGCCCTCCTGGCAAAAATCCTGGATTCGGTCATGTATCTTAATGTTCTTTGATTTTTCAAATGTTGATGTGTTGTTTTTATAAGTTATTTACATTCCTTTTTAAGTATTTGTTAGATATCTGAATTTCGCTGTTTCTTGAAAGCTCTTATTGCCCGCTGCTTTTACCGTAGCTCTCACATTAACGATTTGAAACCCTAAGAAGAGACGGATTTAACAATGTGCTGGCAACCGGATCTGAGGAACGGTCTTGCCTAGGTAAGAAGCGATCAGCAATGGAAATCAATCTTGAGACTGGACTAGCAAGATATTTCGTGATTGGCGTTGCCGCTTTTTTTTTTTTTGTATTTGCGTGCTTTGCAAATTGAACTTGATTGTTATTTAGAAGAAGAATGTCACTGACCTTGAGGGGGTTGATTAATTGGACCGACAGTTTATCCAAAGTTTGATCATGGATTGATAGTGATGGAAAAAGGAGTGTTTATCTTGGAGCTCTGATGAAAGCATGGCTTCGAAAACCTAAGATAAGGATACAGAGCTTATTTTGGAAATGCGCGTTAAGCAATAACGATAAGAAATAACCAGTTTAACAATGTCGCTATGAATGTTTATATTGACGCCGTTTTTTGAACAAGGCTTAAGCACCAAAAATTCGAAATTTAGGTTTCAATTTATTATGAGACGTAAATACCTCCTCACGATGTATCCAGAAAAAAATAGCATACTGTCTAAAAATCTATTATTGATGACGTACTAAAAACTGACGGTTCACAGTCTTCTCTCTAGTCTTGACCAGTGCTAAGAGAATAAAAATATATTGTAATTATAAAGATTTTGGCATCTTAATAAATTCCTATGGTACGCTTTAAAGAATAAAATAAAAATGTTATTTGGAGAAAAACCGTTATATGTAATGTTTAGTAAATGGCGCTTTCGCATTTTTAAAAAACTACGTCGATATGTCTATGTGCATTAAGGCCAGTTCCACCAGAAACACTTCTTTTACATTCCTCTACTTCTACATCAGTTTTCCTTAGTTATGTTTTTATCGGATATCGTACCTCCTACATAAACACGCCGTAACCCTGTTACATACTACATATTATTAAATATGTTTAAAATAATTTATAGATGCATAGATATTGTCTTTCCTAATGTTTTTGTTAATTTATCAGTTTTCTGAAGATATACACTTTCCCAAATACAGAATACACAAAAAGGGCCTGAAGCATTTTCCTTTAGTGTTAAAAGAGACTTAAGGCCGTGAAAAACTGTTACTTAAAGGATTTAACAACCGTATGTACCCCAATTAAGGCAAGAAGGACGGATTATCCTGCAGGTTATTAACCTATTCCAGAATGTGATGGCTAAGATTCATTCTGTGGATATGCTATAAAATTCAAGTGCTGTAGGCCGTGTTTGAATCGGCTCCGCTTTTTACTCGAAAATACTGAGTGGTGCTTCAACATACTTCTTGGGTGGTCGGCTTCTTGAAAAATTGATAACGATAACAACACATGACGATGAAAAGGTGCGTGTGGGAATGAAAAATATATTTGTCGCGTATGAAAGTCCAAAAACACGCCGAATCGTCTCGAACATTGCAGATGAAACGTTTCCGAAAGTGTATTTTTTCTATATTAATTATAACACTTCGAACACGGTCTTCAATGTTCAAATTAAATTTACTACCACATCCTGAATAAGGTTGGGCTCCTAATTATGCACATATTTTAATATAAAAAGATTATTTGTAATCAAGAAATAGTAATTCTTACAATTTTACACCACTGCTATAACGATTATCGTAGTAAATTACTATATTTTTACCCTAAAATAATACCTTTCTAACTCAATACAGATGTCAGAACGCTCCAAAATTTAATTATTTAATTTTTAAAAATTGGTCTCTAATATTTAATTTTACTTTTTCTTCTTTTTTTTTCTACGATAATGTTTATAGCGGTGTTATAAAAATGTAACATTTACTATTTCTTGATCATAAGTAATGTTGTTTTACTTTAACGTTACTAACGTATTAATATTAAAGTATTAAAGTATAACATATTAATAATATGTATATGGATAAGAACCTAGCCTGTAAAGCCGTATTTATGTGTAATATAAAAATATTATTCGTGATCCAGAAATGGTAAATTTTAGGGCGATACAATTTTTTCAAATGAAATAATTGAATTTTAGAGCGATCTGAAGGATATGTTGACTTGATATAGTGAAAATGGTTTTCTTCTACGGAGTGAAGCATATTAACAGAATTGTTTTTATTCAAAACTGGTGTCAGATTTATTTATAGCACTTTGAAAAATTTCATATTCAAATTTTCGTGCAAAATTAAAATTAAAAATTTTTGGCCTGAAAATTTTGTCAAGGGTCATATTTTGAATTAAATAAATAAATAGTTTAAATAAGATTTAAAGAATCGCTCATAAGTCAGGAACCCTTTGAACGATTTAAACCAAATTTGTGGCACCGGTAAAGGTTCTAAAACTACGCGATTTGCTTTAACCTGTTTTAGAACAAACGTTACACACGAAAAACTTTAATTTTGTTTTTATGTGATAATCACCTTTTTTTTACTCAGTCCTTCTAAGATAATACTATAGTTTTTTATATGTATACAAAGAAGAAACTCCTCTCTTTTTAACGAATCTATTCGTACTTTTGAATTCTAACGAATTTAAAAGTACGTCAATATCGGGTAAACTGAAGACGGGGTACAGAGCTTCAGTAATTTTGTGGCTTTCAAAATTTTGAGCTCACCCGGAACTGATAATAATTTTTTTTATTTTCGATAATTTTTTCAACTTTAAATTTTGGATGTGCTGAATCCAAACCTGCCATCGTTTTTGGTGTGAAAAAATCTGCAAGGCTAGTTTACTTAATAATTTAAACACTTTTTTTCAAATTCTTTGACCAAAAATCAATTAGTTTATAATGTTTATATTTTTCCTTTAATATGCTCTAAAAATCAAATTTTTATCTGAAAAAAAAACACATTGATATAATTTTTCAAACACGAGATATAAAATAAAGCATTTCCAGCATGCTTTATTTTTTTCCTCAGCTCCTAGGGCCCATTGTACAAAACGGTAGGATATGGGCTGACTTTTCTTCAATGTAGAATCGCCCAAAACAATTTGATCAAAATCGGTGATGGATACATCGTGCACTCCCCCTGTAAGTGACTTTTGCTTGAACGCCGACGATATGTAATATGTTTATATATAATAATATACGCAATTTAAGCTATATACAAATGGCTGACATGACATAAAATGCAAAAGCTGCAAATGATGATGTCAGTCAGATCGATATATGAGTCAGTCTCTACGCTAAGGTTGACCTTTCTTTCCGATTTTTTATCGGCTACTGGAAAATTAATTAAATTAATTGTCACTAGTAAACAATTATGGTGGAACACTAAAAGATTTTAGTTCTCCAATGTTGTATTTTCTATTGCACGAATTTCACACCATTTAACGTAATTCCCTATTAAATGTTTCACGAAAAAAAAAAAAAAAAATGAAGCAAATTAAAAAATACCTTCGTTTATTTAAATCAATCCATCATGCTAACTGTAAATATGTAAATTCAAAATTGCGATTTAAGTATATTTTTTTTTCACTTTATACGCTAATTATTAAAGCGCCTATTCCTGACGGCTAAATCGACTTCGCTCTATTATTAAAAATAATATGCTATTATTCTATATCCCTTGATTCCATTTTTCAGCTGTCGTTCGAATCGTACTCGTAAGGGAGAATATATCTACCTTATTGTATGTACTCATATTATATTATTCTTGGTAATACTTTTACATATTTTATAAATAAATATAATATATCAATTTTAAATTTAACTCCATGTAAGAGAAACTTTTGAAGTTGTGCTATTGTCATAAAATGTCTATCTTTCTCCGCCCGCGTGATGCTGTTATCAGGTGTAGTCCAACATATATGCCACATATATCCAACATCAGAACGTGTTTTGTTCAAATTCATTTCACCTATTTCTTTCAGATTAAAACTGATGCAAGATTAATGATGTTTTGATATACTATTGATATTCTTAATTTTTTGCATGTAGTATCCATGAAATATTCAGTTACCACCTTCTATGTTTTCATTCTCTGCGTATAACTTACGTTGTGAGTTTAAAGTTTTATTTTTTTTATTTTTATTTTTTTAAGGTTTACTTATATTCCTTAAGTATTGCTACTCAATTCACTGATTATTATTATAATTTGTAATAACAATTAGTGAAATCACTTGAAGTATCTATCCTTAAAATAAACAGTTTTACCAAAAGCTTAGGCCAGCAAGCCTGATCTTTTATTAAATTAGATTAGTTTATTCTGGCAACCGTAAAATTACTGGATCATTAACTACCCAATTAAGTTACTCTTACAAATTCGAACATTCGAAAATTCTGTTATAAAGTAGAACATCTGAAAACGTATCTTAAGCTCAATTTTTAGAATATCATAAATTTTCCAATTTTACTCCCGCAACCACTTAAAGATGTTGATGTACTTTAATCGATTGTATATTTTGTTTTTGAGTTGTAAAAATATTGATGTATAAATCAGGGGTTTAAACAGTTATTTTGTTTTTACAAATGAGTTCTGAACTTTAACAGTTTGAAAACAACTTTTATCAATTAGAGGCTATTGGAAAAAGTTTTTTTCCAAAACTTAAATAAAATTTCTAGATTGAAAATGTTTTACTTCTTTAATATATAAGTTATTTTTTTACCTTAAATAATTACAGATAACTATTTCTAGAATTAACTTATTTAATAATTAAAGTTATACTTATGAAAAAAAACAGACTTATGGAATTACTGCCAACTATTAAAAATTAGAAAATAAAACAGCAAAATTAAGGTAAAATAATTTAGTTTTTGAAATGATTATATTAAAATTACATTAATAATTGAAAAATATGTAGTGTTATTTTTGTTTTTTTAAATTTTAGAAAAAAAGTAAGAAAACCCAGAGGATGAATATATATTTCGAAACGTTGGTTTGTTAGGAAAAAAAATAAATAATATTATACAAATAAAGATATATTAAGGGAAGTTGTGTTTGTTCGCAAAAAAAAAAGGAAAAAAATAAATAAATAAAATTGTAATTTAGTGATGTCAAACTTCTGAAAGTTGAATAGAAATGAAATAATACACATATAATAATAATAGCACAGTCTTCATCTGGATTCAGCTCCACCCATTCCTATAATCCTTCTCGAAGCTTTAAAAATAAGTGTTAGAAATAAATAAATGTTATGTATTGATATAACAATTAATATTAATATTATGATATTAAATTATAATAAATTAAATTAAATTATGTAAATATGAATTGTACTATTTTATAAAATTCAAAAATATATTTATATATATATTTTTTTTTTGAATTTTATAAAATATAAATATAAAATATAAATATAAATAGCATTTTGAGGAGCGGTTACAAAAAAAATTTTCTTTGTTGATTACAGAGGTCTATTATTAAAAATAATAAACCAAAACACAACAGGCAAAATTATCAAATTTGGTATAAAAGACATATATTAATATAAATAGCATATTAGATTTTGGCTAAAATTGTACTTTACTTATAGGTCATATTATACTTTCATCAAAAATTACATTACAACATAACGCAGAACATTTCAAATTTTGTATATTAGACTTTTACATCAATCAAAATAATATGCTTGCTTTTGGTTAATATTGCCTTGACGGAAATGGTATTTTACATGAAGGTCATTATAAACTCATTAAAATTATATTAAAATATAATGAAAAACATCCTCAGATTTGGTATATAAAATTTGTTGTATGTCAATATAAATAACATACTAGATTTAGGTTGAAATTGGCTTTCCGAGAGTGGTACTTTATCCCCAATATCGGTATCGATTTTAAAATCTATAGTATTTTCATAATGAGGGCCCCCGATAACCCAATAATAGACACAATATTGAGGATATCCGAGAAGTTTAAATAAATAGATATGTGAGCTCGCATTTTCATTGTCGATAGTATTTTTGTAATAGGTGCCTCCGATAACCCAGTAATGCACCTCAATATCGAAGATATTCTAGAAGTTTAAATAAATCGATACGTGGGTTCGCGATTTAAAAATCGATATTATTTTTGTAATAGGGGCCTCCGATAAGCCAGTAATGGGCCTAAATATTGAGAGTATTCGAGAGGTTAAAATGAATAGATACAAATACCTCATGAAAACAAGCCACGTTGTTTAAACACGATAGATAATTTAAATAACCACAAACAACATAATTATATAAACATGATTTATATTAATTTATTGAACGCAAAAAAGTGTGAGTGTCTTGGAAACGGTTGAATATGACTTGGTAATGCTATTAATTATCTGATAACTATAGTTATTAAATAATTATAATTATTAAATTATTCTTAAAATGAATAACAATACAGCTTTTCTCCGTTTTTCGATAATAATCTCTTCAATACAATTTAAACTCTCTATGAGGAAAAACTGATTTGAGATACACGCTGCCTGCTACACCAGGCAGTAAGCAGCACGCTCCCCGCCTATCTGACCTAGGACAGGTGCATTTACATCAACTTTATAATTGAAAACGCTGCACACCAATCCCCGCTGCCGCTCTCCACTCAGGCCACAACCTAAGTCAGTCTCCATTGGATTTCAATACCATGTGGCACGGCTGAGTAAGAGGAAAGATTGCATGGTGTTTAGTCTTAATTATTGCTCATAATTATGGATATGTTTAAGATGATTTGTTTTATATCAACTATCTTTATCTTAATTATTTACTTATTATGCTGTTATTTAATTTATTTATTTAAATTATTTGGTAGGTTATATTATTAAAAAAAAAAGTCCAGACGTTGTCAAAACGATTTTAAAATTATAAATCTTGTATTAACTTTTTTCCTTGATCTCCCAGCTTATATGAAGATACTAAAATAACAAAGTATTTGTTTATGTATAAAAAGATTTGAGATAGATTTTTATCAGTTTTCTCTTATATCTCTCAATTAATCGAAATGCTTAGCCCGCATTATCGCTTGTTTTCAATAGGTGGACGTTAACTGATGGAACGTCGATTCCAAGATTAGACATTGAAGCTTTGTGCCGCGTTTTTCAGATAGGTTCAGTAATATTCATTGTAAATTGCAACATAGCTTTTCTGCTAATATAGGGCAGACGATACCATAAGATTTGGTCCGCGATATTTGAGCTTTGACATTCCAAGGCCGGCAGTATTACGTAGTCAAAGCATTGAACAACCTAGCTATATACACCCTTTCGCAAGAGTAGCCTGCATCAAAGGAAAGATTGTCTTCTGCGCTGGATGAACGAGTCAGATAAAACCTTATCAGTCTATACTGTTATATTTCTGTGTCATGCAGGAGGTATTGCGCCATAGTCCAAGTGTTTTGATGTACTCCTATTCCGTTACTTTTTTTTATATGTTTAATTACCCATTAGTAGGGAAAACAATAAAACATGAATCTATGGTTTTCGACCTTGTAATATTAGAGAAGACAATTGCTGTTTAAGATCAATGTCGAGATGAAGTCTAGGTATGTATGTGTGTCTCTCCGGTATATAATTTCTCTAAACTTCGGCTCCTGTTTTCTCGACCGGCTAATTTTTTTGTTTGAATTAACAATACATTTATACTCAGGAGGTTGGTCAGATCACATTTTAAACCTAGCCTTGGAACAAGAATCTTGACTATAACCAGTAATTGTGTTTCCAAATTACGGCGTATACGTTCCTACTATTAAGTTTTTGTTTTTTTGCCTCCTGTAAAGTTGGGTTTTTGAAAAAAGACATTTTTCATTATAGGCAATCCATATTAAATTATTATTTAATTACTTTCTCTGGTCTGCATTAACACCAGATTATTTTCTGAAACTTCCAGGGTTATGTTTTGTGTCCCACATTTCAAGTAACATTTAGGAAACATTTAATAATAATTTTTTTTCAGTGAAATTCCAATTTACATATTACATTAAATTTCTTCATGTTTTGGCCATGTTTTGGAAATATATTATTCCGGAATTAATATTACTAAGAATTAATTTAAAAAAATAAAATTATCCAATAACTAAATGGTTTTTGTCTTGTCCCAAATGAAATTTTCCTTAAGTTTGTACGTATTAATTCTAGAATATTTTTAAATCAAACATTAGATTTGCAAAGTCGTGGAAGTGCTCGGGTAATTTCATTACTTTTAAATGCATTTTGTCTATATCGGTTTTATGACTAGATTTACTATTTTTAATAGATTTGATCAATAGTAGAATAAGATTAAGAAGTTTATATATATATATATATATATATATATATATATATATATATATACGTATACCTCTGAATTTTATTATTGCTATACCTAATGAATTGAATTACGTTGAATGTAAACAATGATTCTGGGTGATTCCTATTTTATGCTTTCGTAAATTAAAGATGTAACAGTTTCAGATATTAACAGTTTCATTTTCACTTATTTCCTCGAAATTAAATTTAGGATAGTGAATGAACTTTATTTGCCAAAAAAAGTACAAAATAATTTGATCTGAATTATAAGATCGTGCATTATTATTATTAATAATTTTAAATCGCAAACAGTTTTGTTAAATATTTATTAGGAATTTTCCAATTACAGTAACCCGTTATTCTGGTTGCCTTAGTGGTCAGATATATCGTCACCTTAATTATAATACCTCTTAACTCCGAGTTTACGCATATGTAACTTCATATAAGGGTTTATAATTAGGGTGAAGATATGATAGATTTGTGATATTCATAAGTTAATTTCAATTATTGTAATTTCTATTTTATATTTTTTATATGGTATAGAGTTATCATTAATTAGAAAATTGTCTTGAATAGCTGAATAGTGTTTCTCTGGTTACGCTATATCATACTTCATCTTGTAATGGAATGTTTTTTTCAGAAAACTACAAGATCGTGTGGTTAGAACATATTTATTAAATTTTCAGTAGAAAATAAATGGTTCGATTTTTTTAATGATGGAATGTAAAACTTTTTTGATTATCTCGAATTACTTCCAGGAAAATTTTTTCGTGAAAATAATTGGAGGTAACAAAGTTAAAATTAGTTATCAGCACCCTCAAAATGTAAAAAAGCAAATTTTCAGAACTTCTCAAAGACTTTCCACCGAGATCCTTTTCTGGTCCCTATTTGACTGGACTTCTTCGTTTAAGAGTGTACGCACCTAAACGATACCCTTGACAAACATAATCATACAATACAAAAATGTAAGGAATTTAGAATGGTAGGGTTGGGAGAAAAAAATTTGAGACCTCCAAAATACTTCTCTAACAGCAACTCAATTCACATTCAAATTTTAAACCCTCTAACTCAATTTTAAGGGATCGTTGAGGTGCGCGAATCCGATTTACTGAAAAACTGCGGAGAGTGGGAGGAACCCTCCGAAATCTCCAAATTCGTGTTTTAATGTTTATGAAACGAATTAAAAACACTTCAGATCACCTTCGATAGAGCGCCAAAGTCAATTATTTTCTGGAAAAATACGACTAAAAAAAGATATATTCACAAATAAGGAATAAAAATAAGCAAGTTACACAATAATTAATTATGCGAAAAAATAAAACAATAAAAATAGAATAAGTATATCTTATTAATACTAGTAAAAAAAAGAAAAACCTTATCACAGAAAAACACAGTTCAATCTTCTTATTCAGCCTTTTTTTTTTTTACTCCTCCTTTTAAACTACTTCATTTTTTTTATCTTTAGTTCGTTTTTCTGGTTGCCTTATCGTATTTTGAGATTTTTTTTTTTTTTTTACATTGTACCGTTAATGGTTTTGCTTTTTAGCGTGACAGATAAAATGTACCAGATTGAGGAAAGTTACATTTTAAATGAAGAAAGTACGTTAGTAACGAACTTGTGCCGGAATAACTACAGTTTTTAGGTAGGAAGATAATAAGGTATTTTGTGATATAAGCACCGTGCTGTATCAGCTTTTTTCAAAGATTTACTTTTATTACCCAAATTTTTCTTCTGGATATTTCCCCCCTTCCCTTCCCCCGTAAATAAAATTGGTTTAAAGTTAAAATATATCGAGCGTCGAAGTCATTATCGATAAAAGGTTAGTTGTTTTTATGTATTTTAACAGATAAAACTTTATAATTGCTGTTTATTAAATCCATTATTAGCTACTTCCAACCATAATTATGGTCCCCTAATATATAAATAAAATAATCATTGCCGAATTAAAATAAATAATACTTAAATATCTAAAAGAAGAGAATAATTTTTAGCAATACTAACAAAAATATTACAAAACATACTTGAAGTAAAAATATCATGAGCAAGAGAATAAAGTAGCGACAGACGCTGTTTTAAAGAGATCAAGGGCGCTAGAATCTCCTTTTTGAGATTGCTTCCTATTCAACAAAAAACGTGACACTCAAAGAAACACAAAATTTAATTTTCTACTTTTCTGTTTGGAATCGAACCAAGGTCCATATGAGCTTTTATGTTGCTCTTGAGGTTCAAAATCGACTTCTGAAGTTTGCTGTTATACCCTGTATACTGAGCTACTCCATTCCTTGTCCTAAACTTAAGTTTTTTGATTCTACTTTTAAGAGTTTTCATATAAACAAAAACTTTATCTGCAATTTCCTGCACAGGTTTGAAAATTATTTCTTGGTGAGCCAATACAATGAATGTCGATTTTCCCGATCTGCCTTGAATGAGTTAATAACTTGTGGATAAAGTGCTCCTACTGTCACAGTTGGTATACTGTTAAACGCAACGAGCAAACAAACAATGAGATGTTGATTGCTGATTACTTGATAAGGGATAGAAGAAGGAAATGACATGTTGATAAAAAAACTCGTATTTTCAAAAAAATCCGTGAGCAGTTGAACTCCGTCACTAAAGTCGTATTTTCCCACAAAAGGCCGTCACTAAAGTCGTATTTTCCCACAAAAGGCAGTCTCCTAACATACCGAAATTTAAACATGAAATGACAATTTACCTGATTATAAATATATATATATATCAGACATCTCCAAAATTTTCCATAATCGTGCTCTAGGGGTTATGAAACGGATAGAAATCGCAGTCCCGCCGCTCACCGCCGACCTTCGACCCACTGCAATAGTCTATTTTTTTCGGGGAAAAAACGACTAATAAGGCATTGAAATAGTTTAAATAGCCATATCTTTCCTAACAGCCGTTCGATTTCGATGAAACTTCTTTTGTTTTATAGGTAATTTAATTTCTTTTCGAATGCAACAGGTTTTGAGCTGCCTAACTCAACTTGGAGGGGCTTTAAAGGTGCGCAAATGTTTTAAAAAATCGGAAAACCCAGGGGAGTGGGGGGACCAAGTCGAGACCAAATTTTCAGCCCTATAAACTAATATGGTGGAGCTGTGGCGATGCGCAAAACTTAAAAAACGCCGAAATTTCAGGTAAACATACCGAAATTTTGACTGGAATTTACCCATTCTTTAATGGTATTGTTCTGCCTTGAAAAAAGCCCTACATACCGAATTACGGCTCATTTGACCCAAAGGGGACCGCTGGAGGTGCTCAAATGTAGCGGGAAAAAATATATATATAAATATATAACAGACATCTCCAAATTTTCCATAATCGTGCTCTAGGGGTTATGAAACGGATAGAAATCGCAGTCCCGTCGCTCACCGCCGACCTTCGACCCACTGCAATAGTCTATTTTTTTCGGGGAAAAACAACAAGAACTGCGCGCACACCAGTAACATAAGAGGATATGTGAAGAGGAAAAAAATCATCCTAGTATTTAGGATTAAAGAATCAAAAATCGTTTTTAATCTCAGCAATCCTCTGGTTTATTGTTCAACTGTCTGAAGATTTTTGTAACAATGAACCACTATATAAGCTGACAATCCTACCGCAATACCTTGGATTATGGTCAGAGCTGCAGCCTACAACAAAGAATATTGTCGTTCGTCCTTGGTTGAGATGACACCAGGTGACTTAAATATCGATTTCCCTTGAGTCATTTTTCAATTCTAAGACGTAAAATAATCTACGTTTTTCCACTGATCTGGGAAATGAATGTTTTATTTTTGATTTTTTTATGCTTGTTTATTACTTTGTTATGATAGGCGCAGATTGCTAAAATGATCTTTCAACATGATTTTCTGTAAATTTTATATTTATCAGAAAAAAAATATGCCCCATGATTTTTTTTTGTCTTTCTCCCGCTGCTTTAAGGTGGTCAATGTCGATCACTGCAAATATAACAATGAAAATATGGAGTGGAGCAACTGGAGTGTTGGGAATGAAGACGATTTTAAAGGCCCCACTGATGTTCATTCCACTACATAGTTTCATTTTTTACTGATTGGGAATCAGTTATTGAAAACTATTCCACAGAATGTATAGGACTTCGAGTGATGTCTTAAGCCAAAAAAAAGAAAAAAAAAAATTTCGAACTCATGAATCCTACAACCTCCTGGAATTAATTGAAAAGAATATTAACAGACAGAAGGGAGGAAGATATTTGACACCCAATACCTGATTGATAATTTTGGTCGTACCTTTTTTCAATAAAATTGAAGAAGTTGTTTAACACGTATTTTATAATATTCCAGTCTACAAAAATTTCAACACACCGATTTATATATCTGAAAAGAATTTCATTCTCATAGGACCTCTATATTAACAAGAACATTAAGTAATTTAATCTTTACATAAAAATATATATATATATATATATATATATATATATATATATATATATATATATATATATATATATATATATATATGCTAAAGAAGTAGTGAAAGTTTAAGCATTTTAGAAATCATAAATCCACAGAAAAAGTTTATTTCCTTTTTATTCATATTTATATTTTAAATAATTAATGGTAATGAAATAAACAAATTCTTAAATTATTCATATCAATATTTTCGTAACATATTTTATTTAACCAATATCCTATATTTTGGTAGAGTTTGGATGGGAGGTGCGGTCAGTGAAGAAGAACACACAAATAAGAGACTTGTTTGTGTGTTCTTCTTCTTCACTGGCCGCACATCCTAACCAACTTCTCCTACAATTATTTCTATGGTCAACCATACTTCCACCATCGTAAATTTTAAATATACTGCTTTTTGCTGACCCACAATTTTTGATCATGTTGCAATAACCACTAATAATACTAATTATTGTATCAAAATATATATAAAAAAAAATTACTTCTGAGCCACTCACCATACAATTATTAAACCTTGGCCATTTATTATTGAGGAGCTTTATATCAAAAGTGGACCTCTCCGTTTTCACTTTTGTTTGCGAAGTTATGGTAAATCCTAATTTTTCTCCATTATGAGCTTCATTTTTGCTTGAAAAAAAATAAAATTTCTATTCAATTTTCTATGGGAGAAAAACGCATTTAGCAGAAGTGGATCTTATGTACAGCTTTGGGATACCCACATCTGAACTCGTCGAAATTTGTTTTGGTCGAAAGTAGGATGTCCACTTTTGATAAAAAACTCATCAATTATTGTCGAAAATATTCCTGAAGCTCTTCCACATTTTTAATTGTGACTGAAATCAATTTCAATATTTTTATGATACAATATTATAATTAATTAATTAAAAAATATAAATTAATATTAAATATAATATAAGAATAATATATTTGAATATAATAATATATATATATATATATATATATATATATATATATAAATATAACATATATAAATATTAGGCCGACCATTGACGATCATTCGACGCCAAATAGAGCGTGGAACTACCGTGAGTGTGAAAAACTGTGCCGTCGATCGATCCACTCCATCAGTTTCCCTCACTGACGGTCGGTCGGTGTGATTAGATTTTGGAGTTGCGTGATTAGTTTTACGACCATTGAAATATCAGCCGCTCCGTATCACTCCAAAAAATCTACGCATTTGGCTTGGAGCGGTTGGTTGGATTGGAGTGATGTCTCAGTGGTGACCACTGCTAATCACTGCATATTTAGGTATATTTTTCAAAGTAATTTTTTAGGTGTATAATAAGTGTTTTCAGAAGATTTTTTTTTTGTTTATGAATATTTATCATGTGGTTTATTTCTCTAGAAATCAATCGTTAAGAAAAAACTTAAAGGAAAACTAATGTTTCAAATTCCATAAAAGCTGAAAATCTATTTAATTTTTTTAAATAGTTTTTCATTCTGCCACCCTTTTCATTTCGACGTCGTTTTTTGAAAAAGACGTTAGCGCCATTTAGCAAACTTTATAGGAAACACATGAAGTGTTTTTTCTCCATTTAATTACATATTTTATTTAAATGTTATTCTTTATTGTGTACAGTAGAGTTTAATTAAGGTGGCAAAACTTTTATAATTACAGTGTATTTTTAAGGCTTTTAGCACTCACTGGCCAAGACCTGAGTGATGACTGAGAGTCATCAGTATTTGATGCTCACGTCATCAATAGTCGATTTTTAGACCATTCTAATATTTTTTTTCTCGGTACATCTTGAGCGGGAATCGATAGAGGTGGTGTTTGCGTCCCCCTTATAAATTGAAACCTAAATTTCGAATTCTTGGCGCTTAAGCCTTTTTCAAAAAACCGCGTCGATTTGTGTATTGTAATATGAATTAGGATTATTTTTTATCATCCGTATAATTTATTATTCGTTATCTATTTAAGTATTTATATCCTTTTAATCGTATTATTTTATTTCTTAGATTATTTATTAGATGTTATTTATTCCACTGTGCTTATTCAGCAATGTTCGACTGTTTGCTAGTAAATGCTTTGTCCTCAGATAATGTTTTTGAATATTTATTATATTGATTTTAAAATAATTATAAATTAAAAAATAAGTCCTTATATGTTATTGTTAGATAAAGCTAATATATTTTATATATGTGTATATATATATATATATATATATATATATATATATATATATACCATATATGAAAATGCTTGTGAAATAGCTTAATTTTTTCTTAAAAATGGTACAAGTGAAAGTAGGATTATATAAATTGTGATTTATGCTACGGTCTGTTCCAATTTTTTTTTGGTGTTCCCTGGTTTGAAGGTCTCTCCAAATCGAAACCCCACAAATATATATTTCCTTCAAATATCCTTAACCCCGTAAAAATGTCACCATAAAAAAATTTGATGATTTTCCCTCTCTCCTAGGAAGCACGATTTCGCTGTTGTACTAAACGATTTTTATTAACATTTTATAAACTTTTGGTTTTAGTATTGGACTTAAGAGTATGATTTTGCTGGTAGTTTGAAGTTTTTTTGTTTTTTTTCTCGCTTGAATCAATATCTGTGACCGCATAATCAATATATTTGACTCTTTGGACCACGATTTGCTCACTAAGTGCCTGTGCTTCTTGACTTTCAATCTGTTGTACACAAACCAGGAAGCGTGCACATGTCTATTATTGATCGGAGCATGATTGTCGGTTAGAATGGTTGCTGAGGACAGAAACTCTGGACTTTCACATGCTATCTTATTACGATTATGCAATTCTAAATATATAGAAATATTTTAGGAAATAAAACCCACATCGTTTATTTAAGAAGGATTTTCTGATTTGCGGTAAAGATTTCATGGGTTTTATGTATCTTTTTGGGTTATTGTTATAAGTGGATAAAATCGTGAGTTTTTCCGTTCCATTAAGTTCCTGAATGATTTTAAATATGTTGTGTGTATATGTTAATTTGAACACAAAATTAATCGTATGCATGATATCCACTTTTTTTTCTTGCTTTTGTAAAAATATTTTTATAAAAATATAATTTTTTTTTTCATAACCTTTATTTGCTTATAGAGGTCATTAATAATTTCATGATTATTAATTACCCTTTTACTGTATCACTGAAACATATAATATTTTTCTGCTTTAAAGTTCTACCAATTTTTTTATCGCTGTCAAGTCACATCTATCTTAAAATATTTCTTTACCTAATCTAACATCTAGCTTACAATTAATTAACTAAATTTACATATAAAATGTCCTACTTTAAGCGTTAACATGAATGCGAAAATATTAAGTTTAATTTTTCATATCCCTATTTCTATTTCTATACTTGTAGAGAAACGGGCATTTGTGGGATAAAAATAAATAAAGACGATTTTAAAAATTTCAGTCCTTCATAGTTGGAATTTTTGCAGATACATATCATGCTGAATTATATTTATAATTAATACATCTTCGTATCTATTTGAGACTCAAGTTATACCGAACAGACTAGGCTGCATCTAATATTACTTAAATTAAGTATAAGTAAGCAGATTTTGGTTTAACGATTTCGATTATCATTCTGTGATCCAAATACGATATTGACTATGCCAATTATTTTGTAGAATTATGACAAAATATTTTAATGTAAAAAGTCTTAAAAAAACCTTTGGCTTCAACGCCGCCAGCTTATTACTTAACGGGGATTGGTTCTACAATCCGTTAAATTAAACTAAATATTTATTTCCAAAATTTATTAAAATCTGCAAAGCACTACTTCTTGTCCAGTAAGCCCATAAGGTAATGGCGTTGGGCTGCAGAAGCCATTGCGATTTTTGAGATTTTTTACATTCAATGTTTCCTATATTTAATTAATCACTCGTTTACTGAAGTTAGAAATTTTTGCATTGATTGTTCTTGAATTAAGCCGTAAAAAATTTGAATCGGACAGTAGGATGGAGATACTGAAAGTGGAAGACGCATTTATTTGGTTAACATAATTTATCTGATGGCGTTATATCTGTATTTCTGACTTATATTTGGTCAAAAATTATTTTCCTTTTGCGATGATTAATTCACACATTAATCGATTTAAAAGAAAAACTCTGAGAATAAATTGTAAGGAAATACTTCTGCCCTTAATATATGGAGTATTTTTCCAAATGCTTGTAATTTGAATAAATAATTCAATTGTAATCAACCTTCTTGAATAGGTTGATTTCTTCATAAAAATGAAAAAGGTTATCATCATATCATTTCTGGAATAAAAAATTAAATAAATACTCGAATGTCGCTAGGTATATTTATTAAGTTATACTTTTTGTGTGTTAAAAAAATCTTGACTCTTAAGTGTTCTATTTTTTTTATTCCGTGCCTACACTACAGTGCTCTCCAAGTCACTGACCGTACTCTAAAAGCTAAAGTAATTTTAATACTTCATTTCTTTTTTCGCCAATATATATATATATATATATATATATATATATATATATATATATATATATATATATATATATATATATATATATATACACACACACATATGTTTCAATAAAACACAAAGCCTAACACACGATCGATTTCCAAAGTGAGCAACATATGAAAAATAAACATTTTATAAAATTAAATTAAATTTTCTTTAAAATGTCTTAAAATGGGTAAAAGGTCTTTTTATTTTTCATTGTATTTTTTTTTTAGACTCCAGAATAATTTTAAAGTCATATTTCACTGATGTTTAAATAATTTTCAACATTTTTTATTTAGCATTGATTATTCGCCATACTTTGCATTAAAAACATCAGAGTGAAAAATTATTCCATCACATGTCAATAAGTAATAATCAATTTTCATTACCTATTTGCAGTTTTTTTTTTTTATTACAGCATTTGTTTTATTTTATTTGATATTAATCTTTAAGATGGCGGTTTCGTCAAAATTTTATCAGATGGGCTAATTTTATTTACATTATTGACTATTACTGAAGCAAGAAAATATTTTTTTCATGAGTAATCCATTAATTTTATTTATAATCAATCACATTGATATGATGTACTAACATTTTATTTAGCTGCTTGTAAACGCCTAATGAACAAATAAAATTTTGTTAATGTAGCAAGAAAATATTTTTTTCATTACTAATCCATTAATTTTATTTATAATCAATCACATTGATATGATGTACTAACATTTTATTTAGCCGCTTGTAAACGCCCAATGAACAAATAAACTTTTGTTGTTGATTAGTGACGTTGCGTAAAATGTAATATGCATTCCCAATAATACTGTTAATTTTTTTTTTGTTTATTGATTTTTTTTTTTAATTCAAGAGCGTCATATTTCAACAAACTGCATACTTCATTTATTCCCAAGACTAAAAGACAACTTAAATCAATCATATAATAAACTATAATAATTATGTTCGATATTTTTCAGCATTAGCTCATGTATTTTTTTAGGTGAAATGTGGCATTTTATTCATATAATGTATGTGTCTCAAACTACACCGAATTAACTATTGTAGTCTATTCGGTGTACTTTGAGGATAAACAAGTATTATATATTGTTGATTATAATACTCTTGATCTCTTCTCTAATTTTTCCTGAACTAAGTCCGCATGTAAACATTTGTTCTGATAACTTAGTAGTAAATATAAGTTTTTATTAACAAAATTGATATAATACAAAAATTTTACATGAGTAAAAATAATTTTAATCGCTTTTGTAATTTTATCTTTTGATAGAAGTTTTTACTTTTTCTGCATCTATATTACCATTCTTCTACAAGTCTTTTCATCCTCGACATTAGTACGTTGATCTCCTCTGAGGTCAGAACGTGGGCGTTCCTTTAACAGGAACAAATCGAGAACTGTCCCTGCAACTCAATTCAATTGCTCGCCAGTCCTCTAAGATGTTGAGCTGCCAATTTGAAACTTAAAACTGTCGCATCACAGCCAATTTTTATTTTTTTTCAGAGGTTTCGTCCTACATTTTTATTATATTGGTCTGGAATACATTCCTCTTCTTTACATTTCTTAGCTTTAATCTCTTAACCCTGCTGCTGTTCAAAGTTATAATGTACCGATTTATGATCGGGTACAAAGCTGTAAACCACTCTACACATTGTTCTGTGTAACTTGAGTCTCGAATAGTTTGCTATACGGCATGCACCTGGCACGCCTGCCAAAGTGAAGAGAATTTTTTTTAAACCAAAATAAATGTTTTGTTTTTTTAAATTAGAAGGTTCCGTCAAATGCACTTCAACATTTACCTTGATTGTGTAAGATACTTGATTTTTTTTCCTGTCTATATTCATACCGCTACAATTGTTTATTTTTTTTTCTCTTATTTTATCCAATAATAAAAATTGATTAATTTATTATAACTTTGACATCCATGCAGAGCAATGACAAAAAAACAATAATATTAAAAATTGTTGAAAATATATAAAATAACTTTTTTTTTTTCTCGGCTCATGCCTAACATTTTTCGACCTAGTATCACCAAAAAATGTTTCTTTGAAATATGTAATCCCACGTCCGTAGTCTCCTCTTGTTAGTAAATATTGCTCTGTTTTAATGAAATAAGTATCGGTTATTAAATAGAACTAACAATAAGTGTGGGAGCGGACGGGAGATGTGAAGAGGTGGGTTCCACGCCTTCTCTTGATTTACTTGCGATGCCGCCCATACACTAACCTTGCCCAGTCGCGATTCGATTCATGATAGATAAACAGATGTATTTACTATTACTCACGTGCGTCGTAAGGGTGTAATAAAAGTCAATTTATCCCATTGCTTTTCTTACATTGATCTTTGTGTAGTTGATTCCCAGTAGCGAAATATTATATTAGCAATACTGTTTTGCCATAGTTAACAAATTTGTCAAATGCCATTATCCTAGATTTAAAATATATATATATATATATATATATATATATATATATATATATATATATATATATATATATATAGTATATTTCATGGATTATTTGAATATAGTAGAATTGGTCATTTTATTTTTTTTCTGAAATCTCATTTAAATTACTTTTTTTGAGGGGCATGAGAAAAAAAAAAATTAAAAACGTGTACGTAATGCTTAACCATAAACCTCCAGGATGCTTGTCCGACTCGTGAGTAGGGATGATTTAATGGTGTTAAGAATAATAAAAGTAATTATTTTCTCAAAATTAGGATTTAAGATCCCATCTCTCATGTTTCAAAATAGTTATTAAAAATATATATCTTCTAATTAGTGCAGCGATTCGTCTGAATTCTCATTATTCGGCAATAAAATTAAAGCTAAAATGTGTGATGTAGTAAATGTAATTTATTATATTTTCATAAATATTTATCTATTTGCCAATCGTTAACTTAAATGCTAATAATGGACGCCAGTAGTTATTGCTTTGCAATGTAGAATCCATTTCAAATAATATCATTTTTAGGTTTTTAGAATAGCTGAACAGAAATCATACATAAATATTTAGAAAGAATATGTTAATTTGGGAATTAGCGTGTCTGAAATTCACAATTTCAGAAAGCAATTAGTTTTTGTTGTAATCAATTTTATTTTGTTGTTATAAAATTTATTTTATATTTTACAAAATAAAATGCAATTGACAGTTATGATTATTACTGGTTATTATTTATTTTTTTCTAAAAGTGGTTATGATATAAAAGTAGTCAGTCAAAATATAATTACACTGAAAAAATCGTTTAATAACCAGCTGAAAATTTTATAATTAAAATCTCTTGATGAATTAAATTTTGAATGGACCCTGGATGTTTTTCAGGAAAAAATGTACATATTTAAAGAATGCAGTATTTTAAAATAGTACATTCTTTTACAAGCAATTGTTTGAAGCTACTACAATTTCGTATTCTCCAATTGGATCTCTTGTATTTGTAGTCTAATCCACTCTTTTCAGGAATCAAAACTGCTCACTCGCTTGAATTGGCTACTCAATCTTTTCAGTGCCTATCCTCTCACTTAATGGAATGTGCTGCATCGCTCAGAATTATAGCCTGGAATACAGATTCGTCTTAGATTCCCTTCAGGACTTAGTTCACATTTTTTTTAATCCTTTATCTGTTTCCCAGGAATCACTAACTCATTCAAGATCGATCAGAAACTTAGTGGCTTCGAATACTTGTTTATTGTTGTTTTATTTACCATTTTTCTATTCGATTGTCCTTTGTTTACTAATAAATGCAATTTTAATTCTAGTATTAATGAATGTACCGATTGAAGTTGATTTTAAATGTTTTTATCAGAATAAAAATTTACAAATTTCTTAATGGCGTTAATAGAATGAGCGGATTACCTGTGTCATGATGCAAGAAGGACCATTTCGATGAGGAGATGGTTAATTGATTTAAAATCAATTACAAACTATTCATGGATTAAAATAAAAAAATAAAATAAAATCATCGGTTTCGTTTATGCTATTGAGATTAAATTTCGTTGCTTAGATCGACTTATATATATATATATATATATATATATATATATATATATATATATATATATATATATATATATATATTGTTTTCACAACCAAGCTTATGTTAGCGAAATGTTTACTGTGGTTGTTCTTGCATCAAATTAGAGATATATGCACGCAAAGACCGAAACGCATTATATATCGTAAAATGGTACAAGACTGGCCCAGTTTTTAATGGTTTTAATTAATAGCATCTACCAATATTCTTTTCGAGCCTTGAGAATTTTGCTCGATTGAATGATAAGATATATCTCAGCTTCCGATTCATGTATTAGGATATCATCCGCCATTTTGAAGCAAAAAGTGGTGGTGTCTAGTTAATCATTGAGCTGTGACATTTGGGCTAAATTTCAACGAATTCGACCAAGTTGTCTTGAAGAAAAACCACGGACGGCGAACTGGCGGATTTTATTTTTATTCAATTTTATTTTATAATAATCTCGAAACTAAAAACCTCTAATTTTAAGGGGGAATTAAAATTGTCTTTTCTTGGCCAATTACAAAGGTTAATTATTGAAAATAATAAACAAAAAACAATAATTTCATTACTACATGATGCAGTAAGGTTAAAAGGAAAAAGCCGAAACACCAAAACAGATACTTTATCTGACAAAAATCGAAAACTGTTGGCCCATTGTTGGTACCCCAACGTTCCCACTTCTTGATAAACTTATTTCTGCAGGTAAACCAATTAACATTTGAAAATAGTAAAGGGCGCATCTGTTATGTATAAAAAACTTAAACATGTCTGATTCCTGAAATTGGAGTCGTATGTAGCAGGTGAGACTTTCTTGAGAAATCTTAAAAAGTGCTCACTCACTAACGATGTATAAGCAACGACTAACAATCATTTATAAACGTTTTTTCGCGGGTTTTTGTCTCTCGCATGTCTGTGCTACTGGCGAATTTTTCTGTTAACGCCAAACTACGTTCTAGTAGCAGGTAAAGAGCATATTTATGTATTTGGCGCGTTCTTGTGTCATTTTTCGATATTATAAACTGTTATATTTTAGCGAAACATAGCTTCCCAAAAAGCATTGCTTTATTATCAAATAATTTATTTTTTTCATCATCGCCGACATTTCGGAGTATTTCTCCGTCTTCATAATACCATTATTCTTCAAAACAAATTTGTTTCTTATATCTAATCTTTATCCCTTATTCCTTCAATACAAATCATTTTGTTTCGTCTAATTTATAAAATACAATTATTCAAACATTACAAAATATTACGTGAAGTGCCCTTTTTTCTATAGTATCAAGTTCACATTGTGATTATATTCTATTAAGCTGAAGATCTTGTAAATTTGAACGCGCTTATTTCACGAACTACCAGTCCGATTTAAAAAATTCTTTTTTCGTTAGATAGACCGTTTATTGAGGAAGGCTTTAGGCTTTATAATATTACGCTACTATCTATACGTACCTATGCCCAAACATGCGTACGCTTCGTTGTTATGACAACTCCATATCCGTTGGACCACGTTGACTACACGAACTTTTTGATTTTGGTGTTGATGTAACTACATCAAGTCAACTGACCGTAGATGTAATTTAAAGAGAAGTTAATATACTATACCTGCCTACTTAGTTACGCTTACATATATGTTTATGTTTTGTACAACTAAAGTTTCACATCCTGTTTAATTTTTACTTAACCCTACAACTTAAGCGGAAACTTGGTACACAATAAAAAAATAAGTTCCTCTTGTTAGTTCGATTTCTTCATTGATCGCTCCCTCTGGCCAACTACTCCTTTAATTAAACGTGAAATTATTGTGTGAAAACATTATTTTGTAAATAATATGGAAGCATAAGAAAAAAAAAAGTGTGAAAACGTTAAACTTATCTAAGTGATACTTTATTGCCGTATATAAAAATTTATTGCCGTTATTATTCTGTTTCTAGAAAATGTTTGCAAAAAATGAGAACAACATATCATAGGTTATTTTTTAAAGGCTATTTTGTATTTTATTTTGTAAAATTAGAATTTATTTAATAATTTTATCACTTTAATATAAATTTTATTTTTAACTCTCTTAAATTATTTACTTAATTACTTCTTTTCTGTCGCATCTTTTTCATTTCTGATTGTTTTACTCGTGATTTGAATTATAAAATAGGCTATTTTTTTTTTTTAGCTTGGAGTAGAAGCATATGTGAAATACACTGAAAGATATTAATTTTTACTTTATTTTAATAGGCTGATTTTGTATGTGCTCGTAGTTGCAACTTTTGAAATAAAAACAAAAAAGAAACCCTTAAATTATGAAGCATTTCCTCCTAATTAATGATGCGGTAGACACCTGATACAGATCGCCGAAGAAGTTGGTGACCTCCCCGAGTAGGTGGATTCGGCTTCAGCTTTGTTTTGGCGGGAGTAATGCCCGTATTCACGGTCGTTCCCGCCAACAGATTTCGCAACAAGGTCCGAAATAGATACCATTCAGTACAATATATACATCACATTATTAAATTTACCCGCTAAAGTTATGAATATTATGGTATGAAATTAATTCCGGAGGGATGCGTGGGGTAGCTGAGTGGATAAGGCTCGTTAAAGGAAATCTTTAACTCTCGGGTTCGAGTCCGGCTGAGGCACATAATTTATTTATTCTGTTTTTCAAGCCGTGGTTAGCCTCAGTGGTCGGGAGACACTCCTAGCATGGGTACCCTTAAATCTGTGCCACTAGAATCCATGAAAGTCTTGGGCTCAGTACATGGCAAGGAAGTACTTTTTCTGTACCCTTAATTAGGTTAAGGGATAACCTTAACCTTGGCAATTCATTGAAAAGAGCTTTTGCCTCAGTAAAAAAACGAGGACCGGGAAGTGAAGGCAGTCGCGGTTATTCCATTTGCGCAGATGAGCCCGTGACCCCCCTAGCTTTATAAAAGAAAAATATTTTACTTTATAATTGTAAATAGAAATAGAAAACATTTATATGAAATTCTGTATATCAACAGACGCAGCCCGCACTGTTTAAGCAGTGATCCTCTAGATTGAGCTTGGTGGTGTAGAGGGGGCTGGGTTTCACGTTAAAATGGTGCTGTCTGCTACAATTGCGTCACTACAAAATTTGTGTGCCATCCAGCTCATTACTCAGGTGGAATGATTTTTAAGAACAGCTAATTTAGCGTACAAAAGTTAATTTAATTTTCAATTCATGTGTTAGTTATTTTCCCTCTATCAACAAACTTCTTAAAAAGAAATAAATTACTCTTTATTTTTCAATGAAAAATTACGCTGTATACAATTAACCCTTCTAGTTGTTTCGAAACCTGCCTGCTTTACACTTACTTAACCGGGGTAGTAAAATCGCAAAAACTGAAGGCCTCTTTACTTGTGACGGGTATTTTACGTCGTTAGTCACTTGAAAGATTATTTTTGTGAACCACCGTTGCCGCTCTAAAGAACCCGCCACTGGGTGAAGGTCACGAATTACTAAAAGAGCATTTAATCTGGTGGAGCTGGCTGACATAGAGGAGGGTGCTGAAAAGTGAAAAATGAGTGGACCTGATTCAGGTTACAAAAAAAAAAAATCGCTCTTTTTGTCCCTAATCATTGATCGCTCATTCAATTAAAGCAGCTATATCTTTAAATCATTTCAGGAGCGGATCGTCCACATTATCATAGACAAATATACCTTGCCTGTAAGAATAGTGACACTTTTTGTTCATTATTCCTGTAATTTCACTCATTAGACAATCCCCTTTCATGTCTTAATTCTTAAAAGTTTTCTTTTAGAATTAAATCCTGAGCTATTGTTATAGTTTCACGCTATTTTTTAAATTTTGAATTTACCGATTTTCTCCTTCTCCCTACCGCTTCGCAGTGTGAAGAGCCTGAGCTAAGCGTCTCTTTCCTGGATCTGCTCTCTCCTTTGCCTCCAGTCTATGTCACTCCTTTTGTAGACTTCCTTGCATTTTTCAAATACCTTAGTTTTGTCAATTTAGCAGGATTATGTTTGCAAAATAAGATTTTATAAAAACTGTAGGGTTCTGAGAAGTAAAAAAGCCCAAAAATAAAAAAATGATTCGCAAAAGTGAAGTTTAAATTAAAATGTAAAGTTCATTTGCTCCCCTGATACGTATATACCTAGTCCTGTCATAAATATTGTTACAAGGAAAGATATACAGATTTCAACAGAAAAATTTATTTTTTCAAAAACTTTATTAGAAAATAAAATTAGCACGCAGCACTTCTTGAGGAAAGCGCTCAACTTCTCGGACCAGAGATTGTTTGAGGCTTTCCAAGTTAGGGTGTGCTCTGTAGCCTGCCATCCTCTCCAGTTCGGAACAAAGCCGGTAAGCTAGTGGGTTGAGATCAGGGCTTCCTGAGGGCAAATCCGTGGCAGAGATGAACTCTGGAATGTTCTTTTGCAGCCACTGCTGAGTTGACCTGGTCTTGTGAGCTGGAGCGGAATCCTGCTGGAAAACCCTATGACTTCCAGTAAACAGAGGATGACAACAGGTTCCAAAATATCGTCCTGATAGTTTTTAGCTCCTTTTCACAGAAATGGAGCTTTGTGGTGCCATCAAAACAAACTCCCCACCAAACCATCACTGAGGAAGGGTGATGACTTCCCACTCTTCCAATAACTTCCTGGGCTTCTTTAGAGATGAGTGCGTACATACGATCATTTTGGCGATTAAATTTTTCTTCAATTGTAAAAATTTTCTCATCGCTAAACAAAATCTTTTGATGAAGACCATTGGTGTAACGGCCAAGGAGAACTTTGCATCTATCCACTCTAATTTTTTTTATGCAAGTGGTTAGCCTTTGTCCTGCCATTCTTCGAAATGCACCCATCCTAAGGTCACTTTTTATCATGCGAGACATTGATCTGACAGAGATTTCCATTTCCCGAGACATGATTAGTTATTTACGAATGGGATTTCTTCTGATTCGATCAGTCACTACTCTCACTCCATTTGCCGTTCTCATAGTGCGGGGACGGCCCGGTCGAGGTATGACCATAGGTCTGTCACATACGGATAGGATCTCATAATATCTATTTATAGTGCGGTACACGACATACGGCTGATACCCAAAGGTTTTAAAGTGTTGAAAATCTCTGACCTACATTTTCCAACTTTGTGTAATGCGATCACAGTTATTCGGTTTTCTTTATCACCCCACTCCATATTAAATAAGAGGAAGAAAAATACTAACTAATTGGGATTATTATCCTGACATGTAAATAAAATAAACTGTTTTTGTAGATCTTGATAACGAGCTACTTCCTAAGTGCCGACGCAGTCAAAAATAACACCTATTGGCCGATGCTATTCGCCTCTTTATTTCAGCCGTGACGTCATTGATGGAATTGACCTGAGATCCGAGGTATACAAACTCATCAACTAGTTCGAAAGAGTAATTGCCAATTTGGACAAAACCTCCGTTAGTTCCTCTTTGTTTACCAGCAGTCATATATTTGGTTTTGTTAGTATTAACAGCAAGCCCTAGCTTCCTAGCAGCATCATCAAGGGCAAGAAAGGCTTCTTCCACAACAGCTTTTGATCTTCCAATAATGTCGATATCGTCAGCAAATCCCAGAATCTGTACCATATGGTTAAAGATGGTTCCACTGGTCTGAATCTTTGATTCTCTGATAGCTTTTTCCAGACCAATATTGTAAAGCAGACACGCCAGAGAATCTCCCTGTCGAACGCCATTATGAGAGGTGAATCCCTCAGACAGATCTCCCTGAATCTGCACCATAAATTCGGTATTGCTTATTATAAGTTTTACAAGACGGATGAGCTTAACAGACACATTGAGGTCTTTCATTGCCTGGCAGAACTAGGTATTTACATTCATCACCTGTAGGTGATTGCGACGGTTTTACCTTATAAATAAAATTAACTATATTAATAATTTTTAATCGGAACTTTCTCTCTGTTACGCCTGAATCATTTGTTTGTAATCATAATCACTAATTATTCTTGTAAAATAACTTACTAAAACAAAAACACGTTTCACCGGTCGAAATGATAAACACAGTTAATATTTTTAATAAGTTGTGTGAAATCACTTTGGTCGCTTGAGGAAACAAAAATGTAGCTCCATACTCAAGGATTGAGTAACATGAGAAATAATGATTTAAGCTACAAATTTTTGGTACAAAACGAAAGAATTATTTTTTTGCCACAAACTAGTATATGTAAGTCCAAACTCCTCTAGGATGGACTATAGCTAACTTCTTTTTGCAGCAAACTCTTCATTGGTTGGATGCTCTGAATAGTATTAATTGTTATAATTTTAATATTTTCAGTTATTTATGTTATGGATGATAAAATTTGTTATTTTCTCAAACTGGAGAAACCCATATGGACAGATCCATCAAGTCATTTATTAAAATAATTTTGAAAATTATATTTATTAAATAATTGTATGTATATATTGTATAATTGTCACAATGCGTGAATATATTAAATATTATTTATTATATTTTCATCAATATTTATTCATTTGTTAACAATAACAATGGATACCAGTGCTTTTTAGTGAAGAATCCATTTCAAATAATATTATATCTAGATTTTTAGAATGAAAAATGTTTTTAAAAAATATATTAATTTGGAAATTTCTGTGTCTTTATTTCAGTTTGATAAAATAATTAGTTTTAATTATAAATAGTTGGATATGATAATTTTTATTTATGTACGGTTAAAAAAAAAAAATGCTATTGGAAATTAAGTTGCGGTCTCACTGAATACTGACTTGACTCGAGTCCGTATTAGGTGTAGCCGCATCTTTATGGTTTTTATTGATTCTTATTTATTTTTCTTATATGTTTCTATAATTATTCATACCAGTGATTTTACCTTTTAGTTTAGTAAAATTCTGTGAAATGACGGAAATAATTTATAGTTTTATTATTCTTCTTTGAGCTTTCTGGTAAAAAAGTTCAACTCCCTGGAGTATCAGTCCACCCCATGGAATTTTAATTTTTGGGATAAAAGTGTGTTTTTTTTATGGACGATGACTAGTATATTAATATTCCACATTAAAATTTTGTTTTAAAAAAAAATCTTGGCTTTAATTTTTGAATACTAGCCTGCAGCATAGCGTAGCAGATGTTGGAAAAACGGTAACTGAAATAAGTGCGTATTTTTTTTTTTTCATGTTATCTGCATTTTCTTGTTTACAAATACCCCAGAGTTTCTACCCCAGAAGGCTGGGTAGAAAATCTATATTAACTCTGTAAAATGTGATTCCCATTCTTAAAATTTAATAAATTTTATAAATTATTACGCCATTCTTGATGATTTGGACTGAGTTGACTGAATGTTTTGAATTCTCAAATTTAAAAACGCAAGGCTATTTCTGGAAACCCGCCTAAATAATGTTTTAGTCATTTCACTGTCATTTTCTTAATGGCGACGGATCTCAGTCAAACACAGCCGACTTTCAACTAGTTCACCAAGGTCTCCTGCTTCTATGGAAGCGGAAAGCTGCGTCATTAGGTAAAATAGAATCGTTTACGACGCCTACTTCCAAATAGATTTGTTCAGGTTCAGGTACTTTAAAAGGAAATGGAAGCACATCGAATTCCAGATTGCATTATATTTTGTTAATTTTGAGTTGTCTTTCGAAGGCCGTTAATTTATTTTGTCTTAGGGCAGGCTATAGGTACTTAGTCTTCCCGTCCACTGGAACGTTGATGGCCGAAACAGGATTTCATAAGACAGGCATAGGAGTCGAACGAGACACTAGTGGAATCGACATTCCGCCGTCAGTTTTGCTTAGGGCTAGAGGCTGCTAGAAAGAAATATCGAAACGGATGTGGAGGACTTCTTATTTTTAAGCATTACCTACTATATGAGGAGGCGGAGAGCAAAAGAAAAAAAAATATTGGGTATACCCGATTCTTATAGTGAGCGTAATTAAAAAAAAATATCTTACTGTTAAATAGAAAATGAAATCGTTTTTGTAGAAATGCGCTTCATTAATAGCGACCTGGTAAAATATCATTGATATAAAAATCAATTTGAAGAAAAAAAAATTCGGTAGACGAAGGCTCCAGCGAAATTATTTCTATGTGCATTTATATATTTATACATATATTGTATGCTTCTTTCGGCCGTAAACGGCCGAAGATGATGTGCGTCATGGACGCGCTTCAATGATTTCTCTATATATGTTGGATCATTCGGCTGTACACGGCCGAATGATCATTCCAGTGGACAGCCGGCCTTAATCTTCATTGTTGTTATTGACGGCACTTTTCGGTTTTCAGGATGAAATTATTTATCCTTAGTTTAACAGAAAGGCGAGAAAAAATTGGTCTTTTACATATTTAACTCAGAGGTGTAGGACACAACAATCTTGATGTTTCATTACTAACTTTTTAACTTTTATGATAATTAATTTATTTATTTTATTTTCTGACAAAATTTATTAATTTTTGAAGATATCGAGGTTTCGTAAAAAAAAAAATTATATTGTATATCGCAAATTATTTTTCTTCAGACTTTCGATATCCTTGTTTTGTTTTTTTTTAACTTTAAGATTAAATTCCATAAATTTTCATCGAATTCATTAGTTTAGGAAAAACATTTTTTATTTTTATATCAGAGAATTATATCGTAGATTCTGAAGGAAAGAGGCGCAATTCAAATTAAATATTATGCCTAACCAATAGGTGATCTTCCAGCGTTAGAGCCTTTTCACATGTCCGATAAATAACGGAGTCGATTCCGACTCCGATTTAGCTTACACAGAAATCATGCGTTCCTTTTACACGGTCCGATAATTATCGCATCGGATCCTACATTTCCTGCAGTCTGCCGCCCCCACGAAAAATCGGATGTCGGTCCGACATCCCTAGAAAAATTCATGTAGCTTAAACACAAGTGGAAGTATACTTTATTAACTGATATTATTATCTATTCTCCTCCTGGATGTATCAACGTATATTATTCTAAAATATGGTTTTTAATGGCCAGATGTCGATAATCGATATATTATTCATATCTTTTTTGCTTCTATTCTATTGAATTTTGAAAGCAAAAATTTTAATACACTATGATTATTTTACAGATAACTGTCGAATTTATGATGTGATTAGTAAAATATTGGAATTAACGGCATCCAATTATTATTATTCCATGATTATAGTTATTTCAATTGGCGAATCATTTAATTGATAAATGAAACTAAATCAAAACAAAGTATTTCTGTAGATAATCTAATTACCTTAAAACCTATAAATATAGGAAGATACTTTAAATACATCTACAGCCAACTACATCTATATCAAAAGAAAGTATTACAGAATCAGTTCAGAAAACTATACCTATAGACTTGGCAATATTTAAAAAAAAAAAAAAAAACGATGAAAAAATACATAATGATCATGTAAGCTGTTTCTAATATTACAACGAATTGCGATTTATGGGGTCTTGGTTAACTTTTAAATGAAAATAAATGAGCGTATTAAAAAATAGGTGCCATCTGCAAAGTTATCGCTGCGCGTCAACCACACAGTATCGCATAAAATTTAGAAAGCAATAGCGGTTTTAATAGATCGACATTTACTTCTTGCATTTTTTTATTGATCATCCCTTTGGCCGTGAGGAACATTTGAGCCGATTTAAATTGGATACGCTGTATATATAAATTTCATTTTTGACGAATATCATATAAAATGGATTATAAATTTATCGAGGCTGAGCTAACCCAGCGTTTTAGAGTAGCTTGGATGTATTCCTTCTCCACTAATCATAACCGTCTCCCAGGCATGGGTGACCTGGCGATAAAAGTATTAATCCATTCCATAATATTAATTATATCCATTTACAATTTTAACCCGTTTAGCATAATGGCTAATAATGCGCCTTTTTCTCTCGATTAATTCGCATCGGAATTATATAAGTTCTTAGCCAAAGGCAGTGAATCATTAATTGCTGATTCACTGTCAGTTTGTAATAAACTTTTAACTTGTTTATGAATACTTGATTTTTTCTCATTTATTGAAACTAATATTTTTTGAAATAAATTTATAATCTGTAACTATAAATTACAATAACTAACTAACTATAAATTTATAATCTATAAATAACCTGATAGATCTATGTTTATACTTCTGCATTGGTTTTTAAAAGGAAACCTTCTAAGCCGCGTAACTGTTTTTAAGGATCGATCTCTTACTCCTATTTTACAATCTGTCTCATTAAGGACCGTCTTTTTATCTGTTTATTTTTCTTGTTTATAAATAAAGTTCATTCAAACCATAGTTTCAGAAAATATAAATAAATTAAACAATACCAATACTATCCATTTTTGGAATCACTTAAATTAAACACATTTAATCACTCACTACTTATAGAAATGTAGTATATTATATTATAGTATAAATGGCTATATATATATGAAGTAGTGGAAATTTCAAGGATAGTAGAGATTATAATTATAAATCTACTAAAAATATTTATTTATTTTTAATTTATATTTATTTTTGTGTAATTAATAGTAAAAAAGAAACAAAATTGTAAGTTGTTCATATCAATAATTTTGTAACGTATTTTATAAAACCTATGTTAAAAAACCTGATTATTTTAGCCAACCTATTTACTGATAAACAATTTTTATCAATATTATTATTGCACAGCCAAATACTGTTTTCTTATCGTGTCTTCGTCATTCTGGAGGATTTCTTCCATTGTCATATTCCAATTCAGGTTCCTCAGAGCAGAGAAGGTTGAACATTCCAGAAGGACGTGCTTAACTGTTCTGGTAATTTGGCAATGGGTGCACGTTGGGGCTTCCAGTCCTCGCAGTGGGTAACCGTGGGAAAACCCAGTGCCCAATACGGAAACGGTGGAGGATGATTCCTTCCTGTCTTCGTCTTCGAGTTGAAGTTTTCTACCGAGAGCAATCTTTCTTTATAACTTTAAGTTTTGTGAAACTCAAACTCCATTTTTCATTTCATTTTTTCCTTCGAAATGAGATCAGATGACGTGTTCTATCTTCTTTGGAGATACTCTAAATTATTGTGGCTTCTGGAGGATCTCGAGGATCTCTGTCGAACCAAGTTAGCAACAGCATCAGCTTTCTCGTTGCCATAGATACCACATTGTGGCAACGAGAATATGGACTACTCGTATTTACTTTTTTCCTCCATCAATGCCCAGCATAAATTATTAGCTTTTTTGATTACGGAATGATGAGTCTTTAATTTCGCTTTTGCTTTTAGAATGCTCATAGACTTGGTTCCATTGCCAGATCAGTTACAATGGGCTGTGTGGATGTATAAGAGAGCTTCTTTGATAGTTTTGGCTTCTTCTGTGATGATGCGTGTAAAGTAGCCTAGATCCTAGGCCTAGAGCCTAGATCCAAGTACCACAATCCATCCAATGATCCCACTCGACTAACAGCAACACATGCTTAATTCATTTAAGTCATTTCTTGAAGTTTGCGGGCCGTTAGATCCCAAAATGGTATCTATGTAAATATTTTCCTCTCAATTTTGATCTAACCTCTAAGATTATCAAATTCAGTTGAGCATGACTGGATGCGAACTCCTATGTCTGGCTCATTCTAGGCAACAGACGTCGAATTCTATCCTAACGTTCCTCAAGCGTTAGGATAGAATTCGACGTCTCAATCTCGCTCGCCGATTCAATATGATCTCTCCGCAGAACAGGTCAGTCAATTTTCCGTATGATAACAGTCGCTCCGTTTACCAGAACTTGATTAACATTGATGTTTCTATGGAGCAAAACCTGGTCCTTATTTAAGGTCCAACACCTATTTCTAACTTCTGCCACCTATTTCCGCTACATTTATTTGAATCAGAAGGTATATGAATATATGAACAAGAATTTGTTGAGGATTCTGACAATAGATTTTGGTTTCGACTGACCGATTACGAGTTTTTTTTAACTTGCCACGAATTCTTTAGCTGTAACTGTTCACTTGCTTGACCATTGGGGTTATCCTCGCAGTCTCAGTGGAAGACTGTTTTGTTTGTCGGCTATCGAGACTTTTCATCTATTCCATGGATAGGTGGCTAACTATTAACGTTTTAAAAAATTCCTTCAACTTGTTGCATTTAGTTCAACAAAACTAAACATCCTTCATAAATTTGGCCCAGCTTGTTAAATGAGTTGGTTGTTGAAAGCATGCAGCACCCCCAGATGTATTGGAGAAACTGGAGGTGATTGGATTTGAATATTAAAGAATAATATTAATGCCTTAAAAAAAAGAAGTTTATTACTCATTTCTTGCAGTTTCTTGTTAATGTTGAGGCTACCCGAACCATCTCCTTTCTGATTTAGGTTTTAGCTAGTTGTCACAGTCGGACGCGATTGAGAGTCAGTGCCTGGATTATAGCTAGTAGCTGTTCCCTGCCCGTTGGACATTTTCCTGTCTTTCAAACAACCATAAGTCCAGATTGGTAATTGCTCGGCAACTTTCTCGATGGCTTGTACAAACAAAAAGATGGACGGTTTAACTCTTGAAACCAGGCGTAATTCAATTTCATTCAATTTCGGGATCTATCTGTAATGGAATATCAGCCAATCATTTTATTTCAATGATGGTGACCGATTTTTAAAATCTTGTACCTCAAGCTCGTATTCGTTCAGTTTTAGAATTCTTCGAGCACAGACATCTTCTCGCTGTCCACTGTAGGGCGAGTCTTTCGTATTTTGTGTGCATGGGGTTTCACTGCACTTGTGCGAAACAATACGCATAGGAACTAGTGCTAATCTGGCTTTTGTGGTAAGCTGAGTCTCTTTCCTTCTCTTTTCACAGACTCTCTCTGTCGGGAAAGTCAAGGTACTCTGCTGCGAAGGGGGTCTCTTTATTCTTACTATGTGGAGTTTCCTGCTTCTATGACTCTTGAATTGTTTGAGTTTTTATGCTTTTTCAGTCTATATCACCCTTCTATTTTTACCCTTTTGATGATTGCGATATTGACAATTTATGAAACAAAATTGCGATTTCAGTCGGGATAGTCTAACTAACCTGCTATGAGGGGTCTCTTCAACCCTCCTCTCAACTTTTCGCTCTCAGTTTGAAGTGTCTAGATGCTCTTCTACGAAAAGTTTCCTGCTTTCATATCTCTTGGGGTTTTTATGCATTTTCTGCCTGTTACCCTTTCCTCTTTTTCTACCGTTAAGACGAGTGCGCTTGAGGCTATCGCTAACATTGGCTGAAAATGATGAGCGGGGATGTTCATTTCGAGTCCCCTTTCTCTTGTATCGTCGAACATTTTCAACAAAGTTTAAGCTTGGAAATATGAATATGAAATTCAAGACTCAACTTGTTACCAAAATCAAACTACCAAGTACGATGTGTCGATTATTTACAAAGTCACGATATATCGATGAATACGAGATACTTAAAATAATCACGGAAGTTCATTAAGTAATTTTAGTCATCAAACATGAAAATAATTTATGAAATTCTTTTATAAAAATCATCACAAACTAAAAAAAAATAGCCATAGTAAGAGAATACTTAATATTCTAAAGTCATGTTCTGCCACAACGTCTGTAGAAGACCTACTACACCAAATTACAATATTTGTAGACGTCAACTTCACTAACAACACAACATTTACCGTTTTTACTATCTTTCTTAATCAATTATGCTATATATGTATGCATATGTATGTTTGTATGTTTTGCATGTTCCATTTCATGCAGTCTTGCCTGTTTGGTTACTTTTTTAAAGCTGATTGACTCAAAAGTATGGTTTTTTAAATTTTTATAAACCCAATTCTATAAAAAAATATGCAAATAAATGCAAACAGACCTAATAAAGAATAGAGTATTAAGAAGTTAAGTCATGATACAAATTCAAATAGATTTGTATATCTCCTGTCAATGTCTCCTATGTGTGAATTAATTAACTTTACAAGCCTAACAAGAAACTTTTTTTTTGACGTCTGACATAAGCTTTTTTACCATTTTGTGTTTGTTAAATAATTAATTGCTTTTTACGGGTATATTAATTATACACCTGGCTAGGTATATATTATAGCCATATATATTATATTTAGGTATAGCCATGATTGAATTCATTGCCATTGAATCTATTTGTGCACTTTTTTCTTGTGAATTTGGCTTATTGAACATTGAAGAACGTTTTTTTTTATGTTGTTTGCTTTTTTTCTTATTATCGGTCATTCAGCTGTTATCTTCCATAACATTCTGCTTAAAACCTGTTTACCCAAGAACGTGGGCTTGGCACTTCCTCATAGGAAAGATGTCATATCCTTCAAATGGGAAGGCGTTTGGAACACGACTTGAATGGAATATTGAAATAAAAATTTGTTCCATTGAACTTGCTCCGTGACAGGAAGCATGTATCCAATGGCAAGCGTGATTATTTCCTTGATTGGGTTCCAAGAAGTTTGACCTTATGGCGTTGCTGCGGCGTTTAAAATTTTTCTCACTTGGCTCTACGTTAATTTTTCATAATTTTATTTACAAACGATCGGTCATTATTTTGTTATGGATTTTCATCTTTCAAAATTTTGTAGAAATTGCTTAAAATTTTGCATTTGAGTGGTCGTCATGTACTTGGCATTTATTGGCGCCTGGCTGGTTTGGTATTCTGTAGCATTCTCTGTTGGCGGAGTGTATGAGGTCACCTTGGTGTTAGGCAATAGATTGCTTTGTGTGTGTAATAGATTCCAGGTCTGATTAGTCTTATTATTTTGTATATTTAGTAATTACTATTATTATTTTGTGCCTTCTAATAATTCAATAAAATGCGTTAATGTTATGAGTTGATGATGTTTATTTCGAAATATATATTATAATAGAAACTTAAAATACTGTTGTATTGGGGATGGAGAGGGGGTTTAAAGAATTTAGAGCTTGTCCCCTCCGGGAAAAATCCTAGTTTCGTCCCTGCCAAAAATAGACCTCAAGTATCTCAAATTGTATCTCAAGTATATCGCATTGGGAAGTAAAATGATAAAATAATATAAATGCAGACTAGATATAGCACAACCCACATCAACATTCTTTATTTTTTCTTAAAAGTGTGCGTTTCTCAGTTTTTATCTTCATCTCCAAACCTTTCGCCGAAGTATGTGTAGCAGACATTTGTCAGGAAACTTGTCTTGTCTTTGCTGAGAAATTATTTGGATCCCACAAATATTACAGAACACGTTGGGTTTATTTAAACACTTGCGGGAACACGTTTCTAAAGAAACTATTTTAACTAAAAATGACTGTTCAAATCGTACTTTACAGCACTAAAGCGTGTCAGTGATGAACTAATCCAATGTAAATCTCTCTCTCTCTCACTCTCTCTCTCTCTCTCTCTCTCTCTCTCTCTCTCACACACACACACACACACACACGCACAAAATAAAAGTGCATTTACTGGAATTCACGTTTAAATAAAAAATTAGTCCACTTTTTGCTAAAAAAAAATAAACTATATGACAAAAAAAAACTAATTTAAGATTTCAAATCAGCGCAAAAAAATACTCTAGGAACATGCGGAATTTGCATAGTTATACATGTATAGTTGCTATAACAATAGTTCTGCTTTGAAGAATTATTTTTCTCAATTAATTTGATTAATGTTGATTATTTAAAAAATTTAAATATTTTAATAATATGTATTTTTTTTTTTTTCGCTTTTGAAATATCCATGTGATAAGTGAAATCATTATTTTTTATTTCTAATAGCTCAAAATTTAAAATAAATTAAAATAAGTTGAATTAATTATTTATTTATTCTTTTTCAGGTAAGTGGCAATGAACTGTTCGGTGAGTAATTATTTATTTAACTATGATGACGTTGGCAAAAGTGTGAAACCTCCTAAATCAAAAGCTGTTTGATTTATAGTTATTTTGTTTAGTTTTTGCGTGAATTCTATGCACAATAATTATTTTTTTCCATTCGATAGTATATAACTTGTTGTTCTACATACGATTAAAAAAACTATCGATGTTCGATGGTCTACTGTAATGAATATCACGAAAATAAATATTTAAAAATAAATAAAAATAAAAAAGAATAAAAAAGATAATATAATAATAAAATAGAATAATAAAAAATATAATAATAAAAAAGAACCCAGTCAAAATGATTTTTTATTGTTAAGCAGACGTTTCGATCCAAACATGTGGTCCAGCATCAGGACAAGTGAATTTTGTGATTTCGGCAAGAACTCCGACGTTTCGACGGCTGAATAGGTATTTTAAGAACTGATTTAAACGTTTTTTGCCTTTCTTTGAAAAGTTGTAAGTTGACAGTTACTTGGTTTCACACATTTGTCGACGATGGGTTATTTATTTCATTTTATTCTATAAGAAAGAACTTATTTTATTTTTATCTACAATTTGATTTGTATTACTGATAATACAATTATTGGTTTTATAAACTATCTGTTTATACTACATGATATTATTTTTAACTACAAGTTTATTTGTATTACTAATAATACAATTATTGGTTTTATAAACTATCTGTTTATACTACATGATATTATTTTTAACTACAAGTTTATTTGTATTACTAATAATACAATTATTGGTTTTCTTAACTATCTGCTTAATACCACATGTCAATTTTTTGGGTAAAATTAATACAACCTGAATTTTTAGTATTACTTTATTTATTAATCAAATTATGCTGCTTGGCCTCTATACAATGCTTGATGGTTAGAAAAAAAAAAGTCATGGCTATAAATGGTTTCCAAATTTATTTAACAGTATATATAAGCTTAAAACATTTATTTTCCTTGTGGTAATGTTTTTATTACTTCCCTCGGAGTTATCTGAAATAATTTGATACAATAGTATAGTTTGTTAATCATTTAATGTTTGCAAATTTTGGAAGTTTATCATTGGAGCCTATTTTCAATTATCATCATTGATGAAGATTTTATATGATTCTAAATAATAAATAATATTTCTTAATATATTTTTTCCCTTATTTCAAATTTAATATGTGCGATTCTATTCTCGTGGCTTCGCACAAGGTAACATTTAGGGCTGCATCTTTTCCTGCAATTTTGCCAACGTCGATAGATTATTTTAGGGCATAGAAACTATAAAGAAAAACAAACTAGCAGATACTAACAAGGAATAATCTCATAATTTATTTTTTCTTTCAGAATCCACATAAACCGTTTTATCCTGGGAAAGCTTTTCATATTGTGAGATTTGTGTTCTGAAATTATGTTCTGCTGCTCGGCAGTAATGATTAGTGTAATTATTTATAGACTCTTATGTTTTTGTTTTACGATTTATCTCCTACCATGCTGAATTCCAATATGCATAGCAAGTTATGGAAAGGACTTTGCATAGATAGATTTGTTGTGCAGAAGTGATTAAAAAAATAGACAATATTTATCAATATAGGTTTCTTGTGCTACTCCCACGCTTATCTTCAAATTAATGATATCTAGAGGTTCTCTTCTCTGATCTTATGGAGGAGGAACTTTATAACCTCTCCAAATATTGTTTTCTGGAGAATGCATTTACCATAATAGTCCTTTGGGTATTAATAAAAACTCTTTCTAACTGGCCTTCTACTGACCTAGTGATGTGCCCTTCTTGGTGAAAGTTAGGATGTGTAGGCTGCCAGGGGACATAGATTTTCTATTACTACTTTCAAGTTTTTCTGAGTTCTCTAAACTAGTGGTTCTAGTTACGGCTTTAACTTCGTTTGAAAATGTAAACTCCTATCATTATCTAAATATGTTGATTGAAAAGATACTTTCTGAAAGATTACTATGTATACACTACTTGTTAAAAGTATAGTTTGTTGATTTTTAATTTTCATTGATAGCTGATCCGCTTGACATTTGCTTCATCTTTCGAACTACTTATTAAGGCGGTCACTGACGATCACTCCCTATGGAACGATAGAGTGGAGGGACAGGAGTGCTTGGAGTGAAGAAGATTTTAAGGGCCCCACTGAGGATAACTCCACTCCATCGTTCCACTTTTTTCCGGCTGGTAGTGAAACATGCTCACGTAAACGCGTGTTTTATAATAATTACATACTACAAATATTTCAATATACAGATTCATATAATTCTTGAAAGTTAATAGGGTATAAATAGTATCTCTTCTATTGCAAGAATATAAGTATGTATATGTATAATTGTCAAAATTTCGGGAATAGTAGAAATTATAAATCTACTAAAAATGTTTATTTCCTTTTAATTTAAATTTATTTTTGTATAATTGACAGTAAAAAAGAAACAAAATTGTAAGTTATTCATAACAATAATTTTGTGATATATTTTATGCAATCAATGTTAAATAAACTGACTATTTTAGCCAATCATTTACTGATCAACAATTTTTGTCAATATGATTATAGCACAGCCTAATTATTGTGTTGAAAACTATGCAGCCCATCGTACGACTTCGTCAATCCTTCACACTCGTTTCACGTTCCATTTGGCGTGGAGTAGTGTGTGACCATGGAGTGATGGTCTATGACCCCCATTAGGTATTGATATATTATATTTAGTAGAGATAAACTGAATTGAAAAGATTAATCTTCCGATTTCTATATCATTTTTTGCAATGCCATCAAGTTGGCATGTCTTACACCTTTCAGGCCAGCATCAGCTGAAAAGTATTCCTGCATGTCTTCATTTTCTCATCCGCTTTAGAATACAATTAGTTGTCGTCTTATTCTTACCGTAAATATTATATTAAAGTTGAAAAAACAAAACAAAAAAAAATGTTTTCTAATGATTTTCTGTTACTGAACTTTAGAGTTTTAGCCAGAACTTTAGAGCTTTGGAATTGGATCCATTGGGATATGCGTCTTACATCGGATTTTTCCAAAGGGGTTTTAGTCTTAAATGGGTTACTCTTAACATGAAGATGCTTAATGTCAAGTATAAACATTAACAAAGCTTGACTAAAGAATTAGCGTAAATACGATTAGTGAAGAATTTATATAACTCACTTCCATAATTTATAGAAGCCGACTTGATGGAAGTAGTTTTATTAAAAATTGATTGCATTCTGAAACATCTTCCTCCTCTATCCTTTCCCTCAAACTACAACTGAATTCGAGGATTCTTTATTTTGCCATTCTATAAAAATCGAAATATTAAATCGCAAAGAGTTTATTGAATAAAATATGAAAGAAAAAAAAATCTGTTCAAAGAACTTCAACTAATATCTTTGAAATGATACTTATTCAACTTTTTTTTTTTTTGCAATAACCTTCTGCATTTTTAAAAATTTAAATTTAATGTTTAAATAAGAAAATAGTTTATTAAGAAAAACATAATTCAAGTGATTGATCCTTGGAGTTCAGAGATAGGTAATTGAGGAAGTACTCCAAACCAGGTTTTCTCTTTGAAATCACTGTATATAATTTATGATCTGTATTTTGAAAGGCAACCTTCCCCTATCTTACCTTTTTAGTGCATCGGTGCACTCTAGCGAAATCTTGAAAATTCTGAGTACGGTTTTAAGGTCATTCGTGTCAATTTAACTGTTTTAGCCATGAATCTTTTAATACTTTACTTAAAAGCTAAATGTGATTTTGAAATTCATAAAAATAAATAAATAATAAAAACAAAATTTAAAAATATTTGTTCTACACGACGATAAAAGATCATGCTGCTTCTGGATCAAAGATGATTTGGTTGGAAAGGTCATATATTCCTTAATTGGAGTACATCGACTAACAACATAGCACGTTTATTTTATATACTACCGTAGTACTGTAAGATTTAGGATTTTTATATGACGATTATGTATTAGGTTTTAGCGAATAGGTTTGGACTTTTTCATTGATTTCTTTTAAATAATAATACTACTAATAATAATAATAATTAAAAAAATACAGTTACAAGTAAAAAAAAAAATGAACAAATATTTTATAGCAATGGAAATATTCCGTCTGCTGGAGGTCTAGGTTACTAGTTACAAAAAAAAAAGTAACAGTTTACAAGGATAGAAAAAAAAAAAAAATTCAATTTAAAGTGATTAAATTTATAAAAATCAAAGGAAATAAAACGTTATTATTACTACAATAAAAGAGGTGATTGGAAAATAATATGTATTACGTACTAATACAATAATAAAATAACATGAAAAAGAAACTAACTCAAAAGTTGAACTGTTGAATCAGTTACCGACGGTAATTAGAAAACGGTATAAACTTTATTAGCTGCAGACTCGGTTCATTCAAAAGAGAGAGCAAATCATCCTATGAAAGTACAGCCGCGGCCCGTGTAAGAAACACGCATCTCGGATAGCATTGTATATTTCGCCAAAAAAAATGTTCAATATTTTCTTTTTCTCTAGAACTGCACATAGAGCAAAAATTTTTTTTATTGTCCTACTCATTTTGAGAAACATCAAATAATAAGAAGTTAGAGGTATTATTTAGCCTTTTATTATTATTATTATTATTATTATATATATATATATATATATATATATATATATATATATATATATATATATATATATATATATATATTGAAATTATGGTTTCTTGAAATTTGTTGTATTTTCCAATTAACTCTGCTAAGGCTTCTATTTTTGTTTTTGCTTTCTTGCGCAGTTCGTATTCTATCAATATGTGTTTAATTGTTAGCTTTTGCTGAACAAAGTCTGTTTTTCATAAAATATTTGAAGTCCGGCAAAGTGACAGAAAGTATTGGAATGAGGTTGCAAGTTTCTTTAGCTGCAGTATCAGCTGTTTCAACTGTTTGCAATACCTTTATGACCTAGGATCTACATGAAATTTATAGTTTTGAATTTTAAAATAGAGTCTATAAGAGTAATAATGTTTTATATAATTGTTATTAGTAGAATTATTATAAATACTAGTTGAGTCATAATAGATTAAAAATTCATTGCGGGTGTTAATTAATGTTTCGGATTTCAGTGCTAATTTTATAGCGAATAACTCGTGTATCGTATAAATATTTGGTAAAGAATAATTAGTGATTTCTGTCCCAATTATTATCGAAAAACCATAATCTTTTTCAGTCTTTGACCGATGAGTGAATGCTAATTGGAAGTATAATCTTCAAATTAATTTAATGCCATATGCGGATGACCCTGATTTTTGAACAAATTAATGAGATTGAAGTTAAATTTTAATGTGGTCAAATGCCAAGTGGGAGTGGGTGTGGATAGACAATGTCAACTTTAAAAGACGAGTCAAGACTTTGTGAGTCACGGTATTCAAAAAGATGGGTGAGACAGACAAGAGTGATTCCCTCAAATCCTGGAGTGATCTTTAGTTCAACATAGGCTTGAATTCCAGGAAAATTGTAAAAGTAATATTTATTCCTGAACAAAAAAAAAAAATTCACAACAAATAGATAGATATCGCCCTATATCTCTTATTGCAGTGCCTTGTAAAGTAGCAGAAAAAAAAATGTTAATTAATATTAGTTAACAAGAAAATTATTATCACCGAATCGGAGAAATTTTGTAGTTAAGATTAGCTTATCACTGATTAAATTTTATTTAGCAATTAACAAACAATTCGAAAATAAATTGCGCTTATACTGTGTTTCCTTTGGCACATAATGAAACGCGAGATGATCTATAATAATTGAAAAATTAAAAAAAATGAAATTTAAATGGTAATGTGTTACACATTATTCAAAATTTTATATCTAACAGAAAATTTAATGTAAAAATTGGATCGAATGTTTAGATACAGTTTTGATCTTTTTAAAGGGGGTGTCCTAAGTCTCAGTATTAGGCTCGACCCTTTTCAACATGGCTATGAACGATATTGTAAACTATATATAGCCTCCAGTTCATATTTTCATTGTTTGCTGAAGATCTTCTGATAGACATTTCGTGTAATGACTTGAATTTCGGTCAGTTTTGTATCACATAAAGCAATAGGTTAGATATTGAGCTACAAATTTTAAATTTTCCACGACTAAAACAGTTCCTTCTCACTTTTAAGTAAAGTGAGAAAACAACTAATCTAGTGCTTATAGTTACCATAATAATCAGATCATAAAAATGTTGCTTCATTTTTTTATCTCAGCATTATTTTTTATAGTTAATTTATAGACAATCTTCTATCTAACTAAATAAAAAGCAAAATCGGCTAAAAAATCTGTTTCACCCAATCCAGATAAATGATGGGTCTACTCTTCTTCTAAAAAATAAATATGTGGTTAAATACATTTTATTTCCCAATCCTCAAAATTTTGCGACTGCTAAGCGAATATTGCGATGTGATTTTTCATTTAACTGTTACAAAAATATAGATCAACTCTCATCCCATATTTTCGTTTAAACAACTACGGTGTATGAAATGAATTTATTGTAGTCTTTAAATCGGGTTAACAGTTAATCGATTTATGCCATTAAATCGACAGTCTAAGCAGAAAAATTTAGTTAGTACCAAAATGTAGACATTTTTCGTGAAAAGTTACTCATCCTTTTCACTAAAGAACTCAATTTCTTCGTTTTGGTGCTTAGGCCTTTCTGCTTTTAAACCGTCAAAATGATTCCGTTGTTTCCTTATTTCGATACCGAGGTGCTTATTACTGATATTTTATGCAACAATAAAACGAGAACGAACACCGGTATGTAATTAAAGACAAAAGCTCTTTGCTACTTCAGTTGACAGGTGCTTTGATAATTAGGGAAACGTAAAATTTACCCAATTATTAATTTTCGCTTAGGATTTCCTTCCGTGCTATTTCTGAATTGTCGAACTAGGTTGCGGTGGTCACTTATGAGGTCAGGACATGCTGACCATACGATACCCTAATCGCCATGGTCGACATCTTCCTTTTTTGATAATCTTTGTTAGCAGACTAAAAATGTTCGACCTATTAAATATGATGTTTTACAAATCGATTATTGTATGTGTTGCTGATACAAAGAAACCAGAAACCGCCTGATATAAACGTAAAAAAAAAATAACCTCACGGACGCGCGACAAAAAGCTTCCTAGTTTCGTACCGCCCACCGGAAATTTCGCCAACCTCTTATTTCGTCCAACAGTTTTGTGTTGACTTCCTGCGCTTACAATATTTATCAGATCATTAATAAACATTAGTGCATTTCTCTTTTCAGATCGGTTGTGAAAGCTTCATTTTGTTTAATTTATGGGTTGCATTAACCTGAAATTTTCCTCCATTAAAATTTTTATTTATAATATTTATACGTTTAATTGAAATGATTTGCATAACTTTAATATGAGCTGGAGATAATTTTAGTACCTGTATTGGACTGGTGTTAGTTCTTGCACGCGGAATTAATTTAATATGCGTTTACTGGCTCTTGTAGGTCGTGTATTGTTACGGGTTGTTTCCCTATGTTATTACCTCAATTATTCAGGTATATTACACTAGCCTGCGATTGTTGTGTTTTTAAATTTTGATAACTGATTCTCATCTATTTTTTAGCGCTGAATTCGAAAATGATCTTCATTTTCTTCCATCAGGTCAGGATTTTTCGTAAATGCATATTTCAAAATATGTAAAAAGTAAAAAAAAAAAAATGCGGAAATATGGGACTTCAAAATACTCAAAAACGTTTTTTTTTTTTTTTTTTGCTCGTTATATGCAATCTGATAACCTTGCACACAGTCTGAGCTAAAGGATTTGGTTTGAGATTGACATCTGACCAAAGAAAATTAAGAATTGCTTGGTTCGAGACTCGAGAGAGAAGTACCCGCTAGCAGTTGGGACCTCATTATCCTGGTTTTGATACGGAGAAAAGGATTTTCTTCCAAGATAGCGAAGGATCCTGACGTGATGGGAAGAAATGAAGATCATTTGCGGATTCAGCGCTAAAAAATACGTAGGAATCAATTATCAAAAGTTAAAAAACATGTCACAACCCAAATTTTTCAGGCCTGTGTTATTAGAGGGTCATCTGATGAATGCATAAGTGTTTTTGGGTACATTTTATTTTAATTGTTCTATTTTTAAGTTTTATTGATCTCTTATTAAAGTAATCTTTTCATTAAATTAATTTTTTTTAATATAACTATAGTTTCATAGATAGTTATACTTCGGTTTTATTGTGAGTTAGGTTATACATTTTTAATTAACAAATGGTGACTCGATATATAAAATCAAAGCACGTTCTAGATGTCCTCGCTTATACAAAAAATGTGGAAAGTCTAGAGATCAGTCGATCTCCAACAGTTCTCAAGTTAATATTAAGGAACAATAAAAAATAAAATAAAAAGCTTGGGGCACTAATAATTTTGAATGTTTTATTCAAAAGAAGAAAGATAATTAACAAAAAAAAAAAAAAGGGGGGTCTGGTGTATATCATAAATCATGAGAAAACTTCCAACTTGAAGATATGCAGCAATTTAGATTTTTTTTTTCAGACTAAATAGTAGTGAAGTTGAATTTATAATACAATATGTCGTGTCAGTGATCATTAAAAAATAAATGAAATTATTATAGATTGTGTTGAGGAAGCAGCAATCCAGAGATGATAAATTTCAGTGATTTGAAATAAGGCCATGCGATATTCCTCTGCTCCACTAGACATATTGAGTTCTTGAGATACCTAAAAAAATTAATAAGAATATTAAAATAAAATGTACTTTATACAAATTATGTATGTACTTTATGTAAAATTATGTTTGATTAGATTTCTGTCAGTACGAGCTTTATGTTTCTTAAATGTTAATTCAGATATATGATGCTAATAATTAAGTACCCGGTAAATCAAGTTCTTGTTCTATATATTCTTTAGTTATGCAACATTATTTATCAAGCCTAACAGCAGGTTTTGATTTATGGCCGGGGTTAAGCAAAAAGGAAAAAAATCAATTTGATTTTATATTATAGAGGAAATAAATGTTGTATAGGCAGATACAATAGTCAAGCAACGTCGAGCATGGCAAGTATGACTGTATGACCGTCCACCGGGGAAAGTCACGCAGCTCGATATTCTCCAGACGATTATCCCCTATGCGAAGCTCATCAGCCTAATGGAGGCAACACACACAGATCCGGTGTAAGAATGATGATCTTACCCTTTGTGCCTTTATCGCGAATTGGATTTTTTTCCTCCAGGATGTTAAATAACCGCCCGAACGTTCTGCTTCTGGAAAAGAAGTATATATAGGTCCCAGAGTGCCTGATGCCCGAACCGCCATAATCCATGTTTCCAGACCGATTTCTCATTGTCCTTGTACCCGAATAATTCGATGGAAAGGACACTGCCGAATTGGTCCCTAAGAGGTATATGTAAAAACGTGTGTGTATCGTTAACTGGGACATCTTTGCTAGGCTGGCCAAATTTGCCACTTTTTGAAATATATGATATTTGGTGCTAAAGTTGAAAAGGTGTGAGACAGTTATAAACATGGACTATCTGTAGATAAAACCATGAGGCACCTCTATGGATTGATTAGGAACTAGACCTAGCACCAAATATCATATTTTTAAAAAAGTTGGGAAGCTGCCCCATGCGGCATACCTGCTCCAGTTGATAGTATATATAATATATCTTTTAAGAAACCTTTATTTTATTATATTTATTTTCTGAAAAGCAATTTGACTATATACCTGCAAAACTAATTAAACTTTAAATCTATTAAACTTATGATGTCTTGCACGTTTACTATCGAATTTCTTTTTACCTAATATTATGTATAGATGTTGTATATATTAATTACTGAAATAAGTGAAAAACTAATTTGATTAGGAGAACGTGGGGCACAGTGGAACACTTTTTTGTTTTCATTTTTCCTGACTTCATTATCAAATCTATTGCAGTGTAAAAAGTTTAGAAATACTTTCTAACATGTCAGGAATAAATATATTGCATTAGTGTCCAATCAGTTGTTTACCACACAGTCGTCATAAAAAAACAAAACATTGCCAGCACTTTGTTTAATCGCGCTTCCTATGTGGGATGTCTTGAAACAACCCATGGAGCACAGTGAAACAAAAAAAAATATTGGATGAGTAAAATCAGCTGCATTTCTTCATAGAGCAAATTATTTTGCAATACTAAGTCAGGCCAGCTGCTCTTCTAATAGAAGTACCATTTTCGACCAAATAAACATCTTCCTTCAGCGGGAAAAAGACCTCTTCCATTCATTCTCGATCGGTTTTGCACCATTCTAGAAGTAAATGCAAAATGAAGAAATATCTGTTACGATGATGATTATGAATAGCGATGGGGCACCTTGAAACGTTTCAACGAGCCCCATATTTTATGTTTCAATCTGCCCCAGTCGTCATCTTTGTATATTTTTTCATTCCGAGCTGGAGGCAACGGAACGTAATGAAAACCATGTCTCTTATTCTACAAAAGGAACTGCTTCAAAACAACGATAGTATGAACTGAAAATCGTTCATAATTTAGCCGTAGAAAAAGGTTGCTTCAGAGACATAAATATGCAAAAAAAAAATTTAATGATGGCTGGCCAAAGAAGATCAGAAAGACAAAAAAGACGTTTGGTAAAAGATAGGGTACTGTATGTAGCGTAGTCCGTTGTCAACAACTCGAATTAAATATCTCTCTTATTTGAATTAGAACTGTTGTTTCTCTGTGCCCCACGTTCCCCTACTGAAAAGGCAAACAGAATATGCAAATTGTGTAATTAGATTTGAAGGGTTGGTGCAGATTATTAATTACTGAAATTGAAGGAGAAATATACTTCTAATTAATTGTAATAGTGAAGAAGAAAACAATTTATTTCATTTAACTGTAAGCGCTTTTTATATAGAGCATAATTATATGATTTCTGTTTATTAGCTCATTTAATTGTCTCTGTCATTTGGTTATTAATATTTCGTAGAGCAAACAGTCTTGATGGAATCTATTATAAATCGTTACTACACCGGAAATTCTTAAGGTGTTTAAAGAATGATGAATGCTCCTAATATGGTTCTTAGTGATCCATGGCATTTTTCTATGAATAGCCTGGTAATGAACTATTTGTATTGTGTTCTGATTATTTAATATTTTATTTAAAAAAATTAAAACAGAACATAATATTTATAAAACAAAAATTTTAATAGCTATTATAATGTCATGAAGTATCACTGTTTTGGAAATTCTGGAATTATTTAAAGAGTGAATAAATTTTCCTATTATAGTTCATTGTGATCCATGACATTTTTCTCTGAACAGCTCGGTGATGAAATATTCGGATTACAGAAACATTGCTTTTTATTTATTTATTTAAAACTGAACTTCTGTGCAAAACATAATTGAAGAAATATACTATTCTAATCTGATGCCACTTTTGTTTCTCACTACTTCGCGGTTGTATTTATATTAATTATCGCGCAGTATTTTATTAGTGTATTCTCGTTTTTATAAGCTTTTATATATTATTTAAATTTAGATAAGACAATCAATTTTCCCCCTACTTTAAATCCTATTTTTAAAAATTTAATTTAATTTAAATACTATTATATTATGGATATTTTATTTCATTTTTTATACTACTTAATTTTTAATTATTGATTTTAATAAGCAGTTAGAACTGCTAAAGCTGATTTGAGTAACACGTAAAAGTAATAGTTACTTTTGATTGATCAAATGTTACTATTTCCAGATTAACGATTTAAATTTATTGTGAAATTTCTAGAAAAAATCCTATAATAATTCATTTGTATCAGTATAGAACCCTAATGAAAAATAGTTGTAAATAAGTTTAAAGGCGTACTAAACTTTGTTACAATTTTAAATGATCACTGTTATTTTAAATTACTGTTGTAAAATAACAGTTGAGGTTTGCATTTAAACTATACAACAATTTAAAAAATAAACTGTAAATCAGCAAACCAGTCCATCCTTGTGCTTGATTACTTGTTAAAGTTTGCTATTAGAAATCATTGCATTAAGATAACAAACTGTTAAACAGCATAGCAGGTCTGCCCATCTCCTGGGCTCCTTTTTATTTAATGTTATATGATGTAAAAACAAATAATAATAAATAATTTAAAAAAATTATTGTTATAATTCAATTTTGTTTCTGTCTCCCCCAAACCAATAATTATTGATTCATCTCTGAAACAAATTGTCAGATTCTACAAAATTTGGGTTACGAGACTTTTATGCAAGACGTGAATCAAATCCAGAAACTATAAAAAATATAATTTGATGTTCTGTTAAGTTTAAAAAGCACATTCTTTCTTTTAAATAATTAATTATTAATTTATAAAGCTCAATGAGTATGAGAAAAATGAATTTGTAGATTAAGTCCTTAAAACATCTTTTTTTTTTTGTGATTAATAAGTGGAGCTTGATGATATTTCACTTAGTTCGATAGAAAATATTCTTTCAAAAAACATTTTATCTTCAAATTTAACCGCATATGAAGAATACAGTTTATAATTCTTTTTTCCAAAACTTTTCAGGATAACGAAATTATATTATTAATTTGTATTGTTTTTCCATATTCTTTCTCCTGAATATTAAGCCCGCATTACGCGGTCAATATTATGCCCCTCTGGCGGTCAATATATTGAAGAAATTCGATATTGAATCAATAATATTGACCGTCTAAGGCGGGCTTTACAAACTGTTCGATTCGTCTTTCTTACAGCTACAATATAACGCCAAAATAACAAAATTGAAGTTATATTGCTTTTCTCCTATACCCTTCAAATTATTCGTTTTATTTCCGTATTATGAAAACGAAACATAGAAAATTTAAATATAATTATATTTAACTTATTTTTTAAAATATTTATAGTTTAGTTTTTGCTTGAGGAAAAATAAAATAAGTCTAAAATGATCATTTATTTTTTTTTACTCATAATTGTTGCGCGTTTTTTCAAAACCCTAAATCTCCACTTTCATAAATCATGAAAAAAATTTAAAATCGTTTAGATTCCATTGAACTCATCTGCTATACATAACTGTTTTTTTTTTTTCTAATTATTACTTAAGAGATATGATTTACATTTTCATATGATGAAATAATCAGTATCATCCGTTTAAAAAAAAATATTAAAGTTATATTTTTTTTGCAAAACTCGACATATCCAGTGTTTTGTAAAAACATTTGAATTTTTCTTCGAGACCATTGGACCGATATTTTTTTAATACACAGCAAAAACATAGGCCATCCCAAGATGATCCTCGAAACTCGACACCACCTCCCGCCATTTTTTATCAAAATGGCGGCTGGTTTTAGGTTTCATAGCCATATCTCAGCCATTTATGGAGATAGAGGAAACATATAAAGTGTTTTAGAGCCATAATACCAAAGCCCCCCCCCCCAAAAAAAAAGGAAATAAAATACAAAATAAATTTAAGTTATAATATTTAATTTTTTATGTTTTTTTTATTATGATTACAAATAACTTTTTTATTGTTCGTTAGGATTATATATTTCGAAATAATAAACCATTATGTAATCATTTGCAGCGTTCAATTTTTCGTTAACACAAAACATCAGCTGGTATAGTAAAATATGGAAAGATGGGGGATGGAATGGGAATGAGTTCGTGTTATTAATTTGGCTCTATCCGAAGCCTCGGAAATCGCGCCTTTAACATGCCCTATCAACTTTAAAAATATTTTTGTGGAAAATCATTCAAGATATCATCACGAAATGTTGTAGGAAGTTTGTGAGTTATAAGTAAAATCAGCGAAAAATGCTGTTTTTAACCTGTCTTAATCCTCTAAAAAAACAAATATATTTAAATATAATTTGTTACAAATTTAGGGAACGGGTATTTTGTTTTATAAAACCAAAATATCTACAGTCTCAGACCTGATAAAATACTCTAATTTGTTTTAAAATGCTCTTACATATATGGGCTTTTAGATAAATAAAAAATATAGAAGACCTTTTTACATGTTAAATTACTGTGCACAACACCTCCTATAAAATTTCAAGATAGTATCGAAAAAATCTACAAGAACGGCGGGTTCAACAAAGAACAAAAAAAACTTGTGGTGTGGTGTGGTATGTACGTGTAACTTTATATAGTGGCTGTGTTCTAGGATTGGGATGTCAAAGCCAAAATATTGATATTGATATTGATATCTGTTTCAGTTAACAATACTTCGTATTTAAATTCTGCTGAAAATGAACTTCATAAAAATAATTTCATAATCGGCACAAAAATATAGATTTTTCAAAATATCATTAATTCTTTTAGTAAATAAAAAAAAAAAAAAAAACCTAATCGTAACGGAAAGAGAATAAGAGATAGTCTGCTTCATATTATTTAAATCCTTTTGTAAATTAATATAATAAAAACATTGTTATTATATGGGCACAGAAATATCGATATTATAAAAACAATATCTTAATGATATCGGAAGAGAAATATCGCTATTATGCCAACAATATCTTTATTATATCGGCACAGAAATGTATATTATATGTATATGTATTAATTATATCTAAAAAGCAAATGTTTGTTTTTATGCGTTATTTTATTGTACCTATTTTCCATTTCATCCCCATATTTCCATTCTACAATAGTGTCTGATGTTTTTGTCAATGAAAAATTAAACGCTGCAAATTATTACATAATGGTTTATTATTTCGAAATATATAATCCTAACAATAAAAAAAGGTTATTTGGAATCATAAATTTTAGATTACATTTTTTATTTTATTTCAGTTTTTTTGGCTTCGGTATTATGACTCCAAAATACTTTACATTTTTCTCTATCTCCATAAATGGGCAAAATATGGGCTGTCAAACCTAAAACCGGCCGCCATTTTAATACAAAATGGCGGGTGGTGATGTCGAATTCCGAGGAGAATCCAGGGATGCCCTGTGTTTTTGCTCCATATTTAAAAAACATAGGTCCAATGGCCTCGAAGAAAAATTCAAATGTAGTATTCAAAAACATGATATGTCGGGTTTTGCAAAAACGTACAACTTTAATCATTTTTTTTTAAACGGATGTTGCTGATTATTTCATCATATGAAAATGTAAATCATATCTCTTAAGTGAACTTAATAATTAGAAAAAAACATTTTGTATATAAGGCGAGTTCAGTAGATTCTAAACGATTTTTAAATGTTTTCATGATTTATGAATGTAGGTTTTTGCAAAAACGCGCCGCAATTGTTTTTATTTATTATTAAATTCACAGGTATACAAACAATTAGTTAAAATAAATATATAGTTAATTGCTATTACTCAATATTATCTATGTCGAATGTTAGATGATCAGCAATAAGTAATCCCTCACTACAACAATTTTTGTTGTTTTTTTGGACTGCGTAGTTCCTCATTTATTCAAGTAGCTATTTATTTATTTTACGAAGGATGAGTGCAGCCGTTTGTAACGAATCTGAGAATCCTATTTTATTAATTCACAAGTTGCTGCGCTCTCTATTAGATTTCATAATGATTATAGGAACACATAAAATAGTTTTACCCGTCACATTTCGTTCATTTGTTTATCGTATTATTTCGTTATTTATTAAATGTTTTACTTATACTTTTCCTGTGGATTATCACTCGAAGCTTTAAATATAAGCCGCTTGACCCTAGTGCTTAAAGCTTCTTCGCAGCCAATCGATGTCCACTCAGTGAATCTTGTATGCCCTTGAATCAGGTTATTAACAGCTGTGCATCTCATTGAAGCATGTTTCCCTGAAGTGTGCATTATTTCTTTAAACTATAAAATTGGCAGGCATATACGTGAACATATGAGAGGATTTGAATGATAGTGGAGTAAGTCAAATTAGCTTTATTTCGCGAAAGTGGATGTTTTGCAAATGTTCTTAAATTGTACATGCATATTATTAACGCCACGGGGGCTTCTAGAAGATCTTAACCTATGTCTAATGTTCGTTCTTACAAAAACAAATTTTTTAGATTTATTTGCTTGTTTAATTCCCTGAAAATAACTGAAACGCCTAATGATGTGGTTTCGTCACCTGTTTCCATAGATTGATATCATGGATGACCTAAATTTCGCTTTTTTTTTTATGTGTTATTTAATAATTAATATTTGACAGCATCTTTTTCTGAATCAAACTTTCTGAACTAAAACGAAGTAAACTTGATTTTATTCAATGTGTGTCTTGCTTGATAAAATCATGGCTTTTTTTAAGTTTTCATAACTTTTCATATCAGCCGCAGTTGTAGCGTCAAAGATAAAAAAAAAAAAAAGAAGTAGCGTTTGGTAAAACTATAGAAGTAGACTTATGATTTTTCTTCTGGCATTTTTTTATTTGATCTTCCGTGGCTTTATTTAGATTTTAGATAGTATATTCGCCACCAAGTTTTATTAAAAATAATGTTCTTTTAAACGATACCGGTCCATTTATCTCAAAGGTACTAGGACAGTATTTATGTTGTTATTTTTCATTATTGTTCTTTCATTTTTGATTTATTATTTCAATGGTTCTGACTGTTTATTCAACTCCTTTTTCCTAAATAAGTAGTGTAAAATTTGAATGAATATTGATTTTATGACATTTATCTAACAAACAACAACAATGGCGTAGGTTTTTTGAGTTTTTTTGTATTCGTGTCTTAAACGTGGTGGCAACGATATGTGTGGGGCCATTTTCAAAATGTAAGCAGCATTGTGGTTTATTTTTTCCACTTCACTTTAGAGATGATTTTAAACACTACAAAGAACATATTACTAAATAACTAAATTCTACCATTCAAGTTAAACTGTGAAAAAAAAAATATATACATTTTATTGAAGATATCTTTTTTCCTGTTCTTAACCAGGCTGTGAATTCTTTTTTCACATAAATAAAGTTATTTATTTAAGGAAAATAAATATACTATTAGGAGAACTTAAAAAACAGGGCGATGTAAGATATACCAAATTTTAGTATTATCCTAAAAATCTGTCATGAGTGTTGCTTTAGGGATTTTATCTGGCTTTTCAAAGGGATTAATGGAAATATTTGTTCTATATGGTTGGTAAAGAGTATCCATTTTGTTTATAGTTAAGAACATATGTGTGTTTTGCATACCAATTTTAATTGTAGAGAAAGAGAAGCTTGAAAACCAGAATAACATGGTCAACATTTTAATTAATTAATGAGTGTTACCCTAATAATTTACTTTAAATGCTGATTCAATTTAGTTTCCTTGAGCATGGTATTCTTGCTCTGCTAACATAATCTCAAAATATCAAACCACATTGTTAGCCATTTATGAAATGTACAATCCAAATTTGTCCAAAATGTTGCTGATCTATAGTGTTACCTTAAATGAGGAACTGAATCTCCTTACGAAGCAGTAGGGTGTTAAGATTAAGATATTTTAATTAAATCTCAAGTCTGGAGCCATTCACAAATGCGATTTACATAAATAAAATATTTGAAAAATAAAATAAAATATGAGTTTAATTTTTTCCTGAAAATAAATTTCGCTTGCGCAATGGTCACACAAGCTCCATATTAGTTTATTTTAGGGTGTTTTTTTTTCTTTTCATTTCCAGAACCCCCGTTATATTTTATTTTTTTCATTTTTGAGCCTTGGCGTGAAAAATAACTTTAAGAATTAAATTAGAATGTAATAATGCAATGTTATCACAATGCTTTCTTAATAATTTAAGACAAGTTGTATTTAGTAAAAATTATTTATGAACTTTGAAAAATTGGATTTATTATAAAATTGAAAATTAACCTAGAGGAGGAAAAAAAGTAAAAATCTTTAATATTGATATCAGATTATTTGAATAGAATTTTTAATCCAAGGACTCGGGAAGCCCGACTGCTTGACCCCTAAGTACTCCCAAGTACTGCAACCGGAAAGACCATTCATCATCAAGTGAATCATCGCTTGCGAACCCTCCCTTCCGATAGCCTTCCCTTAAACTCTGGTTGCTTCCTCGACTATTGTCCTGCCAGGGGACGACTGTAGGAAGGTAGAAAGAGGGGTGTTTGGTGGGGGCAGCGTGGGTGCACCGCTCCTCGAGCCAGTCACAGTCAAACGATGGGTCTAGCTGATCGACTCAGGCTCGAGCGGGTCTCCCTTGATCCGGCGCGTTTCGTCATACCAGCGGCGTCCATCATCATCGGCACTGTTATCAAGGAGCTCAGGGCCGCTTTTGTCCTCTCAAGGTACCATACTACAATATATATGCTTATACAATAATATTCCTTCAAAAGTATATATTTTATTGTTTTCACATTTTCCACCACAAAAGTTTATTTAAAGAATGGACTTTGGACAGAATCTTAAATACTTTTTCAATTCTTGTTATAATTATAATAATTTTTTTTATTTTGGGTAGCTTTATGAAGTAAAATTTCTTCGTGAAGTAAGAATAATAGAGATTAGAACCTAATTACAAGAAAGTGCATTGTGATTATGGAAATATATGAGGAATGTTACACTCTTTTTGTAAGTTTAAAAATATTGTGACTATGAATATCTATTTAGGACGGAATAAATTGTAGATTATGGATATAATCACGACAAAAAGAGTGGAGATAGATAATTGTAATAGAAGCCACGAAATCCATAAGGTACAAAAATATATAAATGAATCGTTATCTGAATAAGAAAGTGAATTCTAATAATGTTTGTAATTCAGAGGTTGTCCTGAATATGGGGTAATTCCCCGAAACGCTCGAAAAATAATATTAGACATATTTTAATGAAACACGAGATTCAGGAAGAAATTTTAATTCCAAAAACTATCTAAAATAAAATTAATAATAATTCTTCTATGAAAAGTAATAACGCTATAATAATTTATTGGCATGTAATACATAAAATCAACATTTTATTGACTTACGTACACGTTGCATTGCTTTAAAATAATTTTTTTTTTGTCAGAATCTAGTTTGCAAAATTTTATTTGATTATGGAATTGCTTCAAGATCAATGGAGTTTTGACCTCCCGTAACCCACATTTGGTTTTTTTTTCCGTGTGAATTAATGATTTGTGTTTGGAAGAAGCCTTCTAAATTTTGCTATTGAAGATGCGAGTTTCGAATGGTACTAAACACCATTTTTTTTTTTAATTTATGTGTTTGAAAAGTTTTAGTTTTTTTTTTTCCCACGCCTAGCTTTGTTCTTGTTGTGGATCGAAACCCGCTTATAATATGATAAAATATACCTATGCAATGCTTTGAATTATAATAACACATTAAATAACCTCTGGTTGTGATGCTCTCTTTGGTTATACTATAATTCAAACAAATCTCCCAGAAGATCGAAAAATTGCGTTGTTAGAATCTATCTAACCAGTTGTTTTTTAATTTTAAATTTGGACGAATTAATCTTTTCTAAATTGAATTTTAAGTTTCTAAAGATTTTTGGGAGCAAAGTTTTTGGTTTTTACCATTCCAGAAACGATGGATGGTTATTACGATTTCACAACGCACAAAAGCACCGGTCCAAATTAAAGAAAAAATGTATCTAATTTTGTTTGGAACTGTAGTATTAAATAAAAAATACCAGTTTGGGTGTGGTATTGAATCTAGTCTCAACAATTGAGGAGTTTTCGATCAAAAGTTAATATATCCACTTTTGGAAAATTATTATGTGGGCATCTCGTGTCGTGTGGAGATGAGAAATTGTTTTATTAAAAATATCCATTGGTAATACCTATTTGACAGAAGAAAATTTAAGATTTGAAATAATTTTTGGGTATAGAATATTAATTCGTAAAAAAAATCTTTATTTTTGAGAAGTGGATATATTAACTAATGATTGAATCCTCCTAAATTAATGTTAAGATAAAAGAAATATGAATTTTGGAAAAAAAAAAAAAAAAAACTAATAATTTGTCTTAGCATTATTAGGCTCCTTTCGCGTTAGTAATTGAATTGTTGGTTGTAATAACTGACTTTTTTCACAGTTATTTTATTGGTGGAATAGCGTTTGCTATGTCTCACTGCATTGGAAAGTTAAGGCCTAAGTTCTCAAACTAACTGCCAGACCAGTGGATTAGTTTGAGAACTTAATCCTTAAATTTCCTACATAGACCGAGAGCTCGTTCAAAACCATCGTTATTATCTGAAGAAAACTTTTATAGCAATTTTTTGAATCCTTATAGTATTGAAATTTAAAAAAAATAAAAAGCCTGCCTGTCGGATCATGGCTACCGGAAAAAATGACGGCTAAAGAAACTCGATATTTTAGGACTTATTATATACAAAAGCACGAAATTTTTCGTTCTTTAGAATTGGACATGACAAGTTTTTACCTTAAATGCACTGGATGCGAGTTTTTCAAGATGGCGAAAAATCTCTTAGAAGGAGGAGGTTGCAAATTTGGATTTTTCACAAGAGGGGCAATAGATACAACTTACCTAAAAATTAAAACTACTCAATTTTTTTTTTCAAACCAAACGGCTGAATTTGATAGTTGACGGAATTAATTTTTTTTTTTTTTCAATGGACGCAGAATTTAATGCTCCAACTTTTAAATTTATGAGTTTTTTTCTTAGAGAACTCACTTCCAAGCTGCAGACTCATAATATGAGACTGCTGTTTGGAAATGGGTACATACAGAGTGCTACATTTTATATAGTACTCGGTCTCTTTTTTTTGACAAAATCATCGTTTTTGACCGTGGTTTTCGACCATACCAGTTAATCATATTATTATTTTGTGATACTCATTAGACGCAGAATTTGATAATCTGTTTTTTTTTTTTAATTTAATGTATTATAGATTTTTCGATTTAATAATGGTTCTCGATCTAATACAGCAAGTCCCAGAATAGTTATTCCATCAATAAATGTAATAGTGAAAAAAAGTCACTCTCCAACACTGCTCCAGCCAGCAATTTATTTCAGCTGGAATGAATTTAGAAAATCTTGTTTTTGTCAAGGTTATCTATTATCATAACATATCATGATTTCTTTAAGACTTCATGTTTCTGATCATTACTTAGGTTATATTACAGGAAATAGAACATCCGAAAATTTTAGATTTAAGTTAGCCTTATATTTTCTTTAAAAAATTATAAAATGGAAATATACTCGAAATTTAATTTGTTTTCGTTTCCTGATTCTTTGTTAAGCAACAAGCCGGATTCTTCATTTTCAATCATGTTTCTTTAAGATTTAGTTCTATACTGCATATATCTTATCTACCAATTTTTTCCATTTCATGTGGTTTATTTTTTCAATAATCGAATATCTTTTATTAAAAAAAACGTTTTTCGAAACATAAGACAAACTAGCCCAATTTTCTGTAATACTTCATTTATGTTCTGTGTAAAAAATAAATAAAAATATATTAGTTTATATTATTTTCTTTGGCCTCTGTTAATTTTAAGCCTTTCTTTTAGGAAGATGTTTATAAAAAAATATAAGTTTTCGATTGTATTATGTTCAAAAACTCGTTTTTTTTCAATGATGAATTTTTTTTAGTTGTAGCTTATATTCGCTCTAATTAAACAAAAAGCGCTTTGTTGATAAAATACGCTCCATTCATCTTGGAAATCGTGCAGCGTTTACCACCCACTTATTGTTTTAAATTGATAACAAAATACCGTTCTGTTTTTAATAAAAACATTCTATAGATCCCTCCCCCTTCCCCCTCCTCCCTAGACATGATTGAATTAAACATTTGAAGTTAACCATTCTCAACACCAGATTTATATTTAACTTATTTAATTAATCTTTATCTAACTTAATCTATAACTCACAAATATCTGTTTAATACTTAACGGGTGAGTCATCTTATTGATTTTACTGATAATTATTTTAACGCGATTATGTAATTTAGGCCCTAAAAAAATTAATGTATTATTATTGTTGGAATTGGAGTTTTAATTATTACTTGATGTAATTTTATTATTATTTGGTATTAATCAGTTCCAGATTCGTGTTGTGAATCTTATTCTTATTTTCTGTTTAATGACGTGTTTAGCCTTTATATTCATACTATAATATTAAAAAATGATTCTATAAGAGTTTTCATTCAGCATATTTCAATATGTTAAACAGTTAAATTTGGCGGAATGGTTTGCTTTCATTAATGATTCAATTTTAAATATAACACATTTATATTAATTAATTTAAAATTTGTGTTGCAAATCATGAAAATAATACAGTGATATAATTAACGTTTGTACTTCTCTGTTGGGAATGTTTCGGGTCATCTTGTGGGAGTAAAATCGATGAAGGGTCATAAAGCACTTTTTGCTGTTTTGAGCAAATTGTTGACAATTTTTTTATTTAAACTCTTTTAAGTTGGTAGTGCAATTTAATCGGTCGATATATATTTTTTTTTTAGTATCTCATTTAATTTACAACTTTTAGGGAACCTCTTAATCCAAAAAGGTGATATGTTACAAATGTTGCTATTGCTGTCTATCGCTGTTTGTAAAAACCTCTCGTTCTCCTAATTTGATTGAGGAAGTGCATTCAATAAAAAGTTTAAATTATGCAGCGGTTACTCCTGGGTCGTGGGAAAGCATAATTTCAAAACAAAATTTTCCTTGGCCGACCGTAAATGGTTTTTTTTTTGGTATGCAGACGAACTGTGGAATTTTTCGGTAGTTTTTTTTTTTACTATTCGACAAGGTTTTTAAAAAATATGGCAATTGAGGGCCTTGATGCAAGAACCAGGTCCAAAAACACATATTTTTGTTGAGAGCCAAATGAAATTAGGCAAGGTACCAGGTAAATCCGACATTAGGCTTTGGATAAAGCAGCAAACTTATCCAAATTAAACGTTTAAAAGGGAAAAGTAGTAGCATTAATTAACATTGGTGTCAAAATCAAGGTAAGTCCACGGACATACTTGGTTTTTGCACCATCGGATATCAGAGTTTATAATGGCCGATGATGTAGTCTTTCCCCTCAATATTCACCACACAGCAGAGGACTGGTGTTACATTTGTTTCCGGTTCTTGCACCAGTCGGAACAGCTATATTGTCCACGGGCAAAAAACATTGAAAAGAAAATTAGCGAATTTGGACTTACCTGGTTCTATTCTAGCCTATAGTGAGAGAGTTGAGATTTATTTTGTGGCTGATAAATAAATGTCAACCGGCGGAGTTTCTGACTCGATCGTCCTGGGAGGCTGTCCAGACGGTGGCCTAAGTACTAGACATCCTACAAGAAGCCGTTTCTCAATTATTTTTTATATTAAAAATATTAAATATTATATTAAAAATCTTGATAATTGACTTGACGATCTTAATTCTAAGTAATTTACACTTTCGTTTTCTCATTATTGTACTTCATTTAACCTCGAACGCTTGTAGCATTTACGTCGTCAATGTCAGGTGATTGAACAATGCTTATTCATTTAGGTTTTACACTTGATTCTCCTAATGACTGTTTTACAGAAACAATGGTGTTGGTAGTCAATTCGAATTATTTACTGCACTTCTTGGATTTTGTCTTGTTTGCTCCAAAGGGAAGCTTTTATAAGTTGATTTGCAGACTGCTAGCATTGAAATCATAGATAGGATGGCATTGGCGATGGAACGAGGCAACGTTTCCACATCTTGGCCTAATATGAACTCTTAATGAAAGTACACGTTACTCTATTCAATCTCTTTGAATTCTGAAATGATATTATTCCAAAACAAGTCTTAATAATAGATTCAAGTTAACCAGGTCGAGCCTTGATGGAATAGGTCATGTCAAAATTGATAAACGCTAACTTATTACCACGCCTTCTTTGATTGCTAGTGTCGCGGAAATACCATTTCAACCACCTTTCAATCTTCTGTCGTATTCCTTTGCCTCTTCCGTATGGAGTTCTTTATTTTTAAACTGATTGAAAAACTAAAATGTCAACGCCTACCTTTTGTATGTAATTAAAAATGATTAGGCTGTTATTGAAGTCGGTCTTAATGATCACGCTTGCCCTTGATCCGCACGTCCAAAAACAGATGTTTTATAAAAGTTCTGTGAGGACTCCTCTTTCTACTTAACAGTTATCGAAGAAAGTTTAGGGTCATTGAATATTAAGTTTAGATTTTGGTTCGGAATCGTGGAGAACGCTTCCGAAAAAATGTTGAGGTGGGCAGATATAGGTCAAAATACGATCCGTTTTCAAACGATATGAGCCGATCTTAACCGACTTTTAATTTTTTTTTAAATTTCTTATTTAGGTAAACCCTATTTTTTTTTTTTTTTTAGGATTATTAAAAAAATATAGAAAAAAACATCTTTTTTCCTGAATTCAAATCACCAAATCTGGTAATTTCCGAAAACTACTGAGCTCATTGTTTATCTTTTTTTTTTTTTATAATTTTTAATTAGATAGGGATATCAGAATCAATAAAAAAAAGTTTGTATTTACTGGGTGTTCATTTTAAGACGGATCAAACTCATTTTACGGGAAAACAGTTGGCCTGAGGGAAAAATGCTAGAGGAAAAAATTGTAGAGCGTAACTTTTTCGTCCACTAGTTATTATTTGACTCTGTGACCCCGCGTCCGCGTAGGAACTCACTGTGAGGTTCATAGATAACATATATGTTTATGCACATCGTTTTAAAGTGTAATAAAAGTTAAAATGAATGGTGCAAACCTAATTTTAACATCTTTAATTATTTTTTAATTTTATTTTTGCATTTATTAGGAGAAATACTGTCCCAACCGGCTTGATCACATTTTTATTAAAAAGGTTGAAAAAAAATGTCAAAACCATTAATCATGTTCTTGTAATCCATATTAGTTTGGACGAGCTAAAGGCGCGTTTTAGTGTCATAATGGTCATATTCTGGAAAAAAATTACTCTGTATAATTTTTTTTCTCTAGCATTTTTCTCTCGGACCAACTGTTTTCCCGTAAAATTCGTTTGATTAGATAGTGTGGGGGTACTACTCACCTGCTTTTTTAACAATTTTTTACTTACTTTTTAAATCTTATATCATGTTATTATGCAAAAGGACAGTCCTTTTTTCGTTTGTGACCGCTGACCGCGAAAACTACCTTACCGAACTTTACCAAATTTTAACTACATCATCTTCTTGGTCACCGGAAGGTTCAGAAATGATAAAATCTATCGACTTTTCGTCAAAATGTTATTTAGAAAATGCTAATAAATTGCTAAGAGAAAAAGTGTTCGAGTACGCGTCGCACAGTTTTTTACAAAAACTGATCATCAGAATAATTACTGAGCTGCAAACGACCACAAAAATTACTTTAAGAAATTACATGTACATGAAAAGATGATAAGGGGAGAAAACCTCAGTGAAAAATCAAACAGGAAGGAAAATCTTGAAACAAGTCGGCCTAATAGCACTGAGTAATATCATGAGTCAGCGGATATTATATATATATATATATATATATATATATATATATATATATATATATATATATATATATATATATATATATATATATATTATTATTATATTTGTTTGTATATATGACAAATGGAATCACCAAAACATTGTATATCCAAGAGCATTGCAATGAACTTAACATTGCATACGACTGTAATAAAAAAATTTTTTAATCGAAAACAAAAATTATAACGTGTGTGCAAATATCTAATTACAATAATTGATATCAAACTTTCTCAATTGCGTTCATTTAATATATATATATATATATATATATATATATATATATATATATATATATATATATATATATATATATATATATATATATATATATATATATATATATATATATTATTTCCGATTCAACAATTATATTATCTTTATATACATTGGCTATATTAGATTCTGGTTTTCTAATAACAATCAAATTTAATATCAATTAAAATTATATTAATTTAAAATTATACTGTTCTGTTATTATTCCTGTTTTTTTTTTTTTTATTAAAGATTTAGTTGTGATTATTCCCCCGTTTTTGTATTGTTCAGTACTTTTGGATTTGTTATTTTTTTACAAATTAATTAATAAATTAAAAACAATTGAGTAATAGTATTTTGGTATCTAATTAATGTTATTCATCCTTAGCAAAAGACTGGTCTCACCAGAAAATTTTAAGCTTTATTTTGTGCAAATCAACAAGCATTCTGAACAAACGATCTGAAATGAGACTACTTGCTGTTTTCTTAGTTTGCAGTGATTTATTATGTTAATGCCTTCTTTATTTTGGAATGGGTAGAAAATTTGACGTTGTCAAGTTCCTATTCTTTCAATACCTGTTCTGAATATTTTACTTTGAAGAAGATAAATAATAATGGTCAAAAATTATTCTCCGTCTGTGCGTGTAGTTTTAGTAAGAAGAAACAATAATTTAGCTGGTACTTCTGTATGATGTTTGTGTGGAATGGAAGGCATTAGCTCATATTTAAAAACTATAAATTTATACATATAGATGTATACCAAATTTATCTACCTATAAATATACAGGTATCCTGTACCTGCCGTTTTCATGATATTGATAATTATTGAACAGGTTAAAAGCATTTGATTTCAACGCATTTTTTTTTCCGTACAAGCAAAAAGCGATTTAAACTAATTCATGTTTCGTAGTTAAAATAGTTGTTACCATATCTACGATTATCATTAATAAAATCATAACGTAAATGATCATTATCATCGTAAATGGGAGGATTCTGAAAAATAATTTACATTTGCATGTCATAAAAAATAGTGTTTTGTTATACTTTGTATGAAAACACGATATAATAATTCAATTCTTTAAATCTTTTTACTTCTTGGTGTATCATTAGGAAAAATTAAATTTTTAACAGATTTTCGCAAGCATAGTAGCTTTGGTATTAGTTGACAAAATATTTGCTCTCCAAAATGAAGTTTTCTCTTTTTGGTATCTTTCATAATCAAGACGCGATCCCACTTTCGTATAAATTAAAAAAAAAAAATAAATGTATTTAGAAGAAAAACTTTAATTTCTATGATTTGAAAGAATATTTTTCCATTAATTTTTTTATCATGGAATGGTTATATAATTTTAATTTTAATTATTATTATATTTAACTGGCTTACAAGCCAACAATTAAATATAGGTATATATTTTCTTTTTGATTGTATCGATCATGAAGAAAAATCTACTTTCTCATAAATAATTATTTTTTTGATCTTATATGCATGACGTCAGTTAACATTTTTCTCTTATACATTGTCTATTTGTCTGAGCTATTTAAGTTTCTTTTTGATATAAGGTTGTTTTTTTTTTACTCAATAATTCAAAATTGTTTAATTTTCAAACCCTGGTCTAAAGCAATTATAACAGATATCACATTAATAAACTACCGTCAGCCGGAGTGTGACTATCCATGTTTAAAGTTTACAATTAAATTTTGGTGAGTTATAGAAGGATTTTCCAGAAATAAAATCAACCCATTTGTGCGACTGTGTTCTGAAACAACCGGTGTAGTTTTTTTTCTTTTACATCATTATCCCTGGCCAACAAAAATTTAGAAGTGGGTGGGCAAAGTCACCTCCATGATAGGGGTAACTTCGCCCACTCACCTTTTCCTTATGATTTTATTTTTTAGAGCAATGTCACCACTCTTTCATGCTGGAAGGACCAGGAATAAAGAGAAAAAAAGTATAAAATTGACTTCATTCAGTGAATTTTTTCAAAGAACATTTTTGAAAAAAATAATTAACTTAAATTACTGACCTTGACTTGATACTTGAATAAATACATTGAAAGCAGACTTAAAAAATATTGATAATAATGAAAGGGTCCATGAAAACTTAATAAACACGTTGAAAGAGGCACAACTCAAAATTTCTTACTTTAAAAATTTTAATAGTTAGTTAGATCTCTGTCATCTCTAAGAACAACCAGCTCTCAAATATAAAACCAAACCAATAGGCACAATAGGTGAGCTACTGGCAACATGTCTTGAAGGAAACACCCTGAGAGCGTCTATGTCGAACTTATCTATGTCTAATATTCCTTGTATTGTCATATTGACTGGTTCATGGCCAGGGAACTTTGGTCCACAATCTTCCTCTTCGCAATCCGTCTCGTGTTCGGTCGTGTAAGGGCTAGAGTGTTCATCGCCCCGCTACGCTTCATTTTGAATGTTGGCAATTCAAAGATTACAAAAAAAAAAAAAAAAATAGGTGGGTAAAAACACAAGAGTGAGAGGTGACTGCCCACCTTGTTTTTAAATTTTTATTAAACAATAACCTATTTTCAATCCTCATTATAGGCCGAAATCCGCTGTATACTTAATTTAGCCTACTTTTTATTCAGGAAGACTGCACAGACAGAAGTTCAACACCACCAGAAATCGTTTGATTAATTGTCTGATAAAGAAACCAGCTGCTTGGAATGATAAGAAGTCCCCAGGGCGCTAAAAACTCAGTGATCCTAAGGTTACATCTGGGAACGTTGAGCAAGTACATTACGGACCTCTGGGCCCTATTTCGTATTCAAGTACAGCAGTACAAGTGGAAATTCTCATTTTTAGAGGTTATCTATCATTAGATCCTAATAAGTTTTTATTTAGTGTTTTTCAATAAAACTTATTTAAATATTATCGTATTTCAATATTTCATGGTGTAAATCATGGGCCTAGTAAGTCATTGGCTCATTTGTACTTACGTACTTTATTATGAAATTGGGTATGCCTATAAAGTAAAGTACAAGATGTTATGTAGTTGATATATATTGTTAAAACATTGTTATAATGTTAATACACGATAACATTTAAAATAGTTATATTTAAAAACAGTAAGTTAAAAAAATGACGATATCTAATAACGATAAGTAACTTGTAACCTCTTAACACGAACGTTTCCACTTGTACTTTTCCGACTTTAATAAAACAAATTTATGGAAGTGGCAAACAATGTATCAATCCCTATTTAGATTGATCCTTCTATACCATCATGCGGATGTCAACTAACTTTTCGGATCTATGCTTTCTTATGAAATTTTTTAATACTGATTTTTTTTTTTCAAAAACTGGGCAAAGCTGCCGGTTGATGGTAAATTATAAAATGCATTAACACGGTGAAGTTTAAAAATTGAACGTTCAACTCTAATGCTAATTTATTATTGATTACAGTATTATTATTCTTTCTATTATAAATAAATTTACTGAAGATGGGTATAAAGAAAAATATTTTTTAAGGGACAACGCTTTGGTAGCCTCCAGACAATGAGTTTTACACTCCATATTCGGTCGCGTCTTTCATTGAACAATATAGAAGCAATTATCATCTGTATATTATTGAAATGTATATTTTATAATTTATTAACTCAATTACCTTAGCATTACCTAATAACAGGTGTCTTTAGTCAGTTAGGTAACGCATAAGGAATCCCATTGTTTCAATACAAAATGCCTTTACGTGTGGGCTTCAGTGGAATTCGAGTGGATCATAATACTGAACAGATGTTAGGTCATGGTTAACTTCCATTCACGTTTGTTTGCGTCTTAAATAAAATAAACAAATATAGTAAATCATTATAAGACGAAATTGTTTTAATGTAATTTTGATCTCAGAAGTGGCAATGTGAAACAAATAACATCGATTTACGTATTTATATATTAATATTCGTTTACAATACTAAGAAATAATTAATATTGTAAACGAAAAATGCAATTATCGGCACTTTATAAAAAAAAATAGTAGTGCCTCTAAAAACCATTAAATAAATAAAACTAATCACCTCTATCTTGAAATATATGATATATATTTAAAAAAGCCTTAAGTCTTTTTCCTTCTCCATTTCGCCTTTTGTATGGGTGTACCTCCAGCCACTGGAGAATGACCAATGACCACGATGATATCAAAGTTCGAGTGAAGAGGGTAGAGGGCTTAGATTCCCATGGCTTTGCACTTATCTGTGGAAAGAAAGGGAAAGAGAGAACAAATCGCTATTCTTGCTAAAATATTGATACGAATTGCTATCGTAATGAAACATATTTCTTTTTGGCTATCAATGTTTATGTTTTATGTAGAGAATAATTCAATTTTTTTAACTGATTAAGTTTTATTGCGTTAATTAATTAATTAAGTTAGTATTGAGTTAACCGTAAATTTAATGAACAATTGGTCAAGCAATCAATTTTGGGTATTATAAAAATATTCAACGCCTATCGATGGAATTTTCGATAGTTTTGTCTATTGATACTATCCATAGTGCTTTCGAACTACTATCAATAGTGGTATTCAGCAACAATTGGCAACCCTGCCAGCCACTTAAGCCACTACCTTTACACATTTGCCAAGCCTAGGCAAGTCAAATACCAAACCAAACGCCAAACTTGTAAAGGGGGTTTACAGAGCAGAAGCTTAGCAAACTAACCTATCCTCACGCTACTATATTCCAGTTTTTTCCGCCTGTTAATTTCGGTTTAAAATAGTTATATTTTATAAAGAAACAATTAATAATAAAAAATAAAAAACTTATAAATATGTAATTTATATAAATATGTGGATGCAACACTAGCGCTGATGTGGCGCTTCCCGCAAGAACCTGATTGGACCCAAACACAAAGGAGCCTGTCGAAGCCAAGCAAAACTATCCATTTTACACATTTCATTTGCCTAGGCTTGGCAAATGTGTTAAGGCATCCTTTTGCTATACTTCTCGGTTCCTTCTCAGCGCCTTGATCATCTCAACCTTTGGATTTGTTCCTAGGTTTTCTTCTTGGCTTATCTCGTGGCCTCCTGCCTATTCATCTTCCTTACATATCCTATCTTCTCAGATTTGAGCAGATCTCCAAACTAACGAAGTTGTCGAATTCAAGGGTTAATTATTTACTTAATCAGTTGATTATTGAACCCTCCTTGTTTTGTCCACAGGCCTGAGCAGGCAACTCACTTCTTTTGAAGTAATCCAATTCTTGCAGACAAATGCTTTTCTTGCGTGACCCAACCTTCGTTGCCCTGCTACAATGTTTATTATTTTATTCTGATCTTTATCTCTTTATTCCTCATATATTGACAAATGTTTTAATGCTGGTAAAACTTTGATATTTTTGTAAATAGTTTCTATGTAAGCAATTCTGTTCTTACTTTTTATTTGTTTTTTAACCGAAAATAAAATATTTTCAATCGTTGCCTAGTTAATAGTGATGAAAAAATAGTAAAATCCTATTTAGCATATTCCAAATGCATTTCAAAAGAATACCAATTTAAGAATAATGTAATAATTAAAACTATACTTTAGTTTTAACTAAATAACTATCATAAAATTATTTATTTATTAGTATTTTCACATCTATTTTTGTATATGTTATCATCATAATTTTATTCCTTCATCTTCTATTGTAATTATTTCATTACCCCCGAATTCCTATGAGTTTTGGACTGAACTATTCATGGGTAAAATAATTGATATTAAACTTTTGTTTTATTTATTATCAGTATTTTTCAATAGCCCGGCTTAGTAATTTATATAGTTTATAACTGATGTACATCATCGAAAATATATTTCGAGAAAAAAATAAGTACTAAAAACCTTCAGGACAGATAAGTCTTCTACTAAACTACTAAGTCGATGCTAGTATTTATTTGTATCGCTCCTATAGTATATTTATAGGGCATTCTATCGGCTTTCCAGCTCTCTCCAGATATCTCCTGGACTTTTACTGAGAAATACCGGACTCAGAACAGGCTTGCAGAATACAAATTCACAATTGCTGGCACATCGGAGCAACGGGAAAACATTGCACTCTCTAAAATCAAGATTGAGTCATCAATATCTTTCATTCTATTGCATCGGAAAATCTCAAAGAATTTAGAGATATACAAATTCGTTAACTGTTGCTTTTAATTACAAAATAAATATAAAAGCTACTGTTATTTGATTTACGTTTATTTATTGTATAGAGCTCGTTTTAATTCTCTTGAGATAAGGATTCACGGTTAAAAATTAAATTGTTCAAAGTATGCAAATAAAAAATTCAATTGAAAGGCAGACGAAACGATATTATTTCATGTAATTCGCAAATTATAATAAATTTGTAGATTGCTATTATTTCTAATTATGGTCCGCCATGTTTGCGTTTAAGATTAATTGCTTAGCGAAATAACAATCGAAAAATAGAATGCTGACAAGAAAGGCAGCCAGACCATATCAAAGGCTGCTTATTTAGCAAAGTTAGTTGTAGCAACAATCCCATTTGTTATGAATCCGTTTGAGGTGCAGTGTTAATTCATTGCATTTTGAATTGCTAATTTGGCTCTAATATAATTTTAATAATCTTCGTTTTTAATTGAAGAAAACAAATATTGAAAATTAATTACTAATAACTTACTTTTTTGTAGAAAATAAAATACATAATAATTATGACACATGAGAAAATAAGTTATTATGAATATAAGTCATAATTAATCAAATAAAATTAATTAATTAATTTATTTTATTTTATTGAATTTACCAGAAAGGAACCAATCTTCATTGCACTTGTTTTGAGTAAACTCTAGTCAAAGTTAAATGGTCTTAGAAAATTTGGAAGATTTTCAAATAAGTTTATTTTTTTTTTGTTGTAGACCTAATTTTATTCTACAATATGAAAACGTTGTAATTTATTCATATGCTAGATAAGATTAAATAGTTCGTTTCTTTTTCATGAAATAGAAACGTCGTATTCGATTTCCAATACTTTTTTCAACTTCGATTTTGCATTGAAGATACTTGATCCAAGAAATAGTTCTTTTCTGTTGGAATAGCACTAATCCGATTCTAACTCATTTTTGCATAAAATATGGATTTATTCCCTTCCGCGAAATGCCGTGCTATTGTTCAACCATCTATATTGAGTTGAATGAAACCAATAATGCATTTTTGTACGTCAGTGATCAAAGTCCTGCAAACAAGCAAAAAGAGCAAAGACCAATTTTGCTGATTTGATAGACCAATTTTGCTAATTTGGTTTTATTATGGTATCAAGATTATACTGGCTATATTTCCCGAGTATAACTATCGTAAATGAGCTAAAAGGGTAATAAAATATGTAACACTTCAAATATAAAGATTGGCAACTATCCACAATATGCAATTCAGTGCGATCTGAAACTTTTTTTTCTACTGTAAAATTTTGAAAATATAACGACAGTATACTCCTGAGGTACAGATTTATAATTCAAATTATTTACATGTCTTTTAAGGTAATGATTTCTATTTTGCTCAAATATCAAATAAAAATATGAGCTTACTTTTGTCATCCAAATAAAGGCAAGTCGTTCGTTAGATTCCACTTAACGAGTATCGTTTAGAGTTGTTTATAACTTTAAAATAACATCCTCTCTTCTAAGGTCATGGAGTGGGAAAATTATTTTATAAGTCATTATAACATAAGTACTTCCCGCTCTTTGTTAGGCTGAAATATGTATGAGTTTTCCTTTTAGTTAGTATTCTGAAACATTCCTATTGAATGAATCAAATTTCAGTATTTCTGAATTAGAAGTTTTAAATATGTTCAAATACCTGAATTTTATAATAAAAATTATATATAATAAAAACCCACAAAAACAAAAAAAGTACATATATAGTAGGCATTTCTTTTTTTTTTTTTTTTTTTTTTTTTTAAATTTGATTTGCCTATATATGAAATTGCGATTGTGGTCAATTTCGAATTCGAGCTTTCAACACAAAATCCATGTTTTAAGATCCCCTTAGTCAAAGTAACCAAGTCTCGCAAAATGGTCTGTGCGTGTCTGCGAACAGCTCAAAAACGATAAGTTGTACGAAACTGAAATTAAGTATTAAGGTAGTTATCTGCCAGTGATGTTACATAAACCTTATCGCTAAAATCGATTCACCGGAAGTGCTATTTTATATTATTGATTTTACACTTTTTTAAAATTTTCTCGGAATGGCCCTAACGTTTTTGATGAAATTCGTTATGCCAATACTAAATTGAATGGTATTTAATATTAGCTAGGTCTTATCCTTATTGAAACAGTCTGACAAGGCTTAAATACCGAATTATCAAAACGAGAAAAAAAAACTAAAACACATTTTCTTAGATTAAAATCAAATTTCCAGAAGTATGAGTTGTAATATATATGTATAATAACCGTTGGAAAGCTAACAATTTTAGAAAAATAAATATATAACATATGAAGTCGTAGAAGGTAATGTAGAATGACAAAAGACACATCAACTTAACTGATTGTTGTAAATAATAATTTATACTTTTTTATTATTTAATGTAAGCTAAATGTTTTCATGGAAACTGAATAAAATATCCTGGTAAACTAAATGGAAAATTTATTTCGAATAAGGAGTTAAGTAAAAATAGTGTAATGCGCGCACCAGATTTTTGTTTTGTTTGTGTGTGTGTGTGTGTGTGTTTAGCTATATACTTCTATTTTGAAAGCAACGTGAATTTCATTTTGCACTTGGAAATCAATTTAGGTTTTCCTTGTCTTCTACCCACATATTGAAATTTTCTTGTGTTTCAAAAACACTAAGTCCATACTTCAACAAATATCGATTAACACCTTTCCAGATTCTAATAATATCAAAATAATTTTTATGATGGAGAAAATATACTTTCTTTTTTATGAACTCCTTCCCTCCTCTCAAACTGTGGATCTTTCTTCATTCAAGATTTTTTTTTGCGTTTACACTTGCGATTTTTCATTCTCGAGAGTAAAATTCGAAGTGTAAAGGGTTCTGGGAGTCCGAGATTGAGTTAGCTTTACGAGAATTGTTATGTCACTTATTGTTATGTCAGAAAAATTTTCGGAGGGTGGGGCTACCACCACTCAGGCACCCGCCTGATTTACTTCAGAAAATGTTTGAAGAAAAAAAAAAAGGCTTAGGCAGCAGTGCTCCGTTACTAAGTTCGTATTTTCACTAATATACAAAATCAATGAGTGGAAGAAAAAAAGACTCCAAAAGGCAATTAAATTCATATATATATATATATATATATATCACACATCCAGACATCCTCGAAACCGTATATTAGCGGTTATGAAACGGATTTAATATGAAAATCCGACAAGAAAAACAAAAAAAATTATTTTTCCAGTCTAATGCCTTATAATAATGTTATGCAATTATTATTAAATTTCAATTAAAATTATGTTTTGTTTTAATAATTTTATAATTTTAATCATAGTGTATAACACTATGATAGGTAGTCGATTGCCCATTCTCGTAACATGATTGTGTTCAACAGGCTGAAAATGTTCCTTTTTAAATTCTTCTTCATGGCTGAACACAATCGGTGCAAATGTCCTCTCATTCCTCTCGGTGTGTAGTTTTACCGAACGGATTTTAATTTTCTGATAGTACTCTCCAAGAGATGGATGGTAACGTTTACACTTGCAGTGACGTGACATTATAACTCTCTGAGGGCTCACCCTCGAACTTTCTGAGGTATTTACACTTGCGAGTTATACTAACGAGAGTATATTTACTACTCTCAAGAGTGAAAAACTCGCTATTATGAACGCACCTCATCAATGGTATACTAAACCCCACAACTGGGATATATTTTTGCGTCCTATCTTTCAATTTGCATTTTACACTATATCTTATATATCATTGTATCTGCAGGGCCCTGCTTCATGATAAATTAGAAAAGTACAAGTGGGAAAATTACAAATGGAAATATTCGTTTGTTTAAATTACAGGTTGCGTGTCATCATTTGATAATAATAATTCTATTCAATTTTTTTTTTAAATACTGTTTTTTAATATAACTATTTTAAATGTTTTCGCGTTATTTCATAGTGTATGTCGTATGCGTTGTAAGTCGTAGGCCCACTTGTACTTGTACTTTTAATTTTTAATAAATTGAGTTAGTTTGGCTTTAGCTGCTAAGGTCATGTTTGAGGGTCCTCCAAGGTGAGGTTAAGTCCAAAGTCACCAGGAAGGAAACAATTAAGATTTTATCCTGAACATATCGCACCTGTCGTAGAAGTGAGGTGCATTTGTAGTAGGTAAATTGTACATTTGTACAAGGTAAATTTGAAATTGTTAGAATTTCATATGCGTTTTTTCTACGCTTTTGAATATCTACTTGGTCCACACACATCTTTAAAACACTTTAAGCCCGTACGTAGAGAATTACGAATGTTCAGTGTGTTTTAATAAGGAGGTATTCAAAAGTGTAGAAAAAAAACTTTTGACTTTAAATATGTTTTTCTAACAATTTCTAATTTTGGGTATCACCTTTATTCTACGACTGGTGCGATATGTTTAGTTTATTTATTGAGGCTTGGACCGAAAGTTCCACCTCAGAATTATTATTCTTTTTATTCACCTGAAAATATCATATAATTAAATTAAAGGCCGAAATTGATACTTAATATTCCCCTAATTACAATATGTTGAACTAGATAATGGCATTGTTTGTAATATAATCAGTAAAAATAGTAATTATGATACATAATAAAAACGATTTGTAGGAAAGTTACATATTTAAAGCATACTTAACTATAATAATATACATATACTAAAAATATACATTATGGAATAAATGGTTAGAATGCCCTGATGATGGCTCACATATTAGGGCCGAAACGTCGGCTTTTACAATTAAAAATATCATGTTGACTGCATCCTGCTATTTATTCCACGATATAAACATCACCTCGAACAACATCAATAATTCATTCAACCACTGGGACCCTCTATCTAACATAAATGAATTATGCTTATATAATATAATATACAGGTGGAGAAGCTAGGTTGGGGCAACCAAAGCCCACGAGTGGGAGTAAAAAACGAAGTAATATTTCATTCGTATTCGTAATCATGATGTTTTTTCTTCTTTTTTATTCATACTGTATTTTCAGACAGCAAAAGTTTAAGCATAACGTTCCTTTTCTAAATTAAAAATAATTAAAAGTCACATGAAATCAACGATAACTCAGGATCGGCTAGCAGGTTTGATACTATTTTCAATTGAAAATATCTAGGGAAAAGTCTTGTAAGTATAATATGGTTGGTCTACACGGTTTCGCAATGTCATAAGTTTAATAGTTAGACTACCCTGCAAGTTAGTATAATCAATTAATCATAACCAGCTCATGTCTACATATAAAATGACTATAAGATTTATGTTTCTTTTAACTATTATCCTTATAATTTACATGACCTTATTATGAATAAGATTGTCCTTGTGATATTTTCTATTTCAGTTTAATATTTTAACTGTATTAATAGTTATATTGACTGTTATAGTAAAAAAAGAAGGATATCTTCTTTGAATAAATGGTAATTTTAGCCTACAGGGAATAAAATGCATAAATCGAACATCTTTTTATTGGAAACACATTTATGAAACTTGGGAGGGGAGGATCCAGAAAAAATATTTTTTGTTGTTTACTCAAGAGGCACAATTTGGGAACTTGCCCGGATGCCCCTGATTATATAATTGAAATTACTACATAAAAAATATATCTGTATGTCTGTTATTTATAAGAATGTTAGAATCATGATAATTTCTCATAAGAATAAAATGCTTTGTTCATTTAAATATTTTTGTTGTACATTTAAAAGCTATTAGTTATGAAACGAGTTGCCATTCTTGGGAAATTAGTTTTTTTTTTTTTTGTAAATTACAAGTTTCTTTTTATTTTAATTTTAAGTTACTTACAGCAAAGGGAAAAAAATGCTTGGGATATCTCACTTCATTTATAGCTTTTTAAAATTGCCTGATTCTAATGTTTTTAAAAAATGTCTTTTTCTTTCTGAGGTCCCATAGATCATTTAAAAAATTCGTGCCGATAAAAAAATTCGTGGCTTAACTATCTATTGGCTGGACTAAGGTTAGTTTACTAAATTAAAACTGATCTTAAGCATATATTTGTTTGATATGTAGATGATCCATTCGTTAAATTTATGTTAACGAAAATCATAATTATTTTTTATGTGTGCTTATACCGCCATAAAATCTTTCCCCAAACCCTCTTTGTTTATTTGAGGAGTTTAATTTCAAAAGGGCACATAGGTATCCAATTTCGAAAATTGTTGAAAAAATGAATAAGAGTACGAGTTAAAGAATTATCCTAACTTAAGCCTTGCAAGAGCGATTTGTTTGTCCAATTTTGATAGGAAATTATTGAAGGGTTGGATTCAGTTCTTCCAAACGAAATTAAAAACATGAAAAGAACACTTAATTTATTTTATGGATATATACCCTTTTGAAAATAAGCTCCTCATTTCTTCTATAAACTAATTGAAGACATAGGTAGAAAGAGGTGTTATGTTACAAATTTTGAGAAAATGACAAATTTTTCAGATCCAAGTGACTGAGAACCATACGATTGACCAAGAATCTTGAGTTGTTAATGTTGCAAGGCGGAGACAAGCACATAACACCTTCATTCATAAGAAAAAAAATTATTGCTTAGCATCTTCTTCTACTCATTGTCTTTAATTAATTATCAATTTCAAGCAAATTAACTAAAGTTGTTACTCATATAATGTACTTGTACGAACTACAAAATTTTTTTTCAACTATGATTCATATTCATTATGATTTTGTTTTTCCGATCACGCTAGCATAGCTCCGAAATTCTCCAGAAATGTGGTTTATCCTTTTTTTTCCCTAGTGATATAGATTTATATTGACGTTGATATTTCCAATTTTTCAATTACTTTTTACTATTTTCGAAAAGGACGTTAATTAAATAAAATCGTAAAATTCAAGATTAAATCATTTCTATTTCCTAAATGTATGGAGACAAACTTGCTAAAAAATTTCAAATACAAGTTTAATGTTTAATAAGTATCTCAGAAATTTAAGTATGTACGTAAGAAACCAGTTTAGTCAGTAATGCAGTTTGACAAGGATTTCTTCCATTTATGGCCAGATACTAACCGCAAATTATTTTACTTGGAGTGATTTTTTATTGACTTCCTTATAATAAATCAGCTGAATTCCATGGAACTTTGTGGGGTCATCCAACAGATTTTTTTTTAGAATTAATTAATATTTTATAAACTCCTGGTTAATTATTTAATGAAAAAATAAAAAAGGACACTTCGAAATCTTTGTAGAATATTTTGTTTAACAGTGGATGAACAAATTTCAACTATGAAAAGACCCGACCTAAAAGCGGTTATCGATTTTGAGTTAAATTCGCCAAGAGGTGAGCTGATGCTTGACAAGGTTTTGCGATGTGGAAATACACTTCTATCGGCTATTTTATATAAACATTTTAACAATAACAAATAATTACTCGATTTTGTTTATTACTATTGCTTATTTACTACTCGAATTATGATAATGATTGAGAATTATCCGATAGCATTATGTACTAACATAAATATGGGTTGTATTAAAAATAATTCAAGGCTTGATTTCTTGGTTGAACATGTTTTATAAAATTTTTACTAATTATATATTAATTGAAACCGTAGAAGGTTAAAACCGGAGTTGTTCCAAATTTTCCAATTTTCACTTTTCCGCAGATCGTTGTGCCCTTTTGGCCGAGATTGGTAAGAAAACTGTTGTCGAAAAATTGCCGAAAGAGCAGCGAATACAATTTCTTATATCTAATAATCATAACTAAGAAATTTTATTCGCTTAAGAATTATTCTTATTGTTTTACACATTCTTGTGACTCTCCTGTATGATAACTACCATGCCAAAAATTGGAGAGCTGGTTGAAAATATTTTTCGGCTTTCAAGAAATATATCAGATTTATCATACATCCGTTTGAATTGTATAGTACCTATAAATGTTAAGAGAATTAAAGATTTAAAAAAAAATCTTATAAAAAAAAACTTATATTCCAGATCATCTTAAAAAAAATTATAATGGCATTATCGGATGGCCGATTTCTGATGTAGAAGATTAAGATTTTTTCTTTTTATGGTATTCAGTATAAACATTTTTTTTTCTAATGCACATTTAAATATGTGAATCTAAATGTTTAATTTGTAAATGACTTTTATTATTTTAGTTATATCCTTAATTAAATTCTTTACTAATAAAAGCTAATGCAAGTCAACTAAATGGTCATATTTGTTAAAACGGGAGATACCCACTAAATTTTAATTCAAATTGCAGCGCTAGTTTCTATTTATTTAAAACTTCAAACATTTCATTTGAAGCTTTAACAATCATAAATCACGTGCTTTTGATAACTGAAGGTATTTTTAATAGTTTATGAAAAACATATTTTTAATTTTCCAAATTTGGTTTTGTGGACATTTCCCCCTTTTTTTAAAAAAAATTACCACAATATATTTTTGTGATATCAATTTTTATGCTATGCATGTAAAACTTTGCTTACGCCAATTTTAAAACAATGTAAAAATAGTTAAAATAGTTCATATAAATACTTCAAAATATACTTAACCTCTCTAATTTGAGAGAAATATTTCTGGCCGGTATGTGATTCTGAGCCAGCATGATTCGTAATTCTGTTACATGAAACTTTTAACTGCAGCTAATTCACTTATTATTTTCAGCATTATTTTAAAATATTGGTTTTCAATTTTCTTTCCCAAAGATCATTGGGAGGATGACATAATCTCTGAATTTTATCGCAATATTCCATACCTTGATCAATACTGTTTTTAAATATTCAGAGACCAGAATTTAATTTTTTTTTTTAATTCTGGTCAGTATTAAAATCTTTTTTTTACGCTATCGAAAATTGAGATTTTTTGATAGATTATGCATTATTTTGAAACACGAGCCTGTCTCCTGAATTTAATTCAGTAAAAAAAAATACAGTAATTAGATAAAATAATAAAAGCAACGGCCTACGGAGGAAGTCGGAGCCGGATGATGGAACACTTTCCAAAATGTTAATGCTAAATCGATCCGAGGCGTGAAAACTATATTTTTGCTCCTACTTCTTAAATTTGAATAGTGTCAAACCATGTACCTATCTTTTATTTCTTACATATTTCTGCTGTTATTAGTTGGGAAAACAACTTATTCTTTATGAACGTTATTTAATAAAAATATATTTCTGTTATAAACATGGTAATCTTTTAAAATAGCTCGGAAAAAAAATTAACACATTTTAAATTCACTAAGTATTTATATTATTCTTTCTTTTTAGACATTAAAAAAAAAAATTTTTGTTATATATAATGTATGTATACTTCTAAAATATAAAGCTATTTTCCAAATTTCATTTAAATAACCGATGATATCTGGTTTGTACACATAATAATTTCGGGATCTATAAAATATCATGATTTTCTGATCAATGCATACGTTCCATCCCGTATAGTAGTCAACCAATTATACAAGGAATAAAATACAGTTGTATTGCGAATTTAATGGAGAGGTCTGCAGCTTTAATAAGGAAGCAGCTTCTAATGCATTATACAAAATTGTGGTAAATTAAAAAATAAAGTTTTTAAAATTTAGAATTGGAGATCTCTTTTTTTTTTATTTCTTAAAATAAATATATTTGCAATAGTAAATCACACTAGGTTATCTAGAACGCATTCTTCTCTTATTGGAATGCCTGAGGAAGTTTAAAATCAAATTTCTCAGTGGATTGGATAGACACGTTTTTTTTTTTAAATTGCGTTAAAAAAAAACTTTGTTTTTTTTAAATTTCGTTCATTACGATTCGTTCATCACGAGTTCGTCATTACTCGTTTAAATTCAACAAGGATTTGTTAAATGGGAGGGATTGATTTTAAGTGGACTCAAAGTGAATTAAATTATATGTGTATATATATATATATATATATATATATATATATATATATATATATATATATACACACACACACACACACGCACATATTCATACATACAGGGTGTCCCGGAAAGAAATGTCAGTAATTAAGAGTGGGATAGTCCATCAAAAAATGTATTTCAATGCCGCCAACCGCACCTTCTCATCACAGTCCGTTTTTGAGATATAAGAAGAACTTTATTCTGGGACCAGGTCCCTTAAGAATAACATTATTGAACAAATAAAACAGAAATAATATCTGGCCATAAGACTACAAAATTCAGATCAGCTAAATCTTACAGTATTTTCGGTAAAATAAAATAAATTCTTTTTTCGAAAAATATAATTAATTTGAACATAAAAAACGTTAAAAAAAGAAAAGAAAAAGAGATATATACTTATATGTATGTATGTATACATGTGTCAATATATATATATATATATATATATATATATATATATATATATATATATATATATATATATATATATATATATATACACACACACAAAATTATAACTGTAGATTTATATTTACGTAACAACAACATAGTCTGGACGTAACGATCAATTTCTCCAGGTAGATTAGAGCTGCTAAAAATACGTAATTCCACAATAGGGCAATGGCACAGGTACGCATAGTTGCGTAATGGATTCGTAAATGGGCTTCTAACTGAACCTGTAATTTCCTGTAGTACCAGCCGTCACATAAACAAAATCGCATCGCTTGAGATATCATAAAAAAAAAAAATATATACATTAATAATAACCTATTTAATACTGTTGAAAAATAAATTATTTCATTTTTTATTTTAAAATATTAAAAAACTAAAGCGACAAACTTATTAAAATAATAAAAAGAAATTAACGCTTTGAGCGTTAACAATCATTATTTCATATATCCATGGATATCAGTCATATTACCATACAGGGCTTATAGTAGTGTTCTTATTAAACTACAGTTTTCTTTTATCGTACTACGGTTGAAAAAAATTATTTAAAATTCATTTAAGGGGGAAAAAAATTTTAATTTATAAAGATGAAGTGTGTTCATGGGGGTATATTTGATTTAGTACAAAATTTATTTTTTCTTCCCTTCTTCATAACGAACCTTGTAGAAGGGATGTTTTCTTTCTCATATTAAGGGGTTTTGTGCCACATTTCATTTACTTCTTCTTTATTTCTTCGTCAAATTTCAGTTAATGCTGATTATAAAAACAAGTCAAATTTCGTTGTTCTAAGAAATCTTTATTCATTTCAGGAGTTTCACAAAATTAAAATAAAAAATAAAATGAAATTCATTAAGGTGAAGTGTGTTATTGACCTCCATACTGTGCCATAGCAATGAATATTCAAAAGATATCCATTCTGAAGTAGCAACATCAGCATGCGCGCCTCTCTCCTCTCAAATAATCAATTGATATATGATAGGGCACGTAAACCCGTTTCCATCCTAAATAGCTTATGAATGAATCGGGCGCTTTTTTTGGAAGGTTACCGACTTCTTCATTGTCTCTCATTCATACGGACAGTCGGGATAAAAGGCAATTTCGAAATAGCTATGCTAATAAGTTCCCTTGTTTTATATTCACCAACTCCGGCACTGACTAACCGGAAGGGAAGTTCCTCGAGCTAGACCGGAAAAGATGAGTCACTTTCTCCTAAAACAAGGAGGCTGTTGGGGGATGATATCACGTTCCCAGCCGCCACAACATAGTCGACTTCCTCCGGATTAGTGGGGAATCCGTAGAGTGTCCATTGTTGTCGGGATTCATTTGGGATACCTTAATAGGAGTGAGTGTTGGAAGAAGACGTGTCAGCTTTTACAATTATTGTAACATACGAATTTAAAGTTGGTAATGTTTATTTTGTCATTCTCAGTAGCAATAGCATACATCGCTCAACAGGGTTTGTCATTTATTAACACGCCTAATTTATTTCTTTATTTAATAGGCCTATAAAAATGAAATTGGTTGATAACCAAGGGAGCTAATCACCCGACTGTATATATAAAAAATCTTTGTAGCATGCTAATCACCCTCTATGGGTAGATACATTTGTAAAATAAATCACCCGACATATAAGCGTCCAAGGTGTCTATTTCGATCCTGACCTCATTGCGGGTTCAATTGGACTTCATGGCGAAATCGAATGTATTGTATTTCAGGGCTATATAAATATCACTATCCAAATTAACTCTTGTACTAATGAAACCACGTGGAGTTTATGCCTCCTCGTTATAATGTGCACTACAGTGCTTTTATATTTCTTTATTATTACATATTTTCACTAATGCATTTTTGCTCGGTCTATTTATGTCAAGGTTGAAATAAGAAATTTATTTATGTTTATAATAAACCATATAACTTTTTTTTACTAAATAATACGATTCATTCAATAAATTTAAAAGATAAATAAAATAAAAAAAAACATTATATCAATAAACCTGAGCGGCATATTTTATTATGATTAAAAATTGTTTATTTAGGTTAAAATTCCGAAATTAGTATGCTGAATTCGGATCTTTGAAACCAAATTTGGAGATGAAATTCTTTGAATTCGGTTACTTTCGAATTAGTTGAAATTCGCGTTCAATTTCAAGTCCAAGTTGATTTCACGTCCTTTGGATTATGTTTTATAAATAAAACTTTAAACATTTTTTTGTCTTTTTTCAATGTATTATTCCTTTAAAAAAATGTTGTTGTTTTTCAATGTATTATTTCTTCAGGGTTAAACAGTTTACATCTATTAGAGTATTATCAAATTTCTCATTTAATTTATTTATTTTTATTTTTCGTAAATGTTTGATTTAGTACCATTTATTTGAGGTATGCGATTCAGTCTGTTTACTGTGTGCCGGCGTTTTGGTACAAACAATGTAGGCCTTCATCAATGCTGATTTTTCTCTTGGAATGAATGAAAACCACAATAAATAAAAAAATAATTATAAAGTTGGAATGTATTAATTCTATGGCAAACTGGCGATAAATCAACCCTGATGAAGGCCTATATAACTTTGGCCGAAACGTCAGAACGCATTAAACGGTATGTTTCATTACTGTGTTTTATTTCTGGCAGCAGCCATTTCATTTGTTTGCAATTTTTTTCAAGTGATTCCTGTTGTTTTATTATTACTATTTTATAATTTATTTAATATGTTTAGTACTGTCGAATATTTTCTTGTGTTTTTGTCGTTGTTTTCACTCTCCCTAGTTACCATTGTGGTGCTAGTTTGTAAGGCATTTCAAAGTAAAGGCTAGGCCTCACATTAGGATCATAGGCATTCAGGCCTGTCACCCTGTAACACGGTTTCAATTTTACATATATTAACCATTTTTTGTCTTGGAGATTAAACGAAGAGGAAGAACCTGTCTGGGAAAGCGAAATAATGGTTGTGATTGCAAGTGACGTTAATACTTGAAAACAAATCAAATTCGATATCAACATTTCTTTTTATTTTTGATTATCTTCACGTATTCAGTTTAGGGATTCCTCTCAACTTTCCCTGTGTTTACGTGAGATGTTTTGGTTTATTACGATATTGGTAATAAAATATAACAATAGAACTATAACTTTCTCTTAACAATGAGTCTCCACTTTTGGAATTGGAAAGATTGAACCTGCCTTGTGCGTACGAGAGCGATGGTGATGTATGCAACAATAGGTTTGAAGGTATCCAACTAGCCATGAAGTACTTTCACATATCTACCTCCAGACCATTTTCGTTTTCTTTCACCAACCGTTCGTGTATAGTTGACTATGTCTCTCCCGTGATGGAGGCTTTGGTCGTATTAACATGACCGAGGGTTCAAAGACCGTGAATAAATAGTATTTTAATATTTTTCTTTTCGAACTGAAATTGGATATTTTTAGACTAAGGTCACAATTATTTGTATTTCGAACGGAGTGAGGGGAGGGGAAACACTACAATACCTTCCTCATTCCTTTTGTGTCTTTACTCTGGGGTTTTTGCCGAATTTCTGGTTTGAACGTGTCCTGTATTAGTGGGCTAAAATGTATGCCACTCCTTCAATCAAACTTGCTATGTTGGAACGACAAGATCCTCCTTTTTTGTTTTCTTACTTATGGACATGTGCCTGCGCAACCTTTCATTAAACCTTTGACTGGAATCGTTGCAGTATGTTGGGGTTGAACTTGTTAGCGCAAATTTTATTCCGCAAGTCCAAATGATTTTCAATTAGTGTTTACATATCGTCTTTGTTTCATTCAGTTTTAATTGAGTGAATAGAGAATTTTTTAATCTGTAGTTCAAAGCATGTCTTTTTTGTTTCACGTGATAGTCCTAGGTACTTAAGTAAATTTAATTAAATTTTAAAATTAATACTTATAAAATGCGCTTATGTGACTCAGGCAAAGGTTTTTTGTTTTGTGATTTTTAGTTTTCCGGTTATTACTTAGGTGAAACGAGCTAGCATAGCATTGATTATTGTGTAATTTTTCGACCAAATAAAAATTATAGAATTTATTTATGGCATCCGCTTGTTCAATATTAGCAGGTTTAACGAAACAAATTAGTGACCGTAACAAAACAATTAATGATCGAAGGAAAATAGTTACTCTAACCAGTCATATATTTGCTTATTTTATGATATTTGGAACAAAACGAGTCTTCCTATATTTGCAGCAAATCGTTTAATTTTTCCTATCCTTCATTGAATGTGTTAAAAAGATGATTTTATCCATGACTTTTGAACGCTTGTTCGCGTACCAGTTGTAATGTCCTTGCGTACCACCACTGAGAACCCTGCCCTATATCAATGAAGATGCTGCTTGCCTATGTACTTCGACCGTCCGTGACCTCTGTACTCTAAAAATAAAGGGAATCAATAGCACTTGTTTAAATGAAAGGAAATTTTCACCAATTCCCGCTTTGCACAAAATTTTGTTGCATGGAAAAAAAATAATAGAACATGCTGTTCTTCCAAATTTTCTACAGATGCCCAAAGACTGCACGTATTACAGGATCTAAATATTTGCGGAAATGTTTTAAAAGGTCGTCACCCGAAGATACCGATTCAAATTATGTTGAAAAAAATACTCCCACCTATGGAAGAAGCTCAACAGTTGATAACATGATGCTATTTATTAATTTATTTAGTTTATTCGGCATTAGAAGGTCTCTTCTGTAATCAAATGTAAATAATGTTATTTATTTCTTCGTGATAAAATTGATTTTTCCCTTTTAGTGGTTTCTCAAGTTCAAAAATTAACACGAAGCTGAATCATAAGTTCAGTGGGATGAGAATTATTTTTCCTGTAACTAGTTGTATTAGTAAAGTTAAAAGTTTTAATTTAAAATAAAATTCGAGTCTATTCAACTTGAAGGTCACTTGGTTGTTCCTGGAATTTTATTTGCATTCAGACACTGAAATTCGTTTATAACGCTCATCAGTTTTTTTTTTCTCCGACTTTGTGTGAGGTTTCGGAAAATGTGTGCGCCATGTTGTTGTTTAGTGGAATGAAATATATAACCATCAGCCATGCATAATTCCTTGCTACCTTGATTTGAAATTAAACTTGTGAAAAGCATATTTATTAATTACCATACTAACATAGCCAATTAGTTACTTTTTTTTAGCTTCAACTCGTCTTCGCTATTGAATGTTCTCGAATGCGATATTTTCTTATGAGTTTCCTCATCTTTGATGGAAACTCCGCTTCGCTTCTTGAAGAAAAATTGGTATCTATTAAAATTATGAAACAGAGGTTTGTTTTGTCATAGAAATGAGTATTATTAACATGTATTGCCAACCAACATAAACCTCAGCACTGCTTATGCGGTATACTGCGTCAGACTTTGTCATATTGAACGTAGTGGCTTCGTTTGATAAAATAGCATACTTGGGATTATGTAATATTATTATTGTGTTTTTTTTAGGGGCCTATGTTTTATATATTTCCTCTTAATGAAAATATAATTTTAATTGATTTAATTTATATTACATATTTATTTATTTTTATTGTTTTAAAAGATACCTAATTATTAGTCATGTCATATATAGATGCCAAATCGTGGATTTATTTTTTGTCCTTAACCTTTCAAGCGATTCAAGAGAATTCCAAATATAGGTCAACATATGTTTTTCGAATGGTTCAAGGGGATTTGTATTTCCTTCCTCTTTCTTTTTCTTTACATAATATACTTTACACCTGTTATTTGGTTGTTCATTTTGAATTGGGATATTAAATAATTTACAATAAATAATGTATATTTGACCGAGTATTTTAATTGGACAGTTGGCATTTTCTCTCTCCGTCTTTCTGTTTGTCTGTTTTTTTTATGAGATTACGACCAAACGCAGCGTTCAGTTGACTTCAAATTTGACACAAATGTTCCTTGAAGTCAGGGAAAACGACGTATGAGTGGGAATTTTTATTTTTTACCTAATTCCGATCCAAGATGGCGGTCGTTTTCGATTCAATACGGCGACCCGTTTCATTAAAAATCAGTTTGTTTCGCAGTCATTACCAAGTAAATACGTTTTCTATTTTCTCCAAAATCCTTGAGGGGATTTGATCCATTTTTTTTAGTTATTTATTTTTTTTATACGCATTGGCATGAATGGTGAAGAGAAAACAAAATCAGATAATTACAATAAATGTGAGGAGATTAAATTATTTGTTGTGAGAAAAAAACTCGATCAATTCTATAATGGCTTCTGTAATTATTTGTTAATTGTCTTTGATATCTCTAGCTTGAATATTGCAGAATTCTTGCCATTTTTTGACATTGAGAATTGCAATTGTATTACTGATGTCTATATTACAAGAGGACAAAGTGAACTCAGGCGAAAGAGGTTTATCAAAGTCACATTCGTATTCAGCAGATTTGCGTTGTGATTGGAATAGACGAATGCAAAATAAAATAAAAATTCCTGAATTCATTCGTGAGGTTTAGGTATTAGGTATTTTGTTCACAAAATTACTAGTTATGTACTAATTACTAGTTAGAGACTATACTAATATTTGTACTCCCAATATTGATAATTTGAGCCTTGTCCATCCTCGATTCACGGGTGACATCACAAATGACTGTCACCCCCGCCTTCCGTTTATGTAAGGATACTTGCAGACACGGAACTGGGCTAATAGTGGGTTTAGTTGATTTATTTTCTGGTCAATGAGTCCTACGCAGCGGCATAATTTTTATAAAGAAAGTGTGGGACTCCAAACTGGTTCTCTACTGTCTAATGATTCAGTAGGTATTGAAGTGCAATTTCTATTCGTATAACCACATGTTTTGTACGCTTAAATGTATGATAAAATCGTACGAGGTTAAGAGCTTAAGATTTGCTTAAATTAGATTATACTTATATAGAGTTAGTGCCATCTTTCTACATTTCTATCGTTACTTAGAAAGAAAAGTATTGCGGTTCGAATTTTCAACGAATCCTATGCGTTGCAGAGCCTATTGAGTCCAAAAAAAAACGCATTTTCGAGCATTGCTCTGTCTGTCTGTGCCATGATTATCTCTTGGAGAGGTTGACCAATTTGTTTATTTTATTATTTTTTTTTTTTTTATGTTGCGCCAAAACGGCTTAACGGTTTTGATGAAACGCCCAAAATATTCTTAAAGCCGTTTAAATTTTCATATGTAATTACATTTTCAAGATAAAGCAGGAAAAAAAAGTTATGAAGAAAAGAATAGTTTATTTAGTCAATTATGTATGTAATCAATTGAAAGGTAATTCAATTCTGCACAAAAAAAAAAAATAAAATAGGTCTGGTATTAGCAATGATATAGATCATTGAACTTAGTCACATGTTTTGTGTATTGAACTTTGCACCCAAAGTGGTAAGGAAAGTCATGTGAGTGGACATACCAGATATTTATTTTATTCTTCGACCGTTTCGTTCCAGTAGTGATAACAACTCCCTGAATGTCTCTACATTGTTCGCCATCTAGAGTTTTACAATCTTTAACAGAAGTCAGAAGAAATCTAGAATAGAAGCGTTCAGCTTTGCCTGAATGAACGGTGTGTAAAGGTCCCTATTGGATTGGAAAGGAATACCCTCTTGTAGGCAGCCGAAAGGAATGATTATGAATGAGAAGCAAACTGGCTCCTGACCCTTGTGGAATAGTTGTCAAACGTGGTTTGACAAACTAAGTTTCATTAAAGGTCTTTTTGAAATCATATGAAAGTTTTTTTGGATTGATAAGGTGACTAAGGTGCTACCTGGAAATTTAATAAATAGATAAGCCTAACATTCAGGATGGCCAGCTGAACTGAACCAGCACCCAATCAAATTCGTTGATATTTAAGTTTACATATACATAAATCTTATTTTTAACATAATATGAACTCTGTGAATAAAACCTGTAAACTGGATAATAAATATGGTCTGGCTATCGAATGAAATGACAGTTTTGGGAGCAAATTTTTTACAATGAGAATGGAATCTGTTACAGCTTGTAAATTAATTTAGATATATAGCCCATCAATTGATCAAATATTAAGGTGTTCTTATATTCAGTTCTTGTTTTATTCATTTTACTCCCCAAAAATGATGTGATAAAACTGGATACAAGAACTATAACTAAATATTTTGTATTCGTAAATAACACAAAAACATGTTGTGTCCAGATGTATGCTATGTTAATCTAAACCAAGATAGAATCTCATGCATTGAAATTATGTTAAGCCAAGAATGCATCCTTTTGTTGAATAATAATGATTTAGACGAGGAAGGGGAAGTACTCTGACTTAATTTGAAGGTAATATTAGATAGTTCAATCATTTATCTCTCTCTTGTTCTTCCTCAATGGCACATTGTTCTTTGTAATGCATATTGTATATTTCTGCTCTAATAAATTATCATAGCTTGAATTTCAATTAGTACTCAGTCCAAGTCAGAGACCAGATCATTATGCTGTAAATAATCCTAAAATATGCAGTTAAAAATCTTGAAATATTCTATAGATTGTAAAAACATGCATTAAATTGAATTAGCCCAAATTGGCTACTATATTACTTGTAATAAGAAAAAAAAACCATAACATCAAGATTAATGAAATAGTTCTCCATAATTTTAATAATATAATAAATAATGGAATGTTCCATTGTGGAAAAAAAAAAAAAAAAGGTCAAACAAAATTTGTCTTTCGTTCAAATATGAACCCAGTATAAATAATTTTTAATTACATAAAAACAATCAATATTAAAAAAATAAATAAATATTTTCACATGAAACAAAAATGAAATATTAACACTTTTAACCAATATGTAATCAATATTTAACCAAGATATGTTAAAACAGAATAAAATACAGAAAGATATAGATGATTAAAAAAAATTAATTACTAATTATCATTTTTAAATAAATCTGCATTAATATTGATATAGATTTTGGTAAAATTAGCCTTATCTAATTTAAATTAGTAGCATAAAAAATAATATAAAAAACGAAATTTGTGTCCAAAGAAAAGTCACATGTGAAACTCTAGATGAACTGTTATAAAAACATTTTTTTGGAAGTTATCAAGGATTTTCTCTCTTGTCCTGATTGTTTTTAGAATTTTTTTTTTGTTCTTTAAGTATTCATTTTAAAGTTAAAACTTATTTTTTAAAATAATTAATTTTTTGTGGTTAGAAAATAAAATAATTTTAACCAAAATAATCAATTAAAAATGGGTTTAAATAAATCTAAATGTTCTGACTTTAAAAAATATTGGGACAACTATTAAAAAAACAGGCCAAGCACTGGTATTAAATTTCAGTCTCTGAAAATCATTTTTTTATTCTTCTCTGTAAATAAGATATGTTTCACCATTTGTTTGCAGCATGATTTAAGATAAATAAACTTGTTATAATCAGTAACTGAAAATGTTAAAATATTTCAAGTACTTTTTGTCAGAGTTCCCAAGGCGTGGGGTTTATTCTTTAGAAATAAATTGTGTACTTATTTACAACTTTTATCTTACTTAACCCTAGATTTACTAGTAATGGTTTTAATATCTGGTATTGACTTGTAAAGATTTGGGTAGGTACTCCTGTGTTGTGTTATCAGAAAACATAATTGTTTTTTCATCGGCTGAAAATTCCTGTGATAGTGCATGTTAAATTTGTGTCATGTTCTATTTTGAATTTAAATTTACATTAATATTTGTTAAACCAATTTAAAAATATATCTTTTATTTATTAGATTATTTCTTTAAAACAAATTTTTGTATTGTCTTTATTGGTCCACTTTTATTTTAGTATGCTTTATTAAAACTTATTAGCATTGAAGTATTAATCAAATATGTTTTAATGATTTTTACCTATGTTCTTGTATCTTACTCATTTATACTGCACATTGTTATGTTTTAATGTATTTTATTTATTTTTATCTCTACTTCTACTTATTTATTCACGTACTTACATTTGTAAAAAGTGATAAGCATAAAATTGTTTTGAATAATGATTGTTTCTTTGAGTAAAAGTAATAAGCTTTTTTTGAGGTAACTAGTTAACTATTGTTATTAGTTTGATTTGCTTTTAATTTAAACTTTGAAAACTGTAATTCAAAAAACTTTTTTCTTTTAATAATTTATATTAGTATAATATATCTCACGTAAGTATATTCTTTCTTGATAATTCAATCTCATATTTATCGTAAATGATATGTTTATCGTGCCCGAAAAATGATTATTTTGCTATGAATAATTTTTTTGTGGAAGATTGTGTGAAATTTTTATTTATTAGATTACTAATAGAATTTCTATCTATAAGCTATAACTTGGCCACGACTTTAATACTAAATATTATTTCAGGTGGTTTCATGGTCATTTGTCTGGAAAAGAAGCGGAAAAGCTTATTTTGGACAAAGGTAAAAATGGTAGTTTTCTAGTTCGTGAATCACAGAGTAAGCCTGGAGATTATGTTTTATCCGTCAGAACAGATGACAAAGTCACTCATGTAATGATTCGATGCCAGGTAAGATTTTTAGAAATGTATTTGTTGAATAAAATGTAATAAAATAAATTAATAATTATTCGCCAAGCTGATATTTTTATTATTTTACAACAGTTTCAAGGTTTGAAAAATAAAAACTGGTTGTAACTTCTTTATTTACCCCAAAAAAGGATGCATTATCATATTGGGTTACTAATTTATGCTAGCCTGAATGGGATGATCAATCAGTTAATTGTTGTTCAGTTATGAGGTGTGGAATATTAATTTTAAGAGTTTGCCAATACTCCTGCAGTTTTCTTTTTCATGTTTTGAAATTGGCTATTTAAATTTACATTTAGGAGGTTTCTAATGTTGCTGAAACCAAATTTGAGGTCAGATTTTTAAAATGAGCAGTGTCAGATTGAGTAGGAAATCTCTTATTATCCGCAAAAAGGAATGGTAATTTGAGCAACTTTCAACTCAAACGTTTTTCATTTTGGAATCTCAACCTCAGAATTCCCCAAAATCTCGTAGTTAGGAATTTTTATAACAAATCAGATTTATTTTGAAATTTTAGATCACCATATTAAAGTTCCTATTCTGAATTTTTAAAATGTACCATCAAATTTAGTTGCCTCAAACAGCTCTAAACAGACAAGCTTAGTAAAAAATAATTGTGGCCGTATTGAATCACCATTTCTTAAAATCAAAGGACAAAATAATACCTGATAATAGCAAAATAAAATAACAAAGTAATACCTGAGGATTCCTAATGATCTGATCAACTGTTCATCTTTTTTGTCGCATTTTTCCCTAAAATAATAGACTTTTGCACTGTATCGATGATTATCATTTATCACTGAGGATGGGAGTACATTTCAGATAGGACATAGGATATTTAATATATATATTTATACTTATATTATATGAATTTTCCATTTATGACCTAACAATTTTTTATGTCTCATTTTGAGCTTTTGCTCTTGCATATTAATTAATATATCATGTGGTATAGCCATGTATCCACTGTTTTATACATAAGGACCTTTCTCTTCTGTGCATTTTAACTTTCGCTTTCCTCTTGTATTGGTTAGATTCCTTCTTATTAAATTATTTGATTTATTTTTATGATATTTTGTTTACTTTTGGGATTTTTAGTATGAGTATTTATATATATAGCAAATCATATATATATATATATATATATGATATATATATATATATATATATATATATATATATATATATATATATATATATATATAGTTTGTATTTTAACTTTTCCCAGTTGTCATGTAACCTTCCTTTTCCCTCAGTATGTGTCTGGGTGTCTTTTTTGACTGTAGATGTGTGATGTGCTGCATTTTGTTCTTTTTATTAATTTTTTTCTTTAGTTTATTTTATTACAAATGAGATAATACTTTTTATGAAAAGTGTCTTTTGGGATCTCAACTTTTTTTTATATTTTTATTTCGATATTTTTAATTTTATATTTTAGTTACTAATAAAGATAATTTAAAGTACGACCTTAGTGATGGAGCTCTGCTTTTTTTTTTTTTTTTCAATTATGTTTTAGGCTTTATTCAGGTCTAAAACCTAATTGAAAAAATATTTATATTTTTAGATTAAACTTAATTTTGAAGAATGGGATGACCCACATTAATATTTATAGCCCAAATATTTATCATTTATTTGATAATAACTAAATAATCATCTTTATTTTTCAGGATAATAAATATGATGTTGGAGGAGGTGAAAAATTTAGTAGCCTAAGCGAATTAATTGAACATTACAAAAAGAATCCAATGGTGGAAACTAGTGGTACTGTAGTACATCTTCGCCAGCCTTTCAATGCCACTAGGATTAATGCAAGTGGCATTGATTCAAGGGTTAAAGAATTACAAGTGAGTATTTTCCTGTTTTGTATATTATTTTTGTCCCTCTGATTTCTTATTAAAAAACTTCATTGTTTATTTATTTATTATTTATTACTTTATTATATTGCTTTATTTCAATGAGCTAAGAAAGGTTTTATAGAATCCATTAATTTGACGGGTTTTTAATCTTGAATGCTGATGCCTCTGTTCAGATTCTAACTTTTGTTGATACTCAAGTTAAAATTATTAATTCAAATTCAAAACCATTTTTGTCAAATATTTTTCTGAAAATAAAATGTGTCTTAAATATCTTTTTCAATAAAACAATTATATTTATGTTATTTTATTTTTATTTTAGTGATAGGTACCCAATTTTTTCCGTGAATCTATACTTAAAAATTATCAATCCAAAAAAAAACTGTTATGTTTAGCTTTTTTCTCTCATACTATAATCAATATATAAAATTCAATGTTGACACCACCAATCGCTGTTTACGCACCTCCTTCCACAGCCCACTGTCTTCGTATCCTAAATTCGTTAGATCACCCTTTACTCAATCCTTCCACCTATGTTTCGGTCTGCACCTCGAACGTTTACCACAGACCAAATATTCTCTCTACGAATAATCCTAGGAAAAGCAAGGGAATACAATATCACTATTCACCACATATTCATGGATTTCCATAAAGCATATGATAGTATTGATAGGAAAAAGCTGAAAAAAAGAGCTACTGATAATAGGCATCCCGAAAAAAATGGTACGACTGATCCAGCTGACTATAAAACAAGTGCATTGCAATGCCAGAGTACAAGGTGATATTTCAGAGAGCTTTGAGACACATAAGGACCTCAGACAAGGTGACTGCCTGGCAGTTCTTTAGTTCAACTTAGCCTTGGAGAGGGTGGTCAGAAGATCATAAATACAAGTCGGAGGCACTATATGTAACAGATGTGTGCAAATTCTTGGGTTTGCCGATGACATATATATCATTGGAAGAAGTTTTGATGCTGTGAGGAATGGGTTCCTGGTTCTAACTGATACAGCCACTGAAATTGGACTCACTGTCAATGAATCCAAAATAAAATACATGCGTACAAGACAAAAAAAATTAACAAGGACCTAGGGAAGCGACTATCAAAATAGGAAATTTCACGTTTCTGAGCGTGGAGGAATTTATATATCTTGTTTCCAGGTAAATGCAGACAATGAGATGCAACCTGAGGTCCGAATAATGGCGGCAAATGGATGCTTCTTCAGGTTGCAAAAGCACCTCAGAAGTAAAGCCCTATCCCATACCACAAAAATTAGACTATATAAAACTCTGATACGGCCTGTCCTAGTATATACTTCAGGACTCTCTTAAAAGTACAGGAGCCAGCCCTAATGAGGTTTGAACGAAGATTATTGCAATAATAATATTTGGAGCAGTACTTCACAACGACTCGTGGAGGCAACAGTTAGTTATAGAATTATGAGCCTGTATAAAGATGTCGGCATTTTAAAGCTAATAAAGATAAAAAGACTCCGATGGGCTGTTCACATCTCACATATGGGAGCGAATGAAGTCCCAAGAAGACTCCTGGACGAGCAGATGTATGCGTCAAGTAAGGTTGGTAGACGAGGCTCCGATGGATAGAGGGCGTGGTGGTAACAACAATCTTACACATTCGGAATTGGAGAGCAGCGGCAAATGACTGGAATGAGTAATAGTTGAGGTTGCAGGAGCCACAATCTGCTAACCATATATTATGTTTTATCCGTACTTATTTCGAGTCCTAGTTCTTTATTGGCTTTCATCAACATTTTTAGTTTTATAGTTTCCACGTCTTCAGTTAACAGTACCAAATCATCTGCAAACCCAAACACAGATATTTTACCATCCAGATTTAAACCATCAACGTTACACAACAACTTTCTAATCACATATCTAGAACTAAATTAAATAGGACAGGTGAAACGGAATCGCCTTGTTTTATACCCAAGTGAACCTCAAACTTCTTGGAAAAATAACTACCAATTCTAACTTTATTTAATGTTTCGGACATGCACATTCCTACCAGATTTACTTCTTTGGTATTCCTTCTTTAATCAAAATATTACATTTTTCATTTTCCCTGATGTCTTTAACCAAATGATGCACTCCAGCTTCCCTACTCTCTTTTATTAATTCACTAAGAACATTATTAGTCCCCGTTGCTTTGTAAGATTTTAATTTTTCTATGGCTATTTCGACTACCTCCTTACTCATTTCTTCTATTGATGTTTCAGCACTATGACATTCAGAAGGAGAGGATTGATTATTATTTCCTGTATTCAAAATCCTGTCAAAGCGATATTTATACTTATTCAAAATGCCCACAGAATCGGCCAAAATATAGTTATTTATATCTATAATTCCATTCATTATGGATTCAAACCGTTTACATCATTTGTTTATGTATTTTACGCTATTTTCGATTTTATTAGTTTCTATCTATATTATTTTATTTTATCTCTATAACTTTTTGTATTTATATCTTTTGTTGTATTTATTTTATAGAAAGAAAACAGCCAATGGTCAGGCAAAGCAGGCTTTTGGGAAGAATTCGAGTCATTGCAACAGCAAGAATGTAAATATTTGTTTTCTCGAAAAGAAGGCCAGCGTCCAGAAAATAGGAATAAAAACAGATATAAAAATATTTTACCATGTAGGTGTTATAAGGCACTCATATTTTATTCTTTGAATTATGTTGAATTACTTTTTTAAGTATATAATCATTAGGGATTGGATTTAACCATTAGATTTTGATATTTTTAATCGATAAACGTTTTCTTACAGTTGATCACACAAGGGTCAAACTGGAAAATGCTGATCCAGATGAACCAGGCTCAGATTACATTAATGCCAATTATATTAAGGTAAATTTTGATATTTTTAATTATTATTGTAAATGGTGCTGCCTAATTTCAGTTAGGTCTGTTGCTCTATAACCTGTGCCTTCAAGATAGCTATTTAAAAATTGCTTAAAATCATTATTATTATTGCAATTACTGTTGGTATCAGGATCTTTAACGGTACTATTTAATCTTTGTTATATAACTCATAACCCTCACTGATCTTTTCTACAATAAATTTGAATTTACACTGTATTTATGTTATTGGGAAATAAAATAATGAAGGAAAAATTGTTAATACTTTATTCAATCATGTGTGAATTTAAACACAAAATAGATATTATGCACATTGATTTCAGGATTGGAAATTATTCCAACTTTTACATATTTTTGCAGTTGTCAGTGATAAATGTCACTTACCAGTGATAAATGTCTTTGAAGCCTCATTTTGTTCTTTAAAAGTTAAAGAAATAAGTACCTAACAAACAATAAATAAACCACTATTTCATTTTTCCAATAAATTTAAAAAAATAAAGTACAGACTCAATAAATTTTTAGATTTTAAATATTTCTTTATTATTAATTTGAAAAGTTTTGGTTATATTTATTAATTAATTGATCTTTTATAGTGTGATGATGATCCCAATGGCCGTGTTTATATTGCCACTCAAGGCTGTTTACCAAATACAGTTAATGACTTTTGGAAAATGGTTTGGCAGCACAATACTAGAGTTATAGTGATGACAACCAAAGAAACTGAAAGAGGAAAGGTAATTACTTGTTTTAATTTTGATGATGTTGTGTATTTAGTGTATCCTTTTTTTTTTTCTTCTTCCCCTTCCTAGCCATTTCTGGCATACAGGGTTCGGGAGCAGTGGGATAGTTCGCTGGGATAACACATGCCACTGCTCCCATAAACAATACTTTATTTTCATTATTTTCTTATTATACAATAATCACTCTGAGGACTGTTTATTTTTGGGAACAATATTTTCATGATACTGTAGTGCAGCTCGGTGCGCGGTTGCGAACCTTACAAACAGGGCTGCACCTTATCTACTGCCGGGTGGCATGGCCAGACCTCCTGGCTCTCTGCATCCGTCCGGTCCCAGTCTGCATCCGTCCGGTGCCGTCCAGCCAACCTGGTCCGCCGCATCCGTCCGGATCCCATCCAACTGCATCCGTCCGGGTACTGGTCCAGCCCTCCTGTTCCGCCGCATCCGTTCGGGTACTGGTCCAGCCCTCCTAGTCCACTGCACCCGTCCGTTTTCCATACCTCTGCCTTCCTGAACTCAGTCAGCCGGTGGTGGCTCACCGCCGTCGGGTGGTCCTGGTCCTTCCCAGAGTGAAGTGTTCCGGGCCAACCACCTCCGTACACGAAATCCTTGAAGAAGGGATACGCCTCCTCCATCAGACGAGGGAAGTCCGACTCGGCGAGGGCGAAGATCCCGATTTTTCTCGACAGCCTGGCTCGGTGTCCTTCTACTGCAGTGCAGGATACAATGACGAGCTCTGCCGTCTCAGGGACTCCACAGGTGGGGTACCGGAGGTCTATGTCCTTTCTGTATTCCTGTAGTTTCCCCCGGAAACCTCCATACTCTGTCAGCATCTGTGAGACCCAGTAATCAGGGAGGACCCATCTCGCCCTCAGTCTTTCTTGGACGGTGGGGATGAATTTCCTCAGGGTAGCTCCTTTCTGACTCCCTACCCACTGTCCGTTCCACTCCTCGATGGTATCCTCCCTCAATATCCTCTTACATTGGTTAGGGGTCTCGCCAACTCTGGTCCAGAGTCCCTCCGGTAGCGCCTCAAGCTCCTGCCTCTTCACTTTGCATTTTATCCTGTCCTCCTTGAGGACAATTAAGTGTATACTATGTGGCTAAGGGGTTGTTTACTAACATCCACTATTTGGGGCCTAATTCTGCAATTAATAGAGAATAATGCAAACTGTCAAAAATTTCGCAAAAAAGTCACAGGTCACACCAGGATGATCGTTGGTTATTTCATTTCAAAATGGTAGCCGTTTAGAGATTTTATAAGCCCAGAACTCAGCCATTTATAAAGATAGAGAGAAAATATAAAGAAAGCATTTTGAAATCAGCATACCAATGCATTAAAAAAAAAAAAAGAAAATATATATTAATCTTCTACTTGTTTTATTAATTTTTGGTGCCATGTCATTTGATCAGTAAATAAAAACAAAAGGCCAAATCTTTTATCATTATATATATCGTATTATTTTATAGTCATGCTTAAATAGCATAGGATACAGGATACAATGACTCATTATTGGAAGAGTGATACTAAAATAGAAGAAAATAATATAGTTGTAACGTTTGTTTTCATATAACATTAAAATGCAGTACGTTTACATTACTTGAGAATAGTCCAAGTTGACCAAAACATCTAATTGGTATGAAATAAAATAAAATATTTGGTAACCGATTGGCCTTTTGTTTTTATTTACTGATCAAAATCTATATTAAAGTTTTTGGTTTATTATTTTCGATAATAATTTTCAGTCCGTCCCTCCAAAATGTTATTTTATTTTTATTATGGTCAATCAAAAGGTTATATCGTCGCCCTACAAGTGAAACACACTAAGCCAAAAAAATCGTTTATAACAATTATCGTGTTTTAACACTCAAAACAAAGACAAAAATGTTCATTGATGTGTTTTGCGCCTCAAATCTAACCAAATTTTAATAATACAAGGACTAAGTGAGTTTCACCAGTCAAAAACTCTTTAAATAAGCAAAAAAGTCAAAAACAATTTTTTTTACTTAGTGTGTTTCACTTGTAGGCCAACGATATAATCCCCTTCAAAACAAAAAAAATTGAATTCGGACCCTTATTAGCAGAAATATAGCATATTGTCAACTAATTCGCCAGTCCTCTTGGTTATTGTCCTTCTGACTTGTCCTTTTCCATTTCATTCTTTTCTGCGCTTCTATCTTCCAATTTCGTACTCCCAGTTTCCTCGCATCTCTCTCCATTTCATCCTTCGTGGGATCCATCCTCCACTTTCACCAGCTTCTTGGTCTTTCATTTTTCCTTTTCCCACTGAAGTGTGCCTCCAATATTCTCCAGCAACTCTGTACCCCTTCACTTTCTATTCTAACCCCATATTCTGACCATCTTAGTCTACTTGCTATAAAGAAAGTTGTGTGAATGGACACACCAGATATTTTTGAAATATAACTATTTGGAAATAATAAACCACTATCTATTATTTTGCAGTGTTTTTCAATATCTCTTAGAATTATTGTTTAAAAAAAAAGTTGTCATTTCTATTTTCATTATTCAGAATAAATGTGCTCGATACTGGCCTGAAGAAGGAGAAAACACCGAATATGGAAACATCAAAGTAACAAATATTTCACAGACTTCTAGAACTGATTATACTCTAAGAGAATTATCGGCAACTGATGGCAATGAGGAGAGAACAATTTACCATTACCATTATCAGGTATATCTACTTTTGTGTGTATTTGTTAAATTATTTACTTTTCTTTGAATAACCATTGTCTGAAAATATATTGATATCGACCTTATTTCTTATAATAAGTTTGGTTTTGATATTTTGACAAACGTTATGCCATTTTAAAATTTCAATGAATCATCTCATACCATGAATATAAAAATTTATAAAATTTTAAATATTTAAATGGACAAAAGCATTCCTTCTTAAACAATATTAACTAAACATAAAAGATAAATAATAAGACATAGAAATTACTTTTTAACTTATTGTAATAAGCTTAAAGTCTCATCTTCATTTTTATTTTTCTAATTTTGGCAACTGTTTATTTTTTATTTTGATAAATTTCATCTTTTAAGTTTTGGGCATCCAATCAGTTCATTATTTACTAATTTTTTATGGTGCTTGCAGGGATGGCCTGATCATGGAGTACCTAATGATCCAGGTTCAGTCTTAAATTTTGTTCATGATGTAAATCAGTGCAATGAAAGTACAGGTTTCACTGGCCCTGTGGTTGTCCACTGCAGTGCTGGTATTGGAAGAACTGGAACTTTTATTGTGATTCACATCTTACTTAATTATATTAGCGTCCGAGGTGAGAACATATAACATTTTTTTTTAAAGATAGGTGTTAAAAATTAAATTAGAAGAAAGGTTTGCTTAAAACTCAACTTGTATTTTAGTTTAGTACTAAGTCCTTATAGTATATTGTGGAGTGAGGAGGGGTACATAGCTTATTGGGTAAAGTTCCAGTTGAATGTGGATCACTTCCTTGTAGAACCATACTACTTTCTAATCAAGAACCGAACTTGAATAAAAGTTATGGAGTGGAAAATATTGCTAAAATGCTTATTATATTTGAATAATAGTGAAGATCAAAATCTGAATAAGAAATATTTTTGTTATCTGGAATGATAAAGAAATAAGTTGTGTGTTTAAAGAGAATAACATGGCATAACAAAAATTTTTGTTGAAAATCCAAAAGGATACTTTTCTTCTTTAGAAATATCGGAAAGTTCCTTTAATTTTTTATTGCACAAAGTATGGCCAAAATAGCAATGTATGGATATATATTAGGAAAGAGCCTTTAACACTAACATGAAACTTTAGGCAGTACTACTAGATGTAGTTTCAAGACATCATATCTCTTTTATCTTGATTTTTTCTATTTTATCTCATATTAGTTATTTCTGTACATATATAGTTATTAAATTACATGCCATGTGATTGAAGTCATATATAATAATGCCTAAATGTTTAGTAATAGTTTCATCTGTTAAAAAAAAAAAAAAAAAAAAAAAAAAAAAAAAAAAAAAAAAAAAAAAAATTGTTAGCATACAAAATAAATACTGAAATGAGTCATGAACTGATTCATAAGTTTCGTCCTTAAGACCTCCGATCTCTCTTATGCTCCTCATTTCCAAGTCATATTAAAATAAATGTTTCAAACTATTTGAAAACAATATTTGCTATGTTCATACCTTCACTACATCACAAGATCCAGTCTTTTGACCTTTTTACTTCATGCCCGGAAAATTGCAACATTCAAACATTCCTTTCTTGTTTATAGCATCACCAATATGCAATTGTCTCCTTCCTGTTCCAAAATCTCACTCATCACCATCTCATTTTCCTAACTGGTGAATTATTTTGCAAAGGTGTTCTAGTTTTATTTTTATTTATGTTCTATACACAGAATAATTTTCTTTTTTGTTTCTGTATAGATTATGTTTATATTTATTGGAGCGTTCTTATTAAGATATTATCATTATTATTTTATTAAATAATAATTAACATTATTATTTTAAATTAACTCTTTTACAGGTTTGGATTGTGAAATAGACATTCAAAGGACTATTCAAATGGTTAGAGCACAAAGATCCGGAATGGTTCAAACTGAAGCACAATATAAGTTTGTGTATTTGGCTGTGCAGCATTACATGCAAACACTCTCCCAAAGAATACAAGCAGAACAGGTGAATATAATTATATTATATGAATAAAAAGTAGTAGCTATTCTGACTATCCGAAATTTTATTATTTAGTGTTCACTTCGCATGTCTATAACAACATCAATGTTTTGGGGATGTTTCCCGATAATATAGGGATAATTTTCTTGTTAACTAGTGTACATTTATCCAGAGGGTACTATTATGTGAGAATGGTAACATTAGGAGTCTTCAGCTCATACTTATTTCTATTGCTTCTAATTGATTCTATTGAAACAAGTATGAGCCGATGACTCCTAGTGTAACGATTATGACAATACAGTACCCTGTGGTTAAATATACACTAGTTTAAAGAAAATTATCCTGAAGATGGGGGAACATCCCTGAAACGTTGATGTTATTATTGACATGTGAAATGGACACTGAATAAAAAATTTTTGGATAGTCAGAATTGCTATTTCTTTTTATTAAATATCCGACTTCCTAGGGTGTTAAAAAGAAAAAATATATTATATGAATATAATCAAGTTTTGATTTAATTCCAATTTCAATTCCGTCTTTAATTGATCTGAATATTGATGGAATCTTTTACCTGATTTGGATAGCATTTTTTCAAAAACATTTTCTATGTTTCCCTTAGGGTTCACAGATTTGATGGAATCTTTTACCTGATTTGGATAGCATTTTTTCAAAAACATTTTCTATGTTTCCCTTAGGGTTCACAGATTTGTGTGAACTTCAAGATGTATTACATAAGGAGCCTTGTCTCATGTTTTGATTCTCCATTTTTTCACCACAAATATTAATTAACTCACATTTCGTTAACGCTTAGTTGTTTTTCCTTTCAGAATTTTCAATTAATTTATTATCTAGCAATATTTCGCACATTTGACTTTTTTCATCATTTATTTTTTTCCATTTTAGATCTCAAACTATAATTAATACGATTGGACGTCCCATAATGTTTTATTTTTCAATGTTTTTTGTTATAGTTTTATTTATTTATTAAGAATGAGAAAGCTGCTGCGAAATAATATTTACCTAATTCTTTATTCTTATAGAAATCTTTACAAGCTGGTAGAGAGTACAGTAACATACGATATTGTAATGATTCTCCTTCAACACCACAAGGAACACTTAGTAAATGGTCATCAACTGAAACACATTTACCCAGGTAAAATATATATCAGTATTTTATCTTTTAAAATTGAATAAAGTCATAGATGTATTTTGTTACTTTTAATTAATTTAAAATACATATTAATGAAATGTGATTCATTTTCTGTACAAAACAATGTAGGTGTTAATGCATTTTCATAAGCTATAAATTTCCACTTCAAACTATAGTAGAATGTTCCAAGGAATGAAGAAAGTTAGTGGGCAGAGCGCTACCTTTTAATGATTTTTGGTTGGAATTTTTCTTTCAAAACTACTGAAGTTCTATAAAGATTGTTGTGGTAATTTTTAATAATACAGAAATTTTAAAATCATAAATGGTATGGACAATTTTTTTTATATATACTGAAATTCAACATTTAATTTTTTTTTTAAATCTTGGAATGAAAATTTTTGAACATAAGTTTTTTTGAATATTTAAATACATTCATTTAGATAGAAAATGTATTTAAAAAAAAATAGATATGAAGCATTAAATATGGTAGAGACAGTATGTATACCAAATATCGCCTATAATGGGATGAGAAAATCAGATTGCTATATACTGGCTATATTAAGTCAAGTCAAAATTTTATTGGAAAAATAAATAAAACTGTTCTGCTTTTTAAAAATCAACAAGCCGTTGGCTTTTCCTTGTAAAATTGGGCTGGATATGGGGGTATACTTTCTCCTTTGAAACTGAAGCCATTCCAACAATGGTCATTCTATTTCCCTTGTGCGTCAAACTTTAAATTTTTTTTTTTCTCCGTCATGAAAAATTGTCCTTTTTCTATCAAGACCTTTTTTTCCTTTCTTTTGGACCAAATGGTTGAAATTGTTGTGCTGCTGACCCTGAGTTCTTCTTCTATTCGTTTATTAGTTTCGTTATTTCTTGAACAACAAAAGTGGATTTTTTTTTTCCGACAAAATCAGTTTTCTTTTGGTCATATTTTTTTCAAGAAACGTGTGTTTTAAGGTTGTATTTATTCTCAAATAAAACACTTGTTGTTTACAAAACAAAATAATAGTACTGCACCGTTGAATTCTAATTTTTTTTTCTAATATTTGCCGTAAGGAGAATATTTGATCGATAGTTGATCGGTTCCGTCTAAAACCACATTGGTAGTCTCCGATAATTTCCTCGGCATATTCCGTGATTCGACTAGTTAGGATCAACGAGAATATTTTATAACATACCGGGAGGAGTGATATTCTGCGATAGTTATTACACTCCGTCCTCGGACCTTTTTTGTGAATCGGAATAAGTATAGATTCTTTCCATTCTTCGGGCATTTTTTCATTTTCCCAGATCTTTTTAACCAAAAAATGTATTTTAGAAACTCCAGCTTCACCGCACGCTTTTATTATTTCACTGGAAATGTTGTCGATTCCCGCTGCTTTATGAGATTTTAATTTTCCGATGGCTATTTCGACTTCCTCCTTACTCGGTTCTTCAATTAACGGTTCAGCACTCTGATATTCAGAAGGAGGAGATTGATTATTATTTCCCGTATTCAAAATACTTTCAAAGTGTTTTTTAAATGTATTCACAATGTCCCCCGGATCGGCCAAGATATTGTTATTTTCATCTCTAATTCCATTCATTGCTGGTTCAAACTGTTTACGCGATCTGTTTATACCCTTGTACATGTCTCTTACGTTGTTTTCAATTCTATTAGTTTCTATCTCTATTATTTTGTTTTTAAGATATTCTCGTTTTTTATTTTTGAGGAATTTGGACGTTACATTCATCAAGGACCGGAAATTAGCAACATTGTTATCGCTTGGATTATTCAAAGCTTTTAGTTTCGCGGCTCTTCTTTTTTCGCACAAGTTTAGACAATCATTATCGAACCACGGTTTATTCTTTTTATTGTCCCTTTTTCCAAGACACAGATTACTTACCTCTTTAATATTATCGCTAATTCCGATCCATAGCTTGTCTACATCTTCGCGATCCTCATCTAAAGATTCCAAGGCTTCAAACCTATTCTTGATTTCTACCGCGAATTGATTTCTAATTGAAGGGTTTTTCAATTTATCTAGATCAAAATTTTCGGAACAAATACGGCTTTCTTTCCTTTTTTTTATATTAAGTTTTTGTATATAATTATAAATTTCAATTAATAATTATCTAATCAATAAGGATACTTTATTATTATTTTCAGGCCACCCGAAGAAATTCCAAAACAAATTTATGAAAACATTCCAGTGAAAGAAAAGAAAGGCAGTTGTCCTGCTCCACCGCCAAGGCCCATCAAGTGACCTACTCCAAATACCTTAAAATTCATTAAAGATTTAGTAATTCAAATGTAATAGCAGTAAATACTTTAGACTTACTTGATGTTCTCGTTAAGATATTCAAAATTTAAATTATATGCATTAAAACTTCCAGAGGACATAACTCTGTAGTAAAAATAAATTTGATGATCTTCCTTTCCTATGAAATTCGAATCTCTTCTAATTGTGTTTCTTTATCAGGTTGCTTGACATTGTATATGTGATATGTATAATTTTATGCTATGGTATCCATTATCAGAATGGCCTTATTCAGTTTTCTTTGTTTAGGTTTTTATTTTTATTTTTTTAGATTATTTTAACTCATTCAGTGCTTGTGTTTTGAAACATGTACACTAAGCATATACTAGAAGAATTTTTATTATAAAATTATGTTTTTATTTTCAAATTGTATCTAGTAATTCATTAAAAAAATTTAGTTTAAAATTATTTAAAAGTTGTTTGCATTTCAGTTATCTACCAGTCACAAACATTGTGACCTCTACTATTTTGGAATCCGATGATCATAAATCATCATAAGATCATAAATGATAACTGTTGTTCTCACGGCACTGAGGGGGTTAAATTTTTTATTCTCTCTCTGTTTTTTTAACTTGATAATTCTTTTTAAATTAGAATGTTTTGATTGTTAACAGGTTATGAACTATAATTTTCTTAATACAGTCGAATCTCTATAGATCGAACTTGAATGTTCTTGAAAAAAAAAAATTGATTTTGATAAGTTTTTGTATATTTGCAGTTACAATAATCATTGGCATACATAGATATGTACTAAATAAAAATTTTTAATTAAACTATGAAAAAAGCCAATTTTCCTTTTGGTTGATGATCTGTTTATCAAAGTTAGTTATTCACTTCTCAGTCAGAGATTTTGAGGCAAACACATCAAAAAACAACAGTTTGATTCATTTTGAACAATTGAAAAAACACCTGATCTATGTTGAACTCATCTTTGGGCTCAATTTCAAAAAAAAAAAATCAGGAATAAGTTTTACCATTGAGAACATTATTTCTGATACACTAGCACTTTCACCTGAGATTAATTTTATTGGATATCGTTTTAAGTTTAATGATCCATCTCTATTTGATTTACATTAAGTATTTCTCTGAAAACAAATTGAAAAATGTTAAGATTTTCGATTTATAAAAATTCAATTTATAGGGTTTCTACTGTATTATTTTATATTTTTCATCATATAATTTTACATACAATTTAAATTTTGTATTTTAATTATTATATAATGGTGCTTTTGCAGTATCTCACAATATTGTATGGCTGAATTTTAGTGTAAGTATGTAATGCTGTTGATACCATGATAAGTATTAGCATTTAATATGATTGTATAGTTTAAAGGAAATATTGCTTGGATCTTAAAACATCGGAAGTCCACATTATATTTAACTTTTTTTGTACCAAAGTTTATATTTATTACAGCTATATTTTGTTAAAATTTCTTGTTTATTTTGTTTTAAAAAAATAGTAATTTATATTAATGTTAGAAATGAACTTTTATTACATATAGTTCCATATTATTGTACATACAAACAAGTACATTTTTAAGTTTTGTAAATAATTATAAATATGTTAAAACATACATTGTAAATACTTTAGGCTTATTGAAGTGATTTAATAAATAAACTACCATTTTAATTTCACTAATGTATTGTTTTAAATTTAATCTTAATCTTCCTGAACAACAAAAAAATTATGGTTTTGTCTTTTTTTAGTATTTGCAAATTTTATAAGACTGAATGAAAGGTTATACCAATCATATATTAAAATCACATAATGATTTATTTGATTTCTCATTTTAATTCAACTGCTTGGTAACAATGATGTTTAATATCCTCTGATATCTTTTTTTTTCTTTTAAGTATTATAAATTATGTGATTGAGGAATCTCTATTTAGTTCACCAGCAATAAAAAACTTGCTTATAATGTATTGGTGTTGAAAAATATAAATTTCTCCTTTATTATAATTATTAATTCATGTCAAATAAGAAAGTTTAAACAGATTTCTTTTTCCAAAGCAGATGTGTTAATTAAGATTGATTTATAAATTTTAATTCTTTTTTATTACAAAATTTAATGTTTTAAAAAAAAGTTATCAAAACTCTAGAGGTAGTTGTGTTATTAATATTTGTTATATTGCCAAGAACTTTCAGGTCTGTTTATGATCAACATAAAATTATTTCTTCATAAAGAATGATGATAATCGAAAATTCAGTGAACCAATTACGTGTAAATTAATTAAACGTCTTTATTGTGATAAAAAAATTATGTAATGACTGCTATAAAATTTTATGAAATAAATTTTTTAAAAATGTTATTTTTTCCTCCTTTTTATTTTTATTTTTAAATCTGAATGTTGAAATCACACATATTATTGGAATAGTAGAACAAAATTGAATCATTTAAGAGTTGGAACTATGAAATATATTTTATGACACTAAAAAAAAAATAATATATATATATATATATATATATATCATTAGTAGTATATTAAGGTTCGGAAAGCCCAGAGCTTTTTCTTTTAATTTTCAAGTTTAATTATTGAATTAGTTTTTAATTTTCATACTTTGTACGGACAAAGTACTTGTAATTGTTATAATTTTACTGCAAAATATATACTACAAATTAGTTGATAGAATAAGATATTACTATTTTTTTTAACCATACACACCTATATACATATACATATATTTATATGTTTTTTGTTTTTTTCTTTTCCTTGTATGGTAACCCCGTAAAAAGAAAATGTATTTATTGAATACTTGTTCCAAGCCTTTTAGAGACGTACTATTTTAATTGTTTGTTTTAAACATATAATTTAAATAATACAGAATAAGTTGTGTTACAAGTTGAATTTACAATAAGTTAACTTAAGAACAAATTAACAAAATAAATAATAGTTATATATATATAGCTATACTGCGGATCGCGGTGTGGTTTTCCAGGACATAAAATAGCCGTCCAGAGGTTTGGTCCATGGACGGTCTGCTTCGGGGAAATAAATATATTGGTCCTCATGCGCTTGCTGACTCCGAACAGCCATAATCCGTTTATCTTGACCGCTTTGTCACTGTCCTTGAACCCGAGTGAGTCAGTGGGAAGGACACTGCCGAATTGGTCCCAAAGGGACCGGTTATGGAGCTATGGATAGCCTGTCGCTGCACCATTGAAACCATGGTTTGTAGCAACGTGAGGTTGGGTGACCCCCTCCAGGCTTTCTGTTCTCCCGCAAGCAATACATGTCTGTATGAATACCATCGCACGGCCAAAGTTCTCTATGGTCTATAGTGCCAACAGAAAAAAAAAAAAAAAAAAAATAAAATATATATATATTATAATAATACCATATTATAATATTATAATAATACCATATATATATATAATATACCATATATATTATAATAATACCATCGCACGGCCAAAGTTCTCTATGGTCTATAGTGCCAACTGAAAAAAAAAAAAAAATAAAAAAATAATATATATATATATATATATATATATATATATATATATGTATACGTATATATATATATATATATATATATATATATATATATATATAATATATATATAGCCTGATTGTACATATTGTCTATGTGTCTTTTCCAATTTGATTTCTTTAAAAAGTAAGTCTAAATATTTTATATATATATATATATATATATATATATATATATATATATATATATATATATATATATAATAACGCGACACGTTAAAATATTTAGGCTTACTTTTTAAAGAAATTAAATTGGAAAAGACACATAGACAATATATACAATCAGGCTCTGCAAATTATTAACAGACTGACATTAGCAGCGACGGTCTCTTGAGGACTTAAATCGGAGGTTCTCAAGATTAGGTGTGGCATAAAGGTATGCTCCTAAAAACAAATCTCATATAATTTTCCATTAGTGAATGGACAAAATATTTACATTTCATATAAATTTAGTTTTTAAAAGTCAAAATTCTCATTTATGTTACTGTCCACATTGGCATTCATAAAAAAAAAAAAATTCTTCCCCAAATTGAAAGTAGCACTTACAAAGCATAAGTGTGCTATTTTTAATAAATTGATGGTGTTCAAATTTCTAAACATTTCCAATGGTTAGGAAGTCATCAAAAGCTTATTTATGTCTTCAGAGCAAAGTGAAAACTAGTGCTCAAGTATGTTACAACTATGATTTCAGTTCTAGGTTCAGTTTAACACAAATTCTCTTGATTCCAAGGTAAAACTAATACATTATGAGGTATTGCATCGTCCTAGATCAGAGGAATTCAGGGTTACCACCTTAAAAAAACGAACATTACTCGAAATAATACTGGGTATCATTTTCTCCATTTTCTGCAGACATAAGTTCTGGATGACCTCTTAGCCATTTCAACCATAATTTGCTTTCAACACAAATATTTTTGTGTATATATATATATATTTTACTAATGATAGATTTACTCACCAATAGTATACACAAAAACTGGATACAACTCCATATTAGTTAGAGACATGCAAAAACAACCTCAAAGTCAAAAGATGCGAATTTAACAAGTCTCATGAGAATGACCCATATATATATATATATATATATATATATATATATATATATATATATATATATATATATATATATATATACAGTTATATACTTTTATGAAATATATTTTCCAGTCTTAGATAAATTTATTTTAAAAAATATTGAGAAATAAAATATAAATTACTTCATTATAAACATCTATTATAAAATATTACTAAAATGTATACCCGTATGCTTGTATTTTCTCTTCTACATTATTCTATATAATAATAAATAATAAAAGGCTTAGCGAACCGGAAGGTTTGATGCTGATACCACAAATCGCTGCCTACAAAGCTCCGTCCACCGACTGCCATCCAAACCCAAATTCATTAGATCACCCATAATACAATCCTCCCACCTACGTTTTGGCCTATCCCTCGGACGTTTACCAGTCAGTTCAGCGTTTATTAACTTTTTAGGAATTAGTTCATTACTGAGCCCAACAACTTTGCAAGCCCATTTCAACCGTCGCGATTAATCACATCGATTATATTAACAGAGTGCATGCTCCGCAATTCCGCGTTGTGTAACCTCCTGAATAATCCAGTTGACTCATCCTTTTTCGGACCAAATATTTTAAGCAATACCTTATTCTCGAAGATCTTAAGGCGTCGTTCGTCCTTCAAGGTTAGCGGCCACGTTTCACACCTATACAGAACTGTAGGCAAGATAATAGTTTTGTATATTCTAAGTTTTAAGTTTCTGGACAAAATGCGCGACCTAAGTAATGTGGATACCGAAAAATAACAAGCATTTTCCACCTTTAACCGCGCTTATATTTTCTCTTGAATTTCGTTTTTTCTAGTAATCACAGACCCCAAATACTTAAATTTCTCAACGTGTTCAAACCTATTTTCTCCTATATTTATATCCTCAAAATCGCCTCTGTTTCTATTGCTAACTATATATTTCGTCTTATCCGTATTTATTTTTAGGCCAACCTCTTTCCCAGCTGTCATCAACATTGTTGTATTCAGTTTTATAGTTTCCGCGTCCTCACTTAATAATACCAAATCATTCGCAAACCCAAGCACGGATATTTTACCACCCAGATCTAAACCCTTTTCGGTACGCATCATCTTTCTAATGACATACTCTAGTGCTAAATTAAATAGGACAGGTGAAAGGGAATCGCCTTGTTTTAACCCCGAGCGAACTTCAAATTTCTCCGAAAAAGAATTACTGATTCTAACTTTATTGAATGTTTCGGTCATTCACATCTCTACTAGATTTACTAATTTCTTCGGTATTCCTTGCTCAATCAAAATGTTATACAGTCTCTGGCGATCAATGGAATCATAAGCCTTTTTGAAATCCACAAAAAGCTGATGAACAATGTCCCCCGGATCGGCCAAGATATTGTTATTTTCATCTCTAATTCCATTCATTGCGGGTTCAAACTGTTTACGCGATCTGTTTATACCCTTGTACATGTCTCGTACGCTGTTTTCAATTCTATTAGTTTCTATCTCTATTATTTTGTTTTGAAGATATTCTCGTTTTTTATTTCTGAGGAATTTGGACGTTTCATTCATCAAGGCTCGGAAGTTAGCAACATTGTTATCGCTTGGATTATTTAGAGCTTTTAATTTAGCGGCTCTTCTTTTTTCACAAAAGTTTAGACAATCATTATCGAACCACGGTTTGTTCTTTTTACTGTCCCTTTTTCCAAGACACAAATTACTTACCTCTTTAATATTATCCCTAATTTCGATCCATAGCTTGTCTATATCTTCGCGATCCTCAAGATTCCAACCTATTCTTGATATCTACCGCGAATTGATTTCTAATTGAAGGGTTTTTTAATTTATCTAGATCATAATTTTCGGAACAAATACGGCTTTCTTTTCTTTTTTTTATATTAAGTTTTTGTCGAAGTTTCGCGATTACTAATTCATGATCTGACCCACATTCTGCCCCGCGATAAGACCTCACGTTAATTATACTATTTTGCCATCTTTGTTGTATCAAAACATGATCAGTTTGATTTCGTGTTTGTGAATCCGGCGATGTCCACGTATACTTATGAATATCCTTATGTTCAAACGTAGTACTTTTGATTGTTAGGTTTTTCGAGATAGCAAAGTTTATTAGACGGATCCCATTATCATTGCTATGTTCGTGCAAACTTTCTTTACCGATCGTCGGATAGTATACTTCTTCCCTTCCCACCTTTGCGTTTGCGTCCCCTAATATTATTTTCATGCAGTTTCGAGGTAGTTTATCATATACCCACTCTAGTTTATCATAAAATTCGCATTTAACTTCATCATCACTGTCTTCGGTAGGGGAATGTATGTTTATCAGCGCGATTTTAAACCACTGCAATATGGCCACAGATCCAATCACTAAACAATTTTACATCTCTCAATGTTGAGAGCAACCTATTCCTAATTAAAAATCCAGTATCTAAACAATAATTACCGCTCCCACCGTACCAAATAGAATAATTCCCTTCTGTTAACGAACCCACCCTTGGCCAGCGAACCTCTTGCAGTGCCACGATATCTACATTGTATCTCTTAACCTCGTTTGCCACCGATTTTAACCCACCCGCTGTATTTAAACTTCTTACATTCCACGTTCCTATACCTAAATCTCTAATTTTCAACTTGCGCGATGAATCCCCTGAAGTAGTTCCCACTCGGAGACCCAAACGGAGGACTAGTTTACTTCCGGATAATGAGCGTTTTACGTCAGAGAGATCCATGATTTTTTGTGGTATTTTGTGAACTAAAAATATGTGAGTAGGGCGTTCAAATCTACGTCACACCCTCCAGTAAGCCTGGAGGGGCGCTCTCATTGTTGGTCAGCGAGTCCATCGGACTTAGCCGGGAGGAACTTCCAAGGAATTTCCACCAACCATCCCCGCATCCGCCACCCGTGGGACGCTCCCCAACGCGGTAATGAGATCCGCGCGAGGACATTATTCTATACTCCTTAAAATATAAGCTGAAAAAAGTGCTGATAGACAGCTACTAGTAAGTCCGATTAAGAGTTTTATTTTTTTTTTTGGTGCTGTTGAATTTTTTGGAAACTTGACAGATACTTTCATTGATAAGGTCTAAGAATTTCATACATACCTCATTCTTTATTGCAAGTATTCTTCTTTTTAATAAGCTGAGTGAGATTAAATATATGGCTAAATCCAGATTTATTTGCAAAAGTCAGCTTTATTTTCAGGTATTTTCCTGGCGCATTCTTCCAGTTACCAAGAACTTGATACCTGATCATAAAGTAGATTAATAACCGTGATCTCTCTGTGGAAATAGCATTGGTTTTGTTTCCATTTTTAAAATAGGTATCTTATAGCTTTATGTCTATTTAGTTTTAATACTTTTCCTTGTTCTATTAATTAATACAATGCAACTTTAATACAACTTCATCTTTGAGTAGGATGGAAGTATAGATAGATAGATAGATAAAAGAACTTTATTCTGGGACTAGGTCCCTTAAGAATAACATGAAGGAACCAATAAAACAGTAACATTATCTGGCCATAAGACTATAGAATATAGAACAATTAATTTTTACAATATCTTCTGTAAAATAAATAAGCAAATAAATAGGTTTTTTTATCGAAAAAATATAATTGATTTGAGCAAAACAAAAAAAAGAGAAAAAACAAGAAAAAAGTAAAAAAAAACAAAAAAAAACAAACAGAGAAAATGAAAAATACAAAAATAATGAATGGATTAGCAAAGTTTGTACATTATCCAAATCTATTATCCACTTCTGATCCAGATGTTAATCCTAAACTGAAATTTCGCAATTAGAGAGCATCATTTTGGAGAGAAAGAAGGTGTTGAAAAAGGAGGGATTTGAATGAGGATAGAGAAGAAGCATGTCGGATATTGGAAGGAAAGGAATTCCAAAGGGTAGAGGAGCGGGCGAGGAAGGAGCGTTCGAATGTTTTGGTTCTGTGGGAGTTCTGACTCCATGGAGGTCAGAAAGGCGAGATCTTGTTTTCAGTGCGTGGACCGAGGATTTGAATTGTAGGAGGCTGTAGATGTAGGAAGGATGGTGGGTGGTGATGGTTTGGTATAGAAAAGATCCGAGGAAATATTGTCTACGGTTGCAGGGGAAGAGCCACTCCAACTCGCCGTATAGGTGGGACACATGGGCCCGTCTCGAGGTGCCGAAGACAAGTCTTAAAAAGCAGTTCATGATCCGCTTCAATCTGTCCTCGAGCACATTCGAGAGGCCCCCGTATACCACACATCCGTAGTCAAAGTGGGGAAAGATAATAGAGGACACAAGGAGTTTGCGGGTAGGTTGTGGGAGAAGAAGACGAGAACGATGGAATAATTTAAGGGTACTTATTGACCGTCGGGAAATTTGGGCAATGTGGGGTTTCCAGGAAAGGGTTTGGTCGATAGTAATACCCAGGTTTTTGATTGAGGAGCTGAACGTGACCACCCCGTCATTTAGGATTAAAGTAGGAAAGGTGTCATTGGATCTGAGGAGGGAATTGGAATCTATGACAATGGCCTGAGTTTTCATAGCGTTTAAACTTAATCTGTTCAGGTTTGCCCAGGCACTGATTCTATCTAGGTCTTCCTGGATACTGGCAAACGCTACTAATAGCTCAGAAGGAGGAAAGGATAAATAAATTTGGAAGTCGTCGGCGTATAAGGTGGGAACAGTGGTGGATTGAATTAGGAAGATCATTTATATAGGTATTGAAAAGCAGTGGGGAAACACTCGAACCTTGGGCTACTCCTGAGGACAAGGTAAGGAAGGAAGATAGGGGTTGATGAGGAATGGTAACTGCTTGAGTCCGATCGGAAAGGAAAGATTTGAACCATTGGATAGAGCTGTTGGAAAAGGATAGTGATTTTAATTTGATAAAAAGGATAGAATGGTCCAGGGAATCAAAAGCTTTAGAAAAGTCAAGGAGTATTAATACAGTTAATTTTTTTCGGTCCATAGCAGTATGTATGTCAGTTGTGATTTTGACTAGAGCAGATTGTGTGGAGAAACTGGGACGGAAGCCGGATTGGAGAGGATCAAGTAGTTTGGACTTTTCAAGGAAGTTTGATATTTGTGATTGGACTATTCTTTCTAGAGGTTTGGAAAGGTTAGAGAGGATGGAAATTGGGCGATAGTCTTTAGGAGATATAGGATTTAAGATTTTGTTAATAGGATGGACTAAGGCTTTTTTCCACGAGGTAGGAAATACTGAGTTCTGGAGGGAGAAATTATAAATGAAGAGAAGAACTGGAAGGATTTCGGGGAGACATAATTTTAACAATTTAACAGGTATTCCATCAGGCCCAGTGGAATTGGTATGAGATTTCATTATGGATGAAATAAGATCGCTAGGGGTGATGTAGGAAAAATAAAAATTATCAGAGTTGAATGATGGAACTAAGGAAAAGCAGGAAGGAGGAGTTGGAGGAGTGTTAGAGGAGGCTGATAAAAAGTATGAATTTAATTCATCGGGTGAAACTGGGAAGGCTGGTGAGGGAGAGGATTTACAAAGGGAGAGTTTGCGAAGGAGTTGCCATTTTGATTTAGCATTGGTTGCAGAGGAGAGGGCTTCATGATAGTGATTGGATTTCGCTCTCCTAACAGTTGCCTGTGTCAAATTGCGGAGTACCCTAAACGCTTGGTAGTCGTCTGCTAGCCTAGTGCGTCTAAAGCGTCTACGGGCTTAAGTATTAAGCCTTTACGGGGGAAGTATACTGTAGATATCAATTAGAAAATATAGCCTAGCAAGCCAAAACAATTGGTAACATTGAATAGAGTAGAGACCTTTACTGTAGCCTTTGTTATAGCTAGTAAAGTCAAGTTAGACAGTGTTTTTATGCAATTTTTCTTTTTTCTATGTTCTTTAGTTTTTAATTTGACTTTTAAACCTTAAATTGTTCGATTATTTATTATTATTTTATTAGAGATAAGATTTATGATAAGTAATAATTTTATTATTTTCAGTTACGATTCCTATTTCTAAATTTTTTCTTTCTTCCTTAATACCCATTTCAAAAATAAAGGAATTTATTAGAAACAATACAGTAAAGGTTGACTAGTGAATAATGTTTTACTGATCACAATCTCTGATATAACATGGATGAAACTACTATAATACTATAATACTATTTCAAATGATTTTTCCTTTCAAACCATTGCATGTCACTGCAAATCACATACAACAAAGATCGTATCAAAATTTACCATTATCTACATTTGAACAAATCAAAAAAGTTTGATCAAGAATATTATCCTACATAATCACCGCTTCCTAAACATATTTTTTCATGAATTATGAAATGAAAATGGAAACCAGTGTTTCAAGAATCAATTTTAGCTCCTTGATGATAAGGTATTATAACTTGATTGAAGAATAATTTGTAGTAAGAACATACTGTGGAGTTATTTTTCTGAATATCAGAGTGCTGAACCGTTAATTGAAGAACCGAGTAAGGAGGAAGTCGAAATAGCCATCGGAAAATTAAAATCTCATAAAGCAGCGGGAATCGACAACATTTCCAGTGACATAATAAAAGCGTGCGGTGAAGCTGGAGTTTCTAAAATACATTTTTTGGTTAAAAAGATCTGGGAAAATGAAAAAATGCCCGAAGAATGGAAAGAATCTATACTTATTCCGATTCACAAAAAAGGTCCGAGGACGGAGTGTAATAACTATCGTGGAATATCACTCCTCCCGGTATGTTATAAAATATTCTCGTTGATCCTAACTAGTCGAATCATGGAATATGCCGAGGAAATTATCGGAGACTACCAATGTGGTTTTAGACGGAACCGATCAACTATCGATCAAATATTTTCCTTACGGCAAATATTAGAAAAAAAATTAGAATTCAACGGTGTAGTTCATCAGCTTTTTGTGGATTTCAAAAAGGCTTATGATTCCATTGATCGCCGGAGACTGTATAACATTTTGATTGAGCAGGGAATACCGAAGAAGTTAGTAAATCTAGTAGGAATGTGCATGACCGAAACATTCAATAAAGTTAGAATAGGTAATTATTTTTCGGAGAAATTTGAAGTTCGCTCGGGGTTAAAACAAGGCGATTCTCTTTCACCTGTCCTATTTAATTTAGCATTAGAGTATGTCATTAGAAAGGTAATGCTTACCGAAAGGGGTTTAGATCTGGGTGGTAGAATATCCGTGCTGGGGTTTGCGGATGATTTGGTATTATTAAGTGAGGACGCGGAAACTATAAAACTGAATACAGCAACGTTGATGACAGCTGGGAAAGAGGTTGGCCTCAAAATAAATACGGATAAGACGAAATATATGGTTAGCAATAGAAACAGAGGCGATTTTGAGGATATAGATATAGGAGAAAATAGGTTTGAACACGTTGAGAAATTTAAGTATTTGGGGTCTGTGATTACTAGAAAAAACGAAATTCAAGAGGAAATAAAGGCGCGGTTAAAGGCGGGAAATGCTTGTTATTTTTCGGTGTCAACATTACTTAGGTCGCGCATTTTGTCCAGAAACTTAAAACTTAGAATATACAAAACTATTATCTTGCCTACAGTTCTGTATGGGTGTGAAACGTGGCCGCTAACCTTGAAGGACGAACAACGCCTTAAGGTATTCGAGAATAAGGTACTGCGTAAAATATTTGGTCCGAAAAAGGATGAGTCAACTGGAGAGTTTAGGAGATTACACAACGCGGAATTGCGGAGCATGCACCCTGTTAATATAATCGAAGTGATATCATCGCGACGGTTGAAATGGGCTTGCAAAGTTGTTGGGCTCAGTAACGAACGAATTCCTAAAAAGTTAATAAACGCTGAGCTGACTGGTAAACGTCCGAGGGGTAGACCGAAACGTAGGTGGGAGGATAGTATTAAGAGTGATCTAATGAATTTGGGTTTCGAAGGTAGTCGGTGGACCGAGATTTGTAGACAGCGATTAGTGGTATCGGCATCGAACCTCCGGGTTCGCTAAGCCTTTTATTATTATAGAACATTATTTTATTTTTTTCAAAGGGTAAAAAATTGCAGAAATCTTTATTTTGTCAGTCCCCTGTCTCTCTCAGTACCCGGGGTTAATTAACACTGATCCATCGTCAGAAGATTGATGCTCGGACTTACGAGGTATCATGGCTTAATTTAGCGACGATATGTAATTTATGTTTTTGGGTTGCTGTTTACGAATTTCAGGTTTTCCATCTAAATTTTTTCTCAGAAATATAAGAAAAAAAAAGCTAAAAAATTTAATCTGTTTTCGTTTTTTCTCAAATAATATGAAAACCATGCATTTTTAGCAACATCAACTTGTACTAAATTTAACAAGAGTAAATTCGTTACATTTTCGTGCTCTATTTTTTTTTTCGTTTAGGAGCATCCGTTCTTAGTCCAATGAGTCCCAGTTAAATGGGAGAACCAGGGGACGGATTCCAGATCTCCGTGGAAAGTTTTGGAAAATTTCTGAAATTTTTTTTTTGGGTTGCTGATTATCAATTTCAACTTTGCCACCTCAACTTTTTCATACAAGTATAAATTATCTTTTCACGAAATGTTTAAATATTTATCCAAATAGGCTATTTAGACTAATCGATATATGCTGATATTACTTTTGACATCAATTATGCCTATTGTTTACTAAAAAATAAGTTTTGTTGAGTTAAACAAATAAAAAAAATGTTTACTGAGACACGTGATGTTTGCAAGTTATGTGAAGAATACCCTTATTGAATTATTAAGTATCAATATAATTTTTTTTAGAGAACTACAAGTACAAACCTTAAATTAATTTTTTACTTAAATTAAAATGAGCAGTAAACATTTTTTGTTAGTTTAATTAAATTATCTTTAACGGCCACTTTTTTTTTTTTATTTGAGGTTTAACGTCCTTACAAACTCCAAATAAGGCAGACGATCCAGTTGAATAGTTATTAAAACGTTCGTCGGATTTTATTTTTATAAAATACACTATCCTGAATAATAAAAATGCTCTATGTAAATTAATTTAAGCCTTAATTAGGGTTTATTTTTATTTCTAGTATATATGTTACGCCAGTGGCGTTACTGGATTTTATTGGGTTGAGAAAAAGGGTACACGAGAGGAGGAATATTTTATTATGACTTAAAAATCTCACCCAGAATGTGATAAAAAAATACCCATACTAAAAAAATGAAATTAATTCCAGTAGTTAGGAATAATGAAAAAATACAAATTTTATGCCCAATTCATACAATGTTGCACTAAAAACAAAAACCCTCGTGGAGTAGTTTGGTAACAACTGTGGTAGAGGAGGGACGAATTAATATTGTTGCTGAAGAGGAAGTGATGGTGCTGCGCCAATGGCGTTGTTTCTTCAGTTTACTCGCTTTTTATAATGTCCTACAACAAATAAGGAGTTAACACGGTGTGATAAAAGCATTAAGTCATAAGATTGCCTTTACCGCCGTATTCCCTTTTTATTGCTTCTTTGGATTACATTCATCTTTGATCCTTTAATAAACCTTAAATTTTCTTTCAGTAAAATTGATAAAAACGGAATTTTTAATCTTTCCCTTAATATTCCCACTAGTTTCTTTTTGGCGCCCTTCGATGGTGGTGCATGGGTGCCCGGCACTACTGCACACACTCAAATAATGCCAATGCTTTATTGTAGTACATACGTTGTCGTTATATAACTAAAATATATTCCTCAGTCATTAGCAGTAATGCACAATGACTTAACCTTCAATTACTCGGGAAGAACGAATCACTTGCAAAGTAATCAATGATGAAGGGTAAACGTCTAAAGCGTAGACTGAGGGGTTGATGTTGGGTCAAGAAAAATCAGTTATATAAACTTTAAATCTACTTTTTGAGCTGTTTTCATGTTATTTTAAAACATGCTTTCTTCTGTGTTCTCATGCAAACCCTTCTTCCGATTTTACCTTCTGCCATTTAAATCATGTGCCACTAAACCTACGAAAGGCTTTGGATTCAGGAAGGGAGTACTGTTTCTTGGCCAACGGTTATATCAGGGGAGGCTTTCGAGATGAAAAGTTACTCTCCCCCTTCCAAAAAACAAAAACTTTTTTTTTTTTGCATTGTTTCAGTACAAAGAATAAATAAATAAAATTGAGGGAGTGGCGTATATCTGAACGATGGATTAAAAACTACTTCAGCTAATAAATGAAATGTCCACGGAAGAAAGAGGAAATGTCGGCAACAATCCATTTCGAGAAATCATTTTTTAAAGCTTGGAGCTCCTATCATTCTTCAGTCTATAGATATTCTTTAAAAGCCTCTAACAGAGCGACCATCCACATTTTATGCTGTTTCTTTTCATCATCTTTTTCTATAATTAATATTAAAATTTTCTAAATTTGAAAAAAAACATTATTGTTCCTGCAATTACCTTTATAATATATATATATATATATATATATATATATATATATATATATATATATATATATATATATATATATATATATATATATATATTCAAAATTGAATTTCTAATAATTCAAGTTCACTCCTTCAAATGGAGTAAAAAATGCAGTTTTGATCAGTGACGTTCAAACATTTCTCCAATAAGGACCCCCCTGTTGCTATGAGGTATCTCTATCCCCATACCTCCGGTGTTAGCCCTCTCTCCCAAAAAAATTAAATCCTGGATATACTGTATCGTCTTTCGTATTTCCAAACACTACAATGTAGGCAGAAACATCGGCACACATAAAACAGAAAACAAAAAAATTACTGCGTGTTTTATTTCTACCTCCCTTCCAACCATCACCTTCTAGACATTTATAAAATAAAATTTTGTGACTGTCCTAATTGTTTTGTTTTTTCTAGATGCTGAACACGAGTTACTCGTGCTTAATGCTGCTGACTACCATGAAAGAATAATTCCACTGGAATGTGAAATAGTAAACAAAAAAAATTGGCATAATTCGGCATATTTCAGCACTGTTTATCTTTTCATGTTCGACAATACTTTGTAAGGATTCGAATAATTTGAATGACTAATAATAAAATAGTATTCTCCTCAGTTTTTAAGAAGTACAAGATGTTCAAACTCCTCAGTGCTCTTGTAGGGTTACTTTTAATTTAGTACATGTTCAAATACTGTAATTTTTTATATATATTTTTTTCATACTGTTATTTCAATAAAAAAACTGAAGATGAACCCGATAGCACAAATACCTAGTGATATCTAATAAAACCTTAACTCCTTAAGCATAAATGACAGCTTTTAACTATGAATGTTAATACATGAATATATGTATCGTACATGCGTGAGTATATAACATATCAGTTTATACAAATTTTTTTGGAAAATATACTTCGATTAAATCGAAAGTAGAACACCAAAATAATAAATAAAATATCTTGGTTGTCCACTCAAAAGAAATTTCTTACTACTTTGGGAACAAACAGTAGCGTACACATGGAGGAGAGGTAGGAAGGAGAGGGTTAGGAGAATATCCCCTCTCCCGAAGGTTTTTTCAAAAATTTGATTTTCATACCAACATATTTTTTTTAATTTTTTGTAATAATTTTGCATCCAATTCTGATTTTTAGCCTTAAAACTTTCGATTAATTTGGCGTTTATAGATACCTACCTATGTGATTACCTGTATTCTTATTAAATCCTCTCACGAAAAATATTGATATCGCTCTCCCAAAAAAATTATGTGCAAAGAAAGTTCACTATGAAAATTGTTTGCTGTATCTTCCCCAATATCGTTGCAATAAAGATGTTGGTTTTTATTCTCATTTTTTGTTTAAGTTTAACTTGGTTTAATTGTCACTCGAATGTTCATCTGGCATGTTCCGGGTAATATATATTTTTCGAGTTATTCGAAAAACTAAAAAAAATTGAACTGGTTTCCATGGGAACATACGTAGATTGCCAAGTCACGGAGAGAGCAGTTAGGTGCAGTTATAAATCAAGTCCCAAACGCTGTATGTTTTTAGTGTTTTTAGAACTGGGGATGAATGTATAACATTAGAAACTAGTTTTCAATAAAAAAAATTTATAGAAGTGGCAAATAATTTATCAATCCCTAATCTGTTGATTTATATTGTAGGGCTATGACTATTAATTTTTAATCAATTAAATAATAATAATTATTATTATTTGATTGTAAATTATAAGTTCAATTAAATAAATACAATTATTATTATCTATCATTATTATAAGTTAATAAATTTATAATAAAAATCCATAAAATTACCTAGTTCCATATCATCCGATCCAATATTTTTTTTTCTGTGATTAGCGAGCCATCTTCAGTCTGGCATGCGGGAGGCCTCGGTTTGAATGGTTTCCTACCTTCATTCACCATTTGAAAGAAATTTCTTGCATTTTTCTCTTTGGAAGAGTTTCTATATCCTTCAACTGTTTGTTTTCCCAAATTCCTCTCCTAACCGTGTGTCTCCGTTGAATCATGCTTTTTTTATACTTCCGGGAAAAATTCTAGGTAACAAAGTCATAATTCGTAATCAGTGCCCTATTAAATATAAATGAACATATTTTCAGAACTTCTTCAAAATTTTCTTCCGAGAGCTCTTTCTCAAAGATATTAATTTAGACATTCCGCCTCATAATTTCGACCCGCGTTCCATTCAAAACAAAAAAAATCTTGAAACCGAAATTTTAGATAATTTACTCTTCTTTAATTTGGAATAAAATACATCAAATTTTAGAACTTGTTTGAATAATGCATGATTTCCAGATTTGAGCTTAAAAAAACACAAAAAACAAAATATTATTTGGCTTTTTTTATACTTCCGGGCAAACCTCGAGGTAACAAAGTTATAATTCGTAATCAGTACCCAACAAAGTATAAATGGACAAATTTTCTGAGCTTCTCCAAAATTTTCCTCCGAGATCCTTTTGTGGTCTCAACTGGGGTCCCGGTGTTTTTCGATTTTCAATTTAGATTCTTCTGCCAAACTGAATCCATCGTTTAAGATACTCCTGTTACGCAGAATTTCATGTTCCGTTTAAATGCCAAAAACTAAAAAAAGTCCGAAAATTTTGGTGCTTTCCACGTTCTCCCGCCTTGGCTCACAACTTAGAACATGGAAAACTTAGTTTACTATTATCTGACGTTTAATGAATAGATTAAAACCATTTCCAGCTTTTCAGCATTTACTTCTAACCAGAGTCCCAGATAATAATATAGATTTTTTTTTTCTCAGCTCCTAGAGTGCATTGGCAAGAACTCGGGGACACATTTCAAATATTTTCGACCTTGTATCATCAAAAAAAGTTGTATTGAAATCGGTGTTGCCTTGTCCTTGGCCTCCTCTTGAAAGTCCAAAATTGTAAAAAATTCACTTTTCACATTCACAGTTAATTTCTTCGCTTAACAAATCGTATAATTTCTCCTAGAAAATATCTCTAAGTCATTCAATGCCTTATTTGCCTGTAATTTAATGGATGGCTTCAATTAGTTCTATATATTGTTTTTTATAATAATTCTTAGGTTGGATTAAAAATTGCTATTTTTTTAGATTTTATATATTTAGTTTATATGTTATATATCTTTGATTTGTAATTAATGTAGCCTTATAGGTGTAAAATTATTTGTGCATTTTATTATTCTTAAGAGACAATGTGTCCTTGAGTAAAGGCTATTTTTCATTTAAATTTATTGCAAATATTATGATAGGAATTTTAATCTCAAAATCAATAAAAACTATAGTGATCTATAAAGAGTAATATCTTTCACTATAAAACTAGATTAACCTTAGGAGCCTAACATCGAAAAATACAAACATTTAAGAAAACGAAACAAATCAATGTTGGATGTGGTAGAAACATTTGCTAAGAATCACCATATTTATGGGTATAACACAAAATAATCATATTTCATATATGCCATCATTGAAAACACTGCCTGACATATTTATTTATGATTTATAAATTTATGACCTGATTTATAGATTTATGACCTGACATATAAATTTATGATTATTATACATATTATAAATATTATTTTGTTATCGTGACTGAATTGATTCCATTTTCTGTCCTTCAAATTGAGGAATTACACCTTCAAATCCAATTCTAACATCTACTCAGATTTAAATAATCTTGTTGATAGCCATCATGACACTGATAAGAAAAATCTGAAAAAAACCTATGTGTGATAGAAAGATATAGCATGAGCACATGATACGATATCCGACCTGAGCTTGTAATGGATGAATGTACAATTACTTTTGTTTAACATTAAATTAATGGAGCGATTAAGGAAAAAGAAAAATTAACAAAATTCCTGTGATTTGAATCTGACCCACTTTCCCAACATCAAATTTATGGTTTGAGGGATGGAGGAATATAGGAATATACATGAATTTCATTATTTAGTATGTATTATAATAATAATTTTACTATTAACATATTCAGTAGTAAGAGCATAATACTCCCTTGAATTAAAATCAATTATGCAAACCTATATTTTCTCAAAATAAAATAATCCAAGACTATATAATAAGGTACGAAAAAAAAAATTGGCTACTCAACATAAAATAATATAGAATAAAACAGCTTTGTTATATTTATTCTGAAAGTCGACATTTGGACCCAACTATTTGTACCGCCTTCGGGGCTAGAGCAGTAAATAAGGCTAGTCTGCCACCACAGCAACTTAAGCTAGTTGGTTGTCAGAATAAATAAAACTATTTGTTTTGTTTTATGTTGTCTATCTATTAAAACCCCCAAAATCCTCAATAAAAAAAAAAATATTATTATAAATCATCAGCATTCAAGCACTCATCACTTCTGATAAAAACAAAAAATAAAATTAAAAAGACAGTATTGCACATAACTCACCAATCAGATATGATTCAGTCAACTTATAAAAGAATAATAAAAAATAAATATAATGGTTAATAGTTAACAATAAATGCTATATTTGTATTTATTTTTTTTAATATGCAAATGTTTTTATTTCATATAAAGCAATACAGTATAATATTGATAATCGATTAGGGATATGCTCTTATACAATACAATTTATTCTAACTTTTTACTAATAAAAATCCCAATTAATTATAGATAAAAATTAAAAAATAGGTAGATTTAAAAAAAAAACAACACTACATATAATTAAATTTTTTTTAGTAAATAATTTTGTTTTCCTAATTGGAGTTTAAAAAGTGATATTACTTTGCAGGATCCGATTCTGTAGGATAACGTTCTTCATTTCAGATTAAAGTATAACAATAATATGAATAATTTTATAGTCCATACGTCATGTATTATAATTTAGTTATGAATTCATAATATTACAACTTATTCATGAAACAAATTGTGGGCTAAGCAAAAATCTTTATTTATGAGCAGATAAGAGCGTTGTATTGTGGAATTATATAATTATGAGAATTAGAAATAATAAATAGCCAACTTAAATTAGAATGCGAAAAAAAATTATAAAAATGCTTTGTGATCCAACACTCTTCACCATTTTAAAGAAATAATAACAAACCGAGTCTGTGAATAATAACATGACCTACTTTTAAGTTTCAATAAAATAAAATAAGCAAAGATCGTCTCCATGCACTTCCCTTTTGTTTCTGCCACTAGCACCCTACTTGTATGATTAGGTTTGTTGTTTGTTTGAAATAAAGGATAAACTTTATATTTCTTCTTTTTTGCAAAAAGTAGAGACAATTTTAAATGCATGCCAAAATGATTTTTGTATGAAATAATTTATAAAAAAATTTACATTGAATTGAAACTAAATGATACATTTTACTGTTCTCACAAAACATTCAATACATATAGTTTAAGTTATTTAAAATAATGAAACACTATAATGACTATTTCTTCCACTTATTACTTTATTTGCCTATTTAGTCATCATTTTGTAGAAGTCAATAGCATCAGGAATGAGTAACTAGAATTCATTACCTAAAAAAACACAAAAAAATATACAAAATTAAGATTGAATTTTAATTTTTTTATATCTAGATATAATAAAGGTGAATTGATGATCCACAAACTTGAAATGTTAATAATACATATAATTGATACATCTATTACATAAATATAATTTTATGTATATCTTATGCATCATGATATATATATATATATATATATATATATATATATATATATATATATATATACTATATATATAATGAAGAAAATTTGAAACGACACTACTTAATCTAATTTTCTTCGGTTAGAATTAATATTTTACTTTAAGAGAGCTTGATAACAATGTTATATTAATATTATTATTAATTATACATCATCAGCTATATAACTCATTATGTATCATTAGGGCCATATGGATAAAACACTTGATTTGGACAGAGTATGGCATGTCAGTTTGCATTTCTACCCAATTCCCTTAAACTATATTTCTGATACCTATTCCAATCACTAGCACCGTGCTTTCTAGATCCTCAGCCGCTCAGAATATTTCAATTGTTAATTTGTTGAATCAAGAATTCCAAAAAATAGAATCCTGCGTAAAGCTGATGCCTTCATGTCAATATTTACTTAAGATCCATATCTATCACTCCACTCAGATCTTTAAAAGATAGCCTTAAACAACAAATGATAAACACTCCTTTATTAATGATTGGTGAAAACAATACTGGACTACAGTAAAAAAACCGAAATACAAATATATTGCATTTAAAATCCACTGCATATCCAGTCCGGCAGTATCTTGTTTAACACATAATACTGAGTTCAGTATTTTTATTTTTTCTTAGACAAAGATGCGACAGAAAGATGCGATCTCAAAAGAGGATTTAGCCAGTAACAGAAACTAATAAACAGAATCTCTCGCTATACAGTTTTTTTATCTTTAAAAATTTGACATTAAAAATTTAATATTTTATTTAAATTTATTTAAAAGTCTTCATGAATTTCAATATTTATTATTAAACAAGACTTCCTTTAATTGATTTAATTTATCACTCACTCACATCATTTCAATTTTGACATTTCGGGGTCTCATCCTCATTATCTATACATAATTTTTTCTTTATTCCTATTTGTCGTACATTTCAGTCTTACAATATTGTCATTAATGAATAAATAAAATAATAATGTTCATTATACATTTTTATATGGACTGTCTACATCTTTTAACCATATCTTCGCTGACACAGTTGCGAAAGAACCAACAACTTCTTTACACTTCTTCACAAAGGTCTTGTAGTACAGTTAATTCTCCTTGGCCATTAGCTGAGGGAGATCACTCTCCATCAGAACGTAGAGCCCTACCTCCCTCAGCCACTTGGTCCTAAGTGGATCTCTTTTTGTATCCCTTTATTTAAATTGTTCCCTTTAACTATTCTTTTAGCATATTATACCTCACCTTCCTAAAAAACATTTATAAGCTAGCCCATCCCTAACAAACATCTATTAGTTTCAATATGCCATGAATGCTGGTTGACCTTAACCATTTTTCATCCGAGGAGAACCTCAGCTCTCCTTTCTTTAGTTTAAGATTTTTCCTCTCCTGTATAGATGTAGAAGCATCGTTACCATATCTATGTATTCAGGGATTAATGGGTGGCCGAAAAAGTGTTAATTTGGTATTTCAGTACTTCACACTTAATTTAAGACAATTAAGACAGGCTGGACTGAGAACTCCTACTCTGTACAGAAAACTTATAGAAAGAAATGTTGGAAAAATAATAAATACTAATTGGCTTTAATTTTGATAGGCCTTGATTTTTGCAACCATATATATAATAATAAGATTGCGTCCGTGCATATGTAGATAGGTTTCCATAGTAGATGTCTCTAAACCTGCACAACAGTTCAGTATTATTGGTACTGTATAGTCTGCTCCTTGTTCAAAATGTAAAACTTATTGTTGTTTGGACAACTTTCTTGACCCTGTTCCAAACCGCAATTACTTACACTATTCAGAATGGTCAGTACTTTTTTTTTTCGATATACTTACAAACTGATATGATTCAAAATTTACTGGTAATAATCCTTTGTAACTTATTAGAAGTGGCTTTCTTGTCAGCAGTAAAATTAAATTAAAGTCCTTTCTTGTTTTGGGAGTCATTTTGTCCCATGGTAAAGAACATAGGCATTCAAATAATTCATTTCCCTGAAAAAGACAAAAACATTACTTCAATGAATTAAACATATTATTATAAATAACAAGGGTTTTTCAATCTTTTATGTAAATTAATTTAAATATGAAAAAATAAATTTCTTGATCAATTACAGGTTGATAATACATATTTCATTGTTCATTCAGAAACATATCAGTTATGGCCTATTCTTTTAGAAGTTAGTATTATTGAGCAATCCAAAAAAAAATTATTTTGAAATTAATTAGCCTTAAAAAAAATGATGGCCTGTTTAAAGACACAAATAATGGTTTCTTTTTTATTTATTTTTTAAATTACTATAAGCATGAAGAGTTCCAGATTTTATATTGATATAAAGATTTGTACACGAGAATCTGACTGTGGAAAATGATTTGAGAATTATGATACATCTTGCATGAAAAAAAAAATTGTTGTTTGACAATAATATTTCAGAACTGAGTTAAAAAAAAAAGAAAAAAAAGAGAAACAAAAAACTGCATATTTTCCCTACCATGTCCAGCTATTGATTATACATTTTCATATTCATCACTTTAAAACACTCTAGTTGAGGCACATATGAAGTCTTGTGTCATTTGGAGGTTAGGAATTCAAGACTATGCCACAAGGCATGCCTCAAATAGAGTGTTTCAAAGTGACGAATATGAAAATCGCATTCTTGCATATTCGATACTTGAACATGGTAGGGACGATATGCCCTCAAGATAAGTTTTGTTTTACGAATAGTTTTGTAATTTAGGAGAACTATGGATTCATAAAAATTGGGGACCATGACAATGACTAGACATTTTTTAAATCTAAAACATGTAGATTGTTTTTTTTTCGAGGAAAAACCAATTAATACAACAGCATACATACTAAAGAAGTAGGTAAAAATTATTTTTTCTGAATCAAGCAACTTTAGCATGTTTAAATTTCCTGATATCTCTAAAATAATGTTTTTGCTTGATTAACATGCTTCCATATCTAGATATAATTAGAGAAATATAGATTAAATCTATAAAACTATACTTGATACTATATTATTCCAAAAGTGTTCCTTTATTCTGAGTGCTAGTTTTCTAATTCTATTATAATGGTAAGAAACATATAACATGCATCAGATGCATATAATAATTTTATCTTTTTTATATTTAATTATTATTTATTTATTTATTTGTATTTTCCTTTATAAATCATGAATATTCAAAACCATAATGATAAAATTTAATGAAGAACCACAACTATTGATGCCTCAAGGATTTTATGTCTAAAAATAAAAATAAGCAAACATATGATAATGTAAAAAAAAAATAACAATATCAAGTAAAGTAAAATAATAAATGTATTTATATTAAAACTGGTCAATGCAATCTTTATAATATTTAATAGAATTTTGAAGAAATTTTGTGAATAGTTGTAATATTTGCATTTAAAGGGAGAAGTTGGTCGGGGGGTGCTGTCAAAGAATTACACTACCATAAGCGAACTTATATATTTTGTGCCGACGTTTCGGCCTAAGTTTTAGGCCATCTTCAAGGCTAAAAGGAAAACAAAATAACAACAATGAAAAAAGAGACAGAGGCAGTACCAGTAACAGTAAAAATGATAAAAAACAGAAAATACAAGTAAGATAAAAAAGTATGAAGCATAAAAAGAAAAAGATAACACTAAATTACATAATACAAGAGGCAAATGAAAAAGTAAAATAAAATCAAATAAATGAAATAACAATGTAAAAATTAATTGAAAATAAAAATAATGCGATATTTACATAGGAAATAATGAAATATATGAAATCTATTAATTAAAAAGACAAATGGTATGAAGGTTTGGTAATGTGTAAAGCATACAGAGATAGTTGTAAGTTATTCAAAAATTATGCAAAAGATGACTATGATGTTAAAGAAGTTGACATTGTTGTAGTTAAATAATTATGAGATGAAGGAGTAAAATATAAAGTAATGTAAGCCCCAAAACAAAAATAGATAAAAAAGCCTATGTGGTGAAGAAAGAAGAAGGATAGAAACAATGAGGAGGAGGAAATGTAAAGTAAACGTGATAATTACATACCAGCGAGGCGTGTGTAATATAATATATAATTAATATTTAATTGTAATATTGATATATAATTGTTGTATTTTATTATTTGTATTATGTAACTAATTGTAATTCATTAATATATAATTGTAATATTTACCTGTGTTTGAAGCATCTCACCAAAAAAACAAATAGTAAAGTTAAATGATGCCATGACACTAAACAATAAAATGTATGTGACAGCTAAAGAAATGTTATCTTTAACTTCCTAAAAAAAAAAAAATAATAATAAATAAATTCTATTTCTGGGAAAGTTCAAGTTCCAATGTAAATTATTTAGATTATAAAATATCTGTGTTTAATTTTTTTTTTTAGATTAAATAAAAGTAAAATATCTATGTATAAAATCAAGTATTAAAATGTTCTTTCAGGATTTAATAAATTTATCTTAAATAAAATTTTACTTGCCATCATTGAGAAAAGAAATGCAGACAACAATATTGCACTTAGAGCTATTTGGACTGCAAGAACCGGTCCAATAACAGTTTGTGAGGCCGCTATAACACTGTAGTTTCATAAAGAAAAAATATATATATTTATATTTATATATATTATATTTATATATATATATATATATATATATATATATATATATATATATATATATATATATATATTATTATATAAATTTATTATATAAATATATTTATATTTATTTATATTTAATATATTTTATTTATATTTATATTATATAAATATTATTATATAAATATATATATATATATATATATATATATATATATATATATATATATATATATATATATTTGTACATATTAAATATATATATAAATTACTACATACTACATCTATCCTTTAAATTAAGATCAGGTAGTGAAACATTTATTTTAAAAACAAATTATTTCTGTCCCAATTGTGAAAAAGTGGATAAGTTGAAAGCAGTAATTTTTTAGACACTTTAAAGCTCCAAAACTTCTGTTTCTTTAATTCTGTAATTTTGTTTAATTTTTTTATTATTCCTAGAATATGTATTTTTTTCCCTTAAATATCTTAGTTTTAAAATATAAAAATTTAATGTTTTTCATGTGTTATATTTATTATTGATCGTAGATGGTCGACTGTGATGTATATCATGGAATAATTAATCAGGATTTTTCAATAAAAACAAGGCTTTTTTTTCGTTGCAATAAAAATCATGTAACTCATCATGTAAAGAAACCTTAAAAATAAAATCAACTTAGTTTATAAGTTTTAATTTCTTAGCTCTCTAAAGTATATGAAGTATGTTAATAAGGAGAAAAAATGTCTAAAAATTATAGATATTGTGTTCTTCAAGTTAGAATTTGGAAAAAAATTGAAATAAAAAATCTATCAACAAAAGAACAAATAAAATAAAATGGAGTTAAATACCAACTAGAAATGGAAAAACTCTTCTTTGCACTGTAATTGACCTTAATCACTTATGTTTGAATAATTATTATTATTATCAAATTTTAAAATATTTACAAGCAATAGGTTTTCATTTATTTATAAATTTGCTAATAATGGTTTTTAAAATATTTAGAAAATAATCTTCTTTAGTTATAGCTTGCAATTTAACTCTTGTAGAGTACCTTGGATGGTCAATTTTTTCTTTTAGAAACTTATTTTGGATCATTTGCAGTTTCTTGATATTGGAATGAATGACAAAGCTCCAATTAGGTGTTGCTAAATTAATTTGGGATTTACTAATCGATTGTAAATACGTAACTTCGACTTGTTAATAAAACCATACCATAAGAAGGTAGGATAGAGAAGAAAAATAAAGCTTAGAAGATGATTTGTTACCTTAAGATATCTTTATGATTCGTAATTATTTTCTTTAAAAATTGTCTATTATTCAGCAGCTTCTTTTTTCCTCCATCTTCGATATTTCGACAAAGAATACGGATCTCAATACAGCAATAACTGCAAATTATTATATGTAAAGTTGTTGACCCCGTGCCATAGCCCACCAACAGCGTTGACCAAAACATGCTCACCAATTGCATTGCGTAATGTATGAAGTCTCGGTCGTTTTTTCTTATTTCCTGAAGAGGGTAAGGGAAGCTAAAAATATATCCGTCTTCACCGTCAGAGTTGAAAATAAGTAGACAGATATCGTAGAGAAGTGGAGCTGTGTAATAGACCAAGATGTAGGTGATAGCGACGATCCAGTAGAACCATATTGTGATCCAAACGACATTAGAATGTTTGTAAAATAATTCCCATTGCCAATACTCAGTTCGTTTTTCGTGTAATCTTTTAATTTTTTCCACAATATCTCTGGTCTTCCCACGGTACGAGTAATATATTATGACTTGGAGGGTCACATAGTATCCTGCTGACACCAAGAAAAAAGATCCACTGAATACCGCGCTTTTTACACCGTTCTGGAAAGCTGATATGTTCATGACTATGAAGACTGTAAAGAAATAGAGAAATCTCAATATTTGTAAAACCAAGGCGTTCTTTTCCTTAATATCGAACCATAATCCAGCGATTTTCAAAAGAAGATGGAGATCCGCAAGGTTTTTTTTACCTTTAATTCTCTCTAGCATGGTGACAAGAGACTGCACAGTTTGTACCGTCACGAAACTGTCCAGTGTTTTTAGTGCTCAATTAAATACAATCAATCGATTTTTTGTTTTGTGTCTGATTCTTAGTAATTACATTAAATTTGAGAGAGCAATTACGAAATCGCTGAAAACTTTCAGGAAAGATTGAATCTATATTTAATTAGAATCCTTGAAAAGTTACAGATTAATTCGCCGAATCGATTACAGTTGCCGTGGATTTGTAGGATTGCTAACACTTAAACTTCAACTTGTATTTACATCTTATACTTTCATTTAATTTTGATGGTAGCATTTTTCATTTTTTTTTTTCATTAACCTTTGGCCTACTCAACAATCTTACTCTAGCTTTTCTATAATGGACACCGTCTTTAAAGCACATTTAGTTGTTAAGAATACAAATAATCCATGTCTTCTGTATGGCGTGGGGACTCATAAATACTTCTGCTGTGTTGCAGTGGTAAAAAAATAATTGGAGTTTTATAAAAACTAATTTTAAGTTATTAGAATAAATATTTGTGTTGAAAACACCAAATTAACGGAACTTAAAATTAAACGAATAAAAATTTATATATTAAAAGAACTATTTCAAACAATTAAACTAAATTACCGAATTTCGAGTATGATATTGGAATTTAATTTTGAAAAAAAAAATCAATAAAATACATTTTATATTTTAATTATCAATAATATTAAGTATTATTATTAAATAATTATAATACTTAATAAATGGTCTAGTGATCTCTTGGTTCATCAGCAATTCAAAAATTCAAGACACATTATTAAGCAGATCGTGGGCATAAAAAACGACATCGAATTTTCATGATGCGATACAACGCAGTTTCAAATATAACATAAAAGAATAAAGAATAAATGATTAAATTTTATAATTTTAAGTCAATTTGTAACTTTCATTAGCTTATAATGGAGAATTAAATTTGTTATACTCACATTAAATATTTAATATTTTATTTTATTTATTTTTTAAATATCAAAAGTGAATTTGGGTAATTAATTTATTAAAATACATTAAAAAAAAAAGACATAATTTATTGTAATTATTTTTTGTTACATTATATAATTGTTTTACAAAAGTGTATGTGAATCTCAGTTTATTCTGTAACAGACTACAACTTAATTTACATATACTTCAAGATTAAGTAGAAGGCTGATAAAAAATATCTGATGTGGACACCCCATGATTTCCTAATACGCCTATTAAGCTATAAATCGGTTACTCAAAAAGTCACCCTGAATTTGGTTACTGGTTTCCGAGCCATAGCAAGTACTTCAAAAACGACACTCGGCGTCGCGACGTGCATCTATTGACACATACAGACACACGCAGACACACACACAAGCTCTTGTTTCTTGAGGTCTTATTCCGTTAATTTATGTCGTTTTCTTTCAGTTGGTAACAAGTTCTCAACAGATTTCTTCGTGCTCCTAGACAACATTTGAACTGTCTATGTCACAAAATAAAGCATTGGAAATCGACGGTTTCAACATTTTAAGCGGAAGAAACCGCTTAACTTATATCTTATTCTCCTACTAGCTCCTCCTAGCTCATAAATGGGGAGGAAAAAAAGTATTTTATACTCTATTTTAACACCTAAAACAAGTAATAAAATTGTTTAATTAGAGTAGAAAATTTATAATCTTTATCACCGAAATATATGATCTCTGTAATGTACCTTTTGATGTAAGTTTTTTCTGACCTTCAAGTAGAGTACTCTTTTCGGATCTTCAATTTCAACCAAAATCTATTATATTACTTAGATTGATATAAAAGTCTAATGTACCAAATTTGAGATGTTTTACATTATATTTTAATGTAATTTTTGATAAAAGTCTAAAATGACCTATAAGTAAAGTACCACTTCCGATTTTCTAATTTTGATCAAAAGTTATTATGATATTTATATAGTATGCAAGTCTTAAATACCAAATTTGAGAAGTTTTGCATTATATTTTAATATAATTTTTGATGAAAATCAGTAATGACCTTCAAGTAAAGTACCACTTTCAGTAATCATGCAGTGACCTAAAAGGGAGGTTCACAACTAGATTATATAATAATCTATCGTTTTTGAGTTATGCGAGATACGTACGAACGAACGTACAAACGTCACGGCGAAACTAGTCAAAATGGATTCAGGGATGGTCAAAATGGATATTTCCGTTGAAATCTGAAAACGGAAAATTTTCACGATTACAATACTTCCTTTACTGCGTACAAGGAAGTAAAAATGAGATGACCTTAAAACAACATATTTTTTTTATTTAATCCTTTTCTGTTCGGAATTATTGTTCAGATGAACTTTTCTGTTGCATTTGAGGTCTTCTACACTTACTTATTTATTTTTTGGCGCCCTCCGAGGATGGTGCCTACCCGACAACACTGCGGCCATTCAAGTTGCGCCAGAGCGAATGCGTGATGGTAAAAACGTTCAAGTGAAAAAAAAAATCATGCCACTTTTTAAATTTATTACCACAAAAATATTTAAACTAACATATATGTAACAAATTATCTAACATTCATAACAAATAAAACAAAGCTGCAGATAATAAATTAAATTTATAATCCTGTCATTCATCGTCATCGCCATATCAAAATCATTAATAGGAGTTTTTTTGCACGTTTTTTTATAGAACTTGGAGAGTTGTTTTGCAGTCATAAGAAATTAACTGTAACAATTCCTCGGTAGCTGCAGAAAGCGTGGAAGACACTGGTTTTAATCTACCTTCTTTCAGTAGGATCTAAGTTGTTCCCCATCCAATGTTGTACTTGAAGATATACCGGGTGGGAATGCTGTGAAGCTGCTGTACTTGTAGGTGGAAGTTTTGCCAAAATTAAATTTGGAAAAAAGGATTTTGGAAACTTATTATAACGAATGTATAGCAGGTCATACAGAGCACTGTTGAACTGTTAAATCAAAGCAGATATTGATGAGTTATTGAAAAGCGTTTGTTTTATCAATATGGAAGGCTGTACCTTTCCCTTTCTGAATATTCCAGATGTGGTATCACATCTAGAAGACCCATGCTGGAAGAGAAGAGCAGTTAAAACACTATAAATCTAATGGAATAAAATAAATCCTATGAAACAATTCATTGGTAACTTCAATATCTTCTTTAGCCCAGCTGATAGCCCTCCGTATATGTCACATGCGTACGACCGACTGTACATGTTATCAACATGTAATCAACCGTATTCGAAGTTGTCATTTGTATTCATTTGCACTGTCATTTATTTCAATTCGTACATTGTACTTTTGTTATAAATAAATGGTGATTTATTAAGATAAATTACTAAGAAATATGTTTTTAGTTTAGTTTTTGGGATTTATAAGGGTAACAGTTGTCCTTTATAGTTACGGATCAAGCCATTTAGAACCCCTAGGCAATCTATGCAATCAATGCGAATCTCGGGACCCCTCTATCCTTTTCAATTCAATCAATTTATTGCATAAACATAAATAGAATAATAGAGGCACTGAATCCATCACCCTGATCCTCTTCACTACAATACAGGATTTATAAAAATAATTTAAAACTAGCAGGCAGATAGCGTTTAATTAAATTTTATACCAACAAGATTTCTACATTTATCACTTATCTACACAATCTATTTATAAAAGCGTAGCATTCTTTTCTAAATTCGAAACACTACAACAGTGATGTGTAGTGTACACTGAAAACAGTGTAAAACTTTCGGAACACAACACAATACATGTTTGCATACATTATGTATGCATGTAACATGTACAGGCGGTCGTATGCATGTAGCATGTAGATGACGGAACAAAATGAATTATGTCCCATCTGAAATCATCCAGTTCGAATTAATCTTGTTGCTCTATATTTTTGATTTTGATCATTTTTTTACCAGCTATTCTGGTGAGTGTAATTCTATTTTGGTGAGTGGAAACTATGGTTAAAACATGATTCAGGCCCATGATTTTTTTTTGCTTCAAGTTTTGGGAAAATGTTGTAACTCCGGTAATTTTCCAGATACCAAAACAAAGAAATTCACGAAAATTGACATCAAACGAGACTTTTAACTCTGTAAAAGTGTAAAAGAGAAACACTTTTATTTATTTTTCTTGTATAGTTTTGTCATTGTACTACTTGCTATAGAAATTTCAATCTTGAAAATATTGTATTTTTTTATATGGCCAAAAGTTATTTTCTGCAACATTTGAAGCGGGATAGAACTGAAATAAATAAATAAACCTAAAAGACTAATAAATGTAATTAAAACTAATTTGAATGCAGGACCCTTAGGCAATTGCCTATATAAATAATCCGGAACTAGTCCTTTTGTAGCTCGCTATCACATTCATTCACTTTATATGTCGTAATGATTTTTTAATAGGTGATAAAGGAACGAGATTAATCATTGATTAACCATCACAAGCAAGCTGATTTAGCCATAAAATACAAAATTTGGTTGCCCGAAATGTCATCGTGCCCTGTGAAACACTTCAGTTCTATTTTGATGCGCTTCGATTAATATCTTGGGTCCTTCAAGATATTTTGCTAAGCAATATTATTATTATCTCTGTGAAATTATTTTCGTTCATTCTTTTCAGATTTTACCTTGACTGGTTTCCAAAATAATCATATTTATTTATTTTTTATTTAATAGTAGCCTATAATTTATTTTCCATGATTGATGAAAGGTTTCCAAAGAAAACTGTTTGGATTAATTGTAGGTTATTTTGCTAACATTAAAGGCAGCTACACATTTAGACTTGATTACAACTTTCAAAGAGTTACGGTGAAATTTAAAATTAATATCTGCACTTCAAAAATATGAATTAATAAAAACTTTTCAGTTGCATGTCTATTTATTTATTCATGAGTAAATAAGTTCTTCAGCTGTCCAGAACATGTCAAACTTAAACATGTTCGCCCTTATTCTGTAATATTTCTTCGTCTACTTCAACTTCGAACTTCCTCCTTCTTTTTTGCATTCAGACATTGATAAATATTTATTGTTATTGAATATTTTAGCTTTTTATTCGTAATTTCTCCGAAAATAATAGACTTTTGCACTATATCGAAGGGCATGGAAAGGGGGTGGAGATGAATTTTAAACCAGCTTCATAAAATGTTTTGGGGAGTTTTGTAATGTTATCTTTTCAGCAGAGCTTACAAGTTGCTGGGAGCTCTGTACTTCTGCAACTGCTGGAGCACGCTTTTTAAACAAGAATAGCTTTACATATTTCTCCGCCCTCTCTTCAACGTCCTGACGCGCTTTCAGTAAGGCATCAACGACATCAACCTACTTTTGATAAATACTTACTGCCATGGATGGCTCGTTCTTGAAAAGACAGGCCGAAGACTCGTGGCCATTAGGTTCTCTAAAATTTTACAGAGAGGAGAAAGATTAGCCTATAGTGCTTAGCTAATTGCTTGCCCTTGTCTCCTCCTTTGTAAATGAAACTGACGTCGGCAATTATCCAGCTCCTAGAAAAGTTTTAGATTGTTGTTTAGACCTGGGACACAACCAGTATTTTGCCTATCCTCAGAGAAAAACACATAAAAAACAAACCACACAATTTTCGCGACCTTTACGCTCAGTATTTTGCGCAGGATATGAATATGATGGTCCGACAATCGAAATTAGTTTCAAATTTAGATTACCTACAAAAAAGGCCCAGTTTTATTTTTAGCGAAACCTGCTGATAACGGACCTACGGAGTTTCAACCCTGCGACATTTTCGGTATTTCATGAAAAAATCTGGTGTAAGTGGGTCATTTTTTTTCCCAGGAAATATAAATTTAATCGAAAAACGTCACCTACAGAAAAAAAAACGTCATTTACATTCTCAACTAACGACAACCGCTCTGCGGAGCGTCAAACTTGTGAAATGTTCGTTTTAAAAAAAAAAACCTGCTTATCGCGACCATTATACTCTAGTAATCTAACTTATTAAAATGAAAGAACTTGTAGATGAAAACTAAGTTTGGAAAAATTACGGAAGTCGGGTAGGTATTGACACATTTCGTGCGCCCAAAACGCAAGTCAGGAGTCTTTTGCCATCCTGTTGAAATTTCTAGTTCCTTCCAGCACTTGTTATTCTTTCCTTATTTTATTTATTATTATATAAATTATTGGTTCATATTAGCTATCCTAATCGATTACTTTCAAGAAGAATTAGTTGCTAGAGCACTGAACATTTCAAAAGTGTAACGCTCCGCAGAGCGGTTGTCATTAGTTGAGAATGTAACTGGCCTTTTTTTAGATGAAATTATACTGAACAGCTATTGTTTGAAACGTGTTTCACTTAAATGTATATTTCCTGAAAAAAGATACCCACTTACCCATTTTTTAAAATTTGTTTACCCATTTCACCCATTTTTCATGAGATACCGAAAATGTCGCCGGTTTGACTCTCCGTAGATCAGTTAGCAATAGTTTTAGCTTAAATGTTACTGAACCTTTTTTGTAGGTGGTCTAAAGCTGAAACTAATTTCGAATTTCGGATCATCATATTCGTATCCTACAGTTAACAAATGCCATTGACCCAGGAAGTATTTGTTATTAAATAAGGTTTACAACCCAGGAAGTTATTGTTGTCCTTCCTGGTCATCAGCATTAAAACAAGTTCTATTTCCTGAATCATCCCTTCTCCTATTGTATGTATAAAAGCCTATCTGAAAGGGACAGATCCTTGCAGTATCACAATGAAGTATGCAGTATCACAATGTAGTATCTAGCATCACAATGTAGTAGCCAGTATCTAGAATGTAGTATTAGAATAAGTATTAGAATGTAAGGTAGAATGTGAGACACTCTCACTACGTTTAGTATTAAGTCTAGTTATAATATCTTTAAAGTCTATCTGTCACTCAGTAGCCTCATTATATATATATCATGTAACTTGTACTCTGCTTAATAAAGTTATTTTTAAAGCTTGCACTCATCGAGTTTGTTAAATACAGAGTGTAAAGGTCGCGAAAAACAGGTTTTTCTTGAAATACGGAAAATTTAACAGGTATCACACTTCGTAGGTCCGTTACCGTTAGTTTTAGCTTAAAAAGAAACTGGACCTTTTTTGTAGGTAATTTTAAGGAAAACAACATTTGTTTGTAACTTTTTCCTATAAAATGCATACACTTACCTGAAAAAAGAAAAAAAGACTTATAAATGCTTTTATTAAAGTTTATTTTGGCTAAAATCATAAGAAAGCTACCGATTTCGATTTCCGGATTATGATATTCGTAATTTACGCATGAAAAAAAAAAATGACACCAACGCGGACTTTTGTTGTAGTAAAGTATTGCGGATAGGTATATATAAGGGATCGGCAATGTTGTTAGTGTCGTTGTTGAGTTTTGCTCTTCGTCTAGGAAAGGAAACTCGACCTTTTCTGGTGACTGATTGAGATTGAAGAAGCTTCCGAAAGAAAATTATGTTGGTATACAAAATGCAATCTGTAGTAGTAATTGGATTTATTTAATTTAAAAATTGCTACGAACCCACGACATTCTTCAGTTCTTCTTAAAAATGATAATGAGTAGCTGATTACGTCTTCTTATTTTTTTTCTATCATATGTGTCTCTAATGTTCCTCCTGTGTTTTTTACATTGATCAACTGCAAATTAGCAATAGTGAACTATTTTAAAAAATTGGTTATTATTATAGGGCGGTAAAAGAAAATTGTGATGCCCACCGCACCAGATTTTTTTAAATTACAAAATTACAAAGTTTTTAGATATCATTTTTAATGATAAATCACACGAGGAGATGAAAATATCCCTAGAATCAAGAAGCACATTGTAATATAACTAGGTGAATCTGACTGATTTGTTGATGATCTAGCTGAAATCTATCAGAGCCCTGACAATATAACTAAATCATTGTAAATACTGACATCTCAGAGCTTGGAAGAAAATAAAAATAAAACTTTATACGTCATTTGGTTTTACATGGTCATTTATTCAAAATGTTACAACACTAAGTTATAATATAATTAAAATGGCTGCTGGCAATAGCGGCACAGAAAAATTGAATCATTTAATTCCCGTTCAGTTAGTTTTAAGTTTAAAAAGAAAAAAAGAAAAGAAAATACAGGTACCTATTTAAATATACAAACAAAAATTGACTTGATTTTCCAATTTCAGAGCATGTATTGTCCTTGGGCCATTGATCTTCGCGGGATGCATGTCGCAGGTGCCTCAGTGAGGGAGGATTCGCCATTTCTAGTATAGGAAAATTAAACCCAAATCGAATAAATAAATAACAACATTTGTACACTCATGAAACTTTGGTCATAACTTCGTCTTTGTAGTAGGAATCGAGATCTGCAGAGTCCGCCCAAATTTCTGGGAGAAAACCGTCTCAGAAGGGATCGAAATGGGGGCTGGAATATTTGCAAAATAATTTGTGCAAACTTGGCATCAAGCAAGTTTCACTCCTAAATTAAAAAAAAAAATCAGGATTTAAAGAGGGTGTCGATCGAGTCATGAACACCCTGTGCTCAATTTTTATTTTAGTTACATTGATTTTAATTAGTATTCAGCACGATAGTTTCTGTATTTCGTGCATCCGGATCAGAAAAAAGTTTCCCACTTTCTAAGCGTTCTTGGATCAGGAGTTTCTTGAGAGGATGAACTCGAAGCCGTGGGTCGATACACATTTTTATGGATCCTCATCAAACGATCCCGTTAGATATACTAGGTGATGTGTAGAAAGCCTTTCAGCAAAAATCGCAGATGGCTACGCCTGGAATTTCACTTTTCTTTTTGAAAAATTGACACTCATCCGACTTATTCATAATTGATAATACTTATTAGCGATTAGAGAGGTTAAAATGAGAGGAATAATGTGGAAATTAAAAAAAGAAATGACAGCTAGAAACATTGAAGGAAATTTGTGGAACTTTTTTTCTTTGGAACTTTACCGGAACACATTCTCAAAGAATTGAGGAATGTCAATTGATTAATTAACAAGTTCCAACTTCCAAAAGAAATTCCCTGAATCACAGTAGGATTCGAGTATATCATTTTGTTTAATAGGCTTTAATAAGCCAAACCTTTTACAGGTTTTTAAATGTAATAGCCTTCGTTCGTTAATTTTTTTTTTCTTAAATTTGTATTTTGTCTTATTTTTGAGACTAAAAGATTAGATTTTTGGGAACAATGTGATGCCAGCAATGCCATTTATATAATTACGACTATACTATCAAAAGTAGCTTCGAGCTATCGCAAACCTTACTTATTTAAAATTGAGTTAGAAGGTTGAAAATTTGTGTCGGAATTGAGTTGGTGTTAAAGAAGTACCTTCCGTGTGTGGTCTCAAATATTTTCGCCCACCCCCGCCATTTTGATATTTTCAGTTTTTTATTTTGATGATAATACGACAGTGACGGAGCTATACTGCTCATCATGTTATCTTTAAATTAAATATAATTGATTTTTTGTCATTTAATTTTTATTTTTAAAAACTTCGCTTAGTTGGTAAATAGATTATTATGCGTACAGTTAATCTATTTACTATCTATGAATAAATACTTCTAAATTAAAACTAATTTAAATGAACTTATTTGATCCGCGGAATCACCACGATGCAATGCAATTCGCATTAATTAGATAGTTTTCCTTTGAGAATAGATGGTATAAAATATTGATTTGATGTTACATTTCCTTCTCAAATCAATTAAAATGTTATTTTACAGCATCCGATTCTATTGGATAACATTCTTTACTCCATATCCAAGTGTAACAATTGCATGTACCAGATTCATTTATTAATTTAAAATAATAATTAGTATTTAAATAATTTGTAGTAATTTATTTGCTATTTACTATAAAATTTTGACTGATTAGCAAAATCAATAATAAACGAAGATAGAATTTTATGGTATATTACTGATAAACTTCAGCTAATTTTGTTTAATCGTATTCAAATAATTTGTGAATTTACCAAGCAATAATCCAAATATATTAAAAACTATAAAAATATTTTACTGTATGTTACTGTATGTTAATATGTACGTGGTTCAAGATCTGTTAAAGAAACATTTCCTATAGAATTGGTGATTAATTGGTCGAGATGCATGAAGAAATCGGAAAAACTGCTTCAGTTAACATTTAAACCTACTGTTGCTGATTTTTAATGAAAGTTACTTTTATTTGATATAAAAAATAAAACGGTCTTATATTTTATTATTATCATATGGAACTTTCTCATAAAATGGCGGAATAATAGAAATAATAATAATAAATAAATTAGGTAAAAGGTTAACGAAACTTGGATTTAGCTTCATTAAATTTTTTAACAATAGTTTATTAAGAATACTGATTATTCATAATCAAATATTAACAATATAATTAATAGAGATCTAAGTTCATTCCATATTTACAGTCAAGAAAATTAATTAAATAAATCATAGCAAATTAATCTTATAAAAAAAATTAAAATAAAACATCATAAACATATACTTAATTATATTCATTATTTACTCTTAGCCTGGGGAACTACGAAGGAAGGTTGTCACCACTCTCATGATGGGCAAAGCAGGACTCCAGGAGATCTTTTCTCGCTCAATCAAGTAGCCGATAATTGTTAAATAAAAACCATAAAATATCCAAAGCAGAGGAGATAATTTAGCTTTCTACTTCGAAAAATAACCGACCGCTTACCTGTTATTTCACTCGTTTTCTAATGTGATATTTTGCATGCTATTGAAAATAGTATGAGATGAGAGATTGTGAGCATCCGAAGTATATCGTTACTAAGCTGTCACTTATAACTTTATAATGATCAGTCATAAGCAGTTCCACACAATCTTAATTTCGGTCTTATAGACCTAGGAGCTAGTTTTTTTTTTTATTCAGTTACTCAGCTATGCTCATTTAGCTGCCGGTACCCTGTCCTAAAACCAATTTTTGTGAATAAGTCCTAGGGTCCCTGAGAATTCTTTTCAATCTTTGTGATCAAAATCCTCAGGTGCCCGAGGAACCAAATCATCGCTGATGTCCTTTTGTGAATTTTTGTTTTCTACTCTTAATGACCCATTTTATAAACAATACGGAATAGTGGGACATGTACTTGGTAAACAAATAAAATATGTATAGTTATGATTGAAATACCATCTGTATTTGACTGGTGTTTGAGATAAAACTCCCAATTTTAGGATTTAAAGTTTTCTCATCCAGGTCGATGTTAATAAACATAAATAAAATACAGTTAGTATACTGTGTGATACGCAGGAAACAATTGAGGCCTTATAATCGAAACCCACTAAGACCCATCAATTAGAATTTTTGTATAGGAAATTAAAAAAAAAAAAATGAAAATTTAAAATTTTCCCTAACTTGTTAATGTTATTTTAAATCAGACTTAACAGGTTTTTATTCAAGCCGTATGGCCCATAGATAGAAGACCGTCTGAACTTCAAAATTCAAATTGTGTGGAGTTAGCGGGTTTTGATTCTAGAGGCCTGAATGGAATGGTAGCTGGTATCTGACCGAATTCGCTAGGCCTTCATAATTTGACAAATTGATATTTCCTAACAATCGTGGTCTGAGGAAGAACGAACGTTTGATACTTTCATAGTTTTATATTACTCGATTCAGTATATCGTCGTCATGAGAAAATATCCAATGTGATCTAACTTCTCAGTAGACATAAAAAACAGTTTAACCGATTGATAATTTTCAAGTTTTACAATAATGATGCCAATGCTTTTATTCTCTGAGTAGTAAATATGTTCTAGTTCATCCTCAATGAGTTTGAATACACATAGGATATTTTCTTTCTTTTACTTCGATGGTCATACTAAAGACTTATTTTTTTACTACTTGGTTTAGTACATACCAATTAAAATTATTATAAAAATTAAAAAAAATGATATTGGAATAAATATCAATACAAATATAACACCAACATTTGTAATGAAAAATGCAACGTAAAGTATTTTTATAAAAGTCTTAATAAAAAAATAAAATCTATCCCAAATATTTTATTTTTATAAATTTAAAAACGAGATTCTGAGGTAAATCATGAAATTAATCTTAATTGAAAAAAAAAATGAAATTTCTTACAGTTAGATTCCCAAAACATTTGTAGAGTGAAGTTTGTAAACAATTTTTTTTTCAACATGTTGGCGAAGATTTTAATGTTTTTAATCATTGTTTAAATCCTGTCTTCTTATCTGTAGATATCCACATGATGTGCCAAAAATGTCTGTTAAGGAAGCTGTTTTACATGGCCAATCAGTTAATTGAGTGGATTTGAAAATTTTGTTTCTAAAAGAAATTCCTGAGCTACATCTCAGAGCTCGAAAAATTCCTCAACAACCTTTCCTCGGGATGGCCATTCGAATTTCAGTATGCAACAAGAGCTGAATTCGACCACTCTGTACGTCCTTGCATGACTTCAAACAGCCTGGATTGTATGGGGTGTGATTTATTATTTTAACAACTTTATCTAAAGCATTTTAAACTTCACTGGTATATTTTTTTTTTTTTTGTGGCTTGAGAGCCTCCTTGTGAATACAACAATGAACCCTCTTTGTGATGCGACAGCATTTAACATTCCTACATAACAATATTACATATTACAACAATATTACAACAATAATACATTTAACATTTAACATAACAATCCCGTTTTATAGCCGGACACGGCCACAGCACCATCACAACTCCAATACATTCACCCAACTTAATGCTAGGCTGTGAAACTAGGAGCTAGGATTCCTCCCCCACAACAGCCAATAACAGTATTTTAGTTAATATATTTCTAAATAAATATCATCACTTATTTTATTGATTGAATTAAAGTCAAAACAATGCAAAAGCAGAAGCCAATTTTATAACTTAATCTAAAAATAAAGTTTCTTTCGAAATTAGCCGCCCCCTAAATTCTGCCATCCGGGACAATGCCCCCTTTGTCCCTCCCCCTCTAGATCCGGCCCTATTCTGAAATATACATCAGTTCTCAAGAAAATAAAAAATCTTCCTAAAACTGGTACTCCCAAATAAATCTTTAAAAACCTAGCATAGGACATGTCCGTGCTTTTGTCTATCCGTAAAGCATACATGCCACTCATGTGTGATTTCAAAAACAAATTTTCTTGAGTATTTCCAGACCACTATAGGTAAATAAGATAATTTCCCACAGGCACATAGGATATTTTTCATGACATTTCTTAAATCCCCCCTTGGTGACGAATTAAATTGAACCTAGTATTAGATTATAGTGCTGTAGCGCTAACGTACAATATAGAGGCAAAATATAAAAATCGCCAAAATGGCAACTTAGGATATTTTCTCGTGACAAGGATATGCTGAATCGTTCGCAATCTTTGCACTACTTCCTGAGCTACATTGCGATATCCGAAGTAAACTTTCCGAAAAATATATGAGTGGTTAAATACAGAACTGAATCCAAGACCTATGTCCATATTTCAATGAGGTTCGCAATACCTCTGCCAAATATCTCCTAAACCTATAAATACATCTGCTTGAGTACAACTTGAATGGGCGTTGCTGTCCCATTTGACATGCCTTAGTCATGCCCAAGTCATTTCCTTAACTAAGATAGAAATAGTCACTTTAAAATAGCAAAGAAATAGTAGCCAGATTGACAAAAATAAAACGATTCAGCTCCCTTATTCAAATTTTAATTTCAATTAAATGTGTAATGTCTTTCATATGAAGTCATTAACCAACAGTTTAGTACATACACACATGGACGCCGCAACGTAGGAAGTCCTGGCCTCTTCAATAATAATCACTAACCATTAAAATTAAATAAATATCAAAACTAAAAGAATTGAAGTATGTATAAACCCAAGACAGAAACTAAATAAAAAAGAGTTTGTTAAAAAAGCAAAACAATTTACATATTTTATTATTTCTTCATCTACAGGGGGAAATTAAATTAAAAAAAAAAAACCTTGTCAGTGTAAAATTGAATAACCAAGTTTTATTTCCTCTTACCTGAGCATGAAATATATACATAAATATAAAGAATTATTGAGATCGTGAAAAATTTAAAATCCGAGTTTTCAGCTGAAATACACGTTTTAAGGCACCCTATAACTACAAATAATTAAGTCTCGCAAAATGGTCTTTGCATATGTGTGGGTCTGTGCATGTGTGTGTGTGTACAGCCTAAATCAAAAACGAAAAACTACGAAACTGAAATTACTTATTTATGGTATATATATATATATATATATATATATATATATATATATATATATATATATATATATATATATATATATTATATATATATATGCCTGGAATGTTACAGCAACATTTTTGGTAAAATCGACTTATCGGAAGTGTCATTTTATTCTATCGATTCAACAGTTTTTTTAAGATTTTCTCGAAAACGATTCAAACGATTTTGATTAAACATTTCGTAAGTCTTCTCCTGAAAGAACTTTAACTTTTTATATGAAGTATATCACCGAGGAAGTAAAGGGAAAAAAGTTATGACCAAAAGAAAATTTTATTTGCGCATAATTAAAAAAGTATGCATTTTATGGTAAATTATGGGTACCTTCATATTGAAGGTAATTAAACTGTCTAATATATATATAACGGAGCAGTATGAGCAAAGATAGAGGATATTGAACTACAACAGTCAAGCTCAAAAACGAAAAACTGTACGAAATTGAAATTACATCCTTATGGTAGGTATATGTCTGGAATGCTACAGCAACTTTTAAGCTAAAATCAACTTATCGGAAATGACACTTTATACTATCGATTCTAAATTTTCTCGAAAACGGCTCTGATTTTGATGAAACTTGCCTTAAGTCTTCCTTCTCCTTAAAGGCCTTTAACTTAATCACCAAGGAAATGTAGGAAAAAAAGTTATGACGAAAAGAAACTTTTATTTCCTTATAACTCAAAAAGTATGTCTTTTATGGAAAATTATCAATAGGTATCATCATAACAAAGGTAATTAACTATCTTAAAAAAAAAAATTTCATGTTGGTGGAAATCAATTTTACACTTATTTAAAGGAGTTCCGCTAATACATATATATATATATATATATATATATATATATATATATATATATATATATATATATATATATATATATATTTATTTATTTATATTAATATTGAAAATTATTACATTATAATATTTCAAAACACCTTAAATTTCCCCTTTATCTTTATAAATGACCGAGTTATGGGCTTATAAAATCTCAAATAGGCCGCCATTTTGAAACAAACAGACGGATGCCAATGTCGAGTTCGGAGGATCATCGTGTCGAGGCTGTGATTTTGGTGCCGATTCTCAAGAAAATCAGTTCAATAGTTTCGGAGAAAAGCGTACGGGAGACGGCCGGACGGATTTTTTTTAATTTGATATTTGGATTATATATATATATATATATATATATATATATATATATATATATATATATATATATATATATATATATATATATATATATATATATATATTTTAATTTGATATTTGGATTATATATATATATATATATATATATGTATATAATGACAATCTCATTATATAATTATGACCTTAATATAAATATATTATTTAAAATTATATTATAACTTATTTATAACTATTATAATATATATTAATTAAATTAAAATTAATAATTTCAATAGAATTCAATAGAATTTTATATTTCATTAATTATGAAGATTGCTTTTATAACTGCTTTTTTATAACTTTTGCGGCGGTTCCTCTCCAAGTAGGGATGAACTTATAATGTCCGTCGTTTCCATGATCTTGACAATATGGTGTGATGGTAATAATATATCCTCATCATCACTTCTCGTGGAAGAACTTGACATTTTGAAATCAATCCACTGAATGTTGGGAGCATCCTGACGCTTCCTTGACGACCCGTGTGCGAATCTGAAACGAAGGAGACGAGGATTGTTTTTTACAGGCTTGACGAGAGTGAAACTCATTTCTCATGCATATTTTGCTTATTTTTAACTATTAGTTGAGTTCAAAATTAAAAATATTAATTAAAAGGAAATAAACTTTATTAGCTGATACTTTTTGTCCAATATTGTTTAGTTATAATTATCCTTATAATACCTATAATTATCCTGAGGCAGATTATCCAAGAGTGACTTTTTATTGATATAAATTAAATACAGAATCTAAAACCTTTTTTAGATAGGTATCTTCCCTGGTACACAGCCAAGACTCGAAAACGATTGCCAAGATTCAAGATCTAGTAAGGACAATTGCCAAGAATCTTTTGTATGAAGTGGGTTGAGTATGGACGTAGCCAGGATTCGCTTCAGAGGGGTAGGAGGCAGTCGACAAACCGATTTCTGTCATTAACCAGGTTTTCTCTAGGGAAGGGATATCGATATTTTTCCTTCGATATTATAACATCGATATTTGGTTATAAATATTATAAATTATAAATTAAAAATAATTATAATTAGAGAAGTCAAGACAAATACTCTTTCCCCTTCTCCTTGTTCTATATTCCTGTGGAAACTCAATACATTTGATAACTCAAAAACGTTACATCTCCCAGAACATTTCAGATCCTCATTTGAAAGATGATCTAATTGCAGACAATTAGTCCAGAGACTCTAAACCAAAGCGATAATTAAAGTCGTGTGTATGGCATACCAGATATTTTAAAAATATACCTAACTATTTGGAAATAATGGACAATTGTGTAATAATTTGCAGGATTTTTTTTTTAAATCTATATTTGGATTCTACGTATTTTGAAATACAAAACCTCAAATTTTGATGAGGGGTTAATTTTTTTTTTCTTGGTGGATTATGAAGGTTCATTATTGAAAATAATAAACCAAAAGGAGCGTAAAGAGAACATGGAGGAGGGGAGGAAGAAGTATATCGTTAATATATTATTAATTTTTTATAAAATTAAAAAAAAATTCTAAACGAATATTATTAATACCTATTTTAATCTGTTTTGGATAATACTGTAATGACATGAAATGAAAAATAACTTTATTTTTCTGGGACTGAGTTCCCTTTTAATAATAACTGATAACAAATTATTACATTTCTTGGAACATACATCAAATACTTGATTTTTAGCATTTATAAATTTATTATTATTGACTGAAATATCAGCAATTTCTGAACATTAGTATTTAACTTGCCAAATAATCCTTCATAACAAAATTCAAACAAAATTAAACTGAAATGATACACTAAAAATAACATTTTGACAGTATACCTGCAAAACTTCCGAAGCTCCAATTATTTCAGTGGCACTTATAAGGTATTGCAGGTACACTGTCGATATAAAACATATCATAAAATAACAACTAACATAAATAGTAAAACATGCTTCTCTAACAACTTAATAATTCATTTTTTCCAACAATTATTAGATTTTAAAAACATATTTTAATATAAAATTAATGCATTTAAATTTTCAAAAATACCGATTAAATCTGCTTAAAATATTCAACAATTATCATCCCGGATTATTTAGAATTAATTTTAAAATTAAACATTTTTTATTACGCATTATTTTTCTGACGATTTTTCATGATTTTGATTTAGGATGATCTAAAGATTTCTTTTATGATGCACACGATGGCATAAACACTATATTATAATTTGTGGAAGAATATTTTTTAACTATAAAATGTAACGAAAGCAATTATTGTACTTGGAATAAAAAAAAAACGTTCAAATCAAGAATGTTAAAAATATTGCTATTTAAAATAATTTCTATTGTGGATATAACATAAATTGGTTTGAAGCTAAACTTAGCTAATTATATATACTTAGCATATTTATCTATTTTTTGTCATTTTTTATTATATTTTCACTTATTCTTTTCTTGAGAATAAATTATAAATATGATGCTATAAAATATTCATTTCGAATAATTTAGGATTGACTAAGCCTGCTTTGCATAAAATTCTCTTTTCTTAAATTCAGAAAAATATTTTTCAATATGAAACATAAGTTTCTTTGAAACTTATGTTTTTATCGTATTGGTGTAAACTACTCAATGACAGTGTAATTATTTTTTTTGAAATTATTCAAAGTTTGCAACTCTTCAAATATTTATTTTTGATTTTGAAAAATAATACGCGAATTATGACATGATTTCAATATTATAATTATGAAATGATATTTTTGATTTATAAAATTTGACAACTAGTGTAACCTATTTTTAGAGACCCTTTTTCATAAAACTGAGTTTTTAAAGAACCATTAGCATAATTTGAATACATTTGTTTCTTTTGTTTTTTCATTGTGATTTAAGAGCTTAACAGACTTTTGTTCTACGAATAGCCTGAAAAAACAATAAATAACAATTAGCGCTCCAGGAGTTTAATGCCATACCAGCAATGATTGGTGCCTTCGTCCTCTTCTCTACTGAACCCATGGGAACACAAATCTGCTAAATTGGGCTGACTTCCATCTATGCCATAATTTATAGATCAGTTGCACATCCCTTAATTGCCTAGAGACCAGTTTTTTACGATCATGCGATTTATTTATAGGAAGAATTTTAAGGGAAGGATTACGAAATAGAACCCAATGTTATACCTAGAGACTGTTCTAAACAAAAAAAAAATACAGAAAACAGATTTAATAAAAAAATGAAAACAAAGTTTAATTAGTTGATAATGTTTAATCCAATGCTTTTTTACATTAGTTTTCCTTTTACTCATTTGTCAATCCATCTTTTCTAAAATTTATTCCTGCAGTATTTACAAATCTTCTTTTATTTATCATGTTATATTACCTGCACTTTCAAGTGACTGAAGGTTATACTTTCCCTTAATTTTTTTCACAATGTTTGGCTGGAACCACTAGTGGTCGGTCTTAAGCAGCATAGTAAAGTAAACTTAACTAAGTAAAGTATCAAAATAAATTTTAACATAGATTTTTTTTTTTAAATAATCATAAAGATTTATTTGTATAACATTTTAAGGTATAAATAATGGTTGATAATATTTACTTAAGCCAGGGTATGTTAGTTTGATAGGAAACAATGCACTGATAAAATTTTATTTATTAATGTAAATATATCTCTTTACAGTAATAAATATAAATACACTAAAATAATAATTATGTTTTAATAAATACAAGTGCTCAAGAATTGATTAAAGATTATTTAAGATTAAGAAGATTATTTAATTAGTTTTCCACTTCTAATTGTTCCTGCAGTTTCCTGTTTATTGCGGTGGTCTTTTCCATTTCAGATGCATAGATTGGCAGAGCATTGTTTACATTGTTTGAATGAATCATGAAATATTTCTGTAATGATACATCCAGGCCACAGCCCACATATTGGCAGAGGTCCAGATCAGGGCCGGCAGTTACCGATCGGCTATCATGGCAGTTGGAGGGCATTTGGATAAATTCATCAGCAAGTTCAACAATGAGGCAAGCCAGCATGAGGAAACTCAGAGCAATAACCCCTTCTCTGGTTCCTTCAGTGGAGGTCCAAGGCCAAGGGTTTCCAAAGAGGAATATGGAAGGTAGTTGGATAAGTGTTAAAGTTCTTAGTAATGAACATTCTTTTTTATTTATAGGTTGGTTATAATTGTGCTTTTGCATATTTGTGATAATTATGGTTAATCATCTCAATTACAATTACAAATACATTCAGTCCAAAGTTGATAATGAAAACTTTAAAAAATAATTACGGTGATTAAAATTTTACTTAAACAATGTTTAATTTAAATTAGTATAGAAATAATTTCACAAACTAATAACATATTGAAAATATAACATTATTAGATAAAAAAGAGAAATAAACAAAATAATAATAAATTGAAGTAATCAATGTAAATATTAATTATCATTGAGTTTAATGGTAAATTGTGAAAATTTAAACCACATCCTGGTAAGCTTGTCCTCGCTCTTGCATAACCTAAAGTAATTTAGGAATACCAAATATTTAGACTAGTTAGTAAACATACATTTTATTTGGTTCTTGTTTGACAGCTTGCAGATGCATATAATAGTATAAAAGCATATAAAAAAATATTCCAATGACTTAATGGAAACATTTCTAAGATAATTCAATCATAAATAAACACAGTAATAATAATATCGCTATTATTTTAATGATGTTATAATTATTTACCTATAGAATCATTACTACCATTATAACAACAATTATTGAAGATTATTACATATCATCGGTAAAAGTGTTGAAAGACAAAAAACGTTTAAAAAATTTTATTTTCATCATATTGAAGTGATGTTTCTATATAAAAATATTTACTAGCTTGTGATATACAATCGAGCAGAAAATATTAACAATAAATTGTTGAGCACACAATTTGTACAATAATAAAATAAGTCTAACTCAAATTAATTTGGACTCACATTTTTGCCGACAATATGTTATGGTGACATATTTTAATAATTACATTTTTGATTCTTACAAAAATAGGTCCTTACCTATTTACATTACCTTTAATATGGGCTAAGTGCACATTAAATTTTATAAAGTTTGACTTTAAATGAATGTAAAACAACACAATTTTTGAAACTACATTCTTCCTCTTTTAAAAAATGTCTTATTATTCAAGAAGTAGGGATTGTGAGGTAAGTGCAAAATAATTTGTTTCCGGAGGATTATAAACTAATTTAATTATCAAAAAAAGTCAAAACTTGTCTGAGATTCACATTTTACAATCTTCAGTGACAGTTATGAAAGTGGGATTTGAAATATAATCGAATAAAGAACTTTTATTTCAATGAAATAGAAAAGGACTTTTATTTCAATGCACTAGTTTCCAGTTGCCCTGGCGAAACATTATGGTAAGAGTAATACCTTGTTTTACCGGTGCAACACTAACTAGCAATTCTAAAACTATCAAGGAGAAAAGTAAATCACCCAGTATTTTGAAGGACAGCTTCTGAATGTTCCACTTACTACAAAAATTAAAAAAAAAAAGATCTAGTGGTGGATAAACACTGATACAGCTGTACAGCAGAATCTGAAAGATCCAACTTAATCAATTGGTTGGAAATGATATCTTTTAAACTCGTTATACTTCATCTTAGCGAACTTCCATGGCTGCTTTGTGATACATCAGTGTCTAGAATTCACGCTTCGTAAGGGCAACTGTTGAGGGTTTGGATTAAACTAGACGATTACACACTTGCCTCGCATTACCTTACGGATAGTTTGCTCTTCCATATCAATAATAAAAATTTGATTTTTGTAGACCTAAGGCTGGTTCAAAAACTGAGGAGAGAGGTCTACAAGCAAAGTCTCATATTAACAAAGAAATTCTAGAGTTATGTAACGTCATCTATGAGCTCGCTCTGTTGAACAAGATGAATTTACAGAGAAATGAAAGTGATGAGGATGACAATAATATTGAAGTTACTTTTGGAGAACTTTTTGAGGTACTAGAATACTCCTTTATCGTTTCCTATTTTTTTTGTCTGTACTTTTCTGTTTTTGTACTAAACATAGCCGCCGTTGTCATGAGGAAATATTCTATGTGCTATAACCTTACTTTTCAGTAGAAACTAAAAACCGTTTAAACTATTGATAATTTTCAATTTTTACAATAATTATCCCAATTTTTTAGTTCTCTGATTAATAAATATGCAATAGTTCATTCTCAATGAGCTTTATTTCAAATGAATTTAGTCACTATAAATTAAACAGTATTAAATGAAGAAAAATGTATTCTTATTTTGTTCACATAGGATATTTTCTTTCTTTTACTTCAATAGCTACTCTAAGTATTTTTTCTCTACTTAGTTATGACTAACCGATTAAAATTAATATAAACATATAAAAAAAGGATATAGCAATAAATATCAACAAAAATTTAACATCTAAATCTGTAATGAAAAATGCAATGCAAAGTATTTTTATAAAATTTTTAATAAAAAAAAAAACAAAACAAGAAATCAATCACAAATATTTTATGTTTATAAAAATTTAAAAAAAGATGGTAAGACAAAACATTATAGTGAAATTACTCTTAATTGAAAACAAAAAAAAAAGGAAATTCCTCACAGCTAGATTCCAAAATAGTTTGTAGTGTGAAGTTTGTAAATGATGTTTAGTCAAAAAGTTTGGCCCAGATTTTAATGTTTTTAATTATTGCTTCAATCTTGTCTTCTTCTCTGAAGATATCCATAATGCCCTCGTGACATAATGTCCTTCTAGACTCAAATTTAGCTCATTTTAATGCCCATTTTAGTTTGTTTACCTACTATTTTTGTTACCGAGAGGCACTAAAAAAAGCCACAGTTTAAGCCCCAAAACAAGTTCCTGCGATAATTACAAGCCCTGTAATAAAATTTCCAAAATGGAAAATGCCCAAAAAGTCCTGTGGCAATTTATTTAAAAAAATAAATATACTCTATCACATATGGACTAGTAGAAGATCGGCAAAAAAGATATTTTCAAATAGGCATATAGGTATTTTTCATGACTATTCTTTAATGCTCCGCTGGTGGCTAATTAAATTGAACCTAGTGATTTGAATCGATTTTAATAGATGCCATTAGTACCAATGAGCAATATAGATCCAAAATATAAAAATCATCAAAATGGCACATAGGATATTTTCTTGTGACAACGACGATATATTTATCCCTTAAGATATCATGGTTGTTATATGATTAGCAAGACTAAGACTGTTACAAGAATTTATTAAAAAAAATTAAAATATTAAGTTAAACAATTAAAACAATGATTAAATAAATATTGCAATTGTTCTTGTATTTTATTTACACTGATATCAGTCTAAATAATTGACAGCTTAGTTTTGTTATTAGCTATAAAGGATCATGCTTTAAATGAATGAAATACAAGTATAGTTTACAATTTTAATACTCCACCAGAGCTCAACATATGATAAAATGTTAGATACATGAATTAAAAATACGTTTATTATATAAACTTCCTTGATGTTTCTGAGCTTTATTTTGAAATATGCTCAGTGCTATTTTATTTTTATTTATTTATTTTTTTCAAATGATTCTATTCATTAAATTAGACCAGGGTTTAAAAAATTACGGTAACTCACAAAAATATTTAAAATCTTGTAATAGAACAGATAATTTTTTTTTCTTTTAAATTGAAATCCATCTAAAAGAAATTCAAAATTTGTAGACATACACAAGGATAAGCAACAAGGTTGTTGGACTCCTGATTCAAGCAAAGAAAAAGGGATTGGTATACTTTGAAAAAGAAATGCTTTTTCAGGTAAATATTTAATTAATTATTTTTCTGACATTATGCATGCCCCATCTTATTCTTCAAAGTAATTTGAAAATTGAATTTATTGTGGAAATGTGTTTGTTATTACATAATAAATTTTGCTATAAGTGAACGATTCATGTCGATATGATTTCTGAAACACATAGTTCAGAGATTTACTGAACTCGAGGTCTTGATGCTGCTTCTCACCAGATGCATCAAGCAAAAGCCTTTTTTGAGGTAATCAACAATTTATACTGGTCCCTCTTAACTAGAAATAAATCTATTAATGATTTCTCATTCCTAATGTGTTCCTCACTTGGTGGGGCATCTGTAACAAATCTCCAAATTTGCCAAACCTAATTATGAATTTAAAAAATTAATGAAAGTAATGGTATGCCAACTCCAATCATGGTATCTCTTCTTTTCCAAATGTCCCTGTGTTTTTATTTATTTTAAAACATTGACAGATATTATTTAATTATCAATAGTTATTGGCTTTCTTAATATTTTCAAGAAAATGATGGTATAATTTTATTTACTTAATATATGGTTAAAATTATATTTATATTACAGAGAAGGGATGATGATGTCCTCATTACCCTACTGAAACCAATAAAAGAAATTAATGCTATTGCCAAGGGTAATATCCAGCCATCACCATGCCAAGATCTGGAAGAACAGGAACCAACATAAAGCCACTTCTGAACTCTTTGAAAAATATTTAATAAATTGTAAAGATTATATTTTTTTCTTTCACATACTCTATTCTACAAGCAACAGAAACTAAAAATTTATATAAATTTTAAAATTTCTCAATACAGCTCATTTTCAGGACTATTTTCTAAAAAATGGAAAGTGTTCCATGGCTGTTTTTCTTTAAAAGACTAAAAACCAGAAATGATTTCCTTTTTGATATGCATACTTTTATGAGGAGGAAATTAAAAATTGTGTTGAAAGTTGGCCAAATTTTAAAGAAAATGTGTTCACTTTGATTAAATTGCTATTTATATTTAATCTTCTTTTACAAATTCACCTCTAAAGCCAATATTTCATAGAATATGAATGTGTAAACTTGAACTTAACCTTTAACATTATATGTAACCCCAATCAATAAGTAGTTAAGTCAAACATTTTAACTTTTAGCCTTTCCTAAGGAAAAAAAATCAAAGATTACTGTTAATGTTTATAAGTAATAATGATTTAAATCACCACACCATTTGGCTTGGCCACTTCATTGGTAGAAGAGGGAAGTAAACACTTGATTTCTAAAAAGTTGAATTCTAGCTTCTGATCAACATTCCCTTCAAAACGATCAAGTCCCAGAATTATGTTTTAAAAACACTGTTTTTGCTTCCTTTCCATTTAAAACATCCTCCTCTTTTGTGATTTCAAACATTGATTATAATTTTTTTTTAAATTTTCTTCAAATTCTTGAAATTGCTCTTTCTCTTCACTTTTCTACATTTACAAACTTATTCATTTTCTTTTTCATGTGTTTGTTAAATAATTAATAAACTGTTTAATAAGATCAAGGAATTCAAAATTTCCAATTTTTCAAAGTGGTGGTACTGATAATAATTTTTTTGTTAGTGAGGTAGTAATGAGATTTGTGGGTTGTAATGAAGAATTATTCCAAACATGAAACATCCTGCATGTTGGTAAGTTTTTGTCGGATGTACATTTAACTTCAGTCCGTACACCATCCACACGAAGTGATTTAAATTTTTAATTGATTTAAACACATTAAAAAAATTAAGGATCACAGATAAAACACTGGAAATGTAATTTCAATTGATTGCGTCCTTGATATAATCAACAAATCCTTGAAATATGAAACTAATTTTAAATCAGATTTTCATTACTTCGATATGATCTTCTCAAAATGAAATTGTGGCAGTATTGACAAGATTTAAGGAATGGTAATGAGAATTTGTACTTTGAGAACCTGCCAAAGTAAAATTAATAGAGCAATATCAAAAATTAAAATGCCGTTGGGATTTTTATAGAGAAAAATAATGACGAATTTTTAAAAACTTCAAAGCTATAATTTAAGAGAAACATTAACGAATGGTAATGATAAGAATAGAAATACTCACCAAATACACATCAGTTTTATGTGGTAGCTTTAGTTCAACTAAAGCGTAGCCCATATGACAAGGCAGAAAATCTTCTTTGTAGAACTGGGACTAGTCATCTAAGGAGAAAATCCATCGAAAAATACATTATACTTCTGTGAATGAGAAAATGTCAATTAATGTCTTTAGATTCATAGTCGATAAGAACACAGAATTTTGAGAAATTATTGATCAAAATACAGTTTATAACTGTATATAAATACAGATAATTTATGTAGATCAAAAACTGGTTTTAAGCAACTTTTGTAGTTTTAATGAAATCTATATCAAAATCAACAATTATCTATTTACTTTTTTTTTTTTTGTGCTGTTCATCATAACATATTTTATTCTACCTAACTATAAAGCCTAGTCTATTACCATTTTTAGATTCAATGTGAAAAAAACATTTAATGAAAAATTTCTATAATTATCAATTATTTAATGAAATAACATTTTGTATTATATGACACCATTTATACATAAAATATTTTTTCACAAATTTACTTTTATTATATTTTAATATGTTTACACAACTGTTGTCTAAAAATATCAACGTTTTTTCATGACTACTGAGCTGCAATAAATAAAGCATTGTAGACAAATTTTTAATAAAAGATAATATTAAAGAATAGAAAAAAAAGAATATAAGAAATAGAAAAAAAGATTCTTGCGTAAGAAAGAATACTAAAATTTCAATAAAATTTTTGAGAACTTTTCATCAAAATTCATTGGTATTTTTGAAAGTTTAAAAGTAGATGTTAAAAGAGAAAATATATTTTTAATTATAAAATTAAAATGAATAATAATATAAAAATTCATCAATGTTTTCTATATAAAATGTGTCAATATGAAGTTATGAAAAGTAGAAAGAAAGAAAAAATCACATTCCATTAAAGTTTGCATTTTGAATTTCTATTTTAGACTTCTATTTTTCATTTTGCATTGATAGAAATTTCGCCCATTAAGGTTAAATACTTTTTGAAACTTTACAATTTATATAATAAATAATAATTTCCGAGTATAAGTCTCTATTCTGGAAGATCAGCTTAGACCACTGGTGGAGCACAAAATTGGAGAAGAACAAGCGGGGTTCAGACTAGGACGAAAAACTCAGGATCATGTCTTCACATTAAGAAATATCCTTCAGAAATCCTGGGATCGGGACAAGAATATGTACATTGCATTCCTGGACCTCAAATGAGCTTTCGACTCTGTCCCAAGAGAGGAAATATGAGCTGCCCTCAGAAATAAGAAGATACCGAAGAACTTGGTAGAGGCCATTAAATCGGCATATCAGGATCCTTAAGGAATCGTTAGGCTCAATGGATTAGAGTCTGGCCATCTTAACATGGCGAAGGGGGTCAAGCAGGGAGACAGTTTGAGCCCTTTGCTGTTTCTCCTATTCATGAGGTGGCATCCATATGTAGGAGAAGAACTGAGAGGAAGTTTCTAGAGCGAAGAAATCTAAACCCAGTAGTAGTCCAGTTTCTCATCTATGCGGACGATGTAGTGCTGATTGCTGACTCGGTCAAAAAGCTGCAGCAAGCGGTGACGGAGTGGTATGAAGAACTCCGCCGAAAAGGAATGACAATCAATGCCAATAAAAGTAAGATCTTGCAAGTGGGTAGGCGTCAGGAAGAAGATGAGGAGGAAATGGAAGTGGTGACTGACTTCACTTAACTCGGTACAGTAATGGACAGGTCTGGGAATATGGACGCAGAAATATTCAATAGGATTAATAAGGCAAACGCGGTTTATTACCAGATATATAATACTGTTGTAGGAAAGCGAGAAGTGGAAAGGAATGTCAAACTTCACATCTTCAAGTCAGTCTACCTGCCGATACTACTATATGGAGCTGAAAGTGGGTAGTGAGGTACTTGAGAAGAGTGGCGGGGAAGACAAGAAGAAACTGCGTTCGCAACGAGAGGATTCGACAAGAATTGAAGATTGCCCCTCTAAAAGAGCTCCTGGAAATCAGACAACTGAAATGATTCGGCCATGTTATCAGAATGAGTGGCCACCGGGATCCTCTCAAAACGATGGACTACAGGCCGGATGGAAAAAGATCTCGAGGACGCCCAAGGATGTCCTATCTGGATTACATCGATCGCCTTAGTAGAAAAAGAGGAAAATATCTCCAACAGGCCAGAAACCAAGCATAAGCAAGATACCGGGATGAGTTCGGCTCCAGGCTGGATGCTTCGCTACGCTGAAAGGCACTATAGGAAGAAGCGAAAGAAGAAGAGTACAAGTCACCAGTTCCGGATTGTGATATATCCACCATTGACTACACAATTCGACCTTTATAGATCCAGTTTGCTGGGTATTAATAAATTACATTAAAAAAATATACGGGAAAACAATTTGTCCTTAGTAAATAGTCGTGTTAAAAAATTAACAAAAAATATTAATCTCAGAAATTGAGTAGTGGTTCTGATATCAATATTGTTCAACTAAATATTATAGAGTTATTAATTTTTAAATCAATGTTATATCTTAAAAAACTACATTTTAAGAAAAAGGAAACAACCTGCTTCTGAGGTCCACTAAAATGAATAATTTTTTTTTTTCAAGTATGTGGCAGAGAAGAAAGAAAATGAAATCAATATTGTGCCAATAGTTGATCATAATAATCGTTAAACTAAATTAGTTTTTTTTTTTGTTTTAATACATAGAGAAGTTTAAATCTATACTATTGACACTAACCGTAGTATTAGGAACGACAATCGTTGTTGTTTATAATTTTCAATAATAAACCTTTATTATCGGCCCGGAGAGAAAAAAAAATTAACAACCACTCAAAATCTGAGGTTTTATCTTTCAAAATACGTAAAATACAAAAGTCGAATGCAAAAAAGAATCCATCCGTCCGCCGTCTGTGGTTTTTCTACGATACTACTGCGTCCATTTTCTTTTTTATATTTGGCACCAAATTCACAGGCCATCCGAGGATGACAACCAAGAGAACGACTCCCTACTGTTTTTAAAAAATAAATGAAGAAAGAAAGAAAACGTGAGCAATGAGAGCTCCGTCATAGAAAATTTCGAAATTGCACGGATTGAAGACAGAATACAACGTCTAAAGTGGTTGGGTCATCTCCATAGAATGGATGATGGCAGAACCGTCAAAGGACTAAATAAGGATTGCCCAGAAGGGGTGAGAGCTCGAGGGAGGCCACGAGGAAGATGGAAGGACAGCGTCTCAGAGGACCTCCGAAATCATAACGTGTCTCTGAGACTTGCTACGGACCTACAACCTGGGCAAGCGTGATTGAGCAGGCCAAGGACCGCCTTGTGCGTCTGTCGCGCCTATGAAGAAGAATCATTATAAGAAATATATCTTTGTTATATCGATATTGTCGTTTATTTAATAAAGAAGTAAAATTATTTAAAACCACATGACCGTACAACGTATAACGATTTTATATTTCTCGTTCACGTTAGCTAATTGAATAAAGTAATTTCCGGTTCGATCCTCGGGTTCATAATAAATGCATACAGTGGCTTAATTGGATTTTTCGTGCCTGGATGAGAACAGCAGAAAAGTACGCCTCTGTGACATTTGTAGACTGCGGTGAGAGAAAAACGGATGCACGAGAGGGAGAATATTTTTTTGTGGCACGATAAACAATAGAAAATGATATTAAAAAATAATTACTAATATTTTAAAAAATGAAATTGATTATAGCACTTAGGAATAATAAAAATAAACAAATAGTATGATCAACTCTATTGCCCGATCTAAATGAAGGTGATACTGAAAAGAAAAACCCTCGTCGAGATGTTCGGAAATAGCTATGTTAGTGGAGGGACGAAAAGGGAAAGTATAGTGTCGGTGAGGGAGAAGCAAAGATACCACACCAATGGTATATTTTATTCAGTTTACTCGGTTTTATAATGGTCCTGGAACAAGCAAAGAAGCTAAGTGTGATAAAAAAATTAGATCATAAGATTCTCTTTACCACCGTATTCTTATTTTATTGTTTCTTTGACGTACACTCATCTTTCATACTTTATTAATCTAAAGATTTTCTTTCAGTAAACTTTATAGAAACGGAATTTTTAATGTTCGCCATGATTTCTCATTTTTTTTATATTTATATTTTGGCGCCTTCCGAGGGAGGGCCTGGGTACCCGGCATCACTGCGCCCTTTTAAGTTATATCAGTGAATGTACACAACCAAGTGAGATTACCAAAGAAGATAATTTCAGTTAGCAAGTTTTATGTGTATATACCTATATACCCTTGATTTAATGATTTAAGTCACAACCTTAATTTTTAAGCAAAGTCCTGTTTAGTAAACCTACTTGAACCTCATCTTTTTGATTCGTTTATTTTTTATTAAGAAGTATTTTAGGATTGTTTATAAGAAGTCATAATTTTCTAACGTTTCAGAGTTTTAAAAAAAAAAAAATTTAATTTTTCTCTTTTTGGTATTTAAGTTCTGGTAGTAATGTTTGATTTTTAATTACACAGTATACTTAAAAAGAAAATAACTCCCAGTAATAATAAAATGGAATTTGTGGTGAAATTCTGGAAGTGGTGCGCTAATTATGATCGGTAGTGTGTACACTACCTAAATAGTATATGTATGTATACATACACGAATCAAAGGAATGCCTCTTTAAGTTAGTAGAAAAATATAACCCTCCGCTTTATTACATGAAATTATTAGCTTTCATTAGATTTTTTTATATTTCCGGCGGGCATAAGTCCCCACAAGCCCTTATATAAGCACATGTCTATATGACGAGCGATACCATTAGCGTACAGTCTTTATTTAGCTTTGTTTTCAAAACGAACGACGTCCGAATAGAAGGAATAGTCTTTTTTTCCCTTCCGGTCCTGAGAGACAGTGTTTACCGAGGGAGGTGGAGGTGGCTGGCGGGAGTCCAGGGTGGGGCAGCTATAACCCCGGGAAGCGGCGAAGAGAGGACAGTCTCTAAGTGACCGCGACAAGATGCCCGTCGGAGGACTCCTTAACGATATGATCCACAAGTTCGACCAGCAGGCGAGCAAGCACCTCGAAGCACAAAGCCTCAACCCCTTCTCGGGAGGATTCAGCAGATCCCCGTCGCCGAGGCCATCCGACGAAGACTACGGAAAGTAAGTCCTTTCGTTTGTAGAAAGTGTTTTTTTTTTTTTTTTTTTATTTGAACCAAAGAGTGATCCTTTTATAGGTCAATGCTTTGGAAGTAAGAATATCATAGTAAACCATACTTGTTATCTACGTACTGCTTCAGCCCCTTCTTATTGGCGTATTGAGGATTATTGAAGAAGTATGGGTCGAGAAAAACATTTTTTGAACCAATACTTGATTTATATATTTTGGGGATTCTGACTCCAAAAAATAATTTAAAATAAATGTTTTTTTATTATTTAAGTAATTCGAATATAATAACTTAAGCTCACAAGGATCGAGCTACGCTCGGAAATTATTTTATTTAATTAGTTAAAGTGGATGAAGAAAATACAGTTGCTATTTTTTGTAGTCTTGTACTTTAAAATAATTTTCCAACATACTTCATTAAACTCACAATGCCAAAACTCATTTTATTTTTCCTTAAGTTTTACTAAAATATTTAAATTCTTAATTTAAGTAAAAATTAAGGGGCAATGATATTGCTTAAAATATATTTTTTAGAATGAGATTTTAGTGGAATAAAAATCGAACGCTGAAGTTACCGCGGTTCGTTTGTTCGGTTTAATGTCCCCAGTTTCGGTCTTTTTCGTCCACATTTTTTGTCGACGGTTTTTTTTTTTTTTTTTTTTTTTTTCAATAAGAATGACAAATGAACACATTAACCAATTTATTAGGCCCAAATACTCTTGAACTAAATGTTTATGCAATATCCTCCAGCGCGGTTTCAAGTTCCATTTTGCTGACAGACAAGCATAAATTCCTCGTATTAGAGTATCGGATTTATTAGGATTGGTTTATTTAGATCCTTTCCATCATTTTTCATACACTGGGTGATAATGCGCATAATACCTATATCGTAGGTATATATCTGTACTTCGGAGGTATAGGACACTATCACATTTCCCTTACTTTACCAGGGGAGCAGTTTGAACTGATGTTTTTCCTCCGAATGAAAGTGGACTTAATTTTCTTTTAAAAGCATGTAACTCCCCTTACTTATAGCTTATAGTTACATATGGCTTCGTTATTATATATACCTCTGGGCACAGAAAATCAAAGTTAAATACAAATATGTAATGCTAAATTGGTAAAAAATTATATCATAGTGAGGACACTATGAAGTGAGGATATATAGGAAACCTTCTAGTATATATATATATATATATATATATATATATATATATATATATATATATATATATATATATATATATATATATATATATACTATATATATATTGCTGTTCAACCTAACAGATATAAGTGCAAATTATTATAGTTTTGGGTAAAAAACAATGCAAGATTTGGTTGCATCCTGCCATTCCTTATTTATTAATTCTCTTTGGTTTTTTTGTATATTTGGCTACTGTATATTTGATAACACTAGTCTCAAACAGATACGTAATATAGATTTGACATATCTAACTCCTATTGCTGTAATGAGCAAATTGGAACACAGAGCATCTGTGAAGTTGACACTCGGCATATATATATATGGTATATCTAAAATACTTTCTTAACCATGTGAATTTTATAAGTAATTGGAATCAGTTAAAAAATATAAATAAATACAAAAGAAGTCTTTGATTTAAAATGTATAATTATTTATTGTAAATCACATTATTATATATTTTTAAGTTTTTATTCCTCCCCATAAATTGGCTCAAAATATCATTTTTTTTTTCTCGAGTGAACTACATGAAATTCTGGGAGTTCATTTTTAATAAAATAATAATAACATAAAAATCATATAGGCCAATGGTTACCAAATGCTACTCAGTCACAAACCCCAGTTAAAATCATATCTTCGACCAAGGACCTAACTAGGCTGGGGTAACCGGGGCAATTGCTTTCAATTGAAAATGAACGAGCTAAAGAAATGGACATTTCCAAGCTTATTGATCATTGTTTACCGAAAAAAATCTAGAAAAAGTCATTGAAATAGTGACATATGGACTATACGGTTTTTCGTCCAGGTCTATGGTACTACTTTTACCTGGAAAGTTTTTGAGAAGTTATGAAAATTAAATTAAAGGAAAGTAAATTATATACAATTTTGCATACTTTTTAAGCGAGTCCGAGTCGAAATAATGAGAGAGAGTATCGAAATTAATTTGATGAGTTTTTAGGATTTCTATTTTTTTTTAATGTTTTCTGGAATAAGACCAGGTAACAAATTTGAAATTTGTAATCAGAACACTCTGAAACACATCTATGAACGAATTTTCAGAACTTTCCACCGAGATCCCTTTCTGGTCCTCCTAAACGATGGAAGACAAAATACATGGAGTAAAAAATGTAAGGAATTTACGTTTGTAAAAAAAAACAAATGACTTTCATCCCATAGGAGAAAAAACTAATTTTTTGAGCGGGTTTTGCATTTTTTATTATATTTCCCGAAAAATAATGAGGTTACAAAGTCGAAATTCGTAATCCCAAAGAAACATAAATCAGCAAATTTTCAGAACTTCTCCAAAACTTTCCACAGAGACGTCTTTCTGGTCCCCAATTGACTGGACTATTTTTGCGATATCATAAGTTTAATAGTTAGACTAACCTGCAAGTTCGTGAAATCAATTAATCATAAGCAGCACATGCTTAAATTGTCTCTGTAACTTTATGGAATTATCGGCGTTATATAAAATACCTATTAGATTTCCGTTTATTTCATCATCCTTATGATTTCTATGACCTTATTAGGTATAAGATTGTGCTTCTGATATTTTCCATTTCAGATTCATATTTCAATTTATTATTGTGATTGCATTAATATTTATATCTACTGTACAGCCAATAACGTAAAATATCTTCTTTGGATAAATGGTAATTTTAGTTTACAGCGAATATAATGCATACATCGAACACCTTAATGTTTTATTGGGAACGAATGTATGAAGCGTGGGAGGGGGGCTCCAGAAAAATATGTTTCATTATTTATCCGGAAGGGGGGCGATTTGAGTTCTTACCGTGGAAGGCTCCTAAATGCCCTAGTTACGGCCCTGCCCAGGACATTCACTTTATTATCATCAGTGTTTGTAATGTCTGTACTCCATTAAAGGTAAAAAAAAACAGGAGTATAACATTGCTGAAAAGTCAATTACAAAGTTTTTCTAAACACGAACTAGTTTTATGTTACAAAGCTTTTTGTGAAAGTTTTGCAAACACATCGCGGACCACCTTTTGGGAACCACCGATATAAGCAGTTAATTCAGGGTCGGAATGAAAGTGCTCAGTCTTTTAAAAAAATCTGATTGGATCGGAGTGAGACCAACAAGGGGAAGACACAGTCAATGGGCCAACGATTTCGGTCCAAATTTGTTGTGGTGATTCTACATAATGAAACTGCATTATTTTTCAACCCGAATTTGGAAAATGATATCGATGTGGTTTTTCCGTGTATACGTTTGTTTTTCAGTGTATATTGAACGAAAAATACAAACTTTAAACAATGATTGTTTTTGGGTCAAATAAATTGAAAACATGTTTAGATTATTGGATAAACTAGCCTTATAGATATTTTTTCATAGAGAATTATGGCAGATTTTGATTCAGCGCACCAAAAAACCTTTGTGTTTAAAATATCATAGAAAAAAAAAATTGTTCAGTTTCATGGGTGTTCAAAATTTGTAAGCCACGAAATTAAATTGAAGCTTTGTATCTCGTTTTCAGTTTATCCCATATCGATTTTTTTGGACTCTGTGGAAAGAGGGAAGTTTCTTCTTTCCATTAATATAAGCAGATATTGCAATAAATTTAAGGTCTGTGTAAAGAAATGTGATTACAAGATACAAATAAAATAAAGATTTTTTTTGCGGATAACATTAGTTCTCAATCACTTAGGAACACCACAGTTATTACAAATCGCGTAAACTAAGAACCTGGTTGAAATCGGTGGCCTATTGATTGTGCCCTTGTAAGTATTGTATGACTAACACAACTAAATCAAAATCGAGCCTCTTTTGCAGCTATTATTATTATTATTTTAGTTATTTTGATTGATATTAATTATTTGGAAGATATGGCAAAACGTATGTTTTACTATAATTTATAAGATTTGTCGTAAAACGCCTGTTCTAAACAGAGATTTCAACACCCTATTGGATGAAAATTCTTACAGTAATTTAAGCAAAACAGCAATATCAAAATCATGGAAAAATACTTATTCTGCATTTTTATCATAATTCGTTCATTTAAAAATAATTAAATATATATCTCCAAATTGAAAATTGATTTGTAAACAATCAGATAATAATATTTCATCTATTTTTGGATTTAAAGGAACACTAACGTAAAGAAGTCCAAAGTTTTACATATTTCATTTTCTTCTTTAAATATTTTTTTTTAAATATCATAAATTCTGCTGAAATGTTGAACACGATTACTATGCTCCCAAAGTTTTTAGTAGATATAAATTTTAAATATCGTTTTTTTTTTTTTTACATACCTATTTTCTTTTATAAAATTTTTATAATTGCTAAATGAACTTTCATCATAGTCAATTATTTATATAATTTTGTAAATCTTGACATTTTAATTCACAACTAAACTGTGAAATGAATATGGGCATCTTACGACACCGAGTCAGGACACAGCATCATTAAATTCGTATTTAACTAATTTTATTCGTATACAGCTTGTCCCCAAACGTCTTTGTGATGAATACTTACATTGAATCACTTTTTTGGCCTCCGGAATCACTACTATATATTATTACGGTAGTATAGATCCCTTTTCCGGCTCTCAGGAGCGATGAATTTTGAAGAATGAGGTATCAAAAGAAAGGGAATTTCATGGAGATGTGACAAATTCCGATTTTGTTTCTTAAATTCTTACTAGGGCTTAAATAAAAGTGATGAAAAAACAGGGAGATTTCAAAGATTTGACGACTAAGAGTCGACGGATCGAGACGGGACAAGCTGGGTTTTAAAGATTTTGAGACGGGCTTCAAGATCATATTGGATCATATTGGTCCAGCGTTTTAAAGCCTTAAAGCCTACCGTTTTCGAGATAACGCACGATATAGGTCCGCACGGACCCTATGCCATCTTGCGTAAGTGTCGTTGTCATGGCAACTTTATATCAAATTGAGTCTGTTTACAAAAACTTTTAATGAGTTTAATATATTGTTTCCCATGTCCAACCGTAAAGGGTACTGTTAAATATGAATACTACATATAGAAAATGTTATAGCTAGATCTCATTGCCTAACTGCTAAATTGAAGAGATGATTTTCAGTGGAGTAAGCTAATTATTTATTAAGTATGGGCTGTAACTTCAACATAGTCATTACAAACTATGTAGCTTCCCCAAATGTGTGAGTTAAATAAATTTTTTTAGTAATATTATATTGTTTACACGGATAAATATGTTTTCCTAATATCGCTTATACTTCTAATGTATTAGGATCTAATGCGAGAGTTCTCGCTCGGGTATACTAGTCTAAATTATGATTGAGTATGTGATGTCTGTTAAATGAAAAATAAATATTTGGAATACTTCATATGCTTTTAATTAATATATTTATAAGATAATATAGAATATAACTAATGAGATAATGTAAAGGAAGTCGCTTTGGTCACAAACGATCTTCAAGGTTCAAAGTCCTTTTTCGATGCCATTTTATATTTTTTTATGCCATTTTCGATTGGAGTGGTATTTATATAAGACATTTGTAGATATTTATTGGATAAGTAAATATCTATATATATATTTGAAAACAATTTAGCACTCGATCGTTAAACATGTTATTATTGTTTGTTAATTAAAGTTTTTGGCAAAACCAGATTACAACTGATTTCATAGGCAGTTGAAAGAATCTGCAGGAAATTTGTTTTGTTTTTTTCAATGAATAATGTTGGTATTGAGCTATGGTAAGTGACTGCTGGATGAAGGTAAAACCTTGCAATTAACAAACATTTTAAAATTGTAGTTATCATTTTGTCAGTTACCATATTTTACGACCGAGTGCCTCAAATTATGAGTGTTCAGGCTGCTTATTTTTGAAAATCGCGGCCCATTTAAAATTTAAATGCTGTTTAATTAATATTATATAAGTAACGATTTTTGGAAACATGCCCTAGAATTAAGATTTTTTAATATATTTAAAAAAAAAAAATTGGTTATGAAATCACAATTGGAAGTGAAAGTATAGTTTTTCGGTGTACCTGAAAAAGACGATTGGAAATATGGTTCATTTTGGAAATACACGACTCAGATAATAAAGCACGTGTGTAATTTTGCCCTCCTATTTTTTAAACAACTTTTTATTCAATCAGCACGATTAAACTGTAGAGCATACTTACCTGTGTGTCTGAGTCATGTCTTATCCTTCCTTATCTTTCTCACTAAAGAATGTCTAAACATAAAAAAAAAAAAAATATATATATATATATATATATATATATATATATATATATATATATATATATATATATATATATAAGATAAGAACGAAATCTCATGATTCCTGGAGATTACATTGCAATTAAAACTGCAATATCTGTAATCGGCTTGTCTGATTTCCGGATACGATTCAATATGTTTTTTTTATCATAATAATTTTCTCTGTGAAACGATCGAAACTGAGAATTTTTTTTCTACTAAAGCTAATTGTCTACCCCTATAATTTTCGCCTGTTGCAATTGATTTTCTTATTATTGTCGGAGGAATTCGAACTGAAAAAGGAAAAATTGTCTAGTAAATTATAGAACATGACGAATAGCGGAACTGTACTACGTACACTCAGAAATAATTATTTATTATATAACACTTTGGCGTTTTTTAATAAAATATAAAACTTCAAATAGACGAGTATTTGGTCATAACATACAATTTCTTTTTGGCAGAGTGCAAACCTCAATAGAATATATTTTCGAACTGCACATGATTTTTTCGGCCAATTTTGACAAATTAAATCAGTTCTAGCTAAAGCAAATAGCTCACCTAAAAAAACTAAAAAACTAAAAATATTTAAATATAATGTTTTAGAAATTTAGGAGACGGGTACTTTGTTTTACAAAAACACGATATCTATAGTCTCAGACCTAATTAAATGCTCAAATTTATTTTAAAATATTCTTATATATATATATATATATATATATATATATATATATATATATATATATATATATATATATATATATATATATATGTATATATATATATGTGTGCTATTAGATAAATAAAAAGGATGTTAAACTTGTTTAATTAATGTAACATGTTTTATTAATGTGCACAATAGAAGGAAATCGCGCCTTTAACGTACAATCACAACTATAAAAATATTTTTGTTAAAACCTATTCAAGATATCATCATGAAATTTTGAATAAAGTTTGTGTGTTATATCTGATACAGAAAAAAATGCTCAGATTAACCTATCTCGATCCCCTGACAAATTAAAAATATTTAAATATATATTTTTATTTTTTTTAGAAATTTAGGAATATACCAGGAAATGGCCGCTTTGTTTAACAAAAACAATAATATATACAGTTCCAGACATGAAAGAATGCTCAAATTTGTTTTAAAATATTCTTAAATTTATAGGCTATTAGGTAAATAAAAATATAGGTGACATTTAAACACGTTTAGTTACTGGTCACAACAGAAGAATATCTTTAAAATTCAAATTATGACAAATACTTATGTTAAACAAAATATATTGCTCAAAATACACATTCGATATTGTCAGTTGTTTGTCTTTTTTATACATTTTAATCAGCATTAAAATATTTTTTTTACTTCATCCAAATGCTTTCAGTTCATCTTGAAACAGTCTTTTTTGAAATAATACATTATTTGAGTACTACTTGATCATCAGATGCCAATAGAAGGAAATCTCAATTTCACGTGCACTCCGACTTTAAAAATATTTTTCTTGAAAACAATTCAAGATATCATCATACAATTTCGCAGGAAGTAAGTGTGTTATTAATATATAATTAATAATGACTAATTAATTAATAATATATAATTATTAATAACTGATATATTTTGTTTAACGTAAGTATTAAAAAGACAAACAACTCACAATGCCAAATGTGTATTTTGAAAAAGATATTATGTATTCGTCATCTTTTATATTTTAATAGATATTCTTCGATTGTGCACAGCAACTAAACATGCTATAAAGCCACCTATATTTTTTATTTATCTGATAATCAATATATTTAAGAATATTTTAAAACAAATTCGAGCAAGCTATCAGATCCGGGACTGTGGATATTGTGTTTTTTTTTAAAAACACAACAATCTTTCCCTAAATATCTAAAAAAAATATTTAAATATTTTTAGATTGCCAGAGGATTGAGGTTGGTAAAAAAAGAGCATTTTTCGCTGATTTTAAGTACGACGCTAATTTCCTGCAAAATTTCATTATGTTAACTTGAACAGTTTTCTAGACAAATATTTTAAATTTGAGAGTGCACGTTAAAGGCGCGATTTCCTTCTGTTGTGCATACTATTTCAACATGTTAAAAAACTACCGATATTTTTATTTATTTAATGGCCTATATATTTAAAAGTATTTGAAAACAAATTTTAGCATTATATCGGGCCTGAGACTATAGATATTGCAGTTTTTGTATAACAAAACAGCCGTTTCATAAATTTGTAAAATTATTTTTCTCTTTTAAGGTATATTTAACAAAAGGGGGAGGGAACCCCATCAAGTGGTGAGTAGGAATCGACATATAAATACTTACACTACATTGATTCTAAACAATAACAGAAAGTCTTGATAACATAATACGGCCACAGCAAAAGGAAAACAATGAGATTTATATGTGTTTATATATATATATATATATATATATATATATATATATATATATATATATATATAGAAAAGTATAACAAAAGAAGGGGATTTAGAAAAAAAAAATATGTATATATTTTTTAATTTGAAAAAATATCTGTTTAAATAGAAGTAAAATATTTAAATTTTCGAAAGTACTCATGATTTTTTTTATAAACATTGAATATTTATCAAACTAAGGTTTTAAATTTTTTTAAGTCATCATGCATCATTTTTACTTTTTTATAATATAAATTGGATATTCTAGGTATATATGTATAAAATGTTCCTACGAATTTTCCTCGAATTCAGTTTAGCAGTTTTCCAAAAACACAGAACCACGACGAAACAAAACAAGGAATATTAGCATATTTCACGCTGATTTATAGGTTTTTCAATGTTAAATTAGAATCCGATTATGATTTGAGCTTAAAGTGAAAGAAAAGAAGTAGTGAAACGGACTTATGAAGAAAAGTAAAAGTGAAACATTGACATTTTTTTTTCAAATCTAAATAAACAGAGAAACAAACAGGAAACTTTAAAAAATATGAGGCCCATGTAAATATTAAAACAACCACTTATTTGACTAAATTTACCTTAAAAAAAACTTTATGTTATTACGAAAATTAATATTTTTGGGTTCAATGCTTGGCAAGAACATACTGTTTCTTGATCAACAGTTGTACTAGAAGCGAATATCGATGGTAAACTTCATATTTGGAAGAGCAAATTTGATAGTTTCCAGTAAAAAAAAAATAAGATTTTTTTTAGCACCAAGTAATTCCTTATTTATTGATTCGCTTTGTTTTTTTGTATAATGGATGCTTCGATGGCATTATTAAACTAGTTGTAAACCAGTAATGAAATGTAGATTAAACATCTTCCAACTGATCAAATGGTCAGCATCCACGCTCAGCCGCCAATTGTTTTCCAAACCCGCTACCTACTTTACACGGACTGTATGCGCCTCTGGAGTTTCTATCAGGCCAAGAGTCTATTATGGTCTGTTATACGGCGGGTATAACAAAAAATAAATATACTGCCAATAGCCAGTTTTGAACCGGGCTCTGGAAATAGGCGACCATTGCAATTTTTTTCAACCCATTACATTGCTTTAAACAAATGACAATCTATTCACTCATATTTATAATAACAGCTGATTTAATTCAATTGGCTAGTTCCAGCGAGACCTTTGAATAATCAACATGTGTTGAACATTTTTGATTAAAATATTATGGATTTTTTTTGTGTGTCTTACCTTCATTGATTGATAAATACGAATGAGTGTATACAGATATACCTTTAAAAAAATCCAAAAATATTCCAGAGCTATGGAAGGGTTTTCACAATTTACAAGGACTTACTATTCGAAAATGTGCCTTTCGTAATTTAAAGAATAAAAAAATGCTTATATTTTTTATTTTGCGAATAATTATGTTATTAAATATAATGTTTTCGAATGTGAAATAATTTATTACCTTAAAACAGTGACAAATAACTTATACAAAGACATAAATACTCTATAGGTACAACCATCCGTTAACTTATTACATAAACAATTTCACACGAAACTTAAATACACTCTAATTAATTCTAGGACCATTAAGTCTTACCTGACACACGACGACGTTTACAAAGGAGCTGGAGTTAGAGATCTTTTTGATGGATGACCCTCACTTTCAAGCCTTCGTGACATTGTTCTTAACGTACAACACATTTACTGGTGGTAAATACACATTTTTAGTTATGAATTAGTTATAATAAAAGAAGAATTCTATAAATATATTTTTTTAAAGAAAACTTATTGTAAATAGAAAAAAAAATTAGAAATCCGTATTTTCTTTTTTTTAATAGCTATGCTCAACATTTTTAAACAATTTTTCTATCATGCTGGTTCTGAAAATCACTTTTTTTTACATGTGTGAATTAATTAAAGCAAACAACAATCATGTATAAATGAGTTTTCCACCAAAAGTCAATTTATCCACTTTTGGTAAATTATTATGGGTCATCTCGTGGAGATAAGGCAAATTTTTATTGAAAGTGTTGATTTGTGATACCTATTTGATAGGAGAAAATTTAAGATTTGAAATAAACTGAATAACTTTTAGGTGTGGAAGATTAATTTGTCAAAAAATCTTTATTTTTAGAAGTGCATATATTAACATTTTATAGAAAATCCCCTCAAATATATTTCAAGTATATATTTTACATTAAAGAAAAATTATTTTAACAAAAAAATTGCTACAAACATGCTTATAATGTTATAATTGTTGTGATTTGGAATATAAATTTTAAATCCGTATTATTTTTTTTTATCAGTTATGTTAAACATTTTTTAAAGATCTTTTTGTCATGGAAACCGTTTTAGATACTTGTAAAATAAAAGTTTTTTTAAACATTTTCATGAATAAGGCAAAACCTTAATGCGCCAAAAGTAGCATAACTTATTTTAAATTTTTATAAAATATTTAATTTTTTTAATAATCTTTTCCACACACAATTTGAAAATAACTATTATTATAAAACTTTTATTTTAAATGTTGAAAAATAACTGTTATTATAAAACTTTTATTTTAAAAGTTGAAAAATAAATGTTTTTAAAAACCTTTTATGAAAAAGTTTTATTGTATAATGAAACTTTTATTCCGTCAAAATAAAAATAAAGTTAATATTTTTTTAAAAAAATTTAAAATAAGTTATGCTACTTTTGGCGCATTTAAGTTTTTTTCGTTCCCTGGTCAGACCTATTAGGATTTCTAGGAGAAATTGAATTATTTTAAATAGCCAATTTGGAACAGGTATAAACCAACTATGCTCACGTTTCAACATGTGTTGAATTCTTTGCAACAAACGTCAACTATTTACTTTCTTTTTTATTTAATTCTTTGGAGGAATAAGTTCGAGCGTAAGCTCGCTGGTTCATATTTGAAATAATTTGGTCAAAATTACAATTTTGACGTATGTGAAGTAAATAATATAATATACATGTATGGAAATCTGCCAGCAATATAAATTTAAGGATTTGTTTTAATTTTACACAATTACATCAGAAATTTTGGAACCATAGATTGTTGGATGTTGCATATTATTTCATAGTTTCAATTTGGCATAGCAATTGGGAACCCTTATTTTAATTTTAATAGTTATATTTTTGAACATTTTTAAACGATCTCATAGTAGCGTTCCTTTATCACGTAAATATATTAAGAGAGCAGGTTTCGAAACGTTAACATATGAATAAATTAAATTCATATATAATAAAAATGAATTTAATTGCTTTGAATTATAAATTAATCTAATTGATATGAATTATAAATTAATTTAACTGATATATCCATTATATACAATCTATTAATTTAATAGGAATAAATGTAATTTATTATCCTTAAGCGATAAGGAATATAAATCTGTATAAGTTAATATTGTTGCTTCATTAATAATATTTCGTCACCGTAGAAGCAACAGTTTTTAACGAAATTGAGATACACATATTATTTTATTCAACATTTTCCGCTGAATCTCCGTGAGAATACTAGTTTAACTACATTCAAATTAATATAATGAATAAAAATAAAAATTTATATATTAATTTTTTTGTTATTTTAAAGAAAAATATAGTTTTTTTTACTCTCCTTATCGGACAAATATGAGTTATATTAATTCCTAGAATATTTTTGTAGAGTCTTGAAAAACTACCGTTTTCCATTCCTGGGTTTTTTAGTTAACCCCTCAATTAATTAAATGTTCTAGAATGTGTATAATTTACGAATTATCACTGAAAATCGTCTGTTTCATCTATACGCATACATTTATTTTTAATTTTTCCATATTGAAATAAAAAAAAATAAAAATATCAAAATTTTTACTGAGAGATTAAACAAAGTAAAATTAATTTGGATTTGTTGTTTCTAATATAGTCTGCTTAACACCTATTACAGGCCAAATAGGTTATAATTGGTCTATAATAGGCTATAACAGCCCATGGGTACTTTTCAACATCACAAAGGAAGATGTGCAGTATACACATATTTTTATTATTATAAATATTATATTTATATGTTATTATAGATATAATATTTCTACTTACGTCCGTATTGTACTAATATTTTTCTATAAAACACTGAATTGTGTTATTTGTATCCAATTTTAATCGTATAGATTCGTGTGAATGCAGAATCATAAATTATTTGAAAAATATATTGTAGTAATTTGTAGATTGAACCACTTCCGAAAAAAAAAGACTATACAACAAATTAAAACACAGACAACAATCTGGCGAACATTGAAAACCTGTGGCCATTTGATTAGAATTCTTAAAATGAATTAATTGGTACAATCGAGTTTAATGTTAAAATTGTGTCATCGCCAATCAACATAACGCTTAGAAGTCGAAAAGATAAAATAAATATTATTCTATTAATCTATGCTACATACTCCTTTTGGTTTGAAGTCTTTTTTCTACATTCTTCTTTATTATAGAACGTAAGGAGCTCTGTTAGTGCTCAAATTTCAACAGAGTTACTTTACTTAATTTTCCGTAGATTAAAAGATATTGAGCACTGAATAAAAAATAAAAAAGGAGTTTTCTCTTGAATAAAATGAACTCCCGAAGTTGATTTTCCGAAAAATCGATTTTCAATATCACTATAAACCCCAGTAATACATAACAAAATCAGAACTAGCCGTCCTGTTGCGTTTTAAAAGTTCTTCGTTTTTTGGGCTATGGAAGCCATGGATCTAGACAATAAGTCTGCGCAAGGCCTTATCGGTCAAATAAATATACTGTTTCCTTAAATCAGCAACCAACGCACCTTTTATTTTTATAATTTTTATAAATTTACTAAAACGATTAAGTTTGTATTATACTTATAATGCGGCTGTCTTATATATATATATATATATATATATATATATATATATATATATATATATATATATATATCGAATATTGAGCAATATACTTTTGAAAAAAAAATAATTCCATACACCATCAAGTTTCACTTTTCACTTGGCTTAGTAGCGATAAATAAAAAATGCCAAACAATAATTTAATATATATTAATATATTTAATAAATATATATTTACAGTATTTATTTCTGAAATATTCTTAAGTTTTGATGTGAGAATTATTGAAAAACCAATCACAAATTTGTGGTTGAATAGATCAATAATTCCTTCATCGTTGTTCAAATTAAGAAATTTTTATTCCAACTCTCAATCCAAAATGCGGTCTTCTTCTTCCAAAACTTTATGGTATTCACCATCGGGCTCAGTCTCCAACATTCTTCGGCGCGTCTGTTGTCCTGCTTGACAAACTTGCAATAAGTTGTGACAGTGATGGTTAAACTGAAGCAATCCTGCAAGGTCTTATACTTGCCTTTATTCCTGGAGTATTAGTTTTTGGAGAGAGCTCTGCCACAAGTGCTCATGGTCTGAGACAGTGTGAGTAGTGACTGATTTATTTGGGAAAATATTGGATGTCCTCTTTCCCAAATTAAACTTGTGAATCAACAAGTTTCCAGGCAGTTTGCATCCTCTGTTTTCTCTAGGAAAAATATCTGTGTAACGAATTTTTACAAATGCTTATTATTCGTGTAAAAGAAAACAAAAAACTTCCTTACAAACTCAGTTTGTACTCTGTCCGCTCATGTGGTACATCGTATCTTCATCAAGGTGTATGAACAAAAAAGTCCATAAGAAACTAAAGAAATAATTATCCAAGTAATAAAATTTTACAGCAACCATAAATTTGTAATATATAAACATATGAAAAGTCAAAAATGTAAATACTTACTTCCTACAAGATTTAAAAAAGAATTATGTGTATTACCTGCTGTCAGTCATTACTTTAACTGCCCGTTCCAAATACTGATTAGGAAAAAACTTGGCTCTTCAACTCCTCATATATTAACTAAATTGCTGAGTAAATCATACTAAGACGATCTTCTTTGTGTGTTTGATTTATTCCTACATAAGACAGGTTAAGTAGGAATAAATCAAATAAACTACCAATACCAATAAAATATTTATAACCTTCAGTTAAAGTTAAAAAAGGAAAACAAAAAAAATTATAGAATTCTTGTATATTGTATGGGCAAAATACGTTCATGGAAATTCCTGCCATTGAAACAGACCATTGGTGTTTATATCTGACACCAACATAACTCCTGTTAGGGCCCTGCCAAAGAATTTGCGTCAGAGGTATTGCTCTCAAAACAACAGGTGCTTCAAGGAGTCCTTGCAAATTTAAAAAGGGTATTTTGATGTTAAACTGGTCCTTTTTTAATAAAATATGGCCCTGTTAGACTAAAATTATGAATGGCTGATTTTTCTTTAATGATTTCATTCGCATCCATCAATACTTGTACCCTTCCATGATCTTAGGTAGTTAAGAACAATAATAGATCACATGGAGGAATCATTGGAAGTCAAGATAACTTCCTTTGCATAACCAAAACTTATGGGAAAATAAACCGATCTTGGACTTGTTCATTTTTTTTCCTTTGTGGATGAGCTATAGCTTAATCAAAAATGTGATATACCTATTACATTTGGTAATTTTTGATTGATTGTTCGTTTTAAATGATTTTAATCATTACTATCTCAACTAATATTAACACTATATTAACACTATTTTAACTATCACCCATATTATATCCATTGACGTTTGTGGTAATAAAAATAAATAATTTAAAAAAGAGAGAGAGAGAGAGAGAGAGAGAGAGAACACATTTTTAAACAATTTTTAAGATTTTTATACCTCAAATCATCTGAAACTAATGATCTGAATTTGATGAAAGCTTAAAGTGTAATTTTTAATAAAACAGTAATATAGAAAATTATAAGAAATATACATTTTTTTAATTTTATAACAAACATTTTTGAAGGATTCTTTTTGGACATAGTCGTTTTTGAAAATACAATTTTTTTTTTTTTTAATTGTTAAATTGAAAAAATTTCAGATTAAAATCAATCATTCAACGCTAGCGTTAAATTTTTAAGATTTTTTCTGAAAGCTCTTAAATTTTCTAAAAATCTTCCATGCCATATTAAAAAAGTATTTGTGCAAAAATTGATGACATTTGTAAAAATAAAAAAATACTCATTCAAAATTTCCTTTTACTATCTATGAAATTTTAAAATTAGGTGGTAGAATAATCTTGAAGAAACACATTCAACATCACCCGATTCTAAATATTATGCTGACAATAAATGAATTGCTAACTTTATAATATTATTATGAATAAATATATCACGGCTTTCTTTAAAATTTAGATCTCCTATTCAAAATAACTATCACTTAGACAACGAGATAATTTAGTTGATAACTTCAATATTTCTTTATTTTTTTTGAGTTGTTTCAATCGCACATTATATCGTGAGAAAAATCTATTGAATAATCGTCATTATATTTTATAAAATCGTAGCATTAAATTATCAATTGTGCAGCCAAATGTTTTTAATTGTGGAAAAAATTCACATAATGTAATAAAATAAAATTTATTTAAGTTTCTTAGAAACAATATTGACGTAGTTTTCAATTGAGTAAAATAAATATACGCCGTATATTTTATTTTAATCTGAAAAAATGTTCATGAATTGATTTAGGTAGTATTTTGTTTAATAGTAAGCATTGGCCTTCAAGCAAATTTTTAGGAAATTTCAGTTAATGAATTTAAAAGAAAAAAATATTGATAAGTTCCATTACGTCACACTCTCTAAAAAAATCACGCCTTTACTGCAGTTTATTAATTTTTGGAATTACGCTTTTGTAGTAATTGTACAAATTTTAACACAACTTCGCCATTTCTCAAATAAAAAAATTATCGCTTAAAAGGTGTTTGCAAAAGCTGAATTGAAAATAGAAATCCACAAAAGAGGTACAAGCTAATATTTATACCTTATGTTAGCACCTGTCAGCAAATAATCAAGTTGATCGTTAAGTAAATAATATATCAATAGATGCAGTTTGCATAATAGAGTAAAAAATAGAATATTTATTTCGAAGAGGTCTGAACAGTTTTTTTTTTGTTTTGTTTTTTAGATACAATTCAATTTGTTATTAAAAAGGTAAAAACGCACAGAATTAGCTTACAGCCTGGTAGATAGTTAAAATAATAATAAGGACAAAAAAATCTACATTATTGCTCAATCATTGGTTTAAATAATTTTTTATAATGTCTTTTCCAGGCCTCTTGCTGGTTCAAAAACAGAAGAGAGAGGCTTGAGGGCCAAATCCCACATCATCAGGGAGATTTTAGAACTGTGTGAGACCATCTACGATCTCGGAACTTACAATAAGGAACTGAAGAAGCGGAGGAAAGATGGTGAAGGGTCGGATGACGAAGATGGAGGGAATGAAGATGATGGTACAATAATCGTCACCTTTGGTGAGCTATTCGAGGTAAGCTGAAGTTTTCACTTACGAATCCGATGATGAAAATATATTTCTTTTACTCTCTGAATATGCTAGGATCATTTTAATATTAAAACTAAAACACCCTTTATCGTGAGTGCTTCTTCGGGTGAGGGACCTCTCGGGCCAGCGTGGATGCTACCAATTATAGAACATATGACCCCTCAATGGTTGTAGTGGTATTTCTATTTGCCTGTTTCCCCCTACTAACTGGAACTTAAATGCATTTCTTGTAATGGTCCAGGTCTAAATCACTGCTGTGATAAGAAAATATGTTTAATAATTTTATTTATTGCTATTATTGGAACAACGTATTACTGCATGATATACTATAGCAATTATATTTTAGGGCGGGGAAGAGAGCTATTACAAAAAAATATATTTCGGCCTTGGAAATGCTGGTAGTAAAAGACTGGAAACATTAATAAAAATAAATAAAACTAAAAAAAAAAAAGTTTGAAAATTAAATTCATTTTTAGTTTTATGTATAAAAACTCTAACATATATCCGTAATTGCGTATTAAATAAAAATGTATGCATATGTGTGCATGAATATAAACGAATTCAAGAGGAAAAAACCGACGTGGTTAAAGGAGGGAAATGCTTGTTATTTTTCGTTATGGACATTATGTTACCTCGCGCATTTTGTCCAGAAACTTTAAAGTTAGAATTTACAAAACTTCCTACAGTTCAGTACGGGTGTGAAACGTGGCCGCTAACGTTAGAGAAATAATAACGCCTCATGGTTTTCGATAATAAGGTATTTCGTTGAATATTTGGTTGGAAAAAAAATAAAAAATAATTGGAGAATTTAAGAGGTTACGCAACGGGGAATAGCGAACCATGCACCGAGTTAATATAATCAAATTGAGTTAAGGGTGATCAAGTTTAGGGTGGATTAGTGTTTGGACGGTAGACGATGGATGGAGATTTGTAAACAGTGATTGGTGGTATCGGCATCGAATCTTCAAGTTCGCTTAGCCTTTTATTATTATTTCTTATATATATATATATATATATATATATATATATATATATATATATATAAAACTTGGTACAGTGTTATAGTACTATGTTTATGGTAAAAATGATAATAATATTATAATTCTTCAAACAATTATAATAATTTAAAACAAAAACATAATATCCAAAAAATAATCTAAAATAATATCCAATGCTTTCTATATTTTTTCAAGTCATTGTATTGCAATCAGGCGTATTAAAATAAAAATATGAAATATTTAAGAATATAAAAATATTATATTATATATTTTCTTTATGATTTCTCTATTTCTACTTATAATTGATATAATAAATTTATTAATACTCTATTAATTTACAAATAATCATGTTATACTCTATTCATATTTTTAGTAAAATACCTAATAACTCAACCAGAAGCGTTGCTGAGACTTATACGTTAACTAACGTTTGTCTAGAGTAAAAATATGTTACTGATAGCTCATTATTTTATTATTTCTTTATTAAATGCAATGCATATATAATTAAATAGTACCGAATCAACTGCTGTGTAACAGTTAGCCGCTTATAATGTTGCAAATATTTTCTTCCACTCTGGCTTATGTTTTATTCTTTTTTTCTGGAGGTTTAATAAATATAAAAGATAAAAACAACTGAAATTTCTAATAATGTCACACTAATTATGCTATGACAGGGCGTGATTGTACGTATAATAATTAACGTCATTTCGTATACTCTTGATGTATTTCTATTATACGAATGTTTTTTGGAAATATTAATAAATAAGGTGATTGAAGAGAGCACTAAAATATTCAAAAATAATTGAAGATGTCACTTTCAAATGGTACTAAACTCCATTAAAGGTTTTTGGGAAACAACTGGGGTTTCGAAGTTAATTCTGAGCGGTTTGAATATAAGGGTGCGAATTTTTTGTGACTATGGATTCAAGTCATATTTTGTTTATTTTGAATGAAATTTTTCTCAAAGGTAAACCTCACTTATATCATTTTTGTCAATGGTAAAAATAAAAAAAAAAAAAAAAAATATGACTTGATCCCATTGTAAAAAAAATAAAAGACTTGTACCCCTTATAATCCAAACAACAAAAATTCATTCCGAAAATTACGACTATGCAAAATTTATAGAATAAACACCCGTTATAGTTATAGAAAATTTTGAACGAAAAACATCAAGCACGATAATCTCCAAATCACTATTTTGAATATTTCGTCGGCACTCAAGCAAAAGTCACTAATATAAGTCCAGAACAGTAAAAAAATCACTTTTCGTATTCACAGTTCATTTCATCACTTAGCAAACCATATATTTTCACTTGACCAATATCACTAAGTCATTCAATATCCTATCAATTATAACATGATTGAAGTCCATGTTTGCTGTTTTTTTTACTAAACAGAAATCATGTCCATTAAAAATTCTCTAACTGGACTTAGTGACTTTCGCTCGAACGCTGACGATATATGCAACTTTTTGAAACTGATTTCAACAATTTAAAAACGTAGCAATCATAAATATCATTTTTAAGTCCGTGTAATATTCAGTGTGTGTATATATATCTTGAGAAAATGGGAAATTTCTACAGCCAAGGATTCCCATTCTGTGATAAAAAATAACCTATAATTTTAAATGACTCCTATACTGAACTAGCGGTGCCATCTCACGTGCGTTAAATTTGGATTAACACTTAAAATATAACGTAACTATTAACATAATAATGTGTTGTTCAGTATCATTCGTCGCAGACGTTTTCAATAAACAGGGTCAAAACGACAATAAATTCTTAAAAACGGTAATAGAGTTTCACTTAGATAAGTTTCAAGTTTTCACACATTTTTTAGTTTTTATCCTCTGATTTTAACTACAAAATAACATTTTCACGCAATTAATACCGTTAAAACACTCAATCCTTTCAACTTTATATAATAGTAAAGAAGTATATATGACCATCTATAGTATTTAGCACATTATATATCTCTCAGATCATTATCCTCACCTATCAAAAGAATAGGGACTTTGTATACTATTGGCGCATTAGACCGACCATGGTGATCGTAGTGATATTTTAATATAAGTGTTAGTAACTTAAGTAATCTAAATATTATAATCGTGAAATTCTTTTTTCAAAAAGTAAATAGATCAATTTGCAGATTCGGATTTAAATTTGAACGCAAAAGAAACTCAAAAACTCAGATTGTGCACCTTGAGCCGGAAGTAAATTTCCTAACTGGATACGAAACTCTACTCGCGAATTTCTTTGACACTTTGACAAATGACATTTTTCATTTCATCAAATGGATATCGCATAAATTGATTGTTTTATGCTAATAAGGATTATGAATTACATTTCATTTATGCATTTTTTTTATAAATGAATTAGATTTAGAAGTAGAGCACAGCACTTAGAAAATTTCAAAATTGAGTCTTGAAAAGTGAAATCAATTTTGCGAGAACTTACAAATTTAAAATCTGCATAATAATTATTATCCATATTATCACCGAGTTGGCCTCTGACTTTCGTAGAGTGCGGTTGTTCTGTTTGGTGAATGTAATTAACTCTTAACTATTTAAATGCATTTTTTGTTTTGTTTTATTTTATTTAAGTTTTCGATTATAATTAATGAAGTGAGGAGTTAGGTGTTTCACCTCTTGTTTCTCAAAATTTCCAACAGCCTTCTGCTAAACTTGATGAGGACAAATTTATAGAAGAATAGAGTTTAAAAAAAAAGGAACTACGAGGGCTCTCCTCAAAATCGGTCTTCCGTTAAAAAGATGGGGAAATATTATTGCGAAATATCAACGATAAAGGTGAGCAATAGATTCCAAATACCAAGTAAAACCGAACTTGCTACTAATAATCCACCTTCTTCAAAGCAAAACAGAGCCCAACATAGTGCCGATTTTTCTACATAACGCAAATAATTATCAACTCCTGTTAAACAACCTAAAGTCATTATGGCTGAGTCCATTTACTACAAAACTAGCTAGTAATAGCTCTAAAATAATGCTATCGTCAATAGAAGATTATAGAAGGATCACCAAATATTACGATGTTTTTAAAAATCGAATACTATACCTTTTCTTTAGAAAAAAATAAAACTCTAAATGTTGTTTTAAGAAAAGTGCCATACTCTATTACTGAAGACGAGTTGAAGAATGAATTAAATTCTAAACAATTTCAAATTTTACATGTTTCTAGAATTTTAAATAAGGAAAAGAAATCCACACCACTCTGTTCAGTCTCGCTAGTGAATAATGAAAAAGCCAAAGATATTTTTCAAATTAACAATTTTTTCTCTGCCCTCATTACTGTGGAACCAAAACACCGTAACAATGATATACCTATCTATACTATCTGCCAAAGATATGGTTGCACAAAAAATTATTGTCGACAGGAACCTAGATGTGTCAAATGTAAAGATAGACACCATTTTTCTAAATATCCTCTGAGATTTACTGAAAAGCCGTCCTGTGTTAACTGTAATGAAGCTGTAATAAGCTCCAAGCCGAGCTGGAAATAAATAATAAATAAAAAAATTTTTTTATCACCATTTCAATAAATCGTTGGAATATCGTGTACTGAATTATTGTACTATTTTATAAAACAATAGCTATTTTTTTTCTTTGAATTTTGTTGTCAATACACACAATGGACAACAAAGCGTTTATCTTCTAGAGGCATATTTAAAATATAAAATTTGCAGCTGTCGAAAAGAGATTTGTCATATTTCTCGCCTTCTGACAAGGGCAGATTCCTCGATGATGCTGGCCTCAGGGTGTATTTTGGGAACAAGGCTTATCGAAAGGCAACTGTTCTGGGTGTTTGTTGTTTTTCGAATAACTAGGAACAAAAGGCAGCCATGATTATTATTCATCGTAAGTGAATAATAATAATAATATTAAGGAAGTTATTGCAAGTGACAACTAAACGCTGGATACCGTATTTAAAGGGTAATGTGAAAAGCAAGGATAGCCTGATATAGTTTTTATTATTTGGTATTTGGAATAGAAAGAGAATTTATGAAAGCTAGACCTTTTTATACAGTAATATGTGGATGTCTGGTATTTTACCAAAATAACAATCCTTGAGAACGCATTATTTACGATGAAACTTTTAATTTAGATTTGCAATAATATAAAAATGTTGACACTTCATGTTTTTTTCCCTGTATGCTCCTGTTTAGAAAATATCTCCGGAACAAAAACCTACCTCAACTTAAGATTACAGTATTAATTTTTTTAAAAAATATATTTAAATCCCGCGTCATTTCCGAAACGTACTGCTGCATCAATAAATCAAAGGAATTTTGGCAGAGTTGTCAGTATTTTTCGGGATAGCGGCCAAAAACGCAAGCATGCTATTCCTCAAGCCATCCGAAAATGAAAAAAAAAAAAAAAAAAAACAGAAAAAAAACTCGGTCAAAGATTAGCTTTATTAACTTTATCAACTTTGTATGAACCTAAAACTTAAATAATATTAATAGATTAGTTAATTTCAGTCATTTGGTAAAACGTTTGAAGAATTTCAACCTACATTTGGATCTATATTAGTACGGCGCTTTATTTACGAACTGCAAGGCCCTGGATTCCGTCGGACTAAAATTGGAGACAGAATTTAAATTAGAAAACTTTAATATGTTTCCGGTAAATGAAGACTACTTTCACACTTAATTTTTGTGTCCCTGATTGATCAGTAGGGGTTGAGCCCTTTTAGTTTATGTTGGCATGTATAAATAAATAGTTTTAAACTTATACAGAGTCCGGCAATGAAACGGGTTAGTTTCAATATTAAACTATTTATGAAAAATTATTATATTTCATACATGGATATAAAAGAATAGACATTTGTGCTACATTTAAAAAAAAAAATCCAAGTATTGTGTTCGCATAAACTTTAATACTAATGATTTCTCGAAACGGAGATGCAAAAATTTTAATGAAGGAAATTTGGGGTTCGCAGTATTTAGAAAATAGTTTGTTTTTTGTATCGTGTATCACATGGCTATTATTGTACTTTATATTTACACATGAAAAATTAATAAATTAATTCATAGAAATCATATATTTTTTTTTAATTTGATGATTCGACCTGTATTATTGATCATTATAGAAAATTGATTAAACATTTTTCACTATTAATCCTTACAATAAGTCATATATTAATCGTTCTTTTCTTCCTTTAGATTCGCTGTACATAAAAAGGGGCAGCATGAATTATTTTTAGACAAGATATTTATAACGGAGAACCATTTTAGCCTTATATTATATTATAGCGAAAAATTGTGTTTTTAAATATTTTTGTTTATACAAATTGGAATATACTGCCCCTTTTTACGAATAGAAAATCTAGAGGAAAAAAATAATATATTTTGTAAAATTTCTAGTTTTTCATAATGAAAGAAAATTCAGGTCGAAACGTCAAATAAATAAAGATGTATGATTTCTACTGATTTAAATTTATAAAAATAGAGATATTCACGAAGAAATTATTTTCTTTATCTAAAATATAAATTAAAGAAATTTCCTATCATACCATAAATTTATTTGTTTAATATGAATTACAATGAAATATTGTGCCTTTTAAAGCAAAACTAGAACTTATTGAATTTTTTCGATTTAAATTAGATTCAAATATAAGTTTTTAATGGGATAAACTTTATAATTATATTTTTTTCCTCATTTATTTTTAGCTTTGTTCATTGATTTCGTACAAAATTTTACTGATGATTTTATCTGATCTATAATTTATATTATAACGAACATCTGAAATTCTGTTCAGGCAACTTTCATATTTTGTCATGAGTGCATTAGAATTGCAAACCAGATTTCAAAAATACTAAAAATCGATTCGCAGTAATTCATATGTGGAGACATTCAGATGAGGTTTTCGCTGCATAATGGGAGTTTCTCTCTATTCACACAACTTTCTCTATAAAAAAAAGAAGAAAAAAAGAAAAAGAAAAATGAGTCGCAGAAGAAGTGAAAGATGAAAAAAGAAAAGTTTAGTGAAAGCATAAGCGATTCGTTCGGTTTCCCCGATACCTTCGGAATAATCCCACAAATCATGAATAATTACATGTCTGCGGGAAACTGCTGTGAGAAAAAAAATAAATAGATTTTTAATAAAAATATATTTTATTCTTTTTTATTTTATTTTATTTTTTATAAAGAACCTTTAAAAGAACCATGTACCATGTACGGTAATCTTCTACTTGTAGATGCAGAATACTTTTGTTTTCAACGAAAAGGAATTTTTTTAAAACAATAAATAATATTTTTAAAATAAAAAATTCGTCCATTACTCCATTTACTCCATCTAATTTTTCGGCACTTTCGAAGGCCACTAACATTTTCTATTTCTGTTTTTAATAATTTTTCTTTTACTTCTTGAATTTGTTTTATTTTTATTCTATCTATCTTGTACGCATAATATAAATTTAACCAAATAAGCACTTATACTATTGCCCACAAGTAGCAGATTGCAATATTTTCCAATAAAAGTAATAAATTTAAAAATCTAATTTTTTAATATTTATTTTCTATTAACTGAATTTTTTTTTTAAATTTTCAAAAATATCGAAGGATTCTGCTGAAGTATTGTTGATTGGTAGAATGTATAGTTTTGACAGTATTATGCAGAACTCGAACGATTCTGAAAAAAATTGTCTTCGAACTTCCGGCAGAATTGTATTTTGTAGAACGAATATAAGATCATAAGCTAATTTATAATAACAACAATTAATTAAAGCAACTAATTTATAACTCAAGGTAGGAAGATAAGGTGACACATTGTGTAAAACTTAAGTTCACTACCAATTTTTTTCTAAAAATAAAATTTTGATTTATTTATTTTAATGATTCTGCAATTACTTACAATAAATCATAAGATAAGTAAGCGAGTTTCACAAAACTATGCCGCTAGAGTTAATTTAAACAGAGAGAGTATTTGTATTTATCTTCAATTAAAATATAAAATTTTTGTTACTAAAAAATTATAATTGTTTAAAACTAAACCTGTATTATTTTACTACAGTGTATTCTTGATAATCCTAATTAATAAAACTAAAATAGTTTAATAGTTATAATTGATTATTGTTGAGAAATTTATGTTAACTATTTTTGGAAGATATAGTCTAAAATCTGTTTCTATTTGATTGTTTCTATAGTAAAAGATTTTTTGAAGTTAGACTGAAAATCTAACTTGGAAAATCAACGGGTTTTCTATAAAAATAATTAATATAAAATAAAAAATTAAATAAAAGCTATAGCACGACGACCAGTGAAGTATGTTGATAGCCGCTTGAATATTGTGCCACTTCAAATACTTCACAATTTTTGACTGGATCACCCAATTTTCAACTATCACATTTAAAGTTTAGAAAAATTATACAAGTTGCTAATTCGAAAGGAATATTTAAAATATTCCTCCAAGCAAAAATCACTATTTTTCCTAAAATGCTACATATAGTATGTTTTTTCCGCTAAGCTCTTCTCGTATCCATCAAATGTGATTTACATTCAATTTAAATAACGTTTTTTTTATTTGAGATAAACATTTTTCTACCTGAAATTGGGATCGGTAAACTAGCCTAAATTTATCAAAGCTCTTTCCGGAATTCGATTCAGAATCAGTATTCCAACCATCTTGAAAGTTCTTGTTTATCTAGTATTAGAACGTTGAGTCACTATATAATGAATCAGGCATCTCTTTTTTTAGCCCAAATTATATCATCGGGTGTTTACATTTACATTTTTAGTCTAAAGAAACTATTTTCTGGTTTCTATTCCTGGACTGTGTAATCTATAAACTATTGTAACACTTTTAGAACAAGGACAGGGCGGTTGTATACCTTACATGGCAATGGCCGGAACTTCCTTATAACTCATGACATTGAGGTATATATGAACGTTTTTCTTATTATTTTTTTTTATTTAAAGGATGCATATTTATTTTGTATTACTATTATTATGTAGCAAACATGGGTAAAATAATGATGGATGTTGAATCAACAGGAAGGCGACCAAACTCCTGGGCGCCGAAGTATCAGTGGGACGATTTCATTCATTATAGTTTAATTTAACTATGGTCAAATAAAAATAAATATAATAATAAATTTGAGGAAAGTGGTTTATGCGCCCAAATAATGGACATCAATAAGTTTCGCCTTTCCTAGATGCGAGGATGTAGTTTGTCTACATGACCTTGGTATGTCTTGATCACACCATTGATATATGAGAGGTGCATTTTATTGAAGTACATCCTACGGCCCATATAAGTATTTCCAAGTACGTATTACATAACAATGGGATAAGGGGTATCCCTGTATAACTCCTTTATTGGACGACAAATTTTCCTGACATCTCTCGCTCTCGCTCTCTCAAGACCTGTCCCAAGTCTTTAATGCCTTTAGTCACCTTATGCCTTAAAATATCTTTCTCCACTTTAATCACCTTTATCACCTTTGTTGGTACATTTAATCCTTAAATTTTCTTTTCGTACAGCTTATTTTCTCCAAAGCTATTATGTTTTTTTTTTATAGCTTATGATGAGATATTGTGGATTTACGTAGTGTGGTCAAAAGTATTTCTTCGTGACGAGAAAGCCACTATAGTAGTCGTCCATAATCAGTTCTGCCGTCACTGATATTTATTGAAAGTTTTGTTTTGCTATTGGTTCTCTTCATATACGCTCTACATATATTGGTTCTCCATAAGCTTCTATACGGTCATTGTTTTATTCAAATTCCTACTCAGTTCTCTTCAAGATTCTGAATGGAGAGTCCCTTCTTTGACACGTTTTGTGTCAAAACTTTAGTTAAAATGTTATATATGATGGAAAAACTTGCTGTGACATGGAGATGGTAGTGTATTTTAATAACATAATGCAGACAATAAAATTTAAAAACGTGATTCTGGGGCCATGAAGGCCGATTCTGTGTCGAGGCACTACTCAGGAACGCTCGATCAAAAGCGGATGTTTGGAATCCAGCCTTTAACGATTGACTTTTATTTCGTATCGGACCAACGGAATCTTGTATTTATTTAGAAATTTCTAGACGGTCAATATCATTGTGAATGCTTTTCAAAACATCTTCAACCAAGACCCTTAACTTATTAGTTCAATATTTTTCGAAGGATACGGGTTTCAAAATGATTTTTATCTGATCTGAGCTTCATAGTCTTGAGTTCATTCAAATTTTTAAAATCCAAGGAAAAAATATTTTACACGGACATTCTTGTACGTTTCTGTCATTCAAAATTTCTATCGGTGTTTATCAATCGACACACGAGTACTTCGTGTGTCAAACGTTCAGTTGGTTTCCTTAATAAGCATCATCAAAAATAATATCGACCTTCTACCTGGACCCATTTAATGGCTGTAATTAATTTTATTATCATTTATTGGATAGCAACCATAGCTATTATTAGCATTTATTTACTTAATTAATATATTTATATACTGACTAGAAATTATTGAGTAATGGGTGTTTGGCAAACTATAAAAATATTACAATTTCAGGAAAGATCTAGTTACTAAAAGGAAAATATTTGGAATTTTAGTGGGCTTTATAACGGGCAAACCGTGTTTTATTATGCCGAAAATAGTACTTCGTTTTAAAAAATTGTTGCTATCGTTCAATGCCAATTACAGTTCTCGACTTTCACTTCGTCTTCGTGTACGACAAAACCCTAACTTTTCCACATAGGCACATCAAATAAGGGTTCAAAAATGAAAAATAATTGCATGCGGAATGCACGATGTGTCTGTCCTTTAAATTTTTTTTGATGATTCTACATTGAAAAAAAGTCTACTCATATCCTACCGTTTTATCCAATGGGCTCTTGGAATGGGCTATTGAGTTGCATGTAATATTAAACAGTGCTATTATAGGATAAAAATAAAGAATTTTACTACGAAAATTCTTTTAGTGGTGGTGTAAATGTGTGATAGTTACTTGTTCAGAAATAATCTTTTTATGTTATGATATGTACCCTGCGATACAAGTTCTTAAAACGATATAATTGAATTTTAGAGCGATCTGAAGAGAATATTGACTTATATGCAATGAAAACGGCGATGTTTGGAGTAAAGTTTTTGTTTATTCAAAACTGGCGTCAGATTTGGTTTTGGCACTTTGAAAAACCCCTGAATTCAAATTTTTGAGCGAATCTAAAAATAAAAAATTTTGCCAAGGGTCTTCTATCAAGGTGTATATTTTAAAAGTTTCATGGAAATTCCACTTAGTTTCCATGAAATCATTTTTTTTCCATTAAATAATATAAAAGTAGAAATTATTAAGTTAATTTCTACGTTTATGTTATTACAATACATATTTTTTCCGTTTTTGAGCTAGGCTGTTTACAGACCATTTTGCGAGACTTGGTTATTTGGACTCAGGGCACCTTGAAACGTGTATTTCCGTTGAAAACTCGAATTCGAAAATGTTCACGATCGCAATACTTCCCCTTACTATATATTTCGTAAATAGGTAAGGGAAAGTAAAAATAGAATCATAATCGTACAGAATTCACTAACTGAATTTAGTGGCTTTTTCTCTGTGACTTCGCTAGAACCCCAAAGATTATTCTCTTAAATTCAGTTAGCTCAAAAAACGCAATTAATTTTTCTGTCAAGGTCCATTCTTTTCATGATATAAATATTTCTCACTTTCGTTCCGTTTTATTTGAATTGATACGTGGCAAAGAGAACAAATGCCAACCAGAGGTCGGTAGTTGGCAAGAGTTACACTCTCAATGAAAGGATCCCAAACAATGAGATCCATTATGCCCGATGAAATGGGACTGCGAGAGTGTTCATAGACTGAAATAATAATAACCTTTTTGTAACCAGTTCTGAAACGAAGCCAGAACATCCAAAGAGGGTCAAGTAGCTTACGTCAATATGGGCTCGAAGCCCTCTAACTCCTGATGATCTGGTTTAGTGAATACGTTATATTCGACCATGTCTATATTACATCCCTTTGCAAGGAGTACATCTGAAATAGGAACGTTTAAAAGTTTTGGAATCGGCATATAAATCAGAATTTTGTAAAGTAGAAAAAAACACATAATAAAATGTAAGTGATGATGGGTGGTCTATTGACGTCAGAAAGCAGAAAGACAACATAAATTTTTATATTTAAAGTTTGAATAAAATTCAAAAGGGTGTACATTGATATATTATTTATTTTCTCCTTCCATTCACATAAACTCAATTGTTGGTTCAGAACTGAGTTGATAAAGGTACCAAAGACGATAAACATGATTGAATTCAGAATAAAGTGATTTTAATTTGGTTTTATCAAATCTTGAAAAACGTTAGTTGTCACCTTCATCACCTTGACCCTTCAATTATTATGATGTTTTTTTTCAGATCTGGATCTTTAGCTTTGGTTTGACTTTTGGTTTGGCTGTTTGATTTTTTTTTTTTTTTTTAATTCAATTCTTTTCATTGACGGATATATCAATCTGTTATCTTTAAGGACACCAAATAATAATAGAGTAAAAGAAAAATAAGTAGGTAAATAGATAAAATAAAAAATAAAGTTTTATAACAGTATTTTTTTTTTTAATATTAATTTATATACTTATTTTGGGATATATCCGTTTAGAATAATATTACAGGTAATATCAGTAGAGCTTTAGAGCCTTAGAATTGATCGAAAAAAGAACGAGGTAATCAGCAAATAATAAAATAAATATACAAATAAGAACAAAGAAGATGAAATTGTAATAAACCACAATGGCATAACATTTAAACCTTTAAGAAAAAACAAACTTCCAATGTTAATACATTAAAACTAAATACAGTTAAAGAGAATGAATTTATAATAATAACAAAGGTAAAAATAATGTATTGATAAGGAAAATAAGGAGTACCTATTTACAAATCTTTTGGAACAGCATGGACAGGAAGTGACTGAATTAAATAGATTTAAAGGTGGGTAGAGTATTAGAACGGATGGAAGGACTTGAATTTCATAAGGATGAGGACGGGATAATGTCATAGCAACTAGGTCTTACTGGCGGCTCGTCATGAAAAAACAGAACGTGTATCAGACAAGTTTAGGCTCTGTGCTAGCACATACGAGTCTATTCAACACATAACTGGAGGATGCGGTGCGTTGGCTGGCACAGAATACCTCAAGAGGCATGACGATGTTGCCAAAATCTATCACCAGGCGATAGGACTAAAAAGAAAATTATTAAATGATTTGATGCCATATCATAAGTACAATCCTTAAGATCTCGTCCAGAGGGAAGGGATAAAATTGTATTGGAATCAGTCGTTTATAACAGACCATTCCGTGACCCACAACAGACCTGATATCGTGCTGATTGATGCTAATATGAAGACAGCAGAGATAATAGATATTGCTGTGCCGAATGACGGAAACACAATTCATTATGTGCAGAAAAAAATCGAAAATATCAAGCTCTAGCAGCTGAACTAAAAGATCTGTACAGACTGGATAAAGTGATTGTGAGGGCTATAGTGATCTCCAGCAATGGTTTGATATCAATGTCCAATGTGGAAGCAACTGAACGGCTGGGCCTCTCGACGGCTGTTATAAATGAAGCCCAGAAAGCTCTGCTGTTGAACGCCTCAAGGATTGTAAGAAGCTTTCTAAATATCGATAAAAGCGATCAAACTAACACTGGCCTGAGTGGTTGGAGTTGATTCACGCCCTCTCCAGGAAAAAACCTTTTTGAAAGTGTCGAAAATTAAAAAAAAAAAATAATAATAATTGTTATTATTGATTTTTTTGTTTCAACTCAGGTCATGTGACGCCCCCCCAGTCCCAAAGGTATTGCATAAGTTGCTTCGCCGTTATTTACGCCTATTCCCTTATGCCTAGTAATCCTTTTTTTTTTTTCTCTCCAGGCGAGAGTTGGAATGAAAACAAGTACAGACGGATATGCCTGGACATGTGCTGACAAAATGAACATAATCCTAAAGTATTTCGGTCAACTTACAATTCCAATTTTTTTCTCGCCAAATTTAAATTCTGGCTCATAGTGCATATCCATGAGAATAGACTATAACTGAAATATGCAGACCAGAGCAATGGTGGGGTATCTTTGATGTAGCCTGTGAAATAATAGCTCTTTAAAGCTTAGACTTGACCTTAATACGTCAACTGAAGAAAAAGTTATTTACAAGAAAACAACGGTTTCATTATAAACCCTCAACTTTAGTTAATCATGCATAGCCCACATTAATTCTTTAATATGGAAAAAGAAAAGTCGTGGGAGGCGAACTATTTCAGAACAGCTTTTTCCGAGCTCACGAGAATCTCTTCTAATAAGGGAACATCGAAAAAGAGCAATGTTGGTCCAGGTCCAAAAGCGAGAAGGAAACAAAAGAAGACCGTCGGGACACAATACCGAGAGGAAAGTACGGCCAACAGTAAAGGATGCGTTGCCAGCTGTACATTCCTCTACGAGAGTGTTGATCCGCGGGAGTCTAGACGGCGCACAGAGGGACGAACCTACAGTAAACTCGGACATTTGGACAAATAATAAAAGTTCAAATATTGAATTTTTGCTTTAAAAAAAATGTAAATAACAGACGTTAATTGGTCATGTTTGGACTTTTTTGTCTAAGTCCCGTATTACATTGCTAAACTAGAGAAGTCAATGTTGGTTAGTTTCATTTAAAAAATGTTTTAACTTACCGCTTCAATCAAAACTTACATTAAACCTTATTTTTTACTTGTTCACATCACAATTGTCTTAGAAAAAAAATTTGATTAAATTTTAAAGTGATTTTTTTTTTATCTTATATCTTTATTTTTCAATTTACAAAAATCGTCCAGAAAAATATCAAAATATTCATTAAATGGGACCTTTCCACACTATAGATATGTAATTACATTTTGTCCATTATTGAATAATTGAGGCGTTCTCCGGAAGCCCATAGCCAAATATTTAAAATTATTTAAATCAAACGCATGCATAACCTTTAGCAGTAAAATATATGCACACATTTTGAATTGAGACCTTATACATTCAAATATTTAATAACAAAAACAGTTTGAACTGCAAATCCAACAAAATTTTCATTTTAATTTGTCTCAAAACAATGATTTTTGTTAGTTCTTAATTCTTCTTCCGGAGAATTCCTCATTTGCTGTTTAAACATTTTTTTAATTTACTGACAATGCTAGGTTCATTAGAATTTTTAGTGCTTACTGTTTTAATCAAAACTTACATTGAACCTTATTTTTTATTATCCTTATTACACCATAATTCTAATAGAAAAACCAAAATCTGTTGTATCTAACAAGAACAATAAGAATGGATAACATTACAAATCCTAATAGATCTACCTATTTATTTTCTTGTTAAATAGTGCATTGAAATAGCTTTAAATTGATGTCAGAAGCAAGATTCTAGAATGAGCAGAAGCGGATATATTAGAGAACGCCCAGTCCTCACTGCTCATCGCACATAATATAGTATAGAATATTATTATTATAGTAAAATATAGAGTATTTGAGCCTTAAAACCAGACAAAATTATTTGAGTCTTTTTTTTTTTTACTTTCATTAAGTTGCATGATAAAAAATCTGAAATTTTGTGAACAGCTTCATTATCTAAACCCATCATTCTTCAAGCTTGATAAATTATTTTCATCCCTCTGCATCTTTCAGGATGCCATATAATTTTCTTCTGCTGAAGTTCTGGACGGCTTCATTTCAAGAATCTAGAAGAAAATGCAAAAAAAAAAAAATTACTTTGTTGTAATAATTGTATTTTTTACTCATTATATTTGAAGTAATAAAAATGGCGTTGTATAATCTAATTAATATTGTCCTAGATTTTTTGTATATAATCAGAATTTGAAAAATGATGGTTTTATAAATATTAACTTTCTGATCCGGACTTTTAAGGAGTTTTAAGACTCAAATATATATACTTCTATATGTGTTGCGAAGTTTGGACGCTGCCCGCATCTGTCTGATTGCTCTATATTAACGCCACTGGGTGAAATAGGTCGGAGACCACGCTGTATATTAACGTTTCGACCCTGACCCTTCTCTTCAGCATCCAAAAGCGTGGATCAACAAAGTGATTTTATATTAAAGTCGTAGTAGTTGGCACACTGTACGTCTGTATGCAGAGGTTGCGTCATATTCAGCTTGAACTAGACCTTATAAAAGCAAGTCTTATTATATTTATATTCATGATGAAAGAAATGAAACAGTTTATAAATTGCTTCAATATAGAAAAATGGTGGCTAAAGAAATCTAAAAAAAATCTAAAGAGATTTTTTGAAATTAATTGTAATTGAACCAGTAAGCATATTTCTCTATTTCATTGTAATAACAATAATAAAAGTCTTAGTGAATCCGTAGGTTCGATGCCGATGTAACTAACAATCGGAGTCTGCATACTTCCGTCCACAGACCCGTAAAAAAAATAACCGGCAAGGGCTGCTTTAGCACAAACCTCCCACCAACTCGGTATACCCTTTGGTCGTTTGCTCGTCCGTTCAATGCTTTTCACTATATAAAAATTTATAATTACTTTTAATTTATTCATCGTTCGGTCTATAACAGCTTTATAAACCGGTTTACAAATATTTATAAGTATAGAAAGATTGTTACTCCCATTTTCATAGAATATTTAAAAAAATTAACTGTAATTGTATCAGTAAGTTTCTTCTTTCATAATAAAGTCTTAAAATAACACTAGCATGCGATGGTTGAGTTTTTTAGTTTTTAACTGATTCGTATGTATTTTTTGGGGCTGAAACAGAAAATGAACATCATATATATGAATAGTAAAAAGGTTGCAAAAATATGAGACTTCAAAAAAGACTCAAAACGTTTTTCTCTTATAATTTATTCATTTGTTTGACTCATTTTATGCAATCTTGTAGCTAACACAGTTTAAGCTAAACGGTTTGGTTTGAGATTTACATCTGACCAAAAAAATTCCTGAATTGCTTGGTTCGCGGCTTAGAGAGAAGTAGCTAGGAGCCTGGCATCTCGTAATCCTGATTTAGGTACAAAGAAAATAATTTTTAAATTTTACACGTAATGATTTTATTGTTTATTACCTATAATATTAAAAGAAAGTTTTTTAATTTGTATTACTTATGTAATACCTTGATGGTACTGAAATTTCAATTTTTATTTTATATCAAATGGCGTTCTCTTATATTCCCGACATTAATATAGTATGGTAAAATTAATATACTCATTATACAGTAATTTGTCATGTATTAATGAAAGAAGTTGAAGAATTACAGCCTGTTTTAAGATCTAAATGATAAAATTAATTATAGCAAGCAAATAGAGTATTTGTTCAACCCCATAATTGTGATTAAACACATTTCGATAAAGTGGAACTTTAAACGGGTGCTGGTGATAAATGTTCTTAAAATGATCTCCATAAATTTACTTAATTTCCAATTAAAAAGCCAAGCAAACGTTTTACAGTCCCAAATGTATATGTTTAAACCAAGATAATCCTAGGCATTCCATATTAATTGCATTTAGTGCGTTTTATAGAATAGCGATTTAACATTCGCCTCTTAAGTGCGTACAACCTCTTCAATTTTCATCTCGTTATTTCATTTCAGTCAGCTCACATGTTAGTACAGATTTACTTTTATCTAACTGATAATATTAATATTCACTCACCAAGTGAATTCCCCCACGATTCCGCTTTGTATAAACTTCTCCAGATTCTCCAGTTAATTCATCTTATTAGCTATATGTTCGACGCAATATTTTATTTTCGAAACAATTAGGGCGTTGTTCTTCCTCTAAAGTTAGCGAATGAGTTAAAAAACATAAAGGACCGTTAGCAGTATAGTAGTCTCGTAAAATATTGCGTTTATGTTTCTGCATAGTCGCAAATTTTGTGCTTTATCTTTGTATCTTATTGAATTTCGTTTCTTTTAGATGTTGTTGACCCCAATGACATAAACATGTTAAGTTATCGTTGGATTGCATGATTCTCATATCCATACTTTTTTTTTTTTAGGATCTTGTGCTTTACCAATAATCAGTAACTTATTTACCTATTTTTTATAAATTATGCACCTATTTAATTTAGTATTCTACATATCTTCTTCTAACGATACTAAATGAGGCATAGTAATAAACGAATATTATGAGTTAAACTTTTTTCAATATTCATTTCCATTATTATATTCATAATCCAGGGCTTAATCAATAAAATGTTAAAATAAATATAATATTAAAAATCTTATTATGGATGCCCAAAATACGAATAGGGGTCCGTAGAGATTCGGGTGGGAAAAGCTCAGAGTATCGACATTCTAATATAATAATATGAGAATGGCAATAAGAAAAATTTTTTAAGGGTTTACCTGTAGGAGAAGCCATTGATGCATAGTTTACGTGTATAATAAAAATACACACAAAAAAAAATATGAAGGAGATAGTCCGGATGACGGTCAAGATTTGAAACTATTTATTATTAAATATTAAACTAAAAATAATATATTAATATATAATATATTAATAATATATATAATAATAATAATATATATAATAATATATTAATATACAATATATTAATAATATATATAATAATAATATATTAATATATTATAAATACTTCCAACTGTTTTATCTTATTCTTGACCGCAACCCGGACCATCTCATTCCTGAGATATCATACGGTCAACTATCAACACACACATAAAAAAAAAGTTTTATATATATGACGGTCATTTCTAATTTCAAAAAACGTAATTTTGCGGACATTTTGACAAACGTTTGCCGTTCAATATCTGTCACTACTAAAACTGGCATTATTTTGTAAACTTGAAATGGTTGCTCGTTCTGGAGTTTAAAAAAAAAAAATTCCAAAACCCTTCAGAAACTAAGATCTCAATTGTGAACTAGTTTTAGATTGATTTTATTCCTTAGCTTACCTTATCTCGGGACTTTATTTTTTTGAAAATTTATTTATTTATTTTTTTTGTTTATTTTGAAAATGGTGGTTAGGCTTGGGATAGGTGCTAGTGTAGGAGTTATGAGGTTGTTAAATTTGCCGTGGTGTATGAGTAAGTCCGTTAGTAGTTGTTAATGGCATACCATGAAGATTGTGTAAAAGTCACGGTGTCCCTGATTTGGAGCATTTGTAGATGGTCTATGTGAGTTTTCTTCAATAACAAATAAATAACACACATTTTAAATCATTTTTCTTAATATTCCTCCATTGAAAATTTCTTATAATGTTTATTGGACCCGATATCCTTTAGTATCCTGAATTCAACAGTCTGGCAGTGTTTCTAAAAAAAAAAAAAAAGGTGAAGTTACGTTCCTGAAAATTTTCTGATAGGAGGGGTGATGTACGGCAAGTGCGCACTAAATTTTACAAAGTTCCATTTTACAGGACTGTAACATTTTTATATTTGTAGCTAGATTTTTCCTCCTTTTTTTTAAATGTTCCTTGGACGATTATGTTTAAATATTACATTCAAACCTGCGTTTCAACTACATCCATTTTGATGAGATCGATAATTTAGTTGAATATTACTTAGAACGCACTTTCCCCTGCCTTAAAGGGGAAGTGTGCACAAGGTATCTGGAAGGCTCATTATTCAAGCAAAAGCGGTTTTGGGGCAAGTGCAAAATACTTAGGTTCCCGAAGGATTATTACACTGGTGTAATCATCGAAACAACTTAAAGCATGTCTGGGATTCACATTTTCCAACTTTCATTGAGTTATGAAAGTGGAATATGAAATATAATTGAATAAATGTATTGAAAATATAATTTTTGTTTTAATTCGCAATTCCGTAGTCGCCTTGATAAAATGTGATAGTAAGGGTAACTGTTCACCAATCAACAGAGGTCAGCACTTTCCCCCACAATCATGTTTTGCTGGATGATTGCGGACCAGCTCATAAATAATAGAAAACTGTCAAGGAGAAATGTAAATCACTTCTCACAATTTTGCCATACTATTCTTTACCCGCATAATTTCGCCCGGAGTGACTGACTAGGAAACAATTTGCCGAAATTCCTGCCAGGCCAGACTTGCCGAGGACGAACATAACTCGTCAACAGGCGCCGACATCCGACGTGCTTTGGCAAAGGGTCGTGCTCTGTCAAGGACCTGGCTGAGGACCAACCTGACTCAACTGAGACCCTTCCTAGTCTCTCTTTCACTAACCGCTTCTTTTCTAAATATCGTTCATCTATTTTCGATCAAGGTTGCATTCCTTCTGTGCCCTAGGCTAGGGCTTACGAGTTCATCACAAATTACACTAACCGATGACGTTGACTAGGATGACTCCGTATCAAGGAGCACTTTAATATTTACATTCAAAATAGATATTTCGAAACTTGTTTGGTAATTTGAAGATAAATTAATAGAAACTGTGAAGTTTAATCCTTATCTTTATCAGCTATCTTATCATCTATCTTTATCAGCTACGATCTTTTCGCAATTTTTTATTCAATCGATTTCGACACGCTCTCCAGGAATTGAAACGAATTTTGGTCATTATAATATTTAAAAGTGTAGCTTCTGATTTGTCTATTTTGGCGTATTTAAATGTTGTTATGGAATGCTGAGTAACTGAGGTGATAACATCACGGCATATGGGCGTAAAGCAAAGAAATGGATAAAGAACAATCACCAGTAAAATGGTAACTAGCGCTTGACCAACATGAAAACTTCAAGGGGTAGACCGATACGTAAATGGGAGGATTGCACAAGGACCGCTCTTTATCATCTGGGTTTTGATGGAATCAGTGGAGTGAGGAATGTAGACAATGATTTTTTCGGCGTCGCCAAACGGAGAAGGAGTAAGGGGAGAGTGTCACCCCTCCTTCCCCAATAATTTGAAAATCTAAAAAGTTTGGATATTTGAGTTTAGAGAACCTACTTCAAACTGCAAAGATTGTGGTAAAACATTCTACTCAAAGAGATACTAAAATTTAGAATCTAATCCCATCAATGCTTTTTCAGTTACGAAATTTGGATTTTATCGATATAATGTTGTATTTGAATAGGGAAAAAAATTATTGTTGTTAAGTTTCAACAATCGTAACAGATAAGTGGAAATTTCAAAACTTGCTGAGTTGGTATAATTGTTATATTTTATAATAAGTTAGGAAAATTAAAATATTTAATATAGGTCAAAATCAGGTCAAAATAATAGGAGAATTTTAAATTTCCTTCCCACTCAGCAACGTTATTCACGAACCTACCGAATTTGTTAAATCTTTTGTTGTATTTTATCATTTTGAAAAGTTTTTTTTTTTTAGTATAAAAAATATTTCTGACCACTCTTCACCGTCTTAAACCATCCCATACCATTCTAATTATAAGTGTCTATTTAAGCCATAGTTTCCTTACTCATTCTGCGTTTCTTCTGTAAACTGTAAACTTTATAAAATCGACTAAGACGTTGATAAATACAGAAAATCTTATAATGATCATCATCAATCACCTAATAATCGTATTCCATTTCGAAGACATTTGAAAACAAAAATACATTCGCCTATGTGTGATGATTATTTTCATAATCAGCAGCTTCGATAGCACAATGGTCGATTGGTATACTACTTACAAAATATCGATGGTCAACCTCACAGATATTAAAATAGTAAATTTTTTTTAGTTTCGAGTAAAAGAATAATTATGAATTTTTATGAAGGATTTTTACATGAAGGCATCATGTAATGCCTTATTTATTAATTATCTTTTGTTTTTAATATTAGGATACTTTGATGCCATTATAACACTAGTTGCAAACAGATATTTAACGTAGATTAGACATTATCCCACAGTTTCCAGCTCTTAGTGCTGAAATGACTAAATTGGTACTTAAACATTTGTTGAAGTTGGCCTTAATTTTTTTTATTCTCCCTCCCTGGCTGGCCATTTCTGGTATACGGGGTCCATACGGATGTTGAAGTTAACCATCGTTATATTCTCCGAAACCGAATATAAGTGTTTTTAGCAACTTTCATAGAATCTTTTAACCAGCTAACAATTCGACAGGTAAGTTTTCTCTCATCCAAGAATTTTTTAAATATTTATTTCAACATAAACTTAAAAATGTTCAAACTTTTATTATTTAATATGGCTCACTTCGTAATATGACTATTTAAATATTTTTTTAAAAAGTATTGCTGGTTTTCATTTAGCCAGAGATTAAACTAGTTCTGGATAAACAGTTGCATACGGAGCCAAATCTCGCAGTCGTCCCAAAATGTAGTTTTTAACCCCAGTAACTAATTTTTGATAATGATAAAATATAAATCACAAATATTGTGTTATTTTAATACTCCAATCAAATTATTCTTAATTTTTTATATATTTATGAAATAATTTTTAGGATGCAAGAAGGCTTATGAAGATAAAATATTTTATTTTTATTTTCTTCTTGAAACTTCCTAAAGAAAAATATTTGGCAGGAGCGAGAGTTATTATTAAATTAAATTGGATAGGGCCCATTAAGCATGAAAACAAAAGTTTGCCAAATACCTTACAAAAAACCCGTTAAAACCAGAGGAATTTAACACTCATCCTTTGAACTGGGTGTGCACAGAAATAAATTTTAATCCGGTTGACAGCATATGAATGAGGTGCAACAGTATTTGGAAACATTTTTAGCATTCAGTCAAATTTAGTTTAATAATAATCACCAGGATTGTAATTTATGAAGAAAAATTACCTTTGAAATAAAACAATAACAATTTTATTCAGATAGTTAGAACTTATAGAAGAACAGTAATCTATTAGTAATTATTTTCTCGCCATATTTTTATTAATTGGTACCATGTTATATTTGCGCTAAATTGTGAGCTAAATAGTCAATAAAAAAATGTTATTTTAATTTATTTTAGCACGACGTTTCGGCTACACCAACCATTTTCAAGTCTATCACGCTTCTTTTTTATTAAAAACTCGTCCATTGGCACTCGCTAATTTCTATTCATGGTAAATTATAATTCGGTTGTTCAGTCAATTGTATGCGTCATGCATAAATAAAACGTCGTGGCAAAATAAATGAAAATAAAAATTGTTTGATGACTATTGTTATATGATGACTATATATATATATATATATATATATATATATATATATATATATATATATATATATATATATTGTATTGTGTATATTGTATATATACACTAATATTGTATACGTATATATTGTATTGTAATTGTTATATATACATTATGTCTAGCATTGGATTGATGAGTATGCTGTGTGTGTAGCAACCCAAGGTATTTGGGCAGCATTGCTGTAAATAAAGCATTTCTGTCTATCCCCTTGTAGCAGTTGTTAATTGGTGTTTCAGTGTGGAAATAACAGCTATATTAATTAATGAAATTGGCAACTATAACAAATCCTCTCTTAAACGCTACACTCATAAAAGAACAAAGCATGTATTGCTAATGCAAGTTAATATTGTTCATTTAATTTATTATTATTTTCATATTTTCTATTTATTTATTTATTTTTATTTAATTTTTATTTTGGTCAACTTATAATTTAAATCAAATTTTATTTATATGTTAAAGATCAAACCTAAAATTGCTTGATTGTAAGCATGTGGCATCCGTAATCATGTAAAATAATAATTTTTGTTTCTGTAAATTTGTAAATAAAGACTTTATTATTATTATTATTAACAGCTATAAAAATAAAAGTTTTCGTTTTCGAACTCAGTATCAAAGAGTTGATACTTTAAAGCATCGAACTGTTAAAAATCATTGTTAACACTGATTGCCAAAATAAGCAGTCATTGCTTTTATATCAGTAAGAATTTTTTTTAATGTTGCTAAGATATCAACCTTGATTGCAAGCTTAGGAGTCCTAGAGACGGACTAATTGCTATTTAGTAGAATGTGCTACTATACTACATGTAATTTACTAGGATGTATTTGAACACATCTTTCTTAAAATCAATGAAAAAAAGGTTTTCTTGCCTTTTACAACTGTATTTTGTATTTTTTTAAGGAGTGAAAAACAATCTAATAGATAGTTCTTAAAAAACTCCCAAGATTTAAAGAATTTTGCAAGCCTTCTCTGAGAATTATTTAACCTTTGGTGGCTAAATATTTTGAGCTACTGATGCGGATACTGATACGATTTATTAACACTCGTAGATTCCTAAGGCTATCTATGATAATTGAAAACTTTGAAAACGGTTTTTATTTACAATTAATACTTTCTGTCACTTATCTTTATATTCTACATTTAAGATTGGTTCAAATATTACCAACAGTACAAATATACCAATAACACTCCAGATAAGAGTGAAAACCTGAGTTCTATCAGATTATAGATTATTAACAAGTGCAATTTCTCTTATCTTCACGTGGTCTAATTTCCTTTTGTTATTGCGATCTTTATCACATTATTACAGTTCAAAGCATAGTGAGCTAGTGAATCTATGAGACATTTAAAAATTTAAATCATTATTTCTTAAACAGGGTGTAAGTATAATTAAATTAGTTAGAAATGAATACAAAATAGTCCAAATATTTCATAATTTAAAAATAAATGGCACTCTAAATTAGGAAAAAATCGTTCGGTGTAACTTCTCACGAATAATTGTAACATTACGTTTTTAATCCGTACGCCCACGAATCTAGATTGGTGATACTTGGTGCCCATGTTTTTATTTTCGAATACTAAAAATTCGTTATCAACTCTCCTTACCCTTACTTGTATTCGTAAATTGTTATAAAAACTTTAACGAAGAATCGTTTAAATTTCCATCAGCGAACAAGAAATTCACCTTCAGAGCAATTCACTCCAGACATATTAATAAATTTAGATCTTAACATAATTTATATTAATTTAAATTTGTGAGCGGTTTTCATTTATCTTTAGGCTAACATCACATCATCATATATATATATAGTATAATTAATATGTTAATAAAAAACTACGTGGCTATAATAAAATTTAAAAAAATTAAAATCGTTAAAAATTATAATCGTCAAATTTTCATAATATTGAGATATGTTTTTGTTTTATTATTTTTTAAAAATAGGAACCACCAGATAATGATATACTATCGAGTAGAATGTGATATACTAACGTGGTTTCACATTTAATATAATACAGTACATTTTAATAAGATAAAATAAAATATGTCACAATAAAGTATTTTAACCTAATGATAGGGAATGTGATGGCAACCATATTACCCATAATCCCCCCCCCCCCCGATTTTCCAGCAGTTTAAAATGAATTTTGTATAACAAATTATTTTTATTCGTTTAACAATTTGGTATTTTTGTTTATTTTAGAGAATAATATAATAATAATAATATAATATTTTTTCCTTTAATCATTTTATTACTATTTATATTTGTAACTTAAAAATCATACATAATTTAATTAAGTTATGTAATTAGAATGCAGAGTAGATTGAGATGATTTTCTAAATACAATTGACATTAAACATTTTGTAATGAACTCTTCAATGAATTTCATGACCAGACCCGCAATCAAAATTATTTATTTGTTTCATATTTACATTAAACTATTAAACTATTAAACTGGGCATGTGTTTTCCTAAATATGTATACTCATTTCATGCTTATTGTTCCGGAATTGTTTTTAGCCCCGATGCATGCTTGTGTGTGTGACAAAACTTCGGCTGACATTAAATAATGTTAAAAAGTTAAAACTACAGCTGTTTTACCCTGATAAGTTAAAAGGACAACCATTGGTTTTAGAGATTTATAATGTCATAAAAAGGTGTATTTTTTTTGGATTGATTCAACACGACAAAAATGTATTTAGAAAAATAATTTGGAGTTAGGGTCTTTTAACTTATTAAGACCGTATTATGTTTCACTTTCTTCATGGGTATAATGAGCTCTCAATTTTAAAACTAAACTTTGAAAACAATTAAAAATATTACCAGTTCAAACTAAATAGCTGATCTTGAACCTAAAAACGTTGGTTTGTATTATTTCTATTTATTTTTTTTACTATTTACAATTAAAAAAAAAATACTTATCAATATTTAAATAGTAATTAAGAGACTATATGTAATAAAACTGTAACAGTATAATAAAATTCCAACTATTTGTAAATTCAAATGACGGATAGTTCATTATTTGGCTTTAAAAAATATATTTTCTATTTAAATAAATATTTTTAAACATTAAAAACAAAACAAACCATTTATTGTATACTTTAATAAGCGTCTATTCCAACATTTAAGGATTTTTTTTAAGATTTCAAGTATTCCGATTATATTAAGAATGAGGCCATGGATTTCCATTGAATTCAGATTTATTAGTTGGGAAAGAAAATCTGACGTTTTGAGATGAATGTCGCAACAAAAATTGTGGAAAAACATGTTTTTCCTCTAATTAAATAAAAAAAATGTTATAAACATAAATATAAAATATTTCCTTCAGATTTTAAGGTTTTGGGGCTGTATCTAACTAAAAAAGATTGAGATGAGAGCTAAGCGAAACAACTTGAGTTATGAAACTATGTACTTAATATTTTTATTTATCTATTTTGCATAAATAAATCTTATTTGCGGCAAAATCTCAAAAACTTATATACGAATTATCAATATGAGTATATTCTAAAAATAAAATAGATTTCAAGGTTTTTCAATTTTAAATCTCGCCGTACGAAACTAATGGAGCAATGGAGTGGCTAGGAGCATAAATTAAAAAGCTACTTAAAACAAATTATACCGCGATTATTTTTATTATATTTTTTAAGACGGGGGAACCTAAAACGTAATTTGAGATCTCGGAAGTAAAAGGACGTTATTTGGACCGATCACTATATTTCAATCGTCTTAGGAGTGAGTGCAAGATATGAGTAGAGGGAAAATGGGGGAGCTGGCGCACTTCTAGGAGCAGCCAATCAGAAGCCAGCATTTGGTCACGTGACCTATGGCGGGAAATTTGAATTTGAATTTTTGCCTCGACCTAACCTTAACTACCACGTGGCCTTGCCTCGACCCTATCTTAACCACCACGTGGTCTCGCCTCGACCTAACCTTAACTATTAGGCCACGCCCCTTTTTAATCACGTGACCGTTAGGTCCCGCCCCTTTTACTCTTATCAATCTCCAACCAGCCAATCATCTTGCTTCATCCTGATTACCCCCACCCTAAGGCGCCATTTTGTTTACAATGACGTGGTCAGCATCCACGCTTAACCACCAGGTTTATCTCCTCCACCAATTGAAGGGTCAGGTATCCGCTTTATTGTCTGTAACCTCCCCTACGGTTATATAATCATAACCTATACGATGAAGGGTCAGGTATCCGCTTTATTGTCTGTAACCTCCCCTACGGTTATATAATCATAACCTATACGATGAAGGGTTAGGTATCCACCTTATAGAGCATGAGTGTACCCGGCCGCCATTTTGTTTTTCTTACACCGCCATTTTGTTTTTCTACTGTTTGAGAGACTTGAGGTTTTGTTGAAGGGTTAGGTACCTACCTTATAGAGCATGAGTGTACCCGGCCGCCATTTTGTTTTTATTACACCGCCATTTTGTTTTTCTACTGTTTGAGAGACTTGAGGTTTTGTTGAAGGGTTAGGTACCTACCTTATAGAGCATGAGTGTACCCGGCCGCCATTTTGTTTTTCTTACACCGCCATTTTGTTTATTCTACTGTTTGAGAGACTTGAGGTTTTGTCGAAGGATCAGGTATCCACCTTATAGAGCATGAGTGTACCCGGCCGCCATTTTGTTTTTCTTACACCGCCATTTTGTTTTTCTACTGTTTGAGAGACTTGAGGTTTTGTTGAAGGGTTAGGTACCTACCTTATAGAGCATGAGTGTACCCGGCCGCCATTTTGTTTTTCTTACACCGCCATTTTGTTTATTCTACTGTTTGAGAGACTTGAGGTTTTGTCGAAGGATCAGGTATCCACCTTATAGAGCATGAGTGTACCCGGCCGCCATTTTGTTTTTCTTACACCGCCATTTTGTTTTTCTACTGTTTGAGAGACTTGAGGTTTTGTTGAAGGGTTAGGTACCTACCTTATAGAGCATGAGTGTGCCCGGCCGCCATTTTGTTTTTCTACAGTTTGAGAGACTTGAGGTTTTGTTGAAGGGTCAGATACCCACTTTATAGTACGTAACCTCCCCTATGGTTATATAATCATAACCTATACGGCGAAGGGTCCGGTGCCTACTTTATAGTACGTAACCTCCCCTATGGTTATATAATCATAACCTATACGGCGAAGGGTCCGGTGCCCACTTTATAGTACGTAACCTCCCCTATGGTTATATAATCATAACCTATACGGCGAAGGGTCAGATACCCACTTTATAGTACGCTACCTCCCCAACGGTTATATAATCATAACCTATACGACGAAGGGTCAGGTATCCACTTTATAGTCTGTAACCTCCTCTATGGTTATATAGTCATAACCTATACGATGAAGGGTCCGGTGCCCACTTTATACTCTGTAACCTTCTCAAAGGTTACATAACCTTTACGTTGTTTTCGTGTTTGTGCAACCTTCTCAATGTTTACATAACCTTTACAATATGTAGCTGTATCAACATGTAAACAGGTTGCATCTTGTATAGACAAGTTGGATTATGTCCAGGTGAAATACAAATATGGACCTTGAACTGTTTATCTCTAACATATAAATAAATAGCATAGTTTCTTAATCCTATAACTGCTTTTGGACTTTGAGCTCTTAATCACAAACCTTTCTTATCTCGCTGAAACATAAACAAAACAACTTTTCAATGTACTATGTATTTTTAATGGCTGATAGTATAAGTAATGGTCTTAAAAGGATTAACTTGTCAATGTTCTACGTATTTTTATTCTCTCATAGTTAAATAATGGTCTTAAAAGGATTAACTTTTAATCCATTAAGTTCCTATCGAACTTTTAATCTTTAAAATATATTAACAAATCGAAACGATGGTATCACGTTGGCCAAAGAGGTTGCACCTTTTCATAGCTTTGAAATATTTTCAAAGTACACGAGTCGGTATTAATAACTGCGAACATGTCGCAGTAAATTTTAATTAATGAATATTAATTAATACTATTTCTTAATCCCTTAATGGCTTTTTGGACTTTGAGCTGTTAATACCAAAACATAAAGAATGATTTAGGACTTCCGCTAAAAAGTAAACAAATTTAGCTTTCGCAATAATGCTCTATCTCTTAATCCTTCCTTTAAAAGTTAACAATGGACTTTGAACTGTTAATCCTCTATCATTACTCATCTCGCTGAAACATAAACAAAACAACTTTTTAATCTTATATGTATTTTTATTCTCTAGTATAAACTATTAAAACGCCGTAAAAGAATTAAATATTAAATCCTTAAAGTTTTTTATCATTTACAAACAATGATAAAGAGCCTTTTAATAATTTCATAATATCTGGATAGATGACGTCATTATTATTAGCTAAAGTTTTGTACCTTTTTCAGTTCTCAATGTTTACATTTTATGCAATTTTTCCAAATTTTTACCTTTACCTACCTATTTCTTTTTTAAATTTTCTATAACCTCCTCAATGTTTATACATTTTCTGTCCGCTAGGGCGCAGCACCTTACTCCACTCGGGAATTTTCCTGGCTAGTTTACATAATGTTCTCAATGTCTATGATTTATACAACCTTCCCAATGTTTACATTTACCTATCTATTTGTTTACGTTTTCTTTAACCTTCCCAATATTTAAATTTTATGTAAATATAGTCTTCTCAACTGATTTTTTTGCCTTTCCTAAATTGTTTTTCCCCTTTTCTGAACTTGATTTAATTATAATTAACTACCCTGGTTCCTAATTGCACTCGTATCAGACCTTGCGATATCATCGGCTCCTTTCGGCTACTCTCGGATACCCTCGGAGCAGAGCGGCCGGGCCCCGATCATTGTCCTCGGTGACGCTCGTTCGTCCTCGTTTTTCCTCGGGCCCCCCACCTCGATCTCCCTAATCTGCCTTAGGATGCTCCCGATTCGAGAATAACCGAACTCCTCCGGCCTCATATGATCATCCAGAATCACTAGAAAAAATTTGAAAAAATCTCCTCTTCTCACCTGGACTTCTTCTCCTACGGTTCCAACCATTCATTTTACTCAGCACGTAGAGGTCTCTCGTCTGCGTACCCCTTGATCAACTCTAAATATTTACATTTTTCATAACTTGAAGTCCCATAATTTTAGTGGTTTTTAGTAATTTTAGCGGTTTTTATTGATTTTAGTCATTTCTTATCAGCTTCTAATGGCAAAATACACTCCGGCAATAATATTATGCTTAATGTTTAACCGAATCCATCATTTTCTTTCAATTCATTGATAATATCTTTTGAGTAGGTCTTTTACTGCTTTACTGGTCTTTTACCTCTAATTTTTAACATAGCTTTATATTTTTTAGTATATTTTAACCAATTTTGGATATTATTTTTTGTTTTTATAATTGATTTTACATGTTACTTTATTGATTTTAGTCAATTTTAATGATTTTAGAAATAAAATAAAACGTTTTATTAGCAAATATTTGTATATAAATCTGTTTTGAGATGATTTATTATCTAGAGTTGATATTATTTGAGAATGTTGATGTAAGATGTGCTATATTTGGTCCCCATTTGTATGATATTATGTTGTTTTTTTTTTTTTTGTTTTTTTTCACTTCTAATAATGACCGAATTGGCGAAACGTTGACTGATCAAATATTTTCTGCTGTTTAAGAGATTCAAATCTTTATAAAATGAAATAATTTATATAATGAAATAATAACTATTTATTAGATATTTCTATATCGTCTCCGGGTCAAAATATCTTGTTTTGTGCAGGAGACTGTCAATATTAAAATGTTTAGCATGATCGGATTATAGATAATACTAAAATTAACTCATATGAGCACAATCGTGGTAGTTATAGCACAATTATGACCACACTTTTTCCCAAAAATACCAAAAGTTCGCCTATGAGGCACCACTATCAGTACTTGTTTCCTCATCGAAGTTTGTTTATCGATTAATCAACAATCAGTTCAATCAATTTTGACGAGTCCATCTTGCTTTTGCACAGTAACTTTCTGTTGGACAGAACATTTATGGACTTCACCAGGATGAGAACCATTGTTAAGAGGTGTTTCATAGCACCCTAGGATTTTAAAATGAGTAGCCGATAGAGGGAAAATGAGGTAGTTCGAGCACAATGCTGATCACACTTTCTACGAAGAATAGCATTAGGTCTCGTCTATGAGACATTTTTTCCCAGTTACTTTCGCCTTGCCGAGGTGTGTTTATTGGTAAACACAGCAATCACATACTAGATTTGATTTGTTTTTATTAGATTGATATTTATTTTTTTATTAAGAGGCGGAAGCTGGACCTCATTAAGACTCCAATATCTTTTGGTAATCAACTCCAATCAATCCAAAATGTTAAATATTTCCTCGAAAAAACATAAATTTAACGGAAGGTATTAGCTCCGTCCTCATTTCATAATTCAAATTGTTTGATATCTTTCATGAAATGATAACTATTTATTAGATATTTCTATATCGTCTCCGGATCAAAATGTCTTGTTTTGTGTGGGTGACTGTAAATATTAGAATGTTTACCATCATCAAATGATAGATAATATTAACAGTGACTAATATGAACAAAATCGTGGTAGTTAGATTCTGTTCACAGTTTCCTCCAAAAATACCATCAGTTCGTCTGTGAGGCACCTCTACTAGCCCTGGATAAATTCTACTGTCACAGTCGAATCATAATATTAATCATGGATGGATGACCTTAGTAGTTGAGCTCCTCTAAATACTACACTCTTAATACGAATATAAAATTTTTAATCCAATTTATCACTTTTGCAGGGGAAGTACTGCAGTATATCGATGATTATTAAAACTATCAACACAACTGCATGCGAATCTGCTGACCTCTATTGTCTGTTTTAAGAGCTATTATTCAGCTTTCATGTCACACGAGGGGGTGTAGATCGGTATGTTCAAGGTATGGCTTGAGGTAGTGATGGAGAGTAACGGATGATCAGGAATGTGGTGTAGGATGATTTAGGAATGTTCAGACATGGTTTGAGATGGTTAGCGATGGTATGGGATGGTCAGAGATGGTTTGAGATGGTTAAGAGTGGTTTGGGGTGGTCAGACATGGTTGGAGATTATTTTAGACCATCTCCAACCATGTCTGACCACCCCAAACCACTCTTAACCATCTCAAACCATCTCTGACCATCCCATACCATCGCTAACCATCTCAAACCATGTCTGAACATCCCTAAATCATCCTACACCACATTCCTGATCATCCGTTACTCTCCATCACTACCTCAAGCCATACCTTGAACATACCGATCTACACCCCCTCGTGTGACATGAAAGCTGAATAATAGCTCTTAAAACAGACAATAGAGGTCAGCAGATTCGCATGCAGTTGTGTTGATAGTTTTAATAATCATCGATATACTGCAGTACTTCCCCTGCAAAAGTGATAAATTGGATTAAAAATTTTATATTCGTATTAAGAGTGTAGTATTTAGAGGAGCTCAACTACTAAGGTCATCCATCCATGATTAATATTATGATTCGACTGTGACAGTAGAATTTATCCAGGGCTAGTAGAGGTGCCTCACAGACGAACTGATGGTATTTTTGGAGGAAACTGTGAACAGAATCTAACTACCACGATTTTGTTCATATTAGTCACTGTTAATATTATCTATCATTTGATGATGGTAAACATTCTAATATTTACAGTCACCCACACAAAACAAGACATTTTGATCCGGAGACGATATAGAAATATCTAATAAATAGTTATCATTTCATGAAAGATATCAAACAATTTGAATTATGAAATGAGGACGGAGCTAATACCTTCCGTTAAATTTATGTTTTTTCGAGGAAATATTTAACATTTTGGATTGATTGGAGTTGATTACCAAAAGATATTGGAGTCTTAATGAGGTCCAGCTTCCGCCTCTTAATAAAAAAATAAATATCAATCTAATAAAAACAAATCAAATCTAGTATGTGATTGCTGTGTTTACCAATAAACACACCTCGGCAAGGCGAAAGTAACTGGGAAAAAATGTCTCATAGACGAGACCTAATGCTATTCTTCGTAGAAAGTGTGATCAGCATTGTGCTCGAACTACCTCATTTTCCCTCTATCGGCTACTCATTTTAAAATCCTAGGGTGCTATGAAACACCTCTTAACAATGGTTCTCATCCTGGTGAAGTCCATAAATGTTCTGTCCAACAGAAAGTTACTGTGCAAAAGCAAGATGGACTCGTCAAAATTGATTGAACTGATTGTTGATTAATCGATAAACAAACTTCGATGAGGAAACAAGTACTGATAGTGGTGCCTCATAGGCGAACTTTTGGTATTTTTGGGAAAAAGTGTGGTCATAATTGTGCTATAACTACCACGATTGTGCTCATATGAGTTAATTTTAGTATTATCTATAATCCGATCATGCTAAACATTTTAATATTGACAGTCTCCTGCACAAAACAAGATATTTTGACCCGGAGACGATATAGAAATATCTAATAAATAGTTATTATTTCATTATATAAATTATTTCATTTTATAAAGATTTGAATCTCTTAAACAGCAGAAAATATTTGATCAGTCAACGTTTCGCCAATTCGGTCATTATTAGAAGTGAAAAAAACAAAAAAAAAAAAACAACATAATATCATACAAATGGGGACCAAATATAGCACATCTTACATCAACATTCTCAAATAATATCAACTCTAGATAATAAATCATCTCAAAACAGATTTATATACAAATATTTGCTAATAAAACGTTTTATTTTATTTCTAAAATCATTAAAATTGACTAAAATCAATAAAGTAACATGTAAAATCAATTATAAAAACAAAAAATAATATCCAAAATTGGTTAAAATATACTAAAAAATATAAAGCTATGTTAAAAATTAGAGGTAAAAGACCAGTAAAGCAGTAAAAGACCTACTCAAAAGATATTATCAATGAATTGAAAGAAAATGATGGATTCGGTTAAACATTAAGCATAATATTATTGCCGGAGTGTATTTTGCCATTAGAAGCTGATAAGAAATGACTAAAATCAATAAAAACCGCTAAAATTACTAAAAACCACTAAAATTATGGGACTTCAAGTTATGAAAAATGTAAATATTTAGAGTTGATCAAGGGGTACGCAGACGAGAGACCTCTACGTGCTGAGTAAAATGAATGGTTGGAACCGTAGGAGAAGAAGTCCAGGTGAGAAGAGGAGATTTTTTCAAATTTTTTCTAGTGATTCTGGATGATCATATGAGGCCGGAGGAGTTCGGTTATTCTCGAATCGGGAGCATCCTAAGGCAGATTAGGGAGATCGAGGTGGGGGGCCCGAGGAAAAACGAGGACGAACGAGCGTCACCGAGGACAATGATCGGGGCCCGGCCGCTCTGCTCCGAGGGTATCCGAGAGTAGCCGAAAGGAGCCGATGATATCGCAAGGTCTGATACGAGTGCAATTAGGAACCAGGGTAGTTAATTATAATTAAATCAAGTTCAGAAAAGGGGAAAAACAATTTAGGAAAGGCAAAAAAATCAGTTGAGAAGACTATATTTACATAAAATTTAAATATTGGGAAGGTTAAAGAAAACGTAAACAAATAGATAGGTAAATGTAAACATTGGGAAGGTTGTATAAATCATAGACATTGAGAACATTATGTAAACTAGCCAGGAAAATTCCCGAGTGGAGTAAGGTGCTGCGCCCTAGCGGACAGAAAATGTATAAACATTGAGGAGGTTATAGAAAATTTAAAAAAGAAATAGGTAGGTAAAGGTAAAAATTTGGAAAAATTGCATAAAATGTAAACATTGAGAACTGAAAAAGGTACAAAACTTTAGCTAATAATAATGACGTCATCTATCCAGATATTATGAAATTATTAAAAGGCTCTTTATCATTGTTTGTAAATGATAAAAAACTTTAAGGATTTAATATTTAATTCTTTTACGGCGTTTTAATAGTTTATACTAGAGAATAAAAATACATATAAGATTAAAAAGTTGTTTTGTTTATGTTTCAGCGAGATGAGTAATGATAGAGGATTAACAGTTCAAAGTCCATTGTTAACTTTTAAAGGAAGGATTAAGAGATAGAGCATTATTGCGAAAGCTAAATTTGTTTACTTTTTAGCGGAAGTCCTAAATCATTCTTTATGTTTTGGTATTAACAGCTCAAAGTCCAAAAAGCCATTAAGGGATTAAGAAATAGTATTAATTAATATTCATTAATTAAAATTTACTGCGACATGTTCGCAGTTATTAATACCGACTCGTGTACTTTGAAAATATTTCAAAGCTATGAAAAGGTGCAACCTCTTTGGCCAACGTGATACCATCGTTTCGATTTGTTAATATATTTTAAAGATTAAAAGTTCGATAGGAACTTAATGGATTAAAAGTTAATCCTTTTAAGACCATTATTTAACTATGAGAGAATAAAAATACGTAGAACATTGACAAGTTAATCCTTTTAAGACCATTACTTATACTATCAGCCATTAAAAATACATAGTACATTGAAAAGTTGTTTTGTTTATGTTTCAGCGAGATAAGAAAGGTTTGTGATTAAGAGCTCAAAGTCCAAAAGCAGTTATAGGATTAAGAAACTATGCTATTTATTTATATGTTAGAGATAAACAGTTCAAGGTCCATATTTGTATTTCACCTGGACATAATCCAACTTGTCTATACAAGATGCAACCTGTTTACATGTTGATACAGCTACATATTGTAAAGGTTATGTAAACATTGAGAAGGTTGCACAAACACGAAAACAATGTAAAGGTTATGTAACCTTTGAGAAGGTTACAGAGTATAAAGTGGGCACCGGACCCTTCATCGTATAGGTTATGACTATATAACCATAGAGGAGGTTACAGACTATAAAGTGGATACCTGACCCTTCGTCGTATAGGTTATGATTATATAACCGTTGGGGAGGTAGCGTACTATAAAGTGGGTATCTGACCCTTCGCCGTATAGGTTATGATTATATAACCATAGGGGAGGTTACGTACTATAAAGTGGGCACCGGACCCTTCGCCGTATAGGTTATGATTATATAACCATAGGGGAGGTTACGTACTATAAAGTAGGCACCGGACCCTTCGCCGTATAGGTTATGATTATATAACCATAGGGGAGGTTACGTACTATAAAGTGGGTATCTGACCCTTCAACAAAACCTCAAGTCTCTCAAACTGTAGAAAAACAAAATGGCGGCCGGGCACACTCATGCTCTATAAGGTAGGTACCTAACCCTTCAACAAAACCTCAAGTCTCTCAAACAGTAGAAAAACAAAATGGCGGTGTAAGAAAAACAAAATGGCGGCCGGGTACACTCATGCTCTATAAGGTGGATACCTGATCCTTCGACAAAACCTCAAGTCTCTCAAACAGTAGAATAAACAAAATGGCGGTGTAAGAAAAACAAAATGGCGGCCGGGCACACTCATGCTCTATAAGGTAGGTACCTAACCCTTCAACAAAACCTCAAGTCTCTCAAACAGTAGAAAAACAAAATGGCGGTGTAAGAAAAACAAAATGGCGGCCGGGTACACTCATGCTCTATAAGGTGGATACCTGATCCTTCGACAAAACCTCAAGTCTCTCAAACAGTAGAATAAACAAAATGGCGGTGTAAGAAAAACAAAATGGCGGCCGGGTACACTCATGCTCTATAAGGTAGGTACCTAACCCTTCAACAAAACCTCAAGTCTCTCAAACAGTAGAAAAACAAAATGGCGGTGTAATAAAAACAAAATGGCGGCCGGGTACACTCATGCTCTATAAGGTAGGTACCTAACCCTTCAACAAAACCTCAAGTCTCTCAAACAGTAGAAAAACAAAATGGCGGTGTAAGAAAAACAAAATGGCGGCCGGGTACACTCATGCTCTATAAGGTGGATACCTAACCCTTCATCGTATAGGTTATGATTATATAACCGTAGGGGAGGTTACAGACAATAAAGCGGATACCTGACCCTTCATCGTATAGGTTATGATTATATAACCGTAGGGGAGGTTACAGACAATAAAGCGGATACCTGACCCTTCAATTGGTGGAGGAGATAAACCTGGTGGTTAAGCGTGGATGCTGACCACGTCATTGTAAACAAAATGGCGCCTTAGGGTGGGGGTAATCAGGATGAAGCAAGATGATTGGCTGGTTGGAGATTGATAAGAGTAAAAGGGGCGGGACCTAACGGTCACGTGATTAAAAAGGGGCGTGGCCTAATAGTTAAGGTTAGGTCGAGGCGAGACCACGTGGTGGTTAAGATAGGGTCGAGGCAAGGCCACGTGGTAGTTAAGGTTAGGTCGAGGCAAAAATTCAAATTCAAATTTCCCGCCATAGGTCACGTGACCAAATGCTGGCTTCTGATTGGCTGCTCCTAGAAGTGCGCCAGCTCCCCCATTTTCCCTCTACTGATATGGAATATTAAAAAAAAAAAAAAAAAATCCTCATTATTTCACATAATTGAAAGACTAGATAGTTAATATTTATATTAAAGACACTGTGAATGATGTATCTTCCTTTTATCAATTTCTGTGACAATGAAGGTACATTGTTGTTAACAGTCATCCCGCATTAACTCTAGAGTTTTTTAGGTATTTTAACAAATGACAAAATATGATGAATATGGTTTTTATGTAATCGAGTAATTATTATGCAACATTAAATAATGAGATATGTTACCTGATGATGGGAGAATACCCCAAAACGTTGAAAAGAACTTGTGAACAGCAATATAGAAATTAATAAAAGGAATATACTTCATTCACAATATACCTAATTTAAAAATAAAAAAAATTGGGTTTTAAATAATTAAAGGTGATTTAAAATTGTTATTTTATAAAATTATTTCATTTATTGTGTTTTTTCCTGTAACCGACTTCAAGAAACTGTGTCTCTAGTTTCCATCTAAGCAATTTTCATCGAAGAAGATATATCTGAAATGGGACAAAACCCAATGAAAATTATTTACTAATTCATTACATAAATAGCGGCCCAAAAAAAAAAAAAAAAACGGACTTGTCCGTTTAATTGGTATGCTAAACAAAAAAAATAATACCGAGGGCATTCCGAAGACAGCAATGGGTACACTTAATAACTTAGCCTATAATTAAGAACAATTATCGGTCGTAGAAAGTGAAATTTTTCCAAACTTTCTTTGATTCCTCGCTAATTTCCTTGACGTGTAAAAGCAACATCACGGTCTCACGGAAACTTCCGGTAGCTTCTTTAATTGCCGATAGAAACTTATCGTTTGTTTTTATCCCAGCAATTAATTAGCTCTGTTAATCAATGGGTAATTACTAAGTAGAATGACGGATTAGGTCGGAGAGCTGTTGCAGAACATGAACTGAAATTTCAGTTTCTTTTGATGCCATCCGATTGGAAACCTTTTCATTGAACTGATTTATTAAAAGGCAATGGGGATTGATTTAGAGATCTATTTAAAAATCTATCAATAAATTTGCAATAAACATACTTAACATAAATAAAAACATAATTATATAATAACGTTTTTCTAATTACTTTTGAACTTCCTCAACAAAATTTTTTCCCCAACAATAATTAATTTAAATCTACTTTCACCATTTTACTTTCTATTTAAAAAAAAATAAATAAAAACACTGAATTATGCTAATAAAAAAAATAAAAATAAAAAAATAAAAATAAATATAGGTAAACAATTTAAGGAAGGGCCTTTTAGTATGCAAGCCCAGTTTGAGGTAAAAAAACATTACCCCCTTTTTGTAGCCTCTTAGAATTCTGCTTATAAATTTTAAAAAAATTTATAGGTATAAAACTATAAGTAAACAACTTAAGGAAGGGCCTTAAAGAGAAAATGCAGTTTGAGGTAAAAACCATAAGTCTCTCTGTGTAGCCTCTAAGCTTGTAATTGCCCGTAAGCCACTAATCGATTTTTGCAATTTTAGTTACTGTTGACACTTAAAAATAACCTCTCACTTCAGTCTTGTGACCGAGGGCGTACGCAGAATTTATTTTCGGAGGGATTTAATAAGGAGAAGGTATTATTATTCATACTAAAAATATCTGACTATCATACTAAACACATGACTTCCTTGTACGCCTATTAAACTATAAATCGGTGCCTCAAAAAATGATTCTGAATTTGGTTACGTTTCCGAAGATTGCAGTATCTCAAAAACGACACTCGGCGCCGCTACATCCATCTATTGACACACACAAACAAATGGGAAGGAACACAGTATTTTAACACTTAAAACAAGTAATAAAAATGTTTAATTGTATTGGAAACCAAATTGCGTTTGTAACCTTTACTAACGAAACATATGATTTATGTAATTAATTTAAATATAATTTTTGATGTTAGCTTACTATGACCTTCAAATACAGTACCCTTTTCGGTTAACCAATTTGAACCAAAATATAGTAAATACATTCATATCGATGTAAAAGTTCTATTTACCAAATTTGAGATGTTCTACATTATATTTTAATATAATTTTTTATGAAAATCTGTTATGACCTTCAATTAAAGTACCGCTTCCGGTTTTCCAATTTAGACCAAAATCTAGTATGTTATTTAAATCAATATATAAGTTATTAATACTAAATTTGAGAAGTTTTGCATAGTATTTTAATATAATTTTTGATGGAAATCAATTATGACCTTCAAGTAAAGTACCACTTCCGGTGATCAAGTAGTAACCAAAAAGGGAAGTTCACAACTAGACTTTACAACAATCCTAAATACAAAATTTCAACTTTCTACGGCTAACCGTTTTTGAGTTATGCGAGATACGAAGATACATACGAACGTACGTACGTACAGACGCCACGACAAAACTAATCAAAATGGATTCAGGGATGGTCAAAATGGATATTTCCGTTGAAATATGAAAACCGAAAATTTTCGCGATTACAATACTTTCTTTACTTCGTACAAGGAAGTAAAAATTAATTATTTTAATGTCTGTAATCGCCAATTTGGGAGTAAGTTTTAATGATAATCATAAAGGGATGAGCTGCCCACTCCACTGAGAAATCATGCGATTAACCAAGAATCCTGGGTTGTTTATGCTGCATGGAGAAGATAAGCCTCAACATAAGTGCAAATTTTATAGTTTCGAATTAAAAAAAAATATATTAAGATTGTTTTTAGCATTCAATAATTCCTTATTTTTTAATTCGCTTTGTTTTTTTTGTATTTATATTATGATACTTTGATGTCTTTATAACATTAGCGGTAAGCAGATATATAATGTAGATTAGGCATTTCCAATTCTTAGTATAAAAATGACAAAATTTTACTTACTAAATTAATTGTACTTACTTAAATTGTGAAGTTCATCATCGCTATACGCTTATATATAAGAAATTTAAGATTATAAGAAATTTTTACATGAAAAAAGACAATGAATGGACGGAACATGAAAAATGATTTAAGAAGTGATTTCTGAGAAATAATACTATTCTGCATCAAAATCCTCCTTTCAACTGAAGTAACACGGAGAACGGTTTCATCAAGAGATTGCCCAAATGGAGAAAAGGTATAACGGTAAATGCAATGAGAAGATGCTTGCCGACTACTGTTGGACACTGCAACGGCGAACAGCTGATGAAGACTATAAAAGGAAAAATATACACATTGACTAAGCATAAAGTTATATCATGTTCATGATTAAATATTTTATTATTTTATATATTATTATTCACAATAAAATTAAATAAATAAATGAAATAAGAAAAATAAAACATGCTATTTCAGTTTTTATCAAAAACAACCTCCATTTTCTCAAAAATGGTGCATGATAGAATTTTTTGGACTTCAGATTCAAATTCAAAACACACGACAATATGAAAATCAGAGTAATTTATAACTTGAGTTTCTGAGAAATTTGTGTATAACGTAATTTATAACGTGAGATCTGAGAAATTATTTAAAACTTCACGCAAATGTAAAGAATTATGTTTGATGTCTCAGTGCGGATTGAAAATATATAAATAATAATATTGGCTTCTTTTGTAAGTGGTCGTCACCATGTTAAAGAAACAAATGTGAAAAATCGAATGCCTCAGTTTTATTAATTTACCCGAAGCATTATTTGGAAAATAAAATCTATAAACACAAATCTGGGGCTGAGAGAAATAAAAAGGCGGAGAGATATACAAATTACGCAATGGGGAAGTTAAAAGTAAAACGCAAAATTTTTTTTGGTCACCTGAAAAGTAGTAGGTGTATTCCCATTCGTTATTTAAACGTGGGAGGAGGGATGATAGCGAAACAAGAAAATGTCGCATTTGATTGGTTATCATTTATTGCTATACAATGGATTGAATAACGGAAAATTATAAATTGTAAAACTCGTATTAAATTTCATTATACAACTATCATAGATTGTATGTTGATCTGCCTTGATCTCGGCTTGTTTGCCAAAATCATAAGCCTTCCGCCGAATCATTGGCGAACCATTGTTCCCATGTGTGTAACGGACTTTAGCGGATTCCCAATTTCCAACGTAATGAACATTGTTTTTCTTAACGAATCAAAAATCTGTTATTGAATGCATCATTATTTTATACAGGAAATTTTCTTATGTTTAACAAAAAAAGAAGTAATGTTAATAAACTTTTGCTAAAACTTTAATCAACGGTGATTTCACGACACCTGTCCTTTCTTTTGAGCCGTTGAAGATGTTCGATTGATACCATTATGATCAATAATTGCTAATGTAACTTTGATTTAATATTTTTAATAATCATAAAAATGTTTGTAATAAAACTCCAAATTATAAAGTGCCATAAAATATAAAACCTTAGGTATTTAAACAAAGCACAGTTCTACCAATAATTAATAATAATAATACTAACAAAATTGATTTAAAAAAAAAGCTTTATACGGACTGAATTGTGAAAATAATTTACTGAGTAGCTTTAAGGAACAATTATATAACAGGAACGTTATATATTTCGATAACTTCACACATAATACTGAGTAATACTGAAATTTAAGATTTTTTTATTATCCTTTACATCCCTAACTTTATTAATTCTGTTTGGTTTTTTCGTAAGTTAGGATTCAAAAAATAATAAAACAATAAAAATAAATAATTAAGATTGGTATTTTCTCTATTAAAATCAAATAGTTATAAAAACTTTCTGGGTTAATTTAAATATATATAGCTACAACGGATAAAATTAATCAAGAAAATTTTGGAAGTATTTGATTTATGTAGAAAAAATAAAAATCTGAATTATAATATTGAAACTTACGGCATTTTTTATTTGTTTTTATTTTTATTTTATTTACGTTAATAATATCTAGTTTGTTATTTGCTAAACGTTTTTTTTTTATTTGTTTTTCAGATGTACACTCGAATAAATGACAAAGTTGTGGGCCTTTTGATCGCAGCGAAGAAGAAAGGATTTGTCTATTTCGAAAAAGAAATTCTGTTCCAGGTAATTTGAAATAAATTAACTATCGTATATCGTCTACTGACAAATCCACCGTACTTCTTGTATAGCTCTAATTGCTAAGAAACTTCCTCATTTAAGTTATTATAATGTAAGTGGGTGTTCCGAATTTGCATTCCATGTAAAGTGATCGAGGGATTTTATTTTCTAACCTCTCAGAAATAGGATTTACATAAAGTGTTTAGAATTCGTGATGTATGAGATATTGGATGCGTCAGAGGAAATACATTTCCACTTCGCAGATCATAAGACAAGTATATTTAACATAGGGACATAACTTAAACAAATCGATATCTAATAGCAACCATCCGTCGTATTTACGAGTACCTTATCTGTCTGCCGAAACGTAGTTTCTAGCCAAACAAGATTAATCAATCCCGCATTTGTATACAAACGGAAATAGTTTATATTTGGGTTGGGAAAAAAACCAGTTGCAGCTGCTGGCCAGATAAACCAATAATGATTAAATAATCCAGCGCGTGCCAGAAAAGATTGCCCAAAATGGGTCTGGGTCTTGAAAGCTTCTAGGATATTTCGGGTTGGATTTAAAAAAAAACCATTCGAGTTGATTAAGCAATATATAAGTGTGCATCGAAGGACCTGAGACCAATAAAAGTCTTGGATAACTTTATGCAAACTGTAGAAAATCGAAACAATGAGGATCAAGGAGAAAGGAAACAGCATTGCGAACAAATATTGGAGCTGCATTGATGGCAGAACACGGATTATTGGAGAGTATAAACTTTATTATAAGATCAATAATAATTTTTATACTCAATAAACTTTAGTTCATACTCTACAATAAATATTAAAAAAATATCCTTTCATTAATCCTAATTTTCCTGAATCGGTGTAATGTACAAGGTTTTTCATTTTTTTTTTTTTTTTTTTATTCATAGCTTAAAGTTCTAACCTAGTTTTAACTTCCGCTATGAGTCTTCTAGTAGCATGATTAAGTCCGGAATCGTATATCCGTCAAAGTAGGACAAGATTCATACATAGGTGACTCGTTGTAGAGATTACAGTTAGAGCATTTTGCAGCAATAATCCTATGCAAATTTTTCATATGTAGTTGCCTTATTTTTTGACAGGCTAAATTCTTCAGTGATCGTCAGAAACAAAATTCGATGGCCAATGCTTAAGAAGTATTCTCAATCTTTTAGTTATTCGTCTGTATGTGATCACTTTTCGGATTCGAACATCATTTTACTATCATAATTTGGATGATGGCGTGTTGTAACATCAAGTAGGAGAAACTGGGGTCAGTTGGCATAAATTTTAGTTTTCGATTTTTCTATTTTTTTTGGGCAATACTTGGAGAGGTTCTGGTGAATGCGGCAGATAGCTTAGCTCTTTGGTTACAGAATCATGTGGGACTCTTTAATTAAATTCGCCTTTAGGAAATCCCTAAAACACTTTTTCTAAACGACTTAGCCAACTAAACTCCAGTGTGGGGGTAATTGGTATACCCCTACGGGTTAGTTGGCATAACGTGATATGGATAGGGATAGTTAGGCAGAGCATAGAAAAACACTTTTTATTTTATCAAAAATATGTATAACAAGTATAATGGGTGTGAATGGCCTCGGTCACTCTCCCAATTGGTCGATTTGTTCGGTCTGTACTTCCTCATAGCTAAAAACAATAACCGGTTTTTATTCACTCAGAAACTTATATATAAGCCATTTTCATTCATTATTTTACATTAATTATTAATTTTTTAACCGCAATTGTTTCTTTTTTAATGGACAGTAAAGCAGGGATTAGTTGGCATAGGTGTGAGACAAGTTGTAGCTATGCCAACTAACCCCATACCTTATTATACCAACCAACCCCAAAGAGATTTCCAAAACAATATGTGTGTGTATATATATATATATATATATATATATATATATATATATATATATATATATATATATATATACCACACAGTCCACAACATCAGAAGCAAAACATGATGATAGATAAATGCATATAACAACAGTTAACCATTCTTTCGAAAACCACCTTCAGCAGCACCTTAATTCGGTTTACCAGAACCAAAATATTTACGATGAAAAAATTTACTAACCAGTCAGAAAAACGATGAAACAGCGATTTTTCCTTTCTTACGCTTCGAAGCAGACTGGAGAAATGGTGAATTTGCATACCTTTTCATACGATTACACTCTCTGCTAGCAAGATGACGAATTGACTCGATCTAGCTCTACGATGGATAGAAATAAAAGCTGTGTGCCAAATAACCCCTTATGCCAAATAACCACAGTCTCCCCTACAATATTCTATGCTCATGTTTTTTAAAACGGTCAATGGCTCGCGTAAATTCTCACAGAAAGATATAACATGACGATCCTCACCAACAATTGCGTAAAAGCGTCAGCTAGTGATAAAATTTCGTACGGATAGTTTCGTCCCTCATACATGTGACATCATTTAATTACAATTAAAAACTAATTAAATTAAATAAATTAAAAATTAATTAAAAAACAAAATATATTTATTAATTATTTTTATATTCATTATACAACTGAGCGCAAATAGAGTAATAAAAAGTAACTCAAACCTGCTTAATAGAGGATAAAATATCTCCATTGCCAACAAAATACTATCAAATACGCTCTTGCAATTAAAAAAAAAAAAAGCCAGAAAACGATGCATTATACATAATTACTTAAACATAAAACTTTCAGTAAATCAAATTTTAAACCATATTAATTTATAATAAAATGAGATACAAAGTTTCATTGACATAAAATAATCAACCAAATGATAATTTGTTGAATATTTAGATAATTTATATCGCAGTAGTAGTACAGAAAACTAGATAAAAACACAGATAAAAGCGAACATAAAAAAAAAAAAAAACAGCTAAAACTGGAGTCTATGACTACTATATGACTGAAGTGTCTACCTAATTTTTAAAAAAAATTAAAGTTTTGACTACTTTGTATAATTGGACTTGGCCCAGATCGGACTTAATATATTGCATTGTATGCATTTTGATTATATTTTTTGAAGTAGAGATGCATGAGTACGGTTAAGAGGCCGAAACATAGCATCTAAATAAAATTTATTTAATATTAATTTAATTTATTTATATAAATTACATTTCACCTTAAATCAATAAACATTTTTTCCTAGAAGTAAAGTAATCGGTAGCCCAACTGGACTGAGAAAAGCATTCACAAGTACAGAGTGATTTAAAAAAAAATAAATAACACGTTTGTCCATTGGTCATCCTCAAAAGTCCCCTTACAATGCATTTAGTTAAGCCAAACTATATTTGTCTTATTTACGATGGCGTAATTAGAACTTAATTACCTTGAATATTATTTGATTGATCGCTTCCAATTCGACAAAGTACCCGACTTACTTTAAAAAAATTTAAATCTTAATTTTCCTGCTTTTCTGTGTAGAATCGGACCATGGGTACATATGAACATTTTTATTGCTCCTGAGGTCTACTATCACCACGTTTTTTAATGTTCGGGTTAAAACCTAATTTTACTGTACTATAGATTATCAGAAAAAAAAACTTAAAAAAAAATAATAATAATAATAATAAAAATATGTGATGCACCTGGAAAAGTGTACTTTTCATTCCATAAATAAAAACCGATTCTTGGAAAAAGAATGGGAACACATACAGACATAGTCTAACACAAATCATACAAAATATAAAATTGTAGATCCGTTTGTACAATCCTAATACAATTAAATAAAATATCATTATTTTTGAGTTGTTATAGTTTTTCTCCAGATGTGCTTTATGTTCAAGTTTGCCGCATCCCAATGTTACCAGGAAAAATCCGGCTTCTGAATTAGTAACTTACTCACGTATATTTAAAAACATGTATTTCTGAATGCCTGATCTACGAACATGTAAAAAGAAGGTATACACTGAAAGACAGAAAAAAAAAGTTGTTGGGCCACTAGACAAATAATTAAATAAATTTTCGACCAGAAAAAGTTATATGACAAGCGAATCGTATATTTCACCAAGAGGCTTATCCGCACAAATCATCAAGATCAGAGCTGGTGAAAAATAAATTATCCTAAATCAAGAAAATTATGGGCGATTTAACTTTAACGGCTTCTCTAGAAAATATGAATATTTTCAGTACTGTTTCGCCGCCAAGTGATATTTAGAGGACTGTAAATTGGTGAAAACGGTATTTGTTTTCTACAATTATGGCTTCAATACTGATACAAAAAAAAAAAGTAACTATCCTTAAAAAAAAAAATTTAGATTTCAAAATTAGAGAGAAAACAGTTTAAAAACTTTTCTGAGTTTTCATGGAATGTAATATACTTTAAGAGATTTAAGGGAGAAGCAGTGGCGTACGCAGAGAGGGAGATTAGGGTATATTTCCCCTTCCCCAGAAATATACGGAAAAAAAAAAATAATGTTTGTAATTCAAGTAATATTTTTGGGAATTTTTTATCCCATTTTCATACTTATCCTTAAAACTTACTCCCAATTTGGCGATTACAGACATTTAGGTGATTATTTACTGTTTTTTTTTTTATTAAATTTCCCTTCCCCCTAAAAAATAATTCAACTATTGTTCTTATGATCATCATCATTCATCATACTGTAAAGTTTGTATAAAACTTTTACAAACAACTAGTTTTAAAAAAGATAAGATTTAAGTTTTTTTAATTTTATTTTTGACACATTAATTATATATTCCACATTTCATCATACTTATTGCTATCTGAATTCTGAATGCCGTCGCTATGTGATATTAAGGAAAGGAAGAAAAAATATACTTAAAAAAAAAAAAAAATTATTGTAAAGCTGTTACTATTTTAAATGTGATTTTATTACTTATACAACCATAGGTTATCAGAAAAAAAAATGTTTTTTTTATAATTGAGTCATATTTCTATAATATTTTTCAAGTAAAAACTATCAGAACTTTCAACGAAAAACTCGGTTACCAACTAAATTTTGACTGTAAATATTCCAAGGCCAAATGGGTGAACATTTTTCTCGGTAATCGACTGTATTGTTTAGAATTCTTCAAATTTCATTTAGATGTTTTTTTGTTTTTTTTTTAGAAACAAAATTAAACTGATAATAAATTTTTCAAAACGGCAATAAAGCGTCACGATTTTCACTTTTCTTTCCGTAGTCACCGATTTTATTAACATATGAAGCTTTGACACAATAAAACTGAAATAATCCAACAAAATTAAAACACTAATTCCATTTTGACCAAATTGTGCAGTTGCGTCATTGTTTTATCACTTATTTATATATTTGCATGTATCTTAAAGCTTATTTATTTCCATTATTTTGTTTCTTTATAATTAATCAAAACATAGAAGCAAGTTGTACAAATTTCTCTGGGGAAGACTCTTATTAGAAATCATCTATTATTTTTATTTTTTGTTTACTTGAATTAAACTTTATATGTCTACTTTTTATGAATTTTCTCTTGTTTACTTTTAATATCGACGTCGTTTTTTGAAAAAGGCGAAAAAAGCGCCATTTAGAAAACTTTACAGGAAAACCATGAATCGTTTTTTTCCTAAATAACTTTTTTAAATGTTAGCCTTCGTTGGGTACAAAAGGGATTTATTAAGGTGACAAAACCACCTTAATTACAATATGTATAAAGGCTTTTAGCACTGATCAAGGATAGAGTGACAACTGAGAGTCTTAAGCATTTGGCGCTTTCATCAATAGTCAATTTTTCGATATATCGTGAGCGGGAACCTATATGGTTCCCTATATGGTTTTTAGATCCCATAAAAAATTGAGTCCTAAATGTCGAATTTTTGGCGCTTAAGCCTTTTTCAAAAAAATTCGTCGATATAATGCTGATATTTTTGCAGCATCCTCTATTTGTTTATATTGGTACCGTCCTTGTTATAATTCGTTTTCATTAAAATTTTTATTATATATGAATAAACATCTTCCTCCTTTATCAATTCTCCTTTATTGCTTCTTTTATCATATTTTTCTCGATACTTTATATATTTTTCTCGGGGAACATTTTTCCCCATCTTCAGGGCGTCTCGAATCAGTAGCATTCCTATTATCCTTAGTTCCATTTTTATCAGTATATATTAATATTTTGTCTGTTTTTAAAATTATAAAATTTACATATTCTACAAAGAATATTAAAACTGATCTTTTCACTAGCACATAACTTATGTAATAAAATGTAAAAAACAATATAGGAGAATTAATATAGGAAGAAGATATTTATTCACAATATACATAATAATATAATTATATACATAACTTCCTATATACATAATAATAATATAATTATAACAACACAAAAAAAAAATTGAATTGGATTAATACTTTTGTATTTTTCATTCTTTCTTCTAGTGTAATAATTATTGAATTATTTTATTTTTATTTTATCATTTTATATATATTTCTCAGAACTATGTTGCAACACTGATAATGACCCATATGGCCATATCCAATCGCCGTATTTTATTAGAGGGTTAGAAGGTGCACGAAACATAGTATTCGTTTTTCCAAGTCTGGAGAGGGACCCGGGGATATTCTTTACTCCACAGAGAATTATTTTAAAGGATACGCTGTCTAAAACGTATTTAAAACATTTTTTGTATTAAAATTAAACCAAAAAATTAACACTCTTGAGCTACAAAAGATATTATTGACATTTTTAGTTTTTTTTTTTGCCCAACCCACAACACAGTGGTTAGAATTGGCATAATTGACGCGATAAAACAGGATTTTTGAGTTCTCATTTCAAGATAAAATTAGTTGATATTTGTAGAGTAACTGCTATGTACCTTGACTCTGAAAGGATTAACTGCTATATTTATGTTTTCTCGGCTGGCGAGGAGTTTTAATTCCAGATAAATAAGGTATTTTCTCTCATTAAGAAAAAGGTGTTCGTACTATAATTTTTATTTAAGTATTTTCTATTATGTCATCCCTCCAAGAAGGTAATTATATCAAATCAATGGTGTAAGCAATAAAAATTAAATTAAATTAAGGTATGTGCACCTGTGGCTTCCCTCCTCCCCCTTGCGCATGCCTTTGGGTTGAGCCGAAACGCCGACTTTAAATTAAACAAAACTTAATGTTTTATTTTTTTTTTAATAATGACATATTGTTTATTTTTCTATTAACTATACTTTTAATTATTTATATTTGTTTTTACTTTTTTTAGCGAAGGGATGACGACGTTCTGATAGCTCTTATAAAGCCAATTAACGAAATCAGAGCCATCATGAAGGAGTCTCTTTCCCCAGCCCCCAGCCACGATAGAGGAGAACAGACGCTAAGTTAGATATAATATGTATTTTTTTTTTATATTTGCCGGCATCACCATGTACTTGTTATAGTTCTGAAATTATACAACAATGTAGAATACGTCTAAAACACTATGTAAATATACGTCTTATTGAAAGTTTTTTTTTTTTGTATACGAGTAGAATTAAACTATGTTCGTAAAAAAGTTTATTTTTTTCAATATTATATATATATATAAATATTTTTTTTAAGATAAGCTCTGCGACTTAATGCGATAATAATCAATGTCAAGTTTCGATCGAAGGAAGATTGTGCGTTAGGTAAAACAAATATGTATATATTTTTAAACAAGAGTGATCAAAAACTTGTAATGGAACTTCAAAATACTAATGTCATTTTTATAATTAATATGCTCAAAGCATCATATTAATTTAAAGTGCTAAGACATTTTGACGTTAGTTCTTTTTGCATTAAGTCGCCGGAACTATATTTAAAAGTATTAAAAATAAACTCGTACAAATTATTTAACATTTGATGAAAAAAAAAGAGTTTATTTTGTCTCACGTTACAAAAAAATAATTTTTAAAAAAGTATTAAATTTATTTTTAAAATTATATGATGGTAGGATTTGGATAATTCCTAGCAATTAAGATTTTATTACGCTCTTCGTTTTGTAAAGTTTAAGGGAGTATACTAATGTTAGTGCAACGAACAAAATTATATTAAGTATTAACAAAATTTAATTTTAAGTTAACTTTTATCGTTTATTATATAAATAAAAAATGTGTATTAAAAACAAGTATTGGAAATTATGTATCTAAAAATAATCGGACTTGTATATAAGACAAATGTTCAACGAAATATTATAAATTTGTTTTCAAAATAAAATTATTTAAAAAATATTTCATACTTTGTTCTCTTACCTCCCTTTTTATTATAGTATTATGTATTGAATGGAAATATTGAATATTATATTATAAATAATATAATAAATATTTATTTAATAAATGATTATATCCATAGTCATTTATTGAGTGTTTACTCAATAAAATGTAATTTTTAAAACAAAAAAGAAAATTATGTTTGTAAATTAAAATACAATAATTCATACCATTTTAAGATTCATTGCAGGATTGGTAAGCAGATAACTAACGACCCGCCGTCTCTATTAAGATTCTGGTAATATTTAGTATTTGTAAATAAAAAATAATTTATATATTTTACAACACGAATTATAATCAGTTTATCGGAACAGTTTCATCGGAATTAAAAACAAGCATTAAATTACTCGAGATATTAAAAAAATTCTACTTATATTTAACTTCGTCAAAAAATATATGAATCGCATAATAGAACAAAATTGAACAATAAATGCCTCGGATTCTGGTTGGAAACACTAAATTTATTTTCTTGAAAAATTAGAGGGCTTAATTAAGTCGAAAACCGTGGTTTAAAAAGCCTCTTAGATCCATACAACTATAAAATCAGCACGAGACAATAAACAGGGATATAGTAGACATTGGAGCAGATTGTAATTTGTAATTGTATTGATTAAAAAATAATCAGAATGTAAAATAGTACACAATAAATTAAATAGTGAAGGCAGTGGTGAATTTATACTTACATTATTAATTTTTTTATTTAAAAATGACTAGATATTGTATTTAGTTTACGTTTCGGGGCGTTTTCTCCATTTTCAGAAGGAAATAATTATGTAATGTTTAACATTTTATTAATTTATCGATTTTAAATATTTTTATGGCATATTATTTGCAAATAACTGTAATATATTATAAAAGGACAAATTTTAATTACCATAGATTTTAAGTACCTACATTTTGTACTCCACGTTATATACTCCATATTATTTTCCTCTACTATTAAATAAGTTAGTTGAGACCATTAAACACATTGTAATCAAACAATTAACATATTCTATAATTAACGCATAATTAAGCAAATAATTATAATTAAACACAAAAATATCAATGGAGTATTCTCTATACAATATCTGGCTATTATGAGACTTATCTATTTGTATTTTGATCCTATTTATCTCTTAATATAATGTTCTTTTATTTTACACCACACATCTTATTAATTCGAATCAAATATACACTTATTAAATTAGCTATAACTAAGAAAAATAACTAAGGAACAATTTTACTGTAATTGAAATAATTAATTAGTTAAAAATATTGTTATATATTAATTGAAATGACTTAAAAAATTCTACTAAAATTAAATTTCGTCCAAAAATCTGTGAATCACATAATATAAAAAAGTTAAACCATAATTGATCATAAATTTCCTAATAGTTATAAAAATTTAGAATACTTTTAATAAATAAATACTTATAATAATGATAGGGTACATGAATCCGATTCGGCCAGGGTCTCTATATTTCTTTTCATAGAGACATAATTGGTTAAGATGGAAAAAAAACACATACACAAAAAAAACAGCCCAATGGCTTTTTGAAAAATCTTTGGAACAACTTCAGTTTATTTTGACGGTTCAATCGAGATTCGAAGGCTTGTGGTATGCTGTACAGCGTGACTAAATCGTATTCAGTTGTTATATTCCCTAAACTCTATCTTATCACCAATAAATAATATGATAGACAGTATCTTTCGGATTAAGGTATTTAAGCATTTTTTTATTGATTCGTTTTTATTATAATAGTTTATATTTATTATTTTAGTAATCTACTTCTATTTATGACCCAGACCATTAACTAGCATAAAGTTGTCAGATGCTTTATAATGGTATGGGAGACATGCGAAAAATAAAATATCTATTTTTTATTATGAATTATATTTTGTACATTCATCATTTATGGCGCTACAACTCTTGAAGAGTCAAGACCTCCTGCAGTTTGGTTTGCCAGTTTTCTCTACTGGTTGCTGCCGTTCTCCCCCGAAATGGACCCTGCATCCGCTGCCACTCCACCGATCCATCGGAGCCTAGGTCTTCCCAATTATCTCGTGGGAAAATCCTTTCATCCAGTATTCTCCTGGCCTGGAGTCATTCTAACTATATACCCCATCCATCGAAGACGACCTACTTTTATTACCCTTACGACATCTGGGTTCCTATATAATCCCACTTGTTCAGAATTGGTGCGTATTTTCCAGGTTCCATAAGTGCAAACTGGACCGTACATTCTTCATAGAATTCTCCTTTCAAATCTCAGGAGAAGAGCGTCCTGTGCACCAGATAATGTCCAACATTGAGAGGCATGAGTAAGCACTGGTCTTATCAGTATTTTATATATTTGTACTTTAGTGGACCAAGAAATTTCTCTCCTCTTTAAATGCTTTTTTAGCCCAAAACAACATTTACTTGTTGCCATGTTCTCCGTTGGATCACCTCCGACCCAAAGGCTCGTACCTATCAAGTCGTGGGTCCTGCATACATGCATTTTGTTTTTTCTTCATTCACTTCCAGATCGATTATAGATGTTGCTAACCGAAGGCAGAGGAATGTATTTTCAAATCAGTAGGGGTTCATCCATATCTATATCATCTAGATTTGTTAAATATTGTTCCTCCAGCCTACATCCCAGACTTTCCCACTGCACATTCGAGGATCGAATTGAACATGTGAAGCAATCATTCTGCCTCAGTCCTTTGTGGGTAATCAGTCTTGTCACTCTGAATTCGCACTGTGCACTCCACTTATTGTTCCAATTGTATAATGGCTTTGTAAACATATAAATAATTAATAATCTTTACCTAATAAACAAAATTTACCCAATGTGGGACAGGTTTCGATGAGAGACAAAACCTGGGAGGACCCAAATGTGGGACAGTCCCACCTGAAGAGTGACTAACCCGCTATTTAACACCTAAATTTAGTTTTAACTTAGACTAACACCATGTAGTTAACAGTTAAACGATCTCACTTGAATTATTGGTCCTTGATTACGCTTTCTTTGAAGGAAATTTTAGATTGCTTTTTATTTTTTGAAAATTGCATGTATAAATATTATTTTATTGCTAAAAAAACAGCTTTTAAATATTTAAGTTAATTTTATTATATATAAAGAAAGCTTGCACTTCATTAAATGAACACATGCAAATGATAAATAGCTTATATTAGACTTATAGTTCAATTAAAGGCATAAAGCTCATAACTTTTTTCCTTTGAAAAATCAGTTTGTATAAAGATAACTAAACTGGATCAAGGTTATCCTTTTTGAAAACATGTGGCCAACCTCACGTTCAAGTACCGTTTCAACCTCAACAAGCTAAAAGGTCAGGGACCCCCCTTCAATGAATCGGTTGAACACCACAAATTATAGAATTATCAGAAATGATGTGGTTGAATAAAATGGCTATGGAAACCAAAAGCTGTTATGTGGACTGTATAAAGTTAAAAAAACAGTTAAATATTTTAAGAACATATACATTACTTATTTTTTTATTTGAAAAAAATAAAAATATTATTAATGATAACAGCTCTAAACAAATATTACCATTATTCTTTATTTTTAATAATAATATATATATATATATATATATATATATATATATATATATATATATATATATATATATATAATTTATTGTCTTCTTGGTCAAGAAATTCTGCTTGTTTTATTCAAAGGCTTAAGTATCAGATGAAACTATATTTAAATAAAGACTCATCTGAGACTTCAGCCGTTCGTACCAATGAAAAAAGCTGAATTGTTTGGTAAAGAAAACAAAAAAAATATGACATAAGCCCTTTTGACAAAACACCAATGATATATAAATATATGCATATAAAGTTATTTTCAAATTATTAATTCGTTATTCGCGATTAAAAAATATCTATTTAATTATTTTTTTTAATTCATTCCTGTTCTAAATATTAAATTAAATACTAACACTTTAACTGAGGGCAATAAATTAACTGCCACTTCCATCGATGCTTGCTAAATAAATTACCTATTATTCGTTAATCAAAATAAAATAATACGAAAACCGAATAAAAATTCAATCCCATAGGATTGAGTAATTAAATTGATCTATATCATTACGCTTAATAGATTAATTAAATGATTTTCGGAACTATGTCTCCATCGCTGATTCATAGAGGTGTAGTACGAGTATTATACCTATTGATTTCGCAAAAGTTCGCAATCTTGCTCATTTAGTTTCGCTATCCTTTGTAAAATTTTCTTTTCGAGAAAGAATTATCCTGGGCTATTCCACAAATCATCCATGGTTTGGAACCCAAGGTTGACAGATTATAATAAATGTGGTATGCTTAATCTGCATATTGACAAAAGAACTCTTGCCATATTAAGGCATGAGTGGATGAAGCTTTTATGTTACTAATTTGAAGTTTTGAGAAAACGACCAATAAAGTTTTGTTTTATGTACTTTTTAAAGGCATGATTTTTATATTCAACTAAGAAATCACGCGATTGACCAAGAATTTTGGGTTGTTAATGTTAAAAGGCGGAGATAAGCATACATCTGAAAATTATATAGTCTTCTAATATTATCCAAACACACCAGTTAGTTTCAGAATTTGACATCTCGAACTTAAAAAAAAAAAAAAAGCTCTAAACATTCCATTAAATATTAGTTAATGAAAATATTATTTAGTAAAACTTGTAATAGATAAAAAAATAAGTTACTATGTGATGAACAAGAATAAAGAGATTGATTGAAAAGTGCGGTTGGATATGAAAATTATGAAAGAATTGTGAGCAAGTGTGTAAGTCGAAAACAATAACTTTTTAAGACAGTAGTTTAAAATTAACGCGAGACTTTATAGGAATCTTGTGATTTCAAATAGCGATATCTTTCTATCACTTTCGTTTCTAGTTTAACCATTTATTAACGATATGGAAGTGAACTATTAAAACCCAGTGGGGGACCTAACTCGTTTTCGTCATAAATCGACTTACACACTTACTTACAATTCTTACAGAATTAATAAAATGATGTAATGGGATTGCCTTAGGGCATCCAAATTGTCCCTTCGCCCGTTTTAAACCGGATAAGGGGACTTGCGTATGCACAAGCGAAAACCCGAATAACTCGATTATATTTAATGTCACTACTAAAGTTTAAGAAGGGGTATAAAATGAAATTGCAACTATTTCAATTTGTCGATCAGCTAGCCAATACTCATTTAAACTGTCATAAATATCAAGTTTTTTTCTTAGAGCTAGTGTAAAATATTGTCGTCCATTATTAATTACTTTTGAATAAGATTTGAACATCAAGTCGAAACTAACAAACCGATCGATAATTCCGCGAAATTTGGTAAAACAGAACATCTTATAAATCGAAATGGAGTTCTTCTATTGATTATGAGCCCTACTTTATTGGCATCGTTTAATTTCCCCCCTAATACTTCTTCTCGTAACTTCAAGATTGAGTTAACGAGCCGCGAATGATCTATGGATTCATTTGATTGTAAATTGTTAACAGTAATGTCTTTTCTCCTAATTAAAAATTTGTTTTTTTTAATCTACATATACAACTGGACTTGATTTGACATTTTGGAAAGGATGCCAACGTGTTTTTCATGGTATTAATTCGGTTCGGTCGTTTCATTTAGAGCTAGATATTCAACAATATATATGGGTTTATGGTCGGAGAAGAAAAACAAATACGCTCCCGCTTTGAAAAGTGTCATGTTGCGGATAAAAAATGAATCTATTTGAGTCTTTTAAAGTCGGAGAGATAGTGATTTTGTTTTTGTTTTTTATCTCACCTTCCGATTTTATTGTAAATAAGGTCCGAATTTACAATAATATCGGAGGGAGAGAAAAAAAAATTTGTTAAAATCTGTCGTCGATAGTTTTTGTTCTAAAACCCGAATGAAATCCATAACATAAAAGTTTCAAAACTTGTGTTTCATAGATAAGTATCAATGTTAAAGTCCCCTAACAATATTATTTGAGCATTATTATTTAATTCGGAAATAGTAGTAACTTGTTCGCAAGCTATTTATCTTGCAACGATATACAATGAGTTTATTTCGACTGTAGCTTATTTAGAGATGGTGGCTGTTGTCGAAATAAACATTGTGCTTGATAAAGTTCGAATTTTCTATGTATTATTTATTACATGAAATCACGACATATTTAGCATTTCCCGAAAGGTTTTTAATCGGATCTAAAGAGCGCTTATAAACGATCAAAATTTATTGGAAGTTATCGCGATAAATCGGCGATGGTGCTCTCAGGATCACTTGTTAAATATTTAAAATTTTAGTTCTTTGGGTGGATTGAATTTTCTTACTATTTAGATTTCTTTAAGTCGCCGGGCACTGCTCAAAGCAACGTCACTCATACATATTTAAAGGCATTGTCATTTGTTAAAATCTAGGCTTACATAATCGTATCTTTGACCCTGAGATTTATAAACAGTAAGGGCTTCAGCTGTTACTATAAGGAACTGAGTTTCACTTGACTGCTAACCTAGCATTCCTGAAATACTAACTTGAACGACTGATCGGGTGACAAGGATCAAATATATCCTTAATTTCAAATTTATCGGCAAAGTGTACCGTGGACCTGCAGAGCCTTCTTTAGGACATTTTGGCGAGCCAGAATCAACCAAACTATGAGATTCATCTAAAACATTTTTCAAGAAATTAAAAGAAATCAAATGGGAATTTTGGAATTTATAAAGAAAAACATCGAAATAGCCATTTCGATGGATTGAGTGACATTATTTGAACGAGGATGAAAACTTTTTTTGTTGCATTTTCGAACATAATTTGATTCTTGATCGTTTAATCTGTATTTGTTCTTGCCTTTTTCGGAAGAATTTAATTACCTAAGCACAAAAAATAAATTTCGTGAACGAAAATTAAATTTAAACATAGAAATAAAAAAGTGATTAGTCATGAAATAGGATTTTCAAGTAGAAATAATATTATTATATGTTAATATTATTATATTAAATAATTCAATTCAAATGCTTACGTATTCATCGTCAGCATCACAATGGCAACGATGAGATTTAGTAATACGAAGTTTTATAGGAAGTTGAAGACATTTCAAACTGCTGAAATTTGTCTTTATAATAACAATATTAGTCATTGGTACAGAAAATAAAAATACAAATAAATGCATATTCAACGATTCAACGATGCATACTGACGATCCAAAATATTTTTTAAATTCTATATTCTTCCACTCTTCTGGTGATGTTATGCCTCTGTAACTGAAGTAAGCTGCATTTATTTGTATTATGTGGTCACTCAAATGATTTGTTATCAAACACAGCCACGAAGCGAGTATTGTGGCTGATCATTCATCCCTAAACCAACAAAATACATTTCTGGAAAGCGAAAATATTAATGTATATAATAGCAATGTTTGACAAAACTTTTTTCATCTAATAAACTTTTTTATCAAAAATAGCAGTAATAACAATTACTTAATTTTTATTTTTTTAATTTAAAATTTGTTAATATATTTTTTTAATTTGAACATTCCGAGGTGACCTGTGATCATGGTGCTACATTGGCTCAAAAATCGGCCCACTACAGCCACTGTCGGAGAAAATCCGCGGAGGGCGGACTAACCGATATTTTTTTTATTCAATTTTTGGATTCTACGTATCTTGAAACGTGAAACCTCAAATTTTGAGGGGTTTGAATAAAAACTGGTAGTAGATCATACCAAGCTTATTTTATTTATCTCAAATATATTTTTATTGGCAAATCCTAAATATACATTAGAACCAGGAAGAAGGGAGTAGACGTAGTGTGTTGAACTATTAATCGGAAGGTTTAATTGTGGACTGGGTCTCTAGAGTGAGCTGTCTATATCATGTCCAAATGGAGGGTGGCCAAATCTTCTGGTAAATGGGACATTCTCACCTGACGTCTTGGATGGCAATAATTTACTTAAGCTTGACATAAATAAATTATTATATTAAAGAAAAAACAAGTTTTTTGGCAAACCAAACTTTCATTAAAATACCACATAAGTAAGTAAGCAGTATAAGAAATATCCTGGTGTAATAATATATATATGAAACTTTTAACATATCATCACGGCCAAGAACCACTTCAGTCTATAGTGCCAGAAAAAATTTTGAGACAGATATAATCCGTATGATTCATATACAAAAAAAAAACGTGTGAGCTTTTCAAGAGAGAAAAATATAAAGTATATCCGAAAAGGTTTTAAATTGTATTTATTTATTAAATAAAACGAAATTAACCACAGAGGAATAAACGCACTTGCAAATTTGATGATAGTTGTCTTCATTCTCTCTTGTTAGTCAAGAAAAATCAATTTATATGGTGTAAAATTTTCTAAATATAAACTTACCTAATTAAATAAAATAAATAAACAAACTAAAATATGATGATTAGGAGACCCACTCACTTTAAGGCCGACGCACTATGCGGCCATAGCAGTGCGCACAGGAGAGAGTGAGCTAATACAGAGGCAGCTGTTAATAAGTCAGTCTCGTTTCCTTTTTAGTCAAAGAGTGTTAAATTTGTATACATGAATTGTTTAAAAAATGTTTTAGACAGCATTTTTTTTAAACAATTTTCCATGGGAGTAAAGAATATCCCCGGACACCCTCCCCGACTGGAGAGTAAAGAAGCATCCGTCTGTACTATGGCTCTGTACTATGTTGCGCATGCCCATGGATGCGGACAATTAAAAATCGTTATTCACCCTTAAGTTGATAATTTTTAGTTAACAATAAATATACAGTATGCTTCTCACGGGAAACGGATGATGCAATCAAAAATGCCACAGAAAAAAGTAGATATGTTTGGATATCTTTGAAGCGATATGTTTGGCTGACACTCGGCGAAATCGTGGGGTTCACAGATAACTCCTACTTTTAATACGCTTATAGTTTGTATATATGTATATGTATAGTCTTTATTCTTTATTTATATTATTTATAAATGTTATTAAAGCTCCTGCAAAACGAATTTCGATATCTACAAATTTAAAAGATATATGCCACTTTAAAATCATGTATTCTTAACCCCATTGTTATTTTTCAGACACCTCATAAACTGGAATTGCACGTCTTGCTATTGGAAATATTGCCCAGTCTGTAGATGTCGTATTTTTTTCTGAAAGTGCAAAAAAGTAATTTCTGAAATGATTTTGCCACAATTATGTTGGGGAATTGATAGTATGAATTTAAAATGCTTATTAATTTAGCAATAGAAACATTTTCTCACATTTCAGTCATTATGACTTCCAAAGTTTCACTTTTTTTTCGTAGTGGAGTTACGATACCGTGGATTTGTGGGAGCCTTCTTACTTTAACAATAATATCAACAGTTTCGTCATCTATTGGTCCCTTTCCTCATCTCCTTGCTGAGCGATAGTTCTTTTATGATTTTGTTATTGCTATTGAAGTCAATGTTTCTATAGTTGAATTACTAAACATTTTGAATTCATACAAGAGACTTCGTAAATCTTAATATGGGGTCTCCATTGTTTTGTCGTTTATTATTTTCTATAATAGACCTTTGTAATTGGCCAAGAAAAAAAATGTTGTAACCTTCCCTCAAAATTCGAGGTTTTACGTTTCAAGATACGTTGAATCCGAATATTGAATAAAAAAAAAATCCGTCCGTCCGCGGCTTTTATCCGAGACTACTGGACCGATTTTCTTGAGATAAGGCACCCAAGTCACAGGTCACCCCAGGATAATAAAGGAGATTTTATAAACCCATAACTCGGCCATTTAGAGGGGAATGTAAGATGTTTTGGAATCAATTATGATCAATCGAAAGTTGATGAAATTCTCAACAAAAGGAAAAACAATCACTTAAATCGGACCAGTATTAGCTGAGATATAGCGTAATGAACTTCGTTGCCTGATTCTCCGGCGCTGCTGGTCATCGTGTCCCTAGGCATCCTTATTTATCAATTGAGCTTCTGACTTCCTCGCATCTCTCTACTTGCAATTTATCCTTCCTTGGATTATTTCTGCACTTCCTTTAGCTTCTTGGTCTTTCCTTTTCTTTCCTCTGAAGTGCACATTCAATATTTCCTCTGTACTATTTTACCCTCTGATTACATGTCCCTACCATCTCAGTCTATTTGCATTAACACAGTTTCATCTTAACACTTCCAGTTCGCGGCACTCTCACGGCGATCATCTTGGGAAAAGCTTCAAATTTCTGTTCCTTTGGTGCCTACAGCTTAATTTCTTAGCTGAAGTTGGTAGTTATGTTTTATAAAGTATTCTGGACATGTTCCTTTTCGGAAACACTGCAAATGCTCATTTGAAAGATAATCTAACTATCTGAACTGTAAACCGAAGCAATATGGAAAGTCCTGTGAATAGACATACTAGATATTTTAAAGATATTACTATTTAGAAATAATAAATCATTGTGTAATAATTTGCAGCGTTTTTATAATCACCGTTATTACCATCGTCACCAAAATAATGCATATCATTTTTTTGTAATTTAAAACTGTTTCGAATTAATGTTCAGAATAACAATGAAGCTGCTTAAAATAATAATAGTTGTATAATGAACTTATACAGCTATAATTATGTACCTACACTTCAAGATGTATTAGTTTTATACATATCTATAAATAGCTCCAGCCAAGTCACTCGACCAACATCATTTTTAAAATAGCAAATCCATTACAAATAAGCATTCACATCTCATTGGGGTCAATATTTGCTGAATCTGTTGGTTCTTCAAGTCCTATAATCGACAACGTCTAAGTGAAATTATACTTATTTCTTTGACGAACGTAATTGTAAAGGAGGGAGCAAGGAGCAAAATATGATTATTTTTGTGATGAAAAGATTTGATTAAGCATAACTAAATAAGTAATAATGGCAAACAAATATAACACCAATAAGAATTACCGCCCATAAAGGCTTGGGTCCCTGGGCTATAGTCCATCTAGCACTGTGGTTAGGATGGCTCCGAGTCTTGGAGCAATTCTACGGTTATGATAAATAGCCGATGAACAAATTTCCATTATGTTTCACAAAATTCCAATAGAGCATTTAGTGTATTTGTGGGGTCGACTTAGACGATAGTTAAAAATCCTTCAGAGATGCAAAATATCTTTGTTTGACAAAATGTTTCCCAAGTAAATTCGCAAAACATGAATAGGAAACCCAAATGCATCGTCACCTACAAAGACGTAAGGAAGATTTGGGTTACCTGCGTATAGTCCTAATTATGTATAATAATCCTACAGAAGGAAATCGAAAAGTACCAATACAAGGAATCCCAACAGATAGCATAAGTAAGCTCTACTAAGTGCGTTAATCCAATTACTTAATGAACTGTCTAACTCAATCCGTCATAATGTCCGACTGACTTCTGATTCATTTAAAAGATAGAACATTTTTTTTTAAATTTAAATTTGTATTTTCGAGATTGCATAATTACTAATAGCTACAAAATGTTTTCAATGGTATTTACCCTTGTCAATTTTCTGCGTAGTAGGATTACTGAAACCTAATGGTCACCAATTCCATTTATTAGAGTTAAATTTTATTCGCTATTGCTACTATATTTGTTCCTATTAAAATATTTTTAAATTGTTGAAATAGGTATGGCGCATCGTAAAATTGGTATATATAACTTCCCTAATTTACACTGTTCCCGCTACAATTGTATTAATTGAAGAAATGACATTATCCACAATATTTAAGCAAAAAACTGTAAGAAACCATGGCATCCAGACCAATGAACGATTATCGCAAGACCAAGAAAGAATTGGAAGTCTGATTCGGATCATATGCTCTTCAATGGGCTACACAGTTCACCTATTTTGGATAGCAAAAGATTCTATTAATAATATTAGAGCTAATTTATTTTATCTAGAAATGTATTTTGTATATTTCATTACGAGGCACCCCTAATGTATTTTATCGTAAAACTAACTGACTTCGTCTAAGACACTTTTTTCACTCTGCTTACTCATTTTATTGTATTAAAAACTACTCCATTAGTTTCATGACAGGCTTGTACACAGCACTAAGATATAAAATTAATCAGTCACTACCGCTGAAACAAAAAGAATAGTCAATAGTAATTACATTGTAATAGTAAATCTAATTTGGAATTATATATCAAGGCGAACAGAATGTGTCACCGTGACAGTGTCACCTCACAAACCTTCAAAACAGAATAACATTTAAAATAGTTAAAAACAAAAAATTCTTTGGCTATTTCTTTGCAATAGAGATGTTCACATAATGATAACATTTGGGAAAATTTCATAGGACGGGTATGTCAACAAAATGATTGATGTGGTCAGAATTAACGGCAAACGAATGATTACAGATTACTCCTTGAAGAAAAGAACCTGTTGTCGAGCTATAAAACTGAATAAATAGATAAAAAATATAATAAACTTTATTATGAAATATAAAATTATAATAAAAAAAAAATTGAGTTGTAATGTTTTTGTTGCTTTTTACCCTAAATGCCACCATTATAAGACACCGGCAAGGAAATTCCGGGTTTAAAACGACCAGCTTCTAGCGGCGACTTCTCACGTTCGTTGCCTTTTCATACATATCTGGATGACGAGCCCCCAATGGAAGTATACAGTCGCCCAGGTTTGGATGATGTGGCGACGAGGGTATTGAATATGGAATATGAGTCCCTCGGTCGTAAAGCATTGTATCTAACTAAGATTATTTTTTTGAGTAATGTTTTGGCAACATAGAATTCCTTAAGGCTGATTTTGTAAGTTATTGAAAGAATCTATAGGCAATTTGCTATTTTTTAAGAATAATGTTGGTATTAATCTATGGTAAGTGACCGTTGGTTGAAGGTAAAACATGGTAGCTAACAAGCATTTTAACATTGTAAAATTTTTCAGTTTCATATATCAAATTTTTCATGTTATAACTGGTAAATGGTAACCCTTGTTTTACGGCCGAGTGCCTCATATGTATTATGGTATCATTCATATATGTACGATTTTTTTATCTCGTAGAATCCATAATATGGCGACAAACATGTTAAATATAGTAGACATTTTCTGGAATGAGCTAGGAAAATATTGTGAGGTTGGTTGCTCGTCTTGGTTCCTTAGGCGTCCACTAAATGCGTAAAATGTGCGATATTTAAAAAAAAAAATTGGTAACTTAAAAAGGCCCGAACTATTTTTGACTTTGACAGACCTTAGAAATAATTATAAGCACAAAAACATCAAGTACCTGTCGTTGCACATTTTATACATTTATACTGGACGTGAGGTTCACCTCTTCCTAGTACCAGTTACGATACGAAATTGTTATAGCGAGCTTTATCAAAGTTCTTCATGTAGTCATTCAACCAAGAGGAAAGAAAATCCCTTATTGAAAGTCATATACTTCAAAAATCTAGAGAGATACAAAGTATTTTTTAATTGCAAATTTAAATTCTCCCCTTTTTTCTTAATTAATTTACTTTCTTGATGTGAAACGTGACCGCTTGAGTTAAGGGTGTAGCCTAATATATATTTATATTTAATATATAATACAATACATATTGATATCCGAACGTGAAGTGGATGGAGGCTGATGCAGAAGATGCAAGAACCCCACTCAATGTTCGAAACTGCATGGCTGCGCAGGATGTAGCCAACTGGCGGCAGCTATTGGAGGCGGCCCAGACTTGGTGATGAGATGTTGCTGTTGCACCAATAATAATAATAATATAATGTATCTAATTGGTAACATGTCCAGATTTATTTAATTGAAAATAAGAGCATCAAGATGCGGCTACACCGAAACTGGACTTGACGATGAGCCCGTATTGGGTATTTAATAGGAGGCGGCGAAACAGAGTCCGGACTGGACTGGAGCGGACTTGAATGTCGCCTCCTCAAAACAAGATATGGGCTCGCTTCAGGTATCTAGTCAAGTCAAGTCCGGTTTCGGTATAGCCGCACCTTCATGGTGACGTGTATAGAGGTTATGGTACATTAAGACTAAGTAGGATATTTGGGGCAAGTTTCCTCTCACTGCAGCCAATAAATTGTACAGATAAACAAATAAACGGGACATTTATTAGAAGTCAAATAGGTGTGAATGAAGACCATGGGTCCAAGCCATAAACCAAGGTAAATTATTTGTATTTACTCATCTTGGCTATAAACTACATACATAGTTGTAAAAAGATATATTGCCATGGAACAACAAATAGGGAACGTGAGGAATAAAAAAAAAAAAATATGAGATATTAGGGCAAAGAATGCATCGGGCCCAGCCAGCTGCGCACATTCTGACATGCTTGGGTGAAATTTTTAACATTTTTTATGAGAAGTTCAACATTTCAATTACGATAAAATCACAATTGTTATCCCCCACTTAACTGACGGGTAATATCCGAAAGGAGGACCGACCAAAGATGGAATAACTGAGTTGTCAGCTATAAAACAGATCCAGACTTTGATGTTATTTATTTTACTATTAATTATGTACAAAAAATATAAATATTAATAAAAAGGAAATAAACATTTTAAACAGGTCTATAATTTCTAATGCTTCAAATTTCTATATTTTTGTTATGTTTTCTATATAAAATACGTGTTTATGTGAGCATGAATTACCTACTACTTGTCGACAAAAAATGGATCGATGGAGTGGATTAATCGAGATTGGAGCCCTTCAGTCCACTACGTCGTTCAATTTTTCCATTTGGAATGACGTCAGTGGCCGCCTTAAAAAATGCTTTCTTTGTAAGAATTCAATACTTGTTTTATCAATGTAACCTTAACATGAGCAATTACATGAAGAATTCCTGTCTGCTCAAGTTTTTAAACAGCAGCTAACTTAAGTATTCTATTAATCTGAAAGTATTTTCGCGAGTCAATAAAGACCATCCAAACAAACAAACATCTATTCGTAGATCTTTGTCCGATTAGCAAAAGCTTTAAGAATTGAAATGACACAGGACGCGGATGGACAAACAAACAAAAAATACCGTAAAGATGTTCAATGACAACGCTTCTATTTCAAAAGAAGTAGGCAAACAAAGAAGGTACTCACTCTCCGGAAGGAAAACAAATGTAAACCATATGCTTTTCTCTTGCCAGAACCTGTGTTAATATGGAAATACAGCCTTGCTGATTTGTAAACTGCCCGATTTTGAACATTGGCCAAATACCAAACAGATATAATTCTAACAATCTGGTCTAATAGGTCGAAATAAAAATTCTTAATAACACTATCCACAAAGATTATTAATGGTAAGCGATCAATTTCGACGAAATATAAAAAGAGATTATTTTGAGAAATTCTCAAAGTATGAGTACTACTCTAAATGTTTGTCGGGGCAAGGTATTTCTTTATCTTTCCCTTAGATCATTTCTTTATGTTAAAAGAAAAGAGTTACTCAGTTGAAAGCAAGGCGGTGCCAGAAAGAGTAAAAAAATAGCATCATTAAAAAAACAACATGATAATAATAGTTATTAATAAATAGTTTATAGCAAGATTATTTTTGTAAGATTTCTCAAGCCAAAAGTTTCAAATCAAACTTAATAAGTAATATATAATATTTTTACCAATGTTATCCAAATTTTATATCTGTTAAATGTTGAATGTTAAAATCCTGGGCATCATACCTCTGTGTACGAGTTGGGTAGGTACTTTATATCTTTGAGGAAGCAATATATATATATATATATATATATATATATATATATATATATATATATATATATATATATATATATATGCACACATGATTGTAAGTGTTAAAATTGAATGTAAAATATTAGTTATTCTCCCCATTGGTGAGATGAACAAATCTGCAGCAGGAGAATTAGATATAAGTTAAGTGTTTTTTTTCCGCTTAAAATGTTGAAGCTGTCGATTTCCAATGCTTTATCTAGTGATTGACAGTTCTAATGTTGTGACGGAACACGAAGAAATCTCTTGGGAGCATGTTACTGAGATAAAAAAAAATAATAACGTAATGAGACCTCCAGAAACAAGAGTATTTGTGCCAATAGATGGATGTCGCGTCGCCGTGTCGTTTTTGAGATACTGCAATGATCGGAAACTAGTAACCAAATTCAGGATCACTTTTTGAGCCATCGATTAAGCGTACAAGGAAGTCAGGTGTTGTCCATATCAGACATTTTTCTTCCATATAATTCCACTATATTTATTCTGTTCATTTCTATTAATCTCGTATTTTGTCTTTCTCAGACCTAATAAAGGCCTGGCAACTTATGTCGAAACTGATTAAACTGATATTTCATTAGTATGTGTTTTATTTCTGATAACAATTCCTTTATAACATGTTTTTGTATTGGATATATAAAATGTATACACAAAATAAATTAATTTCAAGGCCAGCGTTTTGGGCACGGGTATTGGTTCGGTTTAGAAACGGTTCCGGTTCGAATCCGGCCTGGGAGCGTTTAGTTTTATTTCATAGCTGATTATTTTGCTTAAATGTATTAGCAATCAACTGTTTTCCTTTTAGTTTTTATTCTCAGATTATTTTTGTGCTATTATCATTATTTTTGTAAGTAATGATCATTTCCGTTACACGTTTTAGGCCGCAGATCTGTGAAGACGACGGCATAGAGATGAATTTATTGTCTTTCTAGACAGCGGTCACATGTTATAACACACTTGGAGTGATGGATTAACGGAGCAGAGTGATGAATTTCTGGAATGATGTAAGTCCGTTCAACATCTCCAGTGATTTGGCTTAGATTGATCTAATTTCAACTGTTGGCAGCTGTCTGCTTTAATAGTGAGTAATGTTGAAGTGGTTTATGCAGCAAAAACCATACTTTATTTATAATATTCCAAAACAACCAAATTTGGCAAAGTTAGGTATCTTTAATCATTTGTGAGGCGTTTCTACTGCAACGCTTTAGTGTTTTATCGTTTGTTTTTCACAATTACGGGTCAAATTTAGTTACCAGGTTCAAGTTTAGTCCAAGTAACAGCCATATGCCCTTACTTGGGATCCCTGCCAAGGATGACCTGCCAAATCCATTTTGGTGAACCAATATCGTCTACAATTTTTTTTAGAGACCAAACGAGGAGTGACTTAGCAGAAAATTATTCGACTCTGTAGCTTCTCGTTGGAATGTAAAACTGCATAACATTTGTTAATAATACCGATTGGACATATAAGAATTTTTGTTTTTTAAAGTGTTCCATTTTCTTCGCTCCCGCCAATAAATAAAAACAAAGAGATGAAAATAATAATTACCTCATTCTTCTATCATTATGAAGTAAAAATAAGACGGGTTTCGCTTGTTGAGATCTACGGTAGAAACTCCACTGATGAACTAGTAATCCTGAAGATCATCTTCAGCAGTCAGATGCAGTGGCGTGTTCAGTTCAAACCAGAAGAGACGCCATATATCAAATTTAATTTTTTTTATATGGAGAGGAAGGAGGTCCAATTTGCCATTCAGTAATTTAAAGTAAAATTAAAAAAAAAATTATTAAACAAAATTCTTAGACAATAATTTGCGAGGATTAGCAGCGAAATTTTAAAAAAGTTCCACATTGGTAGGGAAATCAGCTGCCCCACATTGCCCCTTCCCTCTGGTTAAGCCCTTGATCAGATATGAACAACTAAAATACGTGAAAGCAGTTGAGGTAATGTAGCATAATTAATTTAATTCAAATTCAAGGGATAGTTTTTAAATAACTGATGGATATCCAAGTCATAAAAAAGTTTGTAGAAGGGTGCTCCATGACACCCAGCCCAAAGAAGAGATAACAAATGAAATGTGTACCGTAAAATTTAGCAATTATGAACTACGGCAAAAAGAAAATTTAGGTGGGTATTAATAGTATTATTATTAAATCTTAATATCAAAGATAGCAATTTCATAATATTTTTCCTGACAATTACAGGTTGCTGATTGAATAATTATTATGAAATAAAAAATAAAGATGTTATATCCCAACAACATACGAAGTCTTTCGAGTTAAATATTCGGCAAAGGACCAGGCTTAATCTAGAGTCGATTTGGTAGAGCAGAAATAAATTTCCTGCCTTAGCCGAGATCGAACCTGGACTTGCAAGTGAAGATGTTAGTGTCTTCCCCAATAAGATGCCTCCAATTCCATTCCTACTCTTTTTTTTTTTTAGATTTAGATTAATAAGAAGAAAAAATTGCTATTTATAAGTCACGACAAAACACGTTAAAAGATTTGTAGTGGCCTACAAGGTGGAAAGTAAAGATGCTCTCACTCAATTATGATTCATGTCCTCAGGCGTACTTGAACAATGTGCCAGTCTCTACGTCTGAGGAAGTGGGATATTTGGGGCTTCATCTGGACAAGAGACTATCATCAGCATCCACACATACTGAACAAACGATTTAGACTATTATCCAGGCTACTTAACGGACATACAATTTATAAAGTACTAACAAAACCTTTATGGACATACGGGATTGAGCTATGGGACTCCCGCCAAGACTTCAAACATCCAAATAATTCTGTCGTTCCAGTTAAAAGCACTAAGAAAAATAGTGGACGCGCCATTCTGCGTGACAAATGGCTGCATAAGGACTTGGGCATCGTAACAGTTTCAGATACTGCCACAGATACAACAAAAATTTCCACAACAGACTGAATTACAACATGAACCCCTTAGCACAGTGTTTACCAAACACATACCTATGGTATACATGCGTACGCGTATCCCTTACTCTGAGGGTTCAGAGGGAAGAAAACTGTTTGGTTGGGAGGATAAGCATAAAAAAAATAAGAGGAGGAAAAACATAAAAAAATAATAAAATAAAATAAAAAGTTCGATACTTTTTAGTATAATGTATGTGTCGTATTCATATCTATGTGAAGTTGCTTTTTCAGCATTTGCAGAAAGACATTCATTCCAAAAAAATGAACACCTTTTTGGTGTGGAACCGCATCTCATATTAAAATTAACAACCAGAGAACCGAATTATGATGATCAGACGTCTCAAAATAAACTATTTCATTCTTCTCATTGATCCGAATAAATGTACTAATTATACAACTTTTATTTATGTTTTATAGTGAATTAATACTATTTTTCGTTTTTTTTTTTTTTTTCTGAAATATACTCAGTATTAAGAAAATTATAGAAGGGGTACACAGATGTCGAAAGTTTAGGAAACGTTGGCCATTATAAACCGGGTGAGCCAAAATTTGCTTATTGTGAAAATGTTTTGCGGATAGCAAATTAATGTATTGCCACAAAATATTTTGTGTACCTAAATAAATAAAAAAGTATATCAATCATTGTATCTTTTTGAAATCGTGATTTCAAAAAAGAAATACATTGGCCCTAACTACTGGGGTATATATTTAGTTCGTTCATGTTATAAAGCTGTTCAAAACGGTTTAGTTATATTAATATGATAAAATTTTGCACACCGGCTTCGGAATAATCTGTCTTAAAGTAATATGTATTTGGAAAATGAACAGTGTCCACTTTCTTTTACTAATCGTCAATCAGTTATGAAAGCAAAGCCTCGTTGGCATAATGGTAGAATTGGCGATGAAAGAAATCGATATAATCCCAATTTACTATTTAATCGATCTACGGTTGAACATAAACGATTGTTCAAATACGTTCAATAAAATTGTAAAAACCTTAAAAACGAATGAAATTCGAAAGCAGGCAGCTATTGGACGGTGTCAGAGCCTATTCATAGAGCCTAGGTACACGGCCAAGGTTCAGTCCATTCAAGGTTCTATATTAAGGTTATAAACAGATTAAAGCATCATCAACGGGGCAAAGCTACGCCACAGTGCTGTGGATTAACGAATAAAACGAAAGTATGTAAATCGGGGAAAAAAATGAATAATAACGTAATTAACATAATAAAAAGTTACGAATAAAAAGGATATTACTGCATTAATTCTCTCAAGATCAGTCGTTCTCGTTTTATGCAGATGCATTGGGTACGTAGTTCCATCTCAGATAAAATGAAAATTTACTGTTTGTACTTTGAAATGCGGTAAAAAAGGAAAAAATACTTCAACTTCATTATTTTTTCTGGTTACATACGAGACTAATTGAAGTTACTTGATACTGGGCCTAGTAACTCAATTTCTGATATTTGATAAATATTGTAGTAGAAATTTTTGTTTTAAATTTTGGCGTGTCCAGAACTTTCAACTTCCATAAGAATTGTTAGCATTTTTAAATTGTTTACTCGGAGCTGCTTTTTTTTATCATTTTTGTATATGAATATATATATTTTATTTTATTTTAGTTCAATTATTCCAATGTTAGCTCAAAATTGTACTTGGCATTGAGATGTTAGGACTATCAAGAATTTTGTTGTATCCGGGAATTTATCGAATGATTCAATTGGCGTACGCATCAGGACTAGAGGAAAACAGATCATAAGCTGCAAACAGGACAGGGGAACACTAGGGTTCTGACAAATCCCTAGGCTCCCAAATCATGGTGTATCCCTTAATCCTAAAAAAATCTCTTTATATTTTCATCCCTACCTGTCCAATAAGCTGCGGAAGCATGGAAACAAAATGACATGAGAAGCATGAAGAAGAACACTACCAAGCGGCACCTCTTCCGTGGCTTGATTTAATGCCTTATGATAAGATCCCTCATCCAAGTTTTTTTAGTCTCCTCCTTGTGATCACAGACATGAGTCGTGGTCATTCGTTAAATATAACTAATAAGTGGGTTTTGATGTCCGATTAGTTTTTCATAAAAACGTTTGCAGTAAGTTCGTATGTGTTCATCCACCGTTGGAATTTGTAAGTCGGTATGAAGAGTTGTGTTATTAACGTACCGTGGTGCTTTGGAGATAAGTCTTAGTGTCTTTGAGTAAAGAGTTTGTAATCGTTTTATGTGAGTGGGTATAGCGATATCGTAAATTTGTAATATTCAAACTACTTTTAGTAAGTACTTACTTTTTTCTTGTTTGTAACTTTTTTTTCTTTTTTTAAGCTTCTTCTGAATAATGAGCACATTAAGTTGAGATTCAGGTTTAGTGACTCCCGTTTTTCTTAATATGAGGACCCCATATTCATTCTCCTTTCATTTTCATTATTAGTGAGGTATTATTAGCATTCTGCATAGAGATGGATTGGATTAATACTCTGTCACAGATGGTCTATAAGTGTGAATGACTTAAATTATCTGATAATATCATGGACAACTTGGTTCATTTTTATAGACCAATTGTTTCGGTTATACACAGTAATGTACACTAAAAACTCCACAAAAACCCTCAGTGAAGACTTGAAAGAAGGACCTGGATTAAGGAAGAAGATTGTCCGTTGACAATAGGCTATCATGCTCAGAAGGACGAATCAAAAAAAGTCTACAAATGATTTTTTTTGGGGGGTCTTCTTGCAAGTGGGACCAGAGTGTGGTTCATTCTAATATTCCAAATAAATTATTTGAAACTATAAAATTTGCATAAAATTTGTTTGTAAAAAAAAAATCCTAGGTATAAATTACTTTCAATTAACTAAAAATATATATATCCCTGTTTTTTTCACTTTTAGGGCATGAATCAATAACAATCAAGTCTCGAAACGTCGCCAGAATAATTGTAATTATTGACTGAACCTCCAGACCCTAAAAAAACTTAAATTATTATTATATATATATATATATATATATATATATATATATATATATATATATATATATATATATATATATATAGAGAGAGAGAGAGAGAGAGAGAGAGAGAGAGAGAAACAACCGTGTAATGGTAGCTTAAAAAATATGAGATAACTCCCATACTTTGATAGATTTTTTTTTAAACAATCTGTAAAAAAAGAACGATTTTTGCGTGCAATTTTTGCAATGTTTCTACTATCAATTAAATTGATTAATTTTTCTAAAACAATTCATAATGTTAAATCGATATCTTTACAAACACTTAAAAAAATAAATAAAGGGAAAGAAGCACAATTCATAAGTATCTATTGGTACTTGATCTAAACAAAAAATTAACTCTAACAAACTCCTGTTATGTGTGAAACATTTTTTTAAAGATACAGTTAATCACAGAGTTTGAGCAGACGGCTTTTTCTCAAATGAATCTCTGACGCAAAGGATTCATTTCGAGAAGGCATCATTCACCTGGCACATGATTTCTGAGTTACAATAGACAAGGATAAAAATACTTTCTCGCGAGGTGTAAGACGAACCCCTATCGAAGCAAAACAACTTTTTGAGTATCAAGGCTGCCAAAAAGGTGAACCAGCATCACTTTCGGGGCCTGTAATCTTCTTTCGATTTCCATAAAAAACGATAAACATGTCCCTAGGTGGTGATCTAATGTATTATAAATCAACGTGATGTTGGTGTGATTTCGATCCAGAGCTCAATGTTTTGTAATATTATGAAACCATGTCATCTTCAAAAAACTTGAAATTTTACACTTTCCTAGAGGTGGCAAACTGTTCAATTTAGTTTTAATTCAATTTAAAAAAAACAGGATTTCTTCCAATTGCGCAAAATATGCAAGCCGTTCCATAACTTATTTTCCTAAAATCTCAGCTTATACAATTTTATGGATCAAATCCAACATGAAAAACTTTTAATGATGGAGATATTGTTGATTGTAGATAAAATCAAGGGTGAGATTGAAGAAGGTGTGGTTAGAAAAGAAACACACTGTTTTAATGTTTGCAGTGTTAAGCAAAAAGAAGATACAAGAATTATGGAAAATATAAGAATAAATATAACACTAATACCTGAATTAGCATGGAAAATTGTATTTTATATGCTAAAAATTTAGAAGTTATTTTTTGTATTCTGATCACACACTCAACCATCTTTTCCTTGAAAAACATTTAAATCAATATGAAACATAGTACAATCAATGTTATCGTGATTCTCATAAAAAAAAAAAAAAACCGATTATTTTGATTATTTCAATCAAGAAAAAAAAACATTGAAATTTTAATGAAAAAATTCATTGTTGTTCATTTTTCTTTTTAATGTAGATATGTTTTTCAATACATCTTCAGTTTTTTTTTCTCGAGAGAAATCGACAAAAGATTTATTTTTAATTTTTTTTTCTGGATTCGATGAAGATTCACAGTGTCATTTTTTTTATCATACAAGGATATTATGTCATTAAATTTGGTTAAAACATGTTAAAATAGTCGCAAATAATTAATGTTTTTTTTTTTTTAATTTATAACTAATAACACGTAGAAAGATATTTTTTTTTAACTTTCTTGAAACATCAAAAGTAAGACACATCAAAAATCTGCCGTAATAAGCCTAAAAGGCGTATATCAAAAACCTGTATTAAATACTGAGATGCTGGTAATTTCCTCAGGATTTTAATAGTATTTCAAGAAACTTCTCATTTCTTAAGTTATTTTCGGCTTTTTGTAAATAAGATACAACCTTCTTGCTTAGGAATAAAGCCAGGTAACTAACAATATTACTAATCAGGAAAAACGTAACAATTAAAATAAAGAAAGAGATAAGAAAGCATTTTAGTCTTAGGAGGAAGAAATCAATATGTGTGCTTTAGTTGAAGCCAAAATATATCGACGTCATTTTTTGAAAAAGGCGTAAAACTTTACAGGAAACACATGAAACGATTTTTCCCAAATAACAATATATTTTTATTTTATTCTTTTTCGTATTGAGTAGGAGTTTATTAACCAGGCAAAACCATAATAATTACAATATATTTTAAACGATTCTAGCTCTGGTTAAGGCCAGAGTGATGACTGTAGTATTTGGTGCTAACGTCATCAATATTTGATTTTTAGACCATTTCCAATTTTTTTTTCTAGATATATCTTGAGCAGGAATCGATACAGGTGGTGTTTACGTCCTAAAATCAATTGAAACCTAAATTTCGAATTTTTGGCGCTTGAGCCTTTTTCAAAAAACGATATATATATATATATATGAAATGAAATGAAAATAGCCTTTATTTATTCATAAATAAAATTACTATAAAACATAAATTTATAAACAACATTACAACAATTCTTTATGTTATATATACATATTTATACACACATTTTTTTTGTTTTCCTTTTTTCTTGCATAAGCCTTCCTTTGGTCTTAACACTTCTCTGGGTGACTAGCCCTACGGAAGAGGGATTTCTAAGGCCCAACCATTTTTTCTTCCACACATCTCTATCCTCTCGTAAGCTCTCCACCAGAGGGGTCCTGCCAAAGCCCTAAATGGATCTCTCCATCTCTTCAATTGTCTACCTCTCATCCTCTTTTGGTCATATGGTGTCCATTCCGTGACTATTTTTGACCATCTTTTGTCATTGCACCGCAGGAGATGTCCAGCCCATTTCCATTTGCTTTTTCTCATCTGCAAAAGTGTCTTTTAGCCCTGTTTCTTTTTTTAACTTTACCTGTCTGATTTTGTCCCTCTTCTTCACTTTCATTATACTTCTCTCGATACTCTTCTGCTATACCTTGATCTTCTTCTCTTGGGCTTTTGGGCTTCTCTTTGACTATGCTTGGGCGCCATAGGTCACCGCTTTTGACATCTGTCGACTTATTATTCAATAGGTTTCCTTTCATTATGTACTTCAGAGACCAGAACTTGTTCCAAACAAATGCTATTGTCCTCTGAACTTCTTTTGTTGCTCTATCTGTAAAGGAAATTAACTGGCCCGAGTAAACATATTCCTCCAAGTATTCCAGGGTGAATTCGTTCATTTCTATTTCTTCCCTTGAACTATTGGTCATTAGTTTGGTCTTGTTATAATTTGGGTATAGACCAATTTATTCGCAGAGATTTAGAAGCTGTTTAAGCATTTCTCGTATTTGGTGGGTGTCATTGGCAAAAATTACGATCATTTACTTTTACTCCTGTTTTTTTCCCATCCAAGAGACCAGAACATCATCTCCAACACCAGAATAAACAACAAGGGAGATAACGGATCCCACTGCCTAACACCCTTCTCGACACTGAAGATTTGACCCTCCTTTCCTGTCATGGCATATACTGACATATCTATGTAGAGCTCTGCAATAATTCTCAAGTATTTCTCTTCGATTCCTATGATTCTTAAAGCTTTAAGAACGCCAGTATGTAGGAATCTGTCGAATGCCTTTTTAAAATCGAGAAAACAGAAATACAGAGAGAAGTCATATTCTTAAGCTTTCTCAATCATTTGATTTACTGTGTGAATTTGATCCACAGTTGAAAAGCCTGTCCTAAATCCTGATTGTTCTTCCGTTATACATTCCATGATTCTCTTAGTGAGATGTTGTTTGATGACACTGGTAAAAAGCTTTGTCATGGTAGAACAAAGAGAAATAGGTCGATAGTTCTCCATATCATGTTTATTTCCTCTTTTGTGAAGTAGAATTATTTTTGCAGTTTTACAGTGTTCTGGAATTTCTTCCTTTTCAACAATTAAGTTAAATAATTCTGCGACTTTCCTAATGAGAATTTCCTCTCCTGCTTTCGAAATTTCGTTCCTTAAGTCATCCGGCCCAGGACTTTTTTCAGACATCAAATTTTTTACAATAATGGCAACTTCCTGTTCCATTATTGGTGGTGTTTATTCTACAATTTTGACTTCATCTGGTTCTCTATTTTTTCCCAAGATTTTCTGATTGCATTGATAAAGTTCTCTGAAGTATTTCGTTGCTATTCTTTTTATATTTTTCCTATCCGTCATAATTTCTTTCTTCCTGTTTTCAAGAGCAACCGTCCATTGCCTAACTTTGGACGATTCTATTTATTATATAAATAGAATTAATTTATATAAATAATTTATTATATAAATAGAATTATATACATAGAATAAATTCTATTTGTAGAATTTATATATAGAATAAATTCTATTTATTATATAAAATATTTTTATATAATTTTTATTTATTCTGTTAATATGGTGCGAACGGATATTCACAGCCCTAATACCTATTGCTCTTGAGTGTGGCAGCTTATATTGTTTTCAATAAAAAACAGTTAGTATATATGTGTTTATATATATATACACACACACATATCTGTGAAGGCATATTTTAATAGTTTTAGATACTTGTGTTTCATTTTCACCGTCCCTTTGATACCTCCTAATATAAAATCTCTTATCATTATAATCGATAAAGAAATACTATCAGCAAGATAATTAGAAATTAATAAGATGCTTTCAAAAAAATGGGAGTTAAACTTATAAGCTTATATTTTGACAATTAAAAGCTTAATGCTAATTGCATTTTATCAATTCAGCTAGTGTTGATTAAATGGCGCTTACTCTTAAAATTTAAAAAAAATGTTAATTATAGATTTATCTGGATTTTTTTTTGTTTCTGATTTATCCATTTATTTCCTGGTATCACAGATGTATAAACCGTGGCTAGTAAAGATTTTCATACTTGATTGGCTTGCGCATATTTGTCTCTGTTTGAGTCCGATCTGCTCTACTCTCGTTTTTGGGTACAAATCAAAGGAAGCTGAGGGTCACATAAGCACTAGTGTTGCATCCGGAAATTTTTGTATTTACGTCAATTATATATTCATATATTTTTATTTCATATTTTGAATTTTTCCTTTTTAAAATAAAAATAGTTTAAGCCAAAATTAATAGCCGCCATGCCACTTTACTAATAGCTTGTTCGTTTGCCAAGCTTTTGTAACCCGCGTTTACTGGTTTGCCGTTGTTCGGCGAACCTTTAATTGCGCCAATCTGCAAGTCCAAACGTGGCAAACGCTGTCAACCAATAAAATATGGTCCAAATACTGCGCAAACCACACCAAATACCCCATTTACATGTTGTAACATTAGGACACTTGTCATTGTTTGGCGAACTTATAAACGCACCTTAAGCATCGGTTGCGTCAAGGTTAAAGTTATAGATTAAAATAATTCATATTAGTTAAAAACCAAATTTATTTCACGTTTTTGAGGGAAGGAGGAGAGAGGGTTATATCTGTTCACGTATGATTTTTTTTCTGGTGCTGGGGCATCTATACAAAATAAGACGTACTAAACAAAGATATGATTAGGCACTTGCTGTAATCGTATAACGATATTGTATTAACATTGTTAATTTAACAGGTTATAGTGTGATGTGTGTGAAAGCAGCTTTTAATTAATATATGTTCTTTATTTTATTTTTATATATGTATGATCTATATTTTAGGATTTTTAATTACGCTGTGGAATTTAAGAAACTAATTTATTTAGGCGATTTCGCCGCATAAATAAAGCGTTTCTAGATATCTTAAGTTGACTTAATTATAGAACTTTGCGCTATTGGTTAGCGTTATATAAATGAGTCTTCAAAGAGTATCGAATAAATTTGCAAAATATAAATATGCTTACCATTTACTTCTCCGTTAAAGTTAAAAAAAATCTAAAAGATCTATGTATATATAATGTGGAAATTATGGCACATTTTCGGCGAACAAAACTTGATGGCTGCGCCCAATTCAGCATAAGATAAACTCAAAATCATACTTTTTCACAAATCAAAATGTTTTATAATTATTACACGATACAATATTCTGCGTAGAGTTTTAATTTTATTTATTCAGCCAAATTATTGGCGTCTGTGTGAGTTACGCTCACATGGTTACCAATTTTTATTTCCTTATTTTAATCCTGCGCAATGCTCTCAAAAAGTCACTTAGATTTGCCAGTAAACCAACTATGCGTTTAGCGTTGTTTTTTTAATAATAAAAATGTCTGATTCCAGTATGAGGCTTTCTTTGTGCGTTCATTCATGGAGGGAACATTTTAGGTTATGTGGGGGGAGATGATCATATACATAAACTATAATAGTGACAGATGAGATAAATATTAATAAAATATTTGTTAATAATATTTTTTTAATGAAAATATTGCAACTGCTTTTCAGACAAATAGCCTGAGATAGCAACCGATGCCCATCTCCGCGAATGATTCAATTATTAATGTATGATCACCCACGGTTGTTAACACATGTGATAACTTGCTGTAAATGAGAGTAATAAGGTAGTTGTGTTATTGACACACATGTATATGTATACTGGGTGAAAACTTTTTCATATATACCTAGAGAACCTGCACAGAGGTAAATATCTCTTAATTTGGTATCTATGAACTTGTCGTTAATTAATCGTTATATGAGGCAGTTGCAATGAATGAAGCGTTTATCCAAAATTATATATAAAAAGAACCCAGTTTCACATCCCTTTGTTGTTTAAATTTGATAGAAGTCCATGGTATAACTATAAATTCAATGTTTTTAATTTATTGGGCAGATTTGTGAGGTTTTGAAGAGAATAATTTCTTCTTAGTAAGATAAATATCTGGGCGTTCTGGTATAAACAATAAATTACGTATTCATTATTTATCTTAGTAAGATAAATATCTGGGAGTTCTGGTATAAACAATAAATTACGTATTCATTGTTATAACTGCTAAAAATAACGTATGCTTATTTTTTTCAAACAGGTTATACAAATAAAAAGATATATTTTAATAGTGCCCACACTGGACTATTCCTTATGCTACCATCATTCTGAACAGCTCATATATATATAAATTGCTTTCTTTTTAATACACAAGCATTGTTATTCAGCGACAATGTAATAATTTAATTTTAATAACTTTCAAAAACATTAAGGTTTCGTTAATACCAGCAGCATTTCTCCAACTAAAATGGGAATCAGGAGAAGTCTTCGCCTTCAATCAAGGAACGGAGGGATTAACGAAAACGCAAAGCATATAGCTAAAAAAAATAAGTTACCAAGGAAACGCAAGGTATGAATGAACTTATTTTTTTATAACTTTTTATTAGAATAATACATATCTAATATATACGTTTAGAGATATAATTGTTAATTACGGAATTTGTTTTAAAGATAAGTAATCCATTAAGATTAATTATTAAACAAAATTTTATATTCGAAAAAATTAAATAAACACTTACCTAATTTTTACCTTTGTAACAGGTGAAATGAAATAAACATCTTAAATTGTTGTTGTGATATTAGTAAAAAGAGAGATGCTTATATTTGTGGGTATTCGTTCATTTTCTTGAGCTTAGACAATAATAAAATCTTTCTTGAATTTCCAATATGTTGATTTCCAAAAATTTTGTATGTGCCGTGTAACAGAGACTATAGATTTTTCCAAAACCAATAAACATCTTTATAATGACTTTTACGTAATTACAGTAAAAAGGGTCGTTTGAAATTTGATATAAGGGTGTTCAAAAGTGCGTTGCTCAAAATAAAGATACAATTTGAAACATTTTTAAATAACCTATATATGAAGCTCAATTTAAAAAATAAATAAATTTAACATTATTAAATAGAACATACGTTAATTTATCATCATTTTGTGTACATGAAGCCTAACAAAATTTATTTTATAGGAAACCGTTCTAATAAGAAAGAATTCGTCAGATTTTAACGGAAGCTTTTACGCCGAGTGGATTCAGTTTCCATTGTTAGAAATAATCTGGTTTTTGATAAGATACTATAAATTTTAATGACAGTAAATATTCAACATTACACAAGAACTACTAGCAGCTTCTTATTATGAGTTTATAACAAATATTGAGTAATAAAAACATTGGAAGCTCTTAAGAGCGATGTTAGGGGATGGAATTTGGGGATAGACTCTCATGATCTGATTGAATCGGCTCTTTTTTTATTGTGTGAGTGATTAGAGACTCGGGGAAAAGAAAACACAAGTTCAATGAATTGTACATTAATGAGTCACGGAAAAGAGCTAGCTTTTTTTTCCCCCAACTATGCGCTTCTTAGAAAATACTTTCAAAGAAATAAAATCAGATCAGAGATGCCTGTATTTGGCAAGAATGAACAGACTAAATAACCGTTTAAATATTAATGATTATTATTTATTGGAGATCAGGCTTATTTGGTCAATATGAAAATAAAACATTTTTATTTTTATTTTTTCCCTCTCTATCTGGCGTAAGTAGTAAGGTCCATAAGTTTCCGGCCTGCCCTCGTTCTCCTACTTCAAGGAGGCTGAGACTTGCCCGCCGTGCTTGTCTATGCCTGCACTCTCCATACCCATCATTTCACTTCCTCACTTCCTCATTCCTGTCAGTTCGTATCTAACCTTGAAGGAATCTGTGCGTTTTAACAATGCTCAAAATCGAACACCGTGCGGTTATTAAATTCTTTTGTAAAGAAGGCTTTACTCCTGCGCAAATTAAACAGCGCTTGGATGGTGTGTGTGGTTAGTCCTTCCACTCGTATTCCACTGTAAAATAATAGGCAAAATTATTTAAGTTATGGAAAGTCTGGATGACGATTCGCGTCCTGGTCCTTCATTGGAAGCCTGTCAGTTCTGAAGCACCCAACTCGTGGAAGCTGAATTTCTGTCTGATCGGAGGCTAAAGACCAAAGAAATAGCAGCAACGTTGGGGCTTTCAAAAACAAGTGCTCTGAGATTCATTAAAGAACATTTGCATATGCGCAAGATGAGTGCAAGATGGGTGCCAAAAATGCTTTCGTCTTCTCAAAAAGAAGAACGTGTTCGCTGCTGCAATGAATTTTTACGACCCACAAATTTCTTGGATTCAATTGTAACTGGGAATGAGACAATGGTTCTATAATATAACCCACTCAGCAAAGGATTCCATGGAATGGAGAATGCCAGGAGAAACACCTCCGCTAAAGGCAAAAGGCAAAGTCGCCAAAAAAGATAATGACCACCATTTTTTGGTATTATAGAGGAATACTGCTGATTGATTTTAAGGAAAGGAACGTCACAGTGAAAACCGAGTATAATGCAGCAGCCCTATTTCACCGCTTACGAGAAGCCATCAAAGAGAAAAGGCGGAAGAAGTTGAGCAGAGGTGTTCGGCTTCTTCACGACAAGGCCGCTGTGAAGGACTGCGGATTCCAAGAAGCCACCCATCCACCCTACAGCCCAGATTTGGCCCCTTCTACCTTTCCTCAAAGTAAAAATCTGACCTCCGTGAGAGGAGATTTAACACCGACGAAAAGAGGTCCAAGCAGCGGTGGAAGAACGTTTTTCTAACAAAGAAACAATTATTTTTTTCATGGTATAGAAATGTTGCCTAAGCGTTGTCTTAAGTGACTTCAATATTGGGAACAATAAGTTCTAATTTTATAATCTTACTATGGTGCAGCCCTTGGCGCGGTTGCCCACCTAATATAAAATCCCAAGTTTATATAGTTTTCTTTTTAATATCAACGTTTCAGTTCACAAACGTCAACAGTCACATTAAATAAAACAATTGATCTCCAGCAAAAAGTAAACATTATAAACCTACAAAGTCACCCAGCCGTAACTTCTAATTCATCTGTTTAATTTTAAATGTGTTTTTAAAATTATCCGTCAAAGGTAAGTTAAAAATTAAAGGTCACCTCAAAAAATTGCATTAAGATTTTAACGATTTAGTGTAGTTTTCAAATTTCTTGCTTAGCAGCCAAGCGGCTAGAGCTGTGGTTCTCCAATCTTTTTTCTCCGTTGGCACGCCGAAATTACTGAGCGAAATTCTCGGCACCCTTTTATTATTATTGTCTATTATTTATTCTTCTGTAAATTCTGGAAAGTACTATTTATTTAAAAAATGTTTTACAATCCTGCAGGTATTAAGCAGGGCTGCTTTTCGAGCTACTTTCAAGCTTGGCCAAGGCCAAGTGCGGTTGTACCTTCTCTAGTGCTTTTCAATATGAGACAATTTGAAGAAATAATTATAGGAGTTATTAATACTATATTAAGGCGATAAAGTGTTTTTAGCTTTAAGGCAAGCTCCTGTTGCTTCGGTCCTTGTTGTTAGCAAGTTGGAACAGCTATAGTAGGTATATTATTCTTGCCATTTTATCTTTTTTAGTATACAACGAACATATCAGGTCAGTTATGCATTACCTTGTTGTGGTCCGTAATAATTTTCTCATCCCAGCAAACTTTTATATTTTCATTTTTTACGAGTTTTTTCAGGAGTATAACGATAGTATGCGGCCACATTATTTTCCAGTAACCTCAATTTCCTGAATATATTTTTACCACGTTGTTGTGCCTTATCAAACCCAGCAATGGTTTCACATCCATTTGTTACATGCCAAATAGATTCGTGAGACTTCAAGCAGAGGCGGCATTTACATGTTGTTAGGACTTCGCTGTATTGCGATGTAAAACTGTTTCACCAAATATTTTACCAGTATTTAACCAATCGTACAGTTTTTAAATGATCCTCACTTCTTACTTCTTTCAGTGTCAGATATCTGAGATTGAGGGGCGTGTAATCCTCAGTAATCCATCTACCTCATCATAGCGATGATTATAGAAGAACTTGCCATAAAATACTCCTTCATAGATTTTTCTTGCTTTCGACATGGCTATTCAATAGAGATAAGACCACGACCTTCCTAGGCAAATAATGTCGAGTCATAGATGCCTCTTGGGGATGAACTATACTATACTATACTATGCATAATATATTACATACAACTCTAGTATACTACATAGTATACTATACTTGTACTAGTCATGATTGTGCGCACCAAGCGTTTTCATGTCAACATTTCAATCATGACAACATTTCTTGATGTTCGGTAGTTGGCCTGCTTATTATATAAAAACTATACGCTACCCATGGGATCGCTCATGGTATGGTTTTTATTTTAAGATGGATACTTGAAACTTCTAATGACTACTCAGAATCTGTTGCAGCCTTTTCTTCAACTTAAAAGTTATTTCGCTGAGCATCTCATTCCTGGCTATCTTAATAACTTGTTTTACACTCGATTATTTGCAAAATTAACCTTGATTTTTAAAAAAAATTCCTTGAGATTGATCTCTAATAGTAGCTCCTGAATTAGGTCGCAAAGTACAGCTGTCATTTACTTTCTCTTAAATAGGATTCACCGCAGCGCACTTTTCGAGACAGATTTCACAGAATAGATACAGAAGTACTGAATGATGATACAAGTTCCATTATGCTTTGTAACTGTTTCTTGCATATAGCTTCAAGTCATCCATATGAATATTATGGCTGTTGATGGATCTGAATCTTGCTGTTTCGGAGGATATGGCTTGGAAGTTTTAGGGCTAAGCGAAACCATAGGGAGGGGACTAAGAGAATCCCTTGAAAAATCCTTCGATATATTTTTATGGCTGCAGTATTTATGGTTTTATGGCCTGAGTGACCTCAACCCACGGTCAACCTAGTGCTCCATGATTTCATAAGCTTCTTCAGAAATTAGTACATGTATGATCCTACTGTGCGGTACAGCGCATATGCTTTTTTGTAGTCAATCCAAACAATTAACAAATTCCTCTGTTTTTTTCACGCTTGATTGGCAATAAATGTATGCATCATCAATAGCTCCTTACAACCTCTAACTCCTTTCCTACGTCCAAATTCCTCTGGTGATGAGATATTGTTATTTGTCAATTCATTTTTGAAGCAATTATTGATGACAGGAGTTTGTATGTTGTATTCATATCGGTTATAGGTCTGAAGTGTTTAAGTTCTAGGTTAGGTCCTTCTTCCATTAGTATCATGTAATTTATACACTCTGCCAGATCTTTAGATGTTTCTGGTGAGCCATCTGTAATTGATTGGAAGAGATCCGCCAATTTTCCACGGCGACTACTGAATTGTCTAAGCCAACGGGCCTGCATTTTCTCTCTTCCAGATCATTTCCAATTATGCATCTTCTTAGCGGCTGAAATAACGTCTTCAATGGCGATGGTCTATGGTGAAATGATGGATGTTATTTCAAATATACCCTCTACTTCGGGCACCCTGTTAGCAATTGCATTATTATATACAGGCCGCCCCTATCATTCTTTCCAAAACAACTCCATGCTACAGGCCGAAGGTAGTTTTGCATTCAGATTTATCTTTCGCCGCTTAATGCTTTATAAACCCGATGCTGGTCTGTTTCATAAATTTTATTATAAATTATATCTTAAATTTGCTACCTAAAGTACTGTTATAAAATTGTTGACTTTTATTGTGGGAGGAGTGAAAAAAAAAGCGGCAAAACTAAACTTGCCCTTCACCCCTCCTGAAATGATTCCTAGTACCGGCTAGAAGATAGTCATGAGTTGGAATCTCAGGCCCCTATTCCCTAATTAAGTTAAAAACTTTTTAAAATGCCTGCAATTATTGTTAGAATTATTAATTATATTAATATATTATTATTACAATACTAGCAGCATCCGGTAACAGAGCTTTTTGCTTTTTCTCCAGTACGTATTGAGAAAGCCTAAGTATTTAATACTTTTATTTGGATCGATTCGGTGAATTAATCTTTCACTCGTAGATATGATGGGAAATAATCTGCAACGATTTTCTGGATATTATCGTCGTAGGGGACATGTAACCAATTTCTGTAATTGTCCCCATCATTTCCCAATCCAGTATCCCCGGTTCGTTATTATGCTATACATAATAGTAATAATAATAATAAAAGGCAAAGCGAACCATAAGATTCGATAACGATACAACCAATCGCTGTCTTCACATATCCGCTCAGGGATCACCTTCCAAATCCAAATTCATGAGATCAGCCTTAAAACAATAACCTACGCCTCGGTCTACTCCTCAGATGTTTACCAGTCGGCTCAGCCCTTATTAACATTTTAGGAACTCGTTCGTTACTAAGCTCAGCAACTTTGTACATCCATTTTAACCGTCGCAATGATATTACTTAAATTATACTGATAGGGTGCATGCTCCGCAATTCTGCGTTGTGTAAGTTCCTAAATTCTCCTGTGGACTCATCCTTTGATTTTGGGATTTTGACCTTCAGGTATTTTGGAATAGCCGATAGAGTAGCGGAACCTAATAGACTTGGTGCATTCTTACATTTTACACACGAGAAACCAAGAAAAGAGAAATATGGACACTTATCCAATTATTGAAATTACACTTTATAATGCTCTTTCATAAAACGAAACTAATTTTTTGTATAACAACTTTGAATTTAAAAAAAAAAAAAAAAACTGTAATCAAACTTTTAGTGTCCTGCCACAAAATGAATTCGATATCTTTTACTTTTTTATATCGCAGCAGTATGACAAAAGCAAAAGATAACAAACCAATGATAATATAAAATTTCATATAAACTTCTTAATATAACTAAGCATCAATACATGGTAATTTAAAATAGATAAAACAGTGAACCCTGTAGCTTGCTTGGGATTTGGGAGATGAACATACGAAAATAGTCATGCTGTTATTGTAATGTAACTTCAATTTGTACATTAAACAGCCCCGGTGAATGAGTGGACGAAGAGTTGTAAAAGTTGACTCCTAAATTGAATATGGTTACTCTCAGGAGTAGGGGTGTATTGCAATTGCAAGATTCCTATAACAGTCAATCTAAACTTGAATATGTTCCTCTGAAAAGAATCACTTATTCGCCAAGGATACAGTATATATATATATATATTACAGGTAACATCGTGACTATAAAATGAATTAATTTTCTTACCATAACAAGCTGAATAAGCAATGAATATCTCAAGCAAGTCCGCGGATGCCATAACCAAAACATTTTTCAAGTGCTACCTTTTTTGAAATTTTAAAATGTCTACCTAACTATCCTATTAATCGATACCAAAGAGGTTCGCTAAGTCAAAGAGTTATTTATAGGTATGACTAGTATTAAAAAGGTTTTAGGCATGGTATTCTAATATCTTGACGCAATTTCGACAAAATTGGTGAAATTATCATTCTTTTTTTAAAATAATACTAATAATAAAAGGCTTAGCGAACCTGGAGGTTCGATGCCGATACCACTAATCGCTGTCTACAGATCTCGGTCCACCGACTACCGTCCAAACCCAAATTCATTAGATCACTCTTAATACTATCCTCCCACCTACGTTTCGGTCTATCCCTCGGATGTTTACCAGTCGGCTCAGCGTTTATTAACTTTTTAGGAATTCGTTCGTTACTGAGTCCAACAACTTTGCAAGCCCATTTCAACCGTCGCGATGATATCACTTCGGATTATATTAACAGGGTGTATGCTCCGCAATTCCGCGTTGTGTAATCTCCTAAATTCTCCAGTTGACTCATCCTTTTTCGGACCAAATATTTTACGCAGTACCTTATTCTCGAATACCTTAAGGCGTTGTTCGTCCTTCAACGTTAGCGGCCACGTTTCACACCCGTACAGAACTGTAGGCAAGATAATAGTTTTGTATATTCTAAGTTTTAAGTTTCTGGACAAAATGCGCGACCTAAGTAATGTTGATACCGAAAAATAACAAGCATTTCCCGCCTTTATTTCCTCTTGAATTTCGTTTTTTCTAGTAATCACAGACCCCAAATACTTAAATTTCTCAACGTGTTCAAACCTATTTTCTCCTATATCTATATCCTCAAAATCGCCTCTGTTTCTATTGCTAACCATATATTTCGTCTTATCCGTATTTATTTTGAGGCCAACCTCTTTCCCAGCTGTCATCAACGTTGTTGTATTCAGTTTTATAGTTTCCGCGTCCTCACTTAATAATACCAAATCATCCGCAAACCCGAGCACGGATATTTTACCACCCAGATCTAAACCCCTTTCGGTACGCATTACCTTTCTAATGACATATTCTAGTGCTAAATTAAATAGGACAGGTGAAAGGGAATCGCCTTGTTTTAACCCCGAGCGTCCTTCAAACCCCCGAAAAATAATTACCTATTCTAACTTTATTGAATGTTTCGGTCATGCACATTCCTACTAGATTTACTAACTAAGCTGATGAACTACACCGTTGAATTCTAATTTTTTTTCTAATATTTGCCGTAAGGAAAATATTTGATCGATAGTTGATCGGTTCCGTCTAAAACCACATTGGTAGTCTCCGATAATTTCCTCGGCATATTCCGTGATTCGACTAGTTAGTATCAACGAGAATATTTTATAACATACCGGGAGGAGTGATATTCCGCGATAGTTATTACACTCCGTCCTCGGACCTTTTTTGTGAATCGGAATAAGTATAGATTCTTTCCATTCTTCGGGCATTTTTTCATTTTCCCAGATCTTTTTAACCAAAAAATGTATTTTAGAAACTCCCGCTTCACCGCAAGCTTTTATTATTTCACTGGAAATGTTGTCGATTTCCGCTGCTTTATGAGATTTTAATTTTCCGATGGCTATTTCGACTTCCTCCTTATTCGGTTCTTCAATTAACGGTTCAGCACTCTGATATTCAGAAGGAGGAGATTGATTATTATTTCCCGAATTCAAAATACTTTCAAAGTGTTTTTTAAATTTATTCACAATGTCCCCCGGATCGGCCAAGATATTGTTATTTTCATCTCTAATTCCATTCATTCAACTTTCCATTCAACTTTTTTTAAAAAGTTGAAAAAAATAAAAACTAAATTTTCAACACTACAAAATATCCAATGTATAATATAGTTTAAAAAAATCCAAAAACTTCAGTTAAATGTCTTTGTAGGCATAATATTTATCTATAATTTGAACTTAAAACTTGATTGTTGCACCAAATTTCTTCAAAATAAAGTTTGAAATAAAATATTTGCAGTAATGATGATAACAAAGGTGTTGTAGTGAGATTAGTTGACGTTATGCCTGATATAAATTTAAGTTTCTGGAAACATCTTCTCCTATTTCCATCTGCGGTAGTGGGAAGTAATTTTTTTTTTAAATATGGGCTTTCACAATCTTTAATTTAAAAATAAGTTATTGTATCCCCCAAATTGTATTATTATTTATTCATCTCTTTTTTTTTTTTTTTTTTTTTTTTTTTTGTTTATTAAATCTAGGATGCTACATCTATTGAATGATAAGGTCTTAGTATTCATCCCTACCTCAAAACCTGCTCGTTAAAGTTTTCACTCAATCAGTTCCTTATTGTTCTTTCGATGCGTCGAAGCAAAGGAAGAGAATGAGGAAAGCAAGCGTTAACGTAGCCTTCACTATTTTTTTACAGGCGGTCAAATGGTAGTTTCCATTGGAAATTGAGCAACAAAGTTCGGTCACTCGGAGGCTCCCACTCCTCCCACTAGGGATGGACCAAGGCTTGGCAATTCTCAAAATTTAAAAGCCCGATATATCGAGAGAGAAAAATTAAATATGGTCTAAAAATCGATTATTGATGACGTAAGGACCAAATACTGACGATTCTGAGTCGTCACTGAGTCCTCACACTGTGTGTTTCCTGTAAAGTTTGCTGAACGGCGCTTAGGTATTTTTCTAAAAACGACGTCGACATGTTGAAACGTACATACATGAAAGAAGGCTCAGCAGGTTTCTCGAAAAATCTCCAGATGAGAATTGGAGAGGACCCGAGCAAATTGAAAAACATTATGCGGAAGGACACAACTGAAGGAGTGAAACCGGCGGTGGGTGACAAGCCCGAAAGAATCCACAGTGAAGAAGAAGAACATTCCGATAACGGCAGAAGCGAAGTGGGTCCTCCCAGATTACTGGATATCGCAATTCCTCAAGAAATATGGGGACTTTCGAGCCAATCTTCATGGCCATGAGAAGAACTCCCACACCCCTATGCACCAGCTGCAGCATCATGAAGACTGCTGAGTATATTATCACCTCGCGGGCAAACTTCAATATGAACTATAAATTCGTCTGTAAATATAAAGTCATTTATTTAAACTTTTTACGGCGCAGGGCCCCTCTCGAACCCTTCTGGATCCGCTACTGCATTTTCATTCAATATGATTCATACATTAATGATAACGAATAAGAGTACTTAAATTTAAACACAACCTTTTCAGCTTTAGAACAAAACTAATACTTACGATTGCCTAAAATTTATGTCCATAAGACTATTTCTCTTCAGAAAATTGTTTCCATTTTAGGTAAGAGTTAAAAGTAATACAAAAACAATTTCTGGCGTAACACCAAGAAGAAGTTTAAGAATAAAAAAAAGAAATTCCTACTATACCGAGGATGGAAACCAATCTGCAAACGATCAATCGAAGACTCAAATCATTAATAATGTCAAAATCGAACCTTGCGAGGTAAAATTGGAGCAAATCGATATGCTCATTGAAAAGTTGAACATAGGAAGTCAAGAAATTAATGATTGTAAAGAAAATCAAAAACTTGTGGATAGTGAGGGGATGAAAGATGCCGTTGACACACCTATGGAAAATGAGCAATGTGAAAAAGACAATCCCAATGAAAAATCAAAAGAAACTGATGAATCGAGTACAGACACCAACACTATGCGTCCTAATGAAGAAGCTAGTATGTGAAAATAATTTATAACTAGCAATAGCTGAAAAAAAAACTTTTTGTTTTAACTAATTTGTTTTTAGATCCTACCGGCGTCGATATTAAGGAGGCAGAAGAGGAAGCATTGAAGGAACAAAAAGAAAGATCAGATGAACAGGAAGAAACAGCGAAAAAAATAATGGTGAAACATGGCTATTATATTTAATATCACCTAAATAATTTATGTTTAGGATAATACTATTACAGCTCTCTCAAACACCGTTTGCAACCACCACATCTACAATACTTGTAATAGCATTAGAAAATGTTTAAATAACATCTTAAAAAACGTATTGTAGTACACATTATACACACAAAAACGTACACATTTTGATAAAATATGCAACAGGCCAAATAATAATAATGCGCGTACACAAACAGAAGTCCATTTGATAGTTCCTAACTAGCATTCTAAGAAGCATAATATAAGATTACATATAAATGAAATCTGCAGTAGCTCTAAAAATCGTATTGCTAATTTGTCAGCAAAAATCAGAAGACAAATTCATAATCGCCAGCCTCAAAATCCAGATAAATGCTACATCCTAACTGAAATAACGACTAACTTGCCGCGTTACCCTACCATTACCGGTACTAGTAACACTTATTCATATCTATGAATGTTATCCCAAAACATTGACATTTCATGAGACACAACCCAGGTACTTTAGAAACTTATAGCCTTCAGTCTTGTAATATTCCTCCATAATCAAGTGAAATTCTCTTCAATCTCTCTTTCAGGAGTAGCGAATGCATGAAAGTTATAAGTAATTCCTTCGATAACGAATATGATTAGAAGAGTCTCATAAGATTCATATATCAACCGCTGGAAGGGATGCGATTTGTACTTTTACAATCTTGTTTCCATTTAAGATTTAACTATTTACAATAGTCATTGCTGTTAAATCTTACAATTAAATTACCAATGCCATGAAATAGGAGTAAAATCGATAAATATTAATCTAAAAAAATCCATAAAAAATAATTAAGATAGTGAGCATCTGTGTCGGAAAATAACCGAGACTGTTTCGTCACACCTCAGGAGTAATTAAAGCATAGGAAAAAGGTAACACTGAATTGTTTTAAAGAACTGACTATAGAATTAGTCATATTAATCTTATTTTCGAATGAGAAAACTGGCGAAAATTTTTTTTGTTTTCAATAGAAAGGTTAACTTACATTTAGTTGTAAAGTTCGTCGGTAGGTCAAATATTGATAAGTGTTAAAAGTGAAAAACATTTAATATTTTTCTGTAAGCGACCGTGAGAACTAGCATCAACTTCAAAAGATTAGGAAACTTGAGAGAGTATTTAGCGTGGCGTGTTAAATAAGTTGTCTTTCCAAACGAGGTAAGTTTTAAGCTAAAATTTTCGATTAATAGGTTTAGATGATATGGTATTAATTGATAATAAAGTAATAAAATACAACGCTACGTCGAATTTCATGTATGTCGTTGTTCATGGCGCCCCAATATGAATAATCATAAGCGGAGACTGCATAATATTGATAACTTTTATAAATAATCTACTATTTTTATACTATTGCATTTTCATGATTACTACAATCAACATATCCTTTTCTCGTTATAATATTATTTTATTAATAATTAAATAAATTAGTAAAGAACCATGATGTGCCGAAATCGCCAAACCTGATTCTAAGAACTACCAATCACTTTACCCAATTATCTAAACTTTAAAAGGGCGCACTAGCAAAATTTACATTAATTGGGAAAATTATTCGTATAGCATTTTGAAAGTGATATAATACCTTAAAACTCAAAATAATGAAGCCAGTTGTATGAATGAACAAACTTAAGAATGATAACTCGTTGTTGAAGTCTAAGAAACAAAAATTTACGTAATTATACAGTTAAAAGTTATGCAACAATAAATCAACGGAAATTGAGGAGATAGTAGATGAAATTGCGAATGGATAAAAGTGGAAGTGAAACAATCGATTTAAGATTCACTGCTTATTGATAATGTAGCATTAATTTTGTCATTGCATTAATAACAAGCAAAAAAAAAATAAAAATTGAAATTAACGGTTGATAGACTCAAATAGAAGAAACATAACCAGTCTTAATACGAGTACTTAATAACTTTGATATTGTGTTCCTTGAACTAACCTCATGAAACTGTTATAACCTTTAGATAAATCTTCGACAAATTTTTAAAATATAAAAATGGCATATCTTCATTTTTAAAAGTTCGTATTTTTTAGCGAAGCGAGATAGGCTAGTTGGAATACTTCTGGAATCTGCAGAAAAAACCCCAGTGAAATCCTGGTTCAGCCCACAAAATTTTCTTTTCGCAGAACCGCAGCTGGCAGACATAAAAACAATGAGTAACTGAGACTAGAGGGAGGGATCGACAGAAATGTTGGGGTACAATGCTGACTACAATGTAAACCGTTATATCAAGAATGAGGCACTTCTGCGAGCTATTACGAGAATTCTTTATCCTATTCCTTTTCTTTGTTCGCTCCTCTCTCTCTGCCTCTCATCATGTTCGAGCCACATTCTAAATATTCCAATTCATGGCTTGCTGTTCATCCTATTTACTGACTTCTTCCGACTTGTCCCCTCTTTCTTCTATTCAATCTCCATACAACACATTTCCTCCATAAGGGTACTTAATTCGACTAATAATAAATAATCTATTCCTCCCGCATCAACATCCTATCCCTCACCACTAACGACCTCCATTTCTTTTCTTTAACAGCCATGATCTTATTGTCTACCCTCCCTTTATTTAATTACCACTCTATCCTTGCCTGCAGGACTACAGCTCAATGCCATTATTATTCCAATTCAAATAATATCCTTATAAATAGTATCCTACTATTGGTATGCTCTTGATTTTCTTTCATGAATGCATTGTTATGTTTCTAACTTCTGCGTTTATGGGAGAGAGTGGGATGCATGAAAAGCATCTATTAAATTATATATTTATAAAATCACATTTTTTTTTTATTCTGGAAGGGAACCAAACCATGGAAATGTATATCTTTAATAGAAATTTACTTTAATTAGAAGGCTAGATAGCACAGATACTCCCCTCCTCCTTTGATAAACTAGATTGACATAAGGTATTTACTATTTCCCTAGCCTGTTTCACAATTTCTCCTTCCAGAGACCAATTCTTGATTTGCCTCCACACATGTTCCTCTTTAGGCCTTCTGCTGTAGACTGCTTCCCGATCTGACTTCTCAGGCCTTCTGCCATCGACTACCTTTTTCCTTCACTTTCCTTCTCGGAATATTTTTTTTTTATATTTTCTTTTCCAATCCATTTCAGAATTTCTTTTTCACCATTTTTATTAGAGACTTTCCCTTAGGGCTAGAATGTCTATTGTTATTTTAGGCAAATACTGGACAGCGAAACCGCTTCTTTGGCACTTCAGAAGTCTGATCTTATGATGCAAATCCCAGACTTAGCCAGACTTTCCAGGCCACTTTCATCTTTATAGCAAGTTTGGGATATTTGTTGGTTCTCTGTTGAAGTTGGACTTCACTAGATTTATAGTGTCGTTAAAACGTTGATATAACATTTGTACAACACTTGCGATTGACCATAACGGTAATTATTGTACCTCCTGAGTTCTTTACTTCGATACCTCTAGGGCAATGTTGTCTCACCTTATTTAAAGTAAATCTCTAAGATGAGAATCGTAACGTCAATGGATCAAAAATTTTAGCCATTTGATCAGTATATTTATATGTTTTCATATTGTATAGTTAATATCAGCGTAAAGCACAACTATGAGGATATTTAAACTTAATTATGTTTTTCATTTCATAACATGATAGTTGGGACTAACTCAAGGCTTGATGTGAAATTTCTTAACTAATGCTTTTGGCTAAAGCAACAGTGTTGCTTAATATAAATACTTAACATTACAATGCGTTGCAATTGCAAATGCAAAACCTCTTAATTTGGTTATTTGTACGGAAATAAAAAGATTCCAAAAGGGAATTCAAATATTCGAATAGATAATTTTAAATCAATTAACAATTAAATAAAGCGTCTCTGTACGCATGTATTTCCTTATAAGGGAAATATTTATTTTGTAATGTTTATAACATGAAGGGAGCGGAGTAGCTCAGTGGTAAGGCACTAAGTTACAATGCTCCCGGTCCCGGGTTCGAGACCGGCTGTGGCAGATAATACGGTTGAGCGTGATCTCGGCTAAATCACCTCCTTGCACAACCGTTGGCCTAGAGACAGTACGGTCCTTAACAAGTACTGAACCCAAGACCCTTAATGGGTTGTAGTGGTACAGGTTTAATGTTTATAACATAGAATTGCAAATAAATATGATTAGAAGTAATTTTCCCGAAACTCTACAACACAATGTGTTTCTTATATATATATATATATATATATATATATATATATATATATATATATATATATATATATATATATATATATATATATATATATATATATTTTTTTTTTTTTTTACTTAAAAACATAATAAATTTATAAATTGCATGATAAACGGTTTATATAAATAATTATAGAGAATATTTAATTTGATATGGGCTTGCTACATTTATTAGAATAATCGAGAAAAGTTTTTTATAGTTAAAATTTAAACATATCGAACTATACTGGCTTACTTAGTTAGTTTGATAACTAGAACCTGTTACAAATAATTGAGTAGCTAATTCAATTTTTAAAAAGTAGCTGGCAATCCAGGTATAGATCGTCGTTATTAAAATTGTGATAAACCACTTAGGGCCGACCGCCATATTCCTGGATTGCCAAGCATCATGGCTGACGATTCAGGAGCCCATAACTCTTACAAGAGAATTTTTTCAATAATTTTTGTTATTATTACTTTATTTTTTCTTCGATATTGCATTTTTTTTTTTTTTTTTTTTTTTACTTCTGTCTATTAGTAATTAAGTTTGAGAAAATTTCATTTGCCATAAAACAGCTGATTTTCAAAATTGAAATCATTTCACTGAGCTTCAAACAGACATTGATAAATAAGGGTGAACCTAAAATTGATCCTGGCACAAAAAAAAAAAAAAGATGAAATCATTCAAAATTTAAGTTACCCAAAATTAATATAATATGGGTATATTTTAAGAAGACCTTCCGTAAAATTATAAATCTTTCGTCTGTTTTTATTGGCAGCATCGCTCCTTTGATTAGAGAGATAGCTTATTCTCTACTAGATATGAGACCCTCCATGGAAGAAGGTCGAATCCTCGATGTCACCTTAGTTCATTTTTTTAATTTAAAGGCTTATATATATGGTCGAGGATTCGACCTTCTTCCATGGAGGGTCTCATATCTATCATATATATATATATATATATATATATATATATATATATATATATATATATATATATATATATATATATATATATATATATATATATATATATAAGCCTTTAAATTAAATATATATGTATATATATATACAGATATATATGTATATATATGTATATATATATATATATATATATATATATATATATATATATATATATATATATATATATATATATATATTATTATAAATTAAAAATGAAACTATGGTGAAATGGAGGATTCGACCTTCTTCCATGAAGAGTCTCTTATACATATATATATATATATATATATATATATATATATATATATATATATATATATATATATTTCTTGAAAGAAAGGAAAAAAATTGAGACATGGTGAATTCGCCTTTCTTGTATGGAACATCTCATATCTTCCTACCACCCTTCTTGATGGATATAGTACTATTGTTCCTAATCTCTGGATCATAATTGTTCAATTTAGAGCTGATTGGAAAAAAAAAAAATCTAATGCTTTTGAATAATGATGATCAGAGATTCTGTACAGGTTTATTTTGAAACAACAATTGAAATTTTTTATAAATATTTCACTTAATTTTAGAGGAATGATAATTTGTTCATAAAAAGGCCTAAAAGATTGACTCAATATATTTTAGAACTAAATAAAAATTTAGTTATAAAAATAAAAATAATTTTGTAGATTTAAATACTTAATTGTTAAGTTGAAGTGTAGCGTAAACAATTGTAAAAATGTTTTGTATTAAAAATCTTGAGATAACAAAAATTTCAATGATTAAAGTAAGCATAAAACAGTCTAAGAGAAAGATTGTAGTGGTAAGAAAGGAAATAAAAATTAAAAAAAAAAAAAATTATAGTAAATATATTTTCCAGGAAATGCTGAATCAATATAAAATTGAAAATGAGATCGATTTTGATGAAATAAACAGCATTTCTCGCACTTTTCAAGAAGAAACCGCGATTGATACCTCTTGGGACAGAGAAGTAGTGCCTAATTGCTACAGAGAAAAAATAATCAATAACGTTTTATTTAATAATACAAATGCCTACAACTTTAAATCATGTTTTAAAGATCGAGCATCACTGACAGCAGCTTTTGATCGCCATTCAGGGCAAGTATCTAATGAAACATATCCTTATGATATACATGAAACACCTGAAGCAGAAAAAGTAAAAAGATTTTACAGGAAAAATATTACTGATCCTAGCCTACATTCTTGGTATCAATACAATGTAGCATCAAGTAAAAGATTTTCAAAGCATGAATCGGAAGAACTAATCTCCTCCAAACAATACATAGAGAGATATTTATTACTCTAAATATTTATTTTGAAAAGAAGATTATCGTTTATTATTTTTCAAGAGATATTATTTTATGAACACAATAAGAAAGCTTGTTCCTTTAATTTATAATTTGACCTATTAAAAATATTTATTATCAACCATCCTGTTAATTATTGTAAAGATTTAAAACTAAATCCTAGAATGCATTTTTTTGATACAAATTGATATTTTAAGATTCGTTTATACTTATAACATCAAGTATTACTTCTATTAACAAATTTAAATTTAGTTTAGTATAGAATATAGTGATTTTTCAAAATCCTAACATAAGCTTTCAAAGAAATGTTTTTTAAGAATCAAATATTCATTAACTCCAACAAAACAAAATCAGCATTTTTATCTACAAAAAATCTTCTGCTTGGGACTTTACTGAAGGCTTTATTACTATTTTTTTTAAATATTACACATAATATCTTATATTTAAAAAACAAAATATTTATGAAATTAAAAAAATTACTAAATAATTTTAAAATTATTCCAGTTTGTAGTGGAAACAATTTATTATTAAAACAGACAGAGTATTTTGATAAAAACACTGTTGTGGAATAGTTACTTATTATTATGATACAGCCCATTAGATAATTTCTTAGTTAATTTTTTTTTTATTCAAAATTTACCAATTTGATATTAAAACAGAAATGTTAAAAAAAAAAAAAATAGAACAATACTGGTACAGTTAATTACCCAGGGAATTAAGGCTGGTTTAGGATACCACTCTCAATGAATTTTCTGGCTATAGAGCTAGTTAGACATTCCTTAGATGAAGAAATTAGGATCAGATAAATTTTTTTAAAGAGTATTCAACAATACTATTTATATCTAGAGTAGTGAAAATGCGATATTTTCAGTAGATCACTGTCAATACTGCGTGCATCTTTAAGTATAAGGTGAATTGATTCTCCTTTCTATATACACTTTAACATTAGCTATTGTTTGTGAAAAAAAAATCATGAAAGACACGAAAGCAATCGCATTACTTTGATTAATCCCCTTGATTTGCTATATCATTGTTTTCAGTAGTCTACGGCAATTAGTTGTATGTCTGATTTACGACAATACATTACTTTTTAAGACAGCTTGCTGAGCTGTCTTTCGAGAATAATAAGATCGAAAATCAGGGACCACTACCAATGCCCGCCAGTTAGGCAGTTGTGGCACCATTTAATTTTTTCTTTTCAAAAAGACTTTTATTCCTTCAACCACAATTCAGTAATAATTTAAAACAATTATATTCTTTAACAACAATGATGTAAGAAAAAAGGAGCCCAGAAAATATAAGCTTTTACCACAATCTTTTAAGTGATGAGATGGGCTTGATTGAAAAAAGAAATCAAATAAAAAGAATTAAGCTAAAAATTAAAACAGGCCAATTGGATACCAATATATATTTTTTATTCAAATATTGACATTTCGACCATCTTGAGCGATTTTCAAGTCTGTAAGAAACAAATATAAAGAAAATGATGAGGCATGTTTTTCTTGTTTAATTAAAATATATAATATGCGTTATTTGGTAAGGTAGCCAAATTAAAATAATAATAGGCTATTTTTTGAAATTAATAAATAGCTCTCTTTTACATTAAAACAAATATATATATATATATAATGATTAAATAAACTAATATTGTTTCTTGCAGACTTGAAAATTCCTGAAGATGGCTGAAACGTCAATATTTGAATAAAAAATATATATTGGTGTCCAACTGGCCGATTTTAATTTTTAAGTTAAATATCTATTATGGTACCATATTCTAGAAACACCATTAGAAAAAATCAAACTAGTGAAACATTTGAAAGAAAAAATTATTACTGAAGTTGAAAATTTGATTTCTTCTAATGGTGTTTCTAGAATATGGTACCATAATAAATATTTAAGTTAAAAATTAAAACAGGCCAATTGTACACCAATATACACTAAATTAATTCAATCTGCAATAGCAAGAAATAATATTTATAATCGGCCTGGCAATTAAAAACAAAACAAATAAAAACATAAGAGATACCATTTATGATGGTATATATAGATGCGCTTGGTAGCGTGTAGTAATTCTTAATACCTTAATTTCAGTTTTCTTATCGAATGACTATTACTCTATTTAGGTTGTTAATCTGTATTCTCATGAGGTGGGTGGGCCCTATTCCAGACCTTGATCTGTAAGGAATAACATTCCAAGGTTGCTGAGAATCTGACCCTTGGCCCATCTTTATATAGTTTGTAAGAGACAGTACCACCTATACCAGAAAGAATATTAAATACTGTTTTAATCAAATATTAAAAAGGTTATACTAATAAAAGAAAAAGATATATATTCTTTAAAATAATTTAAAACACTTGATAAAGCATACTTTAATCATTAATTTAATACTTTACTTAAGTTTAATTTGACTTCAAGTCAAAATAAAGTACATTAACTAACATATAACTATGAAGTTTCATTTTGACTATTTTGATTGACCAATGAATTTAGCATGTTTCAAATAGAGTCAAAGAACTTAATGGAATTAAAACTTTCAAAATCTTTATTTTAAACCCAGTAACTTCAATTCGAAAATTCCTTACTTTATCTATTTTATGCAAAAAATTAAAATATATATGTTTGCATATTTTAATAATTTAGATTTACTTATAAAAAATACTATTTCAGGATGTTATACTTTTATTGCTCCGACCACTGTAATAAAAGGGGTTGTAAACCATATGGGTGAATACTGTCAATGGAAACACTTAAGATTATTATATTGCTTCACTTAGCCAATATATCATTCAGCTGGCTCACACTGTTTTCACAATGGTATTTCAAGCCAAACTGTCACTCTCCAGACCTAACATTTAAGTAAGTACATCCCCAACAGTGTTGCCAGGCTGGTGAAAATTATTTAAATCATTTGAAAATCAATTATATGGTATTGCCTCAATTAAAACTAAATCCACAACACTTTTATAAATAATTGCATATTTAATCATTATTGAACACAAATAACTTGGCAATCAAAATGTACCTTGTACTTAAAGGGCTAAGACAATAATATCATCAGTATATAAGCAATAATGGATTTTATGGCTAATATCATGAAAATTTAAAATATTCATTTCAAATCAACACTGTGAATAAGAAAATTTAATAGTTAGAATGGCAATATATTTATAATAGCCGATTTCCAAAAAGTCAATTAGGATTAATACAAGAACGTTAAAAAGTATATTTGAGATTAAGTAGAGAAAAGAACATTGGTAGCAGAGATGGGCGTAACTAAACCAAATTTTCAGTTACCTAATGAGTTTATTAAACATTGAAATCAGAGACAATTTGATTATTTTTCTAAATTAAACTAAATTTAATCAATTTTGTTTGATTTAACCAATCAATTACTGCTTATCAATTGACTTTTATAATTGAAAATGTAATCTTTGACCAGTTCATCATCTAAAAGTTGGAGGAAATAATTAAATCTATTGATAGGGATTTAAAAGGAAATTGCTGTTTCTGGTCAGATCCATTTTCCTTCGTAAGCTCAGCTCTTCAAAAGTTTGTAATTATGAGGGTAAAAGTCCAGACCCTGCCTGCCCATTTATCCTTATACCTGAGCTGGGTTTTTCTATTCTGCTTCGGCTCTTCAGACGCCTGATTTAATGGCTTCGTTTTGGGAAACTTCCCCACTATCTAGTTAAAATCTACCACTCCTGCCCCTCTCAGGTATCTGGTGTTTTTAATTCTGCCTCTTTGTAATAATATTCCAATATGCTTACAATAATAAGTAATTGAATTATTTGACATTGAAAATTTATTGTTGACCAAAATATATCCCCTATCAATATCCGTATGCTCAATGCCTAGCAAAATAGATCAGAATTCAATGGAAATTATTATTTTCTTGCTACATACGATGTTAGAATGATATTTAATTTATTTATTTTTTAATTTAGAATATTTCTAAAATCTTCGAGATACATTTCTAGAACAACTACATAAATTAAATTTAATCAATTTTTAATAGACCACCATTATAAGATTCAACTCAAAGCCTTTAGTATCTCAAATCACTGTCAACAATCAATGTTTTAATAATGCAGCCAATGTTGCCACTCATTGGTAGCATAATTACTCAATGGATACTAAACAAATTGAATAAAATTGGTTAGATTATAGCAAGAAACTCAAGGTTTTCTCAAGGCCCTGTCGTTTTTACTAGTTTGTTTTGGTTCAGTGGGGTAAAAACTACCTTGGTACATTTTGCAACATAATTTAAAAAAGTAATTAATTCACCATTGTCTTAAATGAGACTATTAACATTCTATTGTAAAGGGAAAAATTAAACAAAAAAAAGTAAAAGCTGATAGGTAGAAAGAATAAAAAAATAAAATAACAAGAAGTTAATGCAACATAAGTAATAATAAATAGAAACATATACAAGACAAATTAGGATAAGGATCTTATACATGCCTGATAAATTGAATAGTTATAAAACAAACATAAATCTTAAGAAATGAAGGAAAAATTGGAAATCACAAATAGTAATACTTTTTGTTATTTTTTTTTTTGGTTCTATTTCACTGAGATTTAAGTATAGTACTTATTATCAATACTAATTTATATGTATCATTTATGAAGTTCCTAATTAAAAATTAAATGGGTAAGAATGATTTTTTTTCTTTACTACTGTAGAATTTTTTACATCACTGAATTATTTCTTATTTGTACATTTACACTAGACAAAATTTATCTTATATCATAAAATATGATTTCTGTATACTAATTGTCATGTTGAGGTTTTTTGTATTCATCATATCACAAATAGAATCTGCTTTCTTTGTAGGATGTCTGCATCAGACGTTCGAAACATTTATAGAGAGTAGAATGGAGCATTGAATTGGATTTGACAGATGACCTATCTTCATTTCATAAAAGATGTAATGAAAGGTTGGTAGAGGGTGGTAATGAAAATGTTTACATAAATAATGTCCTTGATGTTAAGTTCACCAACGATATTCTTTTGATATTCCAAACATTTTGGTTTTCTAATTCTTTGGAGATTTTCAGAATCAGTTATAAAATCTAAATTGGAGCTCAACAAAAATTCTTTTACTATGATTTTATAAATATCCAAACTGTTCTTTGTTTAGAAATAATAACACTGAGCACGTATCTTAGCATTACTCGAGAAACACCATGCTATTATAGAAACATAGGGCTATTAATTGACCATTGATATTACCTATTGATTTATATAAATTACTTGATATTGGTCCTATTAATTGATTTTTTAATAAATACAATAAAACTTCAGTATGCCCACCATTTTGTTTCAAGATTGTGGATTACAGTTTAATGTTGCTATAGGGATATGAGATATTTTTTTCATGTAATTTTATTGAAATAATTTTTTATGCTCTGCATTTGCATTCACAACTGAATTAAATTTACATTATAAAATATTCATTTCCTCGGAACACTTTTTATACAAAAGCATTGTCCAACTTTCCTAAACAGTTATCCTAATCAATATTAAAAGATAAGTCAAATGTTGATAAACAATAAATAAATCATTTATACTTAATGGTTATAATTTCATTTTAGAAAAAAAAAAGATCTTTTTACTAAACAATCAGGTTATATATAAAACATATCAGTATAAAATATAAAATTTATTTATAACAAATGTATATGTTAACAATAAATATAAACTCTAATTAATAAATAGAATACACAAAATACTGAAAATATTATTGATCATATAAGGTGTCTTTAATTTATATTAAATCACAATACTTATGTATTGTGAGTTCCTATATTACACACATTAATTTCACTGACCAATTCATAATGCCTGCCCTTAATCGCACATCAAACTAAATTATTAGAAGAATCTTTATTTTTTTTTCCAAACTTATCTATCATAAAATTTACATTTTTGATAACATTTTGAAACGGAAAAGCCAATTATCTCAGATACTTTAGAATGTTTTTCATATATTATAGCTATAAATTATAAATATATTCAACCAATAGGATTATTGGCACCTCGAAGGGTTAAGTATCCAGCTATAATATCACTTGGAAGAGTACGAACTGTTGCGAATTCATCAGTATTTGAATAGAAAAGCTTTGTCTGTGGATCTGTATATTTGGCCTAGAAAAAGAAAGAAAATCATATTTACTATAAGCTAATCAAAATTTTCAACAGTAAAAAATTATTTATCAAGGAAAAAATGGTTGAGGGTGCAGACAGGAAAGAAACACACTGTACAGCCATCTTCTCCTTGATTACATCTATGGTCAACAATATCTCCATCATTCAAACTAATTTATAATTATTTTATATCCTACAATATTAGATCCTACTTTAATATAACATGAATAATTGTCAAACATAAAAATGAATTCAGAAAAAAAAGACAATTTGAGAGAAATGTATCCCATTTATAAAGAAAAATTCTGTTATAGTATTTTTTTAAGAAGGATAAATTTCAAATATACAGTTCAAGGACTGTAGTTTGAAAAAAATCTTTTCAAAAAATCTACAAAATATTTCTGAGGCAATTATTACAATTTAGAACAAAACAAATAATCATACTTTAGTATAATAATTTGTACCTCAGAGGTAATCTATTCAGTTTTTTTTTTATTCCAGGTTTTTATCATAATTTCAATAAAAATATAATATTTTCTTTTGTTAAGCCAAAGTGTATGCACAATAAATACATACTGATTCCAACAGATTTAATCCTTTCAGTGCTGATGTCACAACTGTTGCGACCAGCAAAGCTTTGCACTGTGGCCGGGGCCACAACAGTTGCGATCTCCACTTTTTTGATAAAATCTTAGCCCACTACCACCTAGATTATCCTTTTCTCTTGAAATTCAAAGTACGGTTCAGAAACCATTTATTCTTTGAATTAAAAAAATATTTAAAATTTTAGATCCGACTGAGCCTCATGCCTCATATGAAAAAAAAGTCATATTCCATGATCGTAAAAACAAAAACATATTTATGAAATTATATTAAATTTTTCCTTGAACTATTTGGAATCAATTCTTCTAGCCGATTTGAGAAAATTTACTTCTTTAAAATTTTAGGTTAGATTTCATTTATTTATATTTCTTACAATTTTTACAGAAATTAAAAGAAGATGAATGACAAAAATCACCAACAAATTACGTTGAGTGCACTAGAACCTCTTATTTAGTATCTGGTATTTAGTCTTATTTTCATCACCTGATGTTGGAAGGGTTAACTTTTTTTGCAACCAATTTATGTTCTTATTTTTTTCATTTTCTCATAATTTTATAAATAATAATAATAATAAATAATTTTATACTATTAATTATTCCCTTGTATAATTTATAGTATTAATTGTTCACTTTTATAATTTATAGTTTTTAGTTGTTATATATATTCCTTACAGCATAGAAAAATATGATGTACGTAACATTTTGTTTATATCAAATAAAGTGACTTGTTTTTGAGTCACAAAACTGTTTTCTTTGTTCGCTAACCCTAACTCAGGAAAAAATGACCTAAGAGCTAATTGATTTAATGCAAATGATTACATACCTGAAAGAAGCATTTGTAACATAATACTTATACTTTTAACGAATAAAATTTTAAATTATTATAATTAAAAATAAAAAATCTGTACCACTACAACCCATGAAGGGTCTTGGGTTCAGTACTTGGTAAGGACCGTACTGTTTCTAAGCCAATGGAAGATGCAGTAGCCAAGATCACGCTCAACCGCCAGGTTTTTACCCCAATTAAGGGTACCCATAGCTCACTTTGGTGAGCCACAGGAGGGTCCCCCGACCCCACAGGGTCGATCCACGGCTGATAACAAAATAAATAATCATCAGCTATAGCAAGGTAAAACAGTTCATTACCACTGAGCTTCTCCGCTCTCATTATAATTAAATTTCTTCTAACTTAACTTCAAAAGTTTTACTCTATTGAGTTAAAATAATTTAAAAAAATATTGAAAATAGGTTTTAGAAGAAAATTTTGTAGATTGCAACAGTTCCGGTTCCGGCCACAAAGGAGCATTTAGCCAAGGGCGCAACTGTGGGGCAAAACTACGCAGTGCATACTTTTGTCCCCATGAGCATACTTTAACCCACTACACAGTGATTTATCACTAATTCCAAATTAATAGCTCTTATTCTATTCTAGGTTTTAATACTAACAATATATGTGTCTATACCGAAAAATAAAATGAGAAGAAAGTACTCCAAGGCAAGAGCTTAAAATCTATGTTGCTGACATCAAGATCAAATAAAGAACAGCCAGAAGCAGAAGCAACTGGGAAAGAAAAAGAAATTGTTGAAAAAACTAAGGAGAAATTGGATCCTTCCAAACAAAAAAGAAACTTGCATTTCTCAAATTCTAAGTCAGACATAACTATGAACCTGCGCATGGCCTCGACATGAGCTTCTCCGAATTAGATCAGGATAATAAAGAGGGCGATGATGGATCTTCTTTAAGAAAGGTAACGTTGTTGTAATAAAGATGCAAGAGAAAAAGCAAAGGATTATTTTCAGCTTTATGTTTTCAAAATTAATTATTTGTATCTTCTACGATAGTGTGTTTTACAAACGAGTACGCAACATATACAGATTCCAAGAGACTGAAGAATATTTCATGCAGAATATTGGAGAAATTAATGACCAGTTTTTCTAAATATCGAAAGATAACAAAATTGCGTACTTTTACCCCCATCTACCCTAACAACTGACAAAAAATATTGGGTTCTAGAAACCTCACTACAGTTACTAGCGGGAAGAAGCTCATATTTTTTGTCAAAAACTTCTTTACCCAGCCAAGAAAAAGACTAGTGAGGAGAATCAAATTTCATTCACTACCTACTTGATTAATGTCAAACTCCATATATTCGAGGTACTAAACCTTTCAACAGTGACAGAGTACAGGAGTTTACAGTAGCATTATTTAAGCAGGAATACGACTACAGAAATGAAATAACTGCACAGAACATTCAGCAAAACAAGGAGAGACCGAATAAGAAATGAGAGAATAAGATAACTACAGATTAATGTTAAAATCAATATGTGTGAAGAATGGAACACATTTCTGGGCAGAATATCAAGAAACTTAACAAAAGTAATGCCAGCAGGCAAGACCCCATGAGGAAGACCTAGAATTCATCAAGGTTGGGACTGAGATGGGTGAAGACATCACCAACAGAAAAGCACAAAGGAGAAAGGGAAACAATAACAGCTAAATCCCTCTTTGGAGTCTGATAAAAGAGATTTTATCTCTACTCTGACAATGGAATTAATTGTTTTCATGCAATGACAGAAAAGATTGATTTTTGTAAACTCACTAAACAGAAATGCAAATTTAATTTTGACTACCAATTGAATTGCTTCATGCTAAAAGGGGTTTTGTAAAACTATTTTTATAGTGACAAAATCTCTTTTAGCATGAAGTGATACAATTATAAAATTAATTTTAAAAATATATAAAATTTACAAAGCTTTCATATAACTTTAAGGAAATTATAAGTTATTATTATAAACCGATGATTGGTCAATTGCACTCCTTTGCATCTAGGAATTTATATATATGTATTACATATATATATATATATATATATATATATATATATATATATATATATATATATATATATAAAATAACTAAACTAATATACTTATAACAGCAGGAAATAATAACTCACTTCCAATCCTGATATGTCCGAATATTTTTTAGGTGGTTTAAAGGATGGAGGAGCAGTGATATTTGAATCTAAAAAAAAAAAAAAAAAATCAGAATTCAGAAATATTACAGATGGTACCAAATAGAATAGTTGGGCACAATGTGACTGACTAGTGGATAAGTGAAATTAGAAGTTTGTTGCAAGTTGAAAAGGAACCTTCAACAAGGCTATGTAATATTACATTATAGCTAAAACACTGATTTCTACAATCACCCTTATGCTTTTGATGACAGACATACATATTGCTACATACCTGTAAGCTGCCTACAATCCACACTGTTATATTTGACATAATCTACAATCCACACTGTTATATTTGACATAATCTACAATCCACATTTTTATATGTGCCCTTATATTTCGATGTCCGCATACCCACTATTTTTTTTCTTTTTGATACAAGAAAGGAATGGAAACATCTTTCGTTCGAATCGACTGTTGGGAATCCTTACCACATCGAGCTTGAATCAACACGTCCAAGCTACTCGGTTCGCACATGGATGTCCCTGCATGCTGCATCCTTTTGCCCGCCTACAGTTTATTCCAGCCCTCAATTTATTTCTAGTCACTGTCTGTATACATTGTGAGTACCAAAATATCCTGTAATCTGAGAAAACTCCAAAATATTTATTTAATTTATACTGGCTGTTGGAGCCACCAAATCACAGAAAGCAAATTGCTGTCTAGCCAACAAGTATTATCGGTACTATTTTACAATTTACGAGAGGTTAAATTGACTTAGAGTGAAAGTTAAAATTTAGTAATTCGTGAATAATTAATTTTCTGGGAAAAGGCAAGAATCCCAACAAAGACTACATCACATTCAGTTGGAAAAATTATGAAAGTATATTCCGATTGGCGTGATCTTCATAAAATTGCTCATTGGTCTTCAGACTTGTTTAAAGAATGTCAACATAACTTTATTTCTTCATGTTTAAATAATTTATATGTAATCACCCATGCCAATGTATTGAAAATTGTAAAAATAGGAGATAATAACATATAACAATTTGTTAATTAGGTAAAAGAGAGCCAGGTCGATGAGTTGCCTAGTAGGAGTTGATATAAAGTGGGAAAAGAGACATTATTGAGGAGTATGAAAGAGGAAGAAAGGGGTCCAAAACCAGTGGCAGTTCTCAAATAACGGTTGCGCTCATTGGCCTATCATCCGAGGAAGACTTAAATATTCAGGATATATTTGGATCTACTAGATCCTTCATCAAACAAAACTTCTACTTGTCCGAATTCTTCAGGAGGAGGTGGTATATGTTAGTGAAAAACTCCAGACAGGCCGGTAAATGATTCAAAAGATGTAGATGGGCTCATGGATGCTCAGAGCATGAAGTCATTGAAATGTTTTTTAAAAATGCTTCTATTAGTGAAAAGAATTAAAAGATCCGCTGTGTCAGTAGAACACCTAATAAAGACTGGTCGTGAAGAAATCTTCTGAAGCTAATTTAGACATTATACTGACTTAGATGACTTAACAGAAATAAAAAGATAAACCAGGAATTATTTAAATTCCCATTGAACCCTTACACCATGATTGTTATAACCTTCCATTATCTACCAGTGAATTTTTGAAATACATTAGATAGAGCATTCATGGGCAATCACAACTCCATTCAATGATTTACATTTTTTAAAAGAGGTAATTACTATACGAAGAAATTAGCCAAGGTGTATCATTTGCCATGTTCAAGAAATTTGCCAACCATGGTAATCCCTTGAACCGTTTTACTGCTAATCTATAGAAAAACATATTTTTCAAGGTGACCAGTTTCATTGCTAGATAAATAAAAAGAAAAATTACCCACCACTCGTTGGCTTTCATATAACCCCTCCTTTCCAACCAGGGCCAGATCTAGGATTTTTTCCAGGGAGGGCAAGCTTAATTTTGCCACTCCTTCTTTCATCCCTCCACTCCAATAAAAATTAAACTGTTTTATAATTAAATTTTAGGTAATATATTTTGAAATAAATATGTCATATCATTAACACATTTTATGACTGAATTAAGCTCTGAACAAACAAAAAATCAATCAAACACACAAAAATAAGTAAATAATATAATATATTTATAATATATATATATATATATATATATATATATATATATATATATATATATATATATATATATATATATAAATATATATTATAAATATATATTAAAATGATGAACATGTATGAACAATAATATTAAAATTTCACTTTGTACAAATAATGCTGATGATTTCCTCATACTTCATGGAATCAGCTCATTTGCGCTCTATGGAGATTATATCCAGATTTGTCAACCATCGTTGAGTAATCGTGCTCCTCAAATAACTTATTATTAATCAGTTTCAGCTTACTGCAAACTATTTCTCCAGAAGAAACTGGGATGGTAAGAAATATTCTTAAGGCTGCAGTAAGGTTGGGATACATCTCTTCCAGGTTATTTTTATAAATTAAACTTAATGTGGATGATGCAGTGGCATCTTATAGGCCTCTCTCTATTGCTAGCGCATTGTGTATGAAACTTTCAATTTCAAAAAGAAATTCTTTCTTGTTAAGGTCTTCCACATAGGTATCTGCCAATTCGGCTGCAATGGTCTTTCAATCAACTTTTATTTATGAATTTGGACACCACTCAAAAAATTAAACATAGGGATGGTGTATACTAGCTGCAACAGAAATCAGGATTGTAAAGAAACAAAAGGAAATCGAAAACAGCCAAGAGCGCCTTATTTGTACCAATCCCACTCAATAAAATTAATTAAATTAATAATTTTGCATGGCTTTAAATAAAAATTTAATTTTGTTATATAAACCCTGCTTCATTTCCTATTCTACCCCTTCCTTCTTTTCAACCAATGATACTCCTAGATGTCGATGGAGCAGCTTCCTCTGCAACAATAATTGTTATAGTTTCTCTTCCAGTCTTTTTATTTTCGCTTCTCTATATTGATTCTTGAAGCTGTTTTGGATGAGGCATTGAAACCCAGTTTCATATAACCAGTACCCATGGGGTTCCATATATAAAACATCGCCATCTTGGATTTGATATGTACTCTAAAAAAATTGGGAGACATAAGAACAGATTCAGGAATGAAAATCACTACAATACATCCCTTTGAATCAATATAGAGTGCAGACTACCATTTTTTTTACTGTTACAGAACAAAAATAACAGTTTGAACTTATCTTTTCAAAGTTTTAAAGAATCGAAAAGAAAAAAAAAAAATTGAACTTTTCAACATAAGCCTGCCGTGACAATTGAACAAACAACCTTTCCTATACATCAGCGCTCCTGAGCAACAGATTGAAGCAGATACCGTCAATTCATTACTACTTACCGCCAAGATGTTAAGGGGTTCTATAATAACCGCAGGGTTCCATATTACCACCACTTTTCCCTAATAATGAACTAATTTTTTCAACATTTTTCACAGTAGATTTTTTGGCTGAAGTTTCTTATTTTTCCAAGAGGTCCTCTTTTACCCATAATTTGATCTACCTAATTCAATTTATCTAAAAAAAAAAATTGTTATTGTAAACGGAAAAAAAGTAAAGCATTCGAATATAAAAAATCAATATTTTTTTAAAGATTAAAACTTGTTCTATAATGTTTTTTAATGTAAGGAACTTGAATCTGATGTAGATTTTGTAAAAAATAAATAAAAACCTGTTATAACTATATAAGGCTGACCTGGTTGGGATCCCTGCTTGCGCAGTTCTAATTATGGATTGAAAAGAGGCATTGGTAGTGGGTGACATTTTTGCGAAGGAGCCTTGTCAGGGCCATTCTGCCATGCCCATGGGCTACTAGAAGTTATGTGCCCCTCATCTTAAGTTATGCGTACATATTATGCTTTGTATTTCAGATAGAACAAGTTATTTAATTATTTTTGTCATGAAAAGATTTTGGGTCTTTTCTACTTTACTCTCCCCAGTGATTTTTTTTTAAACTTTTTTTTTTTGAACTGTTATTTAAATGAAATAGCACATGCATGTTGAAATTATTTTATTAATACATAACCTGATTTTTATCCAAAGAAGGAACACATTTCAAATGAATTAAAGACTATAAAATTCTACTGCATTCTTTCTTATTTCGTCTCTTGGCAGAAGCCCATGATGACTCCATAGTCTGCATATGGGCTCCTGTCGCTGATTCTACAAAACATTTTGAATGATTGACTGTATGTATAAAATTCATACCTGGTAATTCTGATATTTTATCATATGATTACCATAAATCTGACATTATTTTTGTTCCAGGTTTTATGTTTTCTTTTGTGCACTCTAAAAGAATATTGGCAAGAATATTTAACTGCATATAAAAATGTTTCTTTCGTCTCCCGACAAACACACATTGTTTTGGGTATGTTCAACCTACATTATATTTTCTTCTAGAGAAACAGGATTTGTCTATCTCTACGGTTTTTCCTTCTCCACCAATTACGATAGGATTACACAAAATATCATAATTTATCATGGTACTTATCATAATGCCATATTGATTGATCATATGTTATTACCAAAGAGGTAATAATTTCCCACCTCCATGTGGTTATAATAACCACTATTATTTGAAGTTTAACTATTAAATAAAAACAAGGTGTCATATGAAAATCTCCAATAAATAACATTTTCTCTGTAGGTCACGACATGATAATAAAACAAAAATAAAATATCTAATGTGGGCAACACATGACTTCCTTGTACGCCTATTAAATTATAAATCCGTGGTTCAAAAAGTGATTCTGAATTTGGTTACTAGTTTCCGAAGATTGCAGTAAAAACAACACTTGGCGTCCCGACATCCATCTATTGACACACACACACACACAAAAACACACACTGTTGTTACTGGAGGTCTCATTCCGTTATTATATGTCGTTTTCCTTTAGGTAACCAGTCTCAAGATACTTCTTCATGTTCTGTGACAACAATAAAACTGTCAATATCACTGAATAAAGCATTAGAACTGTCGATTTCTACATTCGACATTTTAAGCGGAAAAACCCACTTAATTAATATCTTATTCTCATGCTGCAGACTTGTTGATCTCACAAATGGGGAGGAAAACTAGTATTTTACACTCAATTTTAACACTTAAAACAAGTAATAAAAATGTTTAATTGTATTGGAAAACAAATTGCGTTTGTAACCTTTATTACCGAAACATATGATTTCTCTTTTAATTTAAATATAATTTTTGATGTAAGCTTATTATGACCTTCAAGTAAAGTACTCTTTTCGGCTCACGAATCTTAACCAAAATCTAGTAAATACATTTATATCGATATAAAAGTCCTATTTACCAAATTTGTGATATTTTATAATATATTTTAATATAATTTTTTATGAAAGTCTAATATTACCTACAAGTAAAGTACCATTTCTGGTTTTTCAATTTAGACCAAAATCTAGTATGTTATTTAAATCAATATATAAATTATAAATACTAAATTTGAGAAGTTTCTCATAGTATTTTAATACAATTTTTTATGGAAATCAATTATGACCTTCAAGTAAAGTACCACTTCCGGTGATCAAGCAGTGACCCAAAAGGGAGGTTCACAACTAGATTTTAGGACAATCCTAAATACAAAATTTCAACTTTCTACGGCTAACTGTTTTTGAGTTATGCGAGATACGAACGTACAGACACTACGACGAAACTAGTCAAAATGGATTCAGGGTTACACGATTACAATACTTCCTTTACTTCGTACAAAAAAGTAAAAACAAATTGGGTGGAGGAAGCTAAAAGAGAATAATTGGAGACCTTGCCTTTTGAGATGTCCACACCATGAAACAATACCCAAAATTGTCTAACAATAGTTCCATTGTCTTGTGTCTTCTGTTTCAAACGGGGAATATTAAATTTTATTGCAATTATTGTAATATATTTATTTTGATTGCTCTTGTTTTATATATAATTAGATCTATAACAATTATTATTATTAAAATTGAGAGGATATAATTGGAAAATTCCAAACATGAAGCCATGAGTCTGTAAGTTGGAGCTTTGTTCTTCTGGTTAATTAAAATTGAGCCAAAACAAATATAAAAATGATTTTTAAAAAAATTTGCTTGAAATGCTGCCCCCTAAATTCCGCCATTTGGGGCAATTGCTCCCTTTTGCCCTCCCCCTAGAACCGGTCCTGTATCCAGCCCATTCAGACCAATAGGCAAGGGCATGTACCTTCAGCACGTCCAAAGAGAACCTAAGATGCTAAAATAATAGTTTTAGTTTTAAAATTCATGAATCACAGTGATGAAATAATTCAAGAAATGTTTTTCAATAGGCATGCAGTCTTTCCTCACTGCAAAATTAACTTTTCAGCTTTCCAACAAAGGCCTTTTCAGGACAAACCTACCTCTTTTATCAGTTAGAGTGTGACAGTAACTACGAATGTAGTTTACAGATTACAGTAGTTTACAAATCAGTTTATAATGAGATGAATAATTAGTTGAATTTATAGCCTATGTAGCAACAATACAAAAGTAAATCAAACATTATTACTCACACAAAGGGGTGTCTTTTGGCCAAGGTAAACTTTTTTCATGAGCTAAAATTTGTTTCAATGACCTCCAGGTTTTTTTCTTACCAGCTGTGGTAGAATGCTTTAAAAAAAAATCAAACCTATTAATATAAATTTTACAAATACAAATTGTAATAAAATGTTATGCGATAATCAATTTTTAAATAAATGTAATTTAAGTAAACAAAACAAAACTACATATCAATTAAGTGGTAAATACTTATATTGATTCATATGTGATCATTTATGAAAAATAAATAGTAAATGAAATCATTAGCAATTAATTTTTGTTAAAATATTAATTTTATATGGATATATAAACAATAATTTGATCAATAATAATACAGCACAAAGCTCTATAAGTAGTAAGTGTCTTTGTGATATGGAATCTGATATGACTATATCTATACTTTGAAGTAAAGTTGAAGAGTTTGTTTGAATGAACGAGCTAATTTCTGGAATTCCTGTCCGATTTGAACAATTCTTTTTGTATTAGATTGACCATGAATTGAGGAATGCTTTAAGCTATAAAACATCACCTCACAGCCCATAGGAATGGAGCAGTAACTGTAAATAAATTACTAAGATAAAGTGTCTATCTCGCCTACACTTCATAGTCATGAATACTTCATCTCTCTATATCTATACTTTTATATAAAGCTGAATACCCGTCATACCTGTGAAAGAAAGTTGACTGCACAAACTTCTTAATAAGTGTAAAATTATTTTGTGAATAAAATACTGGAAAGGTAAGAGAAAAAAAAATTGAGAATGTGAAACTTTATTACCGTTGATAAAAATTTATTTTTGACACTATTCCTAAACAATGTCTGCAACAAATGAGACTGATCATGTAATAAGGTATTATTTTAAAGCTTTTTTTATTTCAATTTTAAGGGTTAATCCAAATTTAATACAATTGAAACTGTGGGGCACAGCTAATATAAGATAAATCTGATATACAGATAAATGATTATACAAGATATAGACTTATTTCACTCATGTCAGGAACAAAATGATTATCAGTTTATTTGATTAATACCCATTTGTACTACATTAAGGACAGGAAGGGTAGATTATTCTAGGATGGATGATGTAAAATTACTGGGAACGCCAATATTAGCAGACATTTGGAAGAAGTAACTTTAAAACCTACTGAAATAAAACTACTGTTAATGTACTTTTTGAAAATAAAACTATTTTTTTCTAAAGACATTGGTTTATTTTGTACAGCCCTTCAAATGTGTCAAGTTATTTCTGTCCAATCCTGTATTTTAAGAAATTAACACACGTTCGGTAAATTTAAGAACTACTTAAGCTCTCTAACATTGTTATACATCAAAAAAATCTGGTGCAGTGCGCGCATCACACAACTTTCCCTTACTGTACTATAATAATTATCTTTTTAATATAATTTTAAAATGTTCACATAAACAATGCTTGAAACAAACTCAGCAGCATTCACTTTTTTACATCTTCTCCCACTTCAGTTCACTAAAAATTTTTTAAACAACTTTAAGTAATTTCACAACAATTCAGTACACTACCTATATATTTTAACTTCGTCAAGTTGCAAATATATATTTTAAAAGTTTCTGGTTTAGTTTCCATGGAAACATTTTCTTTCCATTAAATAATGTGAAAGTAGAAATTATTAAGTTAATTTTCGCTTTTGTATTCTTAAATTACTATATTACAGAGCGTATTGTTTACAACAGATTGGCGGATTGGTGGGAGGAGGTTAGGTCTCCTTTCGGATGTGCTTGGTTATCCATCTAGGGTCTTCTGCTCCCCATAAAATACGCTTTATCTTTGCTAATACTGGTCCGATTTTGATGATTTTTTTATTGTTTTTTTAGATAATTTAATTACCTTTTATACAATTCTATACATAATTTACCATAAAATGCATACTTTTTAAGCTATGCGCAAATAAAATATTCTTTTCATCATAACTTTTTTCGCTGCATTTCCTCGGTGATGTACTACATAAATGCAAAGTTAAAGGGCTGTAAGGAGAAGATATTAGGCAAGTTTCATCAAAATCGTTTGAGCCGTTTACGAGAAAATTGTAAAATCTAAGATATAATTGCCACTTCCTGTTAATCCAATGCGCTGTATCTTTGCTAATACCGGACTGATTTTGATGATTATGTTTTTGTTTTTTAGATAATTTAATTATCTTTCATACAATTATATACGTAAATTACTATAAAATGCATGCTTTTTAAGGTATGCGCAAATAAAATATTCTTTCACCATAACTTTTTTCTCTCCATTTTCTCGTTGATATACTACACACATAAAAAGTTAAAGAGCTGTAAGGAGAAGACATTAAGCAAGTTTCATCAAAATCGTTAGAGCCGTTTTCGAGAAAATCGTAAACAATTGTAATATACATGATACAATTACCATTTCCGGTTAGTCCGATGCGCTGTATCTTTGCTATTACTATTGGTCCGATTTTCATGATTCTTCTTTTGCTTTTTATATGATTTAATTACCTTTCATACAATTCTATACATAATTTACCGTAAAATGCATACATTTTAAGCTATGCGCAAATAAAATATTCTTTTCGTCATAATTTTTTTCCCTGCAATTCCTCGGTGATTTACTACATAAATTAAGAGTTAAAGACCTTTACGAAGAATAATTTGGGCAAGTTTCATCAAAAATCATTTGAGCCGTTTTCGAGAAAATTGTAAAAAAGTGTAAAATCGATAATAGAAAGTGGCACTTCCGGTAAGTCGATTTTGACGAAAATGTTTCTGTAACATCACATACATGTGCCAACCTTAAATACGTAATTTCAGTATCGTACAAGTTTTCGTTTTTGAGTTAGATTGTTCACATACACACAGACCATTTTGCGAGACTTGGTCATTTGGACTCAGGGGACCTTAAAACGTGTATTTCCGTCGAAAACTCGAATTCGAAAATTTTCACGATCACAACACTTCCCCTAACTATATACTTTGTATATAAGAAGGGAAAGTAAAAATAAAAATCACTTTAAACTTAACAACCTGAAATGTAGCATTCCTAAAAACTGGTCTCCTTTCATCTTTATTATCTTCAGTACTCTCTGGCATATGACTACCTTCCTCTAATGTTCCATTATCTGAATCAAAGACCTTAAACACAATCTGGATAAGCAACTTTTAATCATAGAAAAGAAAGAAATACATAAAAGTCGTACTTACAGGCGCCTTCTTCTTCACCATAATATAACTTAGTCAAACTTAAAGTAGTTAAACATAGATTTTAAAAATTTCACGCTTGACAAAATGATTCAATTTTAACAAAAACCGTTTGACGGATGTTCTTTTTGTTTACAAATAGTAACTTGCCTATAACCTTACTAGCTGTTATAAGTTTAAAAATGAGATGGGCATTGAAGATATCAAAGGCACTGAACCAGATGAATACTTAGTAGAACTTTCGATTATTTTATTTTGCTTTCATATTATAGATTCGAAAAAAAAATAGAAAATTTATCATCTCATTCTAATTATCCAACATTTATGGTAATATGAACACAAAATGTCTGATATATGAACGAAAGAGCATATTTTTAAATAATGAACTTCATTTGTTATTTCAAATTGAGAAAGTATTCAAATTTTACAGTATTAGACTGCTAAATTCAAGTTTATTCCACCATTTTTAACCCACTCAGATAAAAAAACAAATTCCGGACTTACTATAATGTTTCCAAATATGCTTTTTATTATTTATTTGACTAAAAAATCTTTATATAATAGTATAATAATTTATAGCTTCATATTATAATTCTGAATTATAATAGTAATAAAGTTATCTTGGTTTACTTCAAGACCTTTATAATTAATTTAAAATTTAAATCACTTTTAATCAAAAGATATTAATATTCATCAGAGAGAAGTTAATGTTAGGATTAAGTTATTAGTTTATTCATTTCATTGAGACAAAGAACCTAACTTATTTTTATTATTATTAGAATCCTAAAAACAAACATTACAGTAGGATTGAGCAATTTATAAGATTTAACTGACTGTTATTTCAATAAGATTTTACCTACTTCTTTTTAACCAGTTATGTTTGACCAACACTGCATCCATCTAACTCAATCACCATCTTAAAAAAAATAACATAAAAAGGCCCAGAATGAATGTAGAATTTTGTAAACTATTTCTTCATAAAACGTTATTAAAAAAAAAAATTGTAGCCAGATTCAATTCACTATCAATTTCCACAAATTTCTAATTTTATTATTTTATACTTTCAGTAATTATTTTAGGCTTCAACCAGAATTAACAGGACTAACATTTTGAATATAAATAATCACATTGTGTATTTATAACCTGTTACAATTTTTATAAGAGTTTCAAGTCTTAATTAATTCCTGTCAAATAAAAATAGTGACTAACAGAGAATTCATCAAGAATGAAAATTCATAATTTCAAGTTTGACATGAGGAAGGATGCTACCCTGCTAAAACCTCTTCCTAGAATTGACTGTATATCTTAGTCATTTCTTTGTTCTTGTATTATCATTTGAATTATTTAATCTATTTTACAGATTCGATGGACACTAGTAGTTTGTATAAATGTGAAAATGCATAATGCAGTTAAATTTGAGATACATAATATTATTACACTATATTTATATAATAAACACATTATAATATACATTATATATTAATATTATATTAAGAATTATATTATATAAAATATTATTTTATATAATGAAATTCTAAAATGATATTATAATTGATAAATTTTAAGTTTATACATTTAATTTGATGACCACAATTAAAAAAAGAATGTTGAAAATGGTATTAACTTTTTTTCTAATACATAAATAAACATAATTTTTTTTTTTATTCAAATATATTAAATCCTTTTATTAAATATATATTTATATATATGTAAAAAAGTATTAATATTAAAAGTATAAATAAAATATTAAAAAGTAAATATAATATTAAAAAGTAAATATATAACTATATTTTACCAAACGTATGATTCAGGTTTTCTCACAACCTTTTTCCATTGAAAAATATAATAATTCAGAATTTCATTCTGAAAAAGTTCAGAGTCACAAAAACAAATTTTAAATTAAAAAGTCTTATACAGCACTATTTACTGGAAGATAGTTGTTCATTTCACTATTGTGAAAAAGAAGTAAATAGTGAAAGCCTTAATTAGCTCATATTTTCATTAATATCAATAAATGAAAAAACAATTTGAAAGCGTTTGTTTATCATTAAATTTATTTAATTATTTATAAAACATTGCTTGAATTTTTTAAGTGTTGTGGTTTATTTTTACTTTATTAAAGTTAAGATTAAATCATGATTATAAATGTATACATGTCCTATGTAATTTGAGTTCAATTGCTTAAAGTAATCTACTCCAGCCTGGTAAAACTTTTGGGGATATACATGTAGAGGTATTAAGCCAGGAGAAGGGATAGCTTGGCTTAGGCTTGTCATATTGTAAAATAACGCTGTCTAATAACCTTGGGAATAGCTTTGTTGGCTAAGGGAAGCAATAAAAACAGTGATAGTTCCTGGATAGTGGCAATAGAGATTCACAGAAATAAAATTATCATGGCAACATATTTTATGAACTAATTCTACATCTTGATACTAACAAGCTCAAAATACAACGTAAAGTACCCTTCTCAAGTAAAGATGCCTTCAGTTTGTGTGGTTATACTACTTCCGTTAAATCAGTGTAAAGCAAACTGTTTCTAAACATCAAGAAGGCACTAGAAGCAAGGAATCGTACATAGTATCATTTTTATCGGAGAAATAAAGAATAATTTATATCTTTTTAACATGTTTATCGATACAGTCAAAATAAATAACTTATACATGAATTTATATTTAGTAGCTAATTGGCTGTTGTAAAAAATCCTTGAATCTGAGTGTACTCACAAGTAAAGTGTGCTCATGGGGCAATGATAAGAGATACCCCCTCCAAAGCACAACCAGCCTCCTCTCCACCTCCCAGGTACATTTTCAGGAATTCACTGCTCTAGCTGTGCAGGTAACATCTGTCAGAATGAAGGCATTCCATTTGTGTTGATTTATTTATTTTCAAATAAATATGTTCTATTTGTTTTTACTACTATAAAGTAATTGTATTTTCTTATAAAAAGCTAAAGGGATCACAACAAAGTGGTTTTTGCTATTTGACATAGCATGCAGAATTAAAAATGAAAATAATCAATTTATGTAGCCAGAGGTAGAAATCATAAAAAGAAATATTTGAACAATTTTTTAAAATTATTTTAAGTGAATAATTATTTAAACCCACCCAATTAAAAATAAAGACAAAAAAATCAATTTATGTAGCCGGAGGTAGAAATCTAAAAACAAATATTTGAACATTTTTATTTATTTTGTTTAAGTGAATAATTGTTAAAACCCACCCAATTATGGTAAGTGTGAGCTAAAATGAAACTTTACCAATATTCTGAATAATATCTAAGTAAAATTAACCTAAAATTAACTCAATAAATAAAATTAATGTTAATCAAAATAGTTTTCAAATGAACATTAAAATTGTATACACCTGGAAGAACAGCATGCTGAAGGTTAATACTAATAAGGAGGGGATCTCACATGTGTCTCCTAGATTTTGATGAAACTTTTTTAGGTGAATCTAGGCCTTAAAGTATTGGACTAATAAAACATTAGGGGCCAATGCTCCTCAGGAATCCCGGAAAAAAAATTGGGAAGTTTGCAAAAGCAAACCACATTTTATTTTATATCTTTGGTTCTAATGAATGTAGAAGAGTGGTTTTAGTACCAAAATGTCCCTATTTCCAAGTGAAATAATAATAAAAAAATAATACATCAGCATATTCAAGTATTGTGCATGGTCAAAATATTAAAAACGCCCTCAAAATAGGAAATTTTGGGAGAGGAACATTAGTTTTCTCAGAAATAGAGACCAGATTTGGATTTCTCACCCAAAAAAACATTTAATTTGATTTTTTTATGATAATCAAAGAACAAAACGTTTTTGCTAATAAACAGCCAACCAAAGGGGGTCCCTTTGAAATAAACTGTTTTTTGGGATGCAAAATCCAAATCTGATCTCTATTTCTGAGAAAACTAATGTTTCTCACTAAAAAATCATTATTTTAAGTGTGTTTTTGTTTGATTTTGATGAATTAATACAATCTTCATTATTAACAATCACTACTAAAACATTGGTTTTGTTTCAAAGATTACTTGAATAACTTCACTAGAAAAAATCCTTCATTTCTTCTAAAAAATATTTTGAAAGCAATTTCTGCCACCATTTTCCTTGTCTCTGAATTTAATAAATGCCATGATGTTTCAATTAATGGATGGACATTGGCCATTTCTTAATAGTAAATTAAATATGTTTATTTAATTTATTTATTTGCAATAACACATTATTTTTTTTAGGAGTGAAGTTGCTTAGCAAGTAGAGCTTTGAGATTGACTCACTATGCCTTGAATCCTGGTTTAATGCATTAAATTCTCTTGACAGAAAATTAGTAGACTTTTTCAGGATGGAAAATATGAACTGTAATAGACGCTTCCTGAGTCTACTGAATTTTGAAAATTGAATTTCAATAATTATTAATTTCTGAAAAAGATAAAAATAACAAATTCATATTAAAACATTGCATTTTGTGCAGCAGGTGCTCTACTCTTAACAGTATTTTTCAGTACAGTTCGCATCAGGAACCTACACTATTTTTTCATCAGAAAAAATTATAAGTATTTCTATTCATTATCGCTAATGTAGCCATGTGATTACTTTGATATGACAGTACAATCTCATATGATCAGCATATAGGAGCATAGGTAAAATTAGTTTTGATCTTTCAAGGAAGGTAAAAAGTATAGCCGGTCGTCACAAACGCCATGTTGAATTCAAAAAGTCACGAGTGTTACCTATCGCCAGTTGTTTTAGTATGGTAATGCTTGTGGCAGAAAATTTAGACTAAATATTTTTGTTAACATGAAAAAAGTTGAAAAACTGGAAAATTTGACAACCTCCTTATGTATAATAGTTTATTTGGATTGTAACTACAAAAAAAGAGTACCGACGAAAGTTTTAGACTCAGAATTTTTTTTATGCACATTATTGGTAGCTATTTTCAAGCAAATTATCAATAACTTCACTGTGATTGTGAGTAAACAAATCTAAATATATAAACATCATTCAGTATTATCAAGTAAAAGGTACCGAAATTAAACTATAACAAAGAATAAATTGTATAAGATTTCCAAATCATATTATAAACTTAGTATAATCATATAGCTTTGTATCCACTGCTATTTTGGACTAAGAAAGCATCTTTCAGGCAATATGGTGACAAGACGAACAAAAGTTATCATTTATAAGACTCTTATCCGGCCGGTACTTTGTTATGGCTCAGAGATCTGGACTACATCCAGAGCTGAAGAACAGTTCCTTCTTATATTTGAGCAGAAAGTGTTGCGCCCAATTTATGGAGGTGGGTTAGAAAACAATGAATGGAGGCAGAGAAGCAATCGGGACCTGTATGATTTGTATCATGAACAGGATATCTCCCGTTTCATCAAGCTTGGAAGACTCAGATGGGCAGAGCATCCCGACAGAATGGCTGACGGTTTACCACCTAGGAAGATTCTGACCGAGCTCCTATTTAGTCGTCGCAGAGTTGGGAGACCAAAGCTGCGCTGGACAATGACATAAATGCGTGGTAAATGACGCAAAAGAGTATTTGGGTGTGTGAAACTGGATGGCAGTGGCACGGAATAGGGACGCATGGCGGTTGCTGTTGGAGAAAGCCAGGACCCTTCACAGGTTTTAGTGCTACTAAAGAAGAAGAAGAAGTATAATTTGATAATCAATGTAATTTTTAATCAAATATTAATTAGTTTAGTTTTAATAAGAATTAGGCTTTTACTTCAGTTTCAAAAGGAGAGGTATGTTAATAATTATTAAGGTCAATTTTAAAAAGAAAATCCAACAGTATAATAGGTTTTATTTAAATCATTTATAATCTATTCATTATTTAATATTAATAATTTAAGTACAGCTCTATAGTAGCTCATATATATAATTAAAAATTAAAAATAATAATACTTCTAATTCGTACTACTTTTTTTGGATTTCAATTGTTAAAGTAAAAAGTTTTGCTGCTAAAATAGGAACTTGAAACAATTATTACATTTAGTGAAAAGTGCTTAAGTTGATCTCACATTTATATATTAGAGAAATAAAATTCAGAAGGATGTACTTGTTTGTCATTATATAAAAACATTTGAAATCCATTTTTTAATATTTTGTTTTCTTAATCTCTTTGTACTTTGAAGTCACTTGGATTTTTAACTTATAATATATAGTAGGGGTTTTATCACAGATGTGTCAAATTCTTTTTTTTTTCTTTCTTTTTTTTTTTTAGAGTCACAGTCTCACATGGATTTCAGGCTCCAAAGCTAAACCTTGATTCACAATACCTTCTTTTGAACTTGATTTTGATTTAGGGTTTTTTTCCTAAAAAATACAGAAGTATAAATAAGTATTGCTTGATTTGTTGTATATATCGCTCATTTATTGCACTAACATTATAACTCAAAATTCATGATTTTTCAGGTGATGCATTTGAAGTTTTAAATAATGTAGTAATTTCTACGAAACTCTAATACAAAATAAAAGGAAATACACTACTGGCCTTGAAAACTCAGAAATGGCACTAGTTAAAAGCTCACATCATTGCAATTGTTCCTATGGTATTAATTCAAAAATAATGATTATAAAGTTATTACGTAGTTGGAGCAAATGAGTGATATAGTCATTTGATGAGAGCAAAGTCATTTTATATAAATAAGTAAACTAAACATAAAAGTAACTACTAACATTGAGAGAGATTTTCAGTTTTTCTTTGTACTTATTTGGCAATCGATCAAGAAGATAATTCACTGGGGGAGAAATAAGTTCAGAATCCACATTGAATGGCTTGGTTGGACCAGTTAAGATGCTAACCAAAGCCCCAACAATGAATGTTAATAAGCACCCAATCGCAGAATACCAAAGGTAACTGATGCGATAAAGCCAAAATGGTAGCCTAAAACAAGAATAATAGTGTATATATCATTTTATATAAATAATCTAAAAAAATTTTTCTAACAATAAAAATATAATGAATGCATAAACAGCCCAAAGCAAAAAATGGAATTCTTATCTTCCTACTCAGATCCTTCTGAAATCAAATAAAAACACACTCAATAACATAATTGTGTTGTTATCTCTGTTTCTATTTCAAGAAGAAATTATGGCGGACATTACAAAATAAAATGATAAGAATCTCTATTATTGCTCCAGAGTTTATTTGAAATAGCTGAATCCAAAATATAAGTCATTTTGGATACTTGAAGAGCTGAGAGAGGAAACAAGATTGAAGCTGGTACCAGACGAACAATGTTGGACTCTTATCTGTGCGAATTTATGTGGCATCAACAACACAAGGGAAGGTATCTTTTTGAAGTTTTTGAAGTAAGTTTATCAGATATTGTTAATTTCTGGACATTAGAATAGGTTAGTAAGTAAATATTAATATTTTAAAATTATGTGTCCTTTTTTTTTATATCATTTAATTCATTGATATTACAAAAAGTAACCGGTGGGAATATATAAAAAAAGACCTATTGTTATTGCCATTTTAATGACATTTTTAGCCTTAAAGATGATTAATGTTTTTGATGGTTTGAGTGATAGTTAAGCAGTAGATCGCTGAACTGTTCATTTCTGACGCAATATGTTTCAATTTTATTCTTTTTAATAACAGTATTCATATCCAAATATATTATTGTGCTGTTTTCTATGGTAAATTTAATCTTTTATTGGCTTTATTTAATATTTCTAAAGGTTTATTATAATCTTCATTTTTGGTTATAATTAGCAAGTCATCTATTTCTATATTATCATTATTGGTTTTTCCTTTAATTGCTCATTTAAGATTTTATTAAGAAAACAACTGTTTATAATTACTGATAGTTTAATTCCCATTACTAATCCATTTATTTGCTTATAATATTGTTATTAAATTTAAAATAATTATTGTTTATACATTGTTTTATGCCTTCCAAAAATATAGCTCTTTACTTTTCCAACTTACTCATCTGGGATGTCTTCAATAGGTATATTTGTTAAATTGCAAGGACAACCATCTGTGGAAATAATCTTTTGATACGAAAAATTTTGTCCTAAAGCTGTATTTATCTGAGCTCCTATGCCAATCCAACTGACAAGTAAGAGGCTGACTAACCCTCCAGCCAATGAACCCTAAAAAGTTAAAAAATATTAAATCTTTTCACATTCTACTAGTGTAAACCTATAAGAAATCAAAATCCAATCTATAATGATTTAAAATCAGGTAATCAAAGAATTAAATAATTTAAATGTTAAATAAATTAAATGTTAAAATAATACTTTTTATTCAATTCTAAAACAGACTCACATGGAATTCCATGATCCAAAAAAAAAAAAAATCAAACAATTGGAACATCTAATTAAAATGTAATTAGTATGAAAAGAAAAGGGCTAAAATTATTTTGGATATAGAGATGATTAAAAAGAAAATATAGAATAGGATAAAGTGAGAGAAGATGCTAATGATCACTAAATTTAGAAGAAATAATAGGATACTGTCGGTAAGAAATGAGAGAAGAACATTCATGGCAGAAAATGTTTGAAAATCCAAAGTGGGTAAAAAATGGTTTTTTTTTTAAACTTAAATAAAAAGGCTTACTTTAGAATTAGCCCAAGGAAAAAACATTCCAAGAGAAAAAAGACCAAGTGTTATGCCACCAGTTATACCATTAAAACTTAGTGCAACCTGAAACATGTAATTTATATTAATATTTCTATTATTTTAATATTTGCATGCAATGATTAATTATTGATACAATTATTGCCCAAGTACCTCAAGCACACTCCCCAGTTGTTCGACAACAAATACTAATGCGAAACTCAAAACACCGAAACATAATGAGAGCCATTTTGAAACTATTGCTCCTTTTTCATCAGGGACTATTATGCCACAGAGTGAATCTAGAATGTCTTTCATAAAGACAGCAGCAAGTGAATTCATAGCTGAAGCAACAGTGCTGAAAAATGGAAAAATTAAATGAAGATCAAACATAAACTGCTGCACCAAATCGTGAAACATATAAGCAACATATTTAATGAGATGAATGCTAACCAATTACAAGAAGATTTAAAATATCAATTTTGAATCCTGTAGTGAAATTAAAAATAAAATATTGAAATTTTAATGTTTTATTAGAAATTTGCCTCTTACACTCGAAACCCCATATGCTCCATAACATTAACCCTGAGACCATCTATTGGATACATTTTTGATACCACTCTTTGAGCTTGGAGATAAAAAATGCTTGAACAGCAACTGCGATAGCCTCTAAACTGTTGATTGTTTAGGGAAACTAAATTTGTTGATAAAAACATTGTCCAGTAGTTTCTGTAGCAGTTTGAGGAGAATTCGACACCAGATGTACAAATATACAAGCTCTTTCTTTTTGAGTTGATGCTTTTTTATGATCAACCAAGGCACCCCACCTATATTTAATAGTTGGAGTTTACTGTTTCTTGGTTTTGAGATCAGAGACTTGATCAATGATTGAAGCAGGATTTTTTTTTTTTTCCAAACTGCTCCAAAAATGATGTTTTTAAAAAAAGAAACTATTCTAAAAAATTATTATAATTAAATTAAAATAAATACAACTAAGAATAAATATAAGAATTTATTATTACCCAAGAGATGCAGCAAAAATACCAGATACAAACAATCCAGGAATACCCTTTAAATGTCCTTGAATATTCATCACATACAATGGTAAAAGTTCATCAGAAGAAGATATTTCCTTAAAACAAAAAATTACAAATTAAATCTTGCTCATTTATTTATTATTTTTTAACGTTATGATTTATGAAACATTAAACTTAATATATGATAAGTGACTTAATAAGTGATTTAAAATTCAGAGAATAGAATCAGAGCAAACTAGGAATTGTTTTCTAGCTTGCATAAAAAAGTTAATTTTTTAAATTAGGTATATAATAGATTGAAATTTTCATTAAAATATCTGTTAATATTATTAATAAGTAGAAAGTGAAGAAAATTAATAGTTCTAGGAGCCTACACAGGTAAATGAACATCTAGGAATAATGAAAGGTGCTGCTATTGTCCTTTGTGGTACAATCTTTTATCATTCTTAAGTATTCAGACAAAAATAAATTGTACTTTACTCCACTGTTCTTAGTATTCTTGAAATTTTTCATTGGTCTTCTGATCATGTATAACTTTTGATTTCATAAATATGATACATTTATAAGTAAACAAATGCATAAATCAGTTGACATCCACATGATTGTATAGAAGGATCAATCTAATTAGGAATTGATAAATTATTTGCCACCTCTATAATTTTGTTTTATTGAAAACTAGTTTCGAACGTTATACATTCATCTTCAGTTCTAAAAACACACAAAAATTCAAAAATAAGCAATTCAAAATATAGTTTGGTATTATTATACATATTAACTTACATATAATATAAATCAGTATTATAAAACATTTATGAATTATGAATTTAATTAAGACAAGAAATCAAATACATGTTGGTAATCACCAAGGTTTAAATGGATTATATCAAACAGAAAAGTTTGTACTGCTTTCTTGTTACTTATTACTCACCGGCATTACTGGAAAAACCCCGACCCTTAAACCTTTTCCTATAAACATCCATCTTTATTTCATTGTTAGTCCAGTGCGAGAAGAAACCAGTACAAACTTTTCTATTTGATATAATCCATTTAAACCTTGGTGAGTATCAACATGTATTTGATTTCTTGTCTTAATTAAATTCATTATTCATAAATGTTTTATAATACTTATTTATATTACATGTAAGTTAATATATATAATAATACCAAACTATATTTTTAATTGCTTATTTTTGAATTTTAGTGTGTTTTAGAACTGAAGATGACTGTATAACATTTGAAACTAGTTTTCAATAAAACAAAATTATAGAAGTGGCAAATAATTTACCAATCTCTAATTAAATGTGTAAATAGCAATTTTGTGTATGACAGTATGAAAAAAAAAAGTGAGCAATTTTTAACTTATTAAAGTGACTTAATTGCCTCCTGTAGCGAGTAGATACTTTCTCACAATCCCAGTGAAGAACAGATCTAGCAACCCTGCCCACACAAGCCTTGATTTCTCCCACCTTCTTTATTTTACATGAAGAATCATGTCCTTACCTTGATCCCATCCCATCTCATTTTTTCCTTCCAATTTCCCTATATCCTGGCTGACAGGATGATGAGGCCTGCCAGTCCACAGAGGACATCTCATCTAAGATAGAAAACCATGACAGAAAATCACATGCCCTCCAAGGTTAATGGGGATTGGACGCACGATCAATTGCCCGTCTTTGGAAAAACTTATCGGTTACGAAACCTACAACCAGCCTCAGAAATAACTGTCTTGAAAAGGTAACGACCCTGGCTTTGTATAAAGGACTACAACTTGCTACAGGGAATATACGGAGTTTGTACAGACCTGGTGTCGCTCAAACAGTGGTAAATGAGATCCGAAGGTACACCATCGATATGATAGCTGTCCAAGAAGCTAGGTGGCCAGAAAATGTTGAGTTGACCATGAATGGTTATACCGTGTTCTACAGTGGAAGGAATGAACGGAATGGAAATGGCAGCACAGCCTTCATTATGAGCCCAAAGATGAAAGTGTCAGTCCTGAGCTACACACATGTCAATGAGCGGATTAGTGTGCTAACGATAAGAGGTCGATGGTTTAACATATCCATCATCAACGTGTATGCATCTACGGATGAAAAGGACGAAGAAATGAAGGGCGAGTTCTATGAACTACTAGAATACATCTATGATCAAATCCAAAAACATGATGTAAAAATAGTAATGGGGGGCTTCAAAGCCAAAATTTGAAGAGAAGCCCAGTTTCGGCCGACAATCGGAGCACATAGCTTACATGATATAAGCAGCGATAATGGTGTGCGATACATAAATTATGCAGCTGCAAAGAATCTGGTTGTGAGCAACACGACTTTACTGCACAAAAACATCCATAAGTGCACATGCACCAGCCCAGAGGAGAGATGGAAGAATCAAATTGACCTTGTGCTGATAAGCAAAAAAAGACATAGAAGCTCAATACAAGACGTTCGGAGCTTTCGAGGAGCAGATTGCTACTCGGACCATGCCATGATCCGTATAAAATTCAACCAAAAACTTAAGAGGATCCTAAAAGCTGAGGCAGAATATAATAGGGCAAGATATGAAGTCAATAAATTAAAATAACTTGAGACAAAACCAACTTTCAAACTTGATTTCAAAACTAGATGTGAATTCCTTTATCTTGATAGATTTTTCATAGATAAACAATGAAAAGACATGAAAAATGAAATAAAAGAGGTAGCTCAAAAACAAAAGATGGTGAATGAAAGAAGGAAAAGAAGAGTGGCCCACCTAAGCAAGAAAGATGAGGAATCACAGGGCAGGTATGAGTCAGCATAAATACTGCTAATAAAATACTTCGATCGTCAAAAAGAGGTTTCCTCAGCAGAGACTCACAGACATTGAAGAAAACTGGCAAGCCGGAAACACTTGTGAATTCCATGCTAGCATCAGATAGGAACGAGCCAGATTCAAAGATAGAAACACTCAGATGAAAGACAAGAACGGAAAAGTAACAGCAGTTAAAGTAGAAGTGCTGGAGATATGGAATGACTATTTCAAACAACTGCTCAACTCAAACGGCCGATGTTACGAAAGTCATAATCTGGACCATGCTGAGGACTTAGAGCAGGATAAAGTAGATCAACCTGACTTACTAGATGTGCAGATGGCCGTCAATCGATTAAATAGACGAAAAGCTCCAGGAATAGACGGCCTAACTAGTGAGATGTTCAAGGATGGTGGAGACAACATAGTAGCTGCAGTGCACCAACTCATTCTGAAAATATGGAGAGAAAAAAGATACCCGAGAGTTGGAACACAGCCTTCATTTGTCCAATACTAAAGAAAGTATCTGCGTCTAAGTGTGACAACTACAGGGGCATAGCATTACTTCCAGTAGCTTATAAGATCCTGACTTATGCAAAGCAAAACAGAACGAATTTCTTCTATGAGAAAGCGCTCAGCGAGTACCAAGTGGGATTTTGGTGAGGTAAGAGCACATCGGATCAGATATTTATTCTGAAACATATAATTGAGAAAAGATGAGAAGTGGAACAAGATGTACACGCCTTGACTTCATTCGACTTCGTTTACTCTGTCGATGAAAACCGTCTTTGGAAAATCATGACAGAACTGTGATTTCCTGGGAAGTTAGTACGAATGACAAGGCCTTGCATCAATAGTTCCTAATTTAGAGTGCTTGTTCAGAGAGAGATGGTGGAGGCCTTCGATGTGAAATCAGGACTTTGCCAAGGAGATTGCCTTTCTCCGATGCTATTCAACCTGGCATTGGAGAAGGTAATGCAGGAATGCTGCAGTGTACAGGGTGGAGTACACATAGGAATGATGTACAAATACCTGGCATATGCAGATGTCGAAACGGTCCTGGGAAGTAAAGCAGAAAATATCCAGGCACTAACCTTCTCACTGATCGCAGCGGCAGAAGATATAAGCTTACAAGTAAACCAAAATATGCGATTATAAGCCGAAACATGCATCAAGAAGAAATCATAAGTGCAGGAAGTCAACCCTTCCTGAAAGTAGACAGTTTCAAGTACCTTGGAAGCACAGTAATCTCCATTAATGATTAGCTCAGTGAAGTCGACCAAAGAATCCTCAGTGTGAAAAAGCCTTCTTCCGAATAGCCCATGTCCTAAGATCAAAGAACAGAGATTTGGAGAAGAAAGAAGAATAAAGAAATAATCTCCGAAATGCAGCAATCAATCGTGCTTGATATGAAAGCTAAAAGGTTACAATGGGCGGGACAGGTGGCAAGAAGCCACCCAATTTTCATAACAATGAAGGCCTCAGTAGTAGGAACTAGAGAGAGAGGACAAAACTCAGATGGGTGGACAGGATAAAGAAGGACACGGTTGAACATCACATAATACACTGAAAAGCCGTCAATCAAGATAGACAGAGGTGAAGGAAGCTAGTATAGGCGGCTAAAGATCTTCAAGGTCTGTAAAAAGCCAATCGAAAAAATAAATAAAATTGCCTATTGAATGTTGGCAATATATTTCGAAAATATTTCTCCTTCACAGAAAAATTTGAAACCATAGATTTATTCATATGCGATCTATCCAAAATATGAATCCATATATTTTATGCCAGATAAGTTATTAACTTTTTGGTGAACAATAAATGATCTATATATATTTTTATTTTTTTTAAGTCAATGGGACATATGTTTTAAGTCAACCTGACAGACCATAGATTCTAAGTATAAAAGTCAATAGGCTGTATATTAATCACAAGTGATAAATAATTTTGATTAATTACTTATTATTGGGGGTACAAGTAAGTTTTAAATTTTTTTAATGAAAATTGGCGGTTTATTTTGTAACAATGTTAGCAAATTGATTACTCAAAATATTGTCCATTGTTAACCGCAACTTTTTCCTATCATTCTGACAGCAAACGAATTCCGCATTGAATGAACAACTAGTCCTTGAAGGCAATCCAAGAATCGACCCTTGGATTTTTTGCATTTCTCATAGGAAAGGAAGTGGTGCTCTGACAGGCCATGAGTCATTGATAGAAAAAAGTAGTAGACAGAAGGAGCAGTGTCTGGAGAATACACCTGGAGAGGTAGGGTATTCTATTTGAGTGTTTCCAAGTAGCTTTTGACTGGTACTGCAACATGTGGTTGACCATTGTTGAGCTACAAAATCACTTTGTCCTGTCTCTGCTTATATTGTAGCTATAACTCCTTCAATGCTCAGTTCAACGCAATTCTAGTCGATAGTAGCAATCCCCTGTGATGGTTTTTTTTGGTTTTAGCAGCTCATAGTAAGCAATACTCAGTTGATCCCACCAAATGCAGAGCACGAGCTTTGATCCATGAATATTTGGTTTGTATATTAGCATCAGCCTATCTCAAGATTTCTTATGCTTTGGATTGTCATAATGAATCCACTTTTCATCATCCACTATGATGAGAAAAAAATCTTACGTTTTTGCCTTTGGAGCAGCTTTAAGCAAGTGAAAAATCTCCTTTTCATATCTTTTGGCTTTAATTCATGACACCCAATGTTCTTGATCATTTCCATGGCTTTGAGGCATAATGAAATTGCTTGTTGAGTCATTCCCAAAAATGTTGCAAGTTCTTGCAAGTCTTCTTGCATTTGACATAAATCTTAGTTTAATAAGGCATCCAATTCTGCAATTTCAAACATTTTTGGCCTTCCTTCATGCTCCTTATCCTCCATGTCAAAATCACCACTTTTGAACCATCTAAACCAATACTCACAAGTTGAAATTGATGGAGCATGGTACCTATAAGCCTCAAACAACAATCGATAATCATTAGCTGCTTTTGCTCTTCACATGCAGAAAAGTAAAGTTTCGATTTGGCACAAAAGTTGACGTATTTGGAGTTAAAAAAAAACTATATTATTTTTACTTCCACAAAATGACCCATATTGATAACTAAAACTTAATGATAACAATTTAACATGGAGGTGGTGAGATAATGGTCCAATGCAATTTAATCCATTTTTTAATGTCTCTCTTGTGAATCTTTTAAAACTTGCTTGTACCCTTGATACCAAATTACTTAAATGACTTACCTGGTTATGGAGTGGATCACAATTTTGGTACTGATCATACAAGATCATGCCAGTGTAGAAGTTAATAGAAAATACAATAATAAGTCCTACACAACTTGTCCATATAGCCCTGGAAAGTATTGTAATTAAGTTATCAAAATCAATTGAGATACTTATAATTTATTTTGATAAGTTAATAATAATGTAATTCTATAAACTTAATTTCAAATTATGCAATCTGCGTTGCAATGCAGATTACTTCTTAATGCTTGATGCAAACTCATCTATGCATAAAATGTCTGGTTTTATCTCCTGTAATGTAAATGTTTTGGGAATAAAATAAAAAAAAAAAAAAAAAAAAATGGATATCATGTAATTTTATTGATTAATTAAAATATGTTCCTTTTCTTTTATAAAATCCTCCTAATGAAGAAAAATCATTAATTTCTTAAATTAATGAATGCTTAGAGTCTAATAAGAAATATATTCCTGTAAGGCATTTTGTACTGTATAACCAATTTTATATTCTTTATAGCTTTTTAGAAAATAGTTTAAGTTCCTGAAAGGAAGTGATCGGCAACTGATTGGTCTGCTGGGATATGGAGAGCTTCAATTTTTAAGACTTGGAAAATTCAGCTTGATCAGTCATGGATAATCATTGATTTTATAAAAAAATTGACCCATGCATACAACATTAATATTAATATTAATATTTTATGAGTTTCACCTTCTAAACTGACATATCATATGATAACACAAGATAGTTTATTAATTGATAAATCCTAGATTTAGATTAAATTAAATTAGCACTAATGCTAAATCCTCTGAATTCTTCCTAAATCCTAACTGTGCTACAAATTAAATTATTTATAATGATCATAGTACCAACTGCATGAGAAACCTTAGCTAAAATAGACATCTATTTTTCTATAGATAACTCTATATCCTCCCAAACCACTGTTTGATTATTTAAAAAAAAAAAAAATAAATGTAACACACCACTGTCACTCTCAGCACACCCTAGAAAATCAGTCCAAAAAAAAATTAAAACCTTGGATTAAAAGCTCAGTTAGCATTTACAGTAATTTCAATACTAGCATTGTGAAACTGGACTTATTTCATTTGTTGTTATTTAAATTGTGCTTATACCAATTTTCTTCTAACCGCTCTCATACTTATTTTTTTTTTGTTTTGGACCATTAATATAACATATTTTCAATAACAAGATTTCCTGATTTTTTAACTTCATATTTAATTCATAACATACCTTCTAGCTTGCCCAATGGTTTCAACAGACATATATTTTTGAATAGAAGCCTGGTTAGCACAGAACATTGTAGCCCAATAAAATGTACCTCCAATAACAACAGACCAAAAACTAAGCCTCACAGTTGGATTAGGATCCATACTAAAAAAAAATAAATTAAATAAATAAAGCAACAAATAAAATAACAACAAGTATACATACACAGATATACATGTTTTATATGCATGTAAATACTAAAAAGAACATGTATTAAAGAAAAACATACATAGTTTAAAGACATAGTTTAAATAAAAATTCATAATTAAATATGAAGAAAATAAATAATATTTTGGAATTAATAATTAAATAGGTAATAAAATAACTATACAAAAACTGAAAGATAGAAGTCTTTTATTTTTTTAATATTATTATTTTTTTATGATCAAAGTATATTAATCAATCAAGGTTAAAAAAAAGGGGATGGTGCATTTTTAAAATGAAATTTTGGGATCATACAATCATACACACATACAATACAAATTAATTTATTTTTTAACTGGTATAAAACTGCTTAAGTAATTTAGAAATATTAACTACAATAATAAAGATTTATGCAGGTAATTTTTAGATTCAATATAAAGTGAAGAATATTCATTTTACTTCTTCTATCAAAGAAAAACTATGGTTTCTTGTTTGTTTTGTTTTTTCTAATCCCCAAATGATTATAATTTTGAGGTAGGGTTGTGAGAAAAATATGGGATATGTTCGCTATCTGCACATGGTGCAGCATTATATTCATAAACCTGGTGATGGAGTTCACTAGTTGTTGAAATTTTAAGTCCAATTCTAATTTTTTTTTGTTTTGTTTTTTGTTTCGAAGCCCCATGGGATGTGGTGTAATTTTCAGAGGTTGGTATATTGGTATACATAGTGTTTATGTCTATAGTATTGCATACACCATGTCAGAGTTGTCTCAAAATATACTAATGAAAATGTATATATTTCAATTTATACTTACATAAACAATTCAATTCTATGAGATTTCAAATTGGCCTCGAAAATGTGATTGAATCCTCCGAGATAGTGATTTCCAATCAGCATAACAGTGAAAATTGAAGCAACAAGGACGATGGCTTGAAAAGTATCAGTCATTATTACAGCTTTCATTCCACCCTTTCAAAAATAAATAAAATAAAATAAATAAATAAATAGAAGATCAAAGAAAACCATAGGTGTTGAAGGCCCTAAGGTTTTACGCCTTCAAACAAAAGGAAACAAAAAAAAAATCAGATTTTAGTGTTGCTAAGAGCAAATCAAAAATATTGTTCTCAACCAAAACCCTCAGCCCATCCAAAAAACAAAACAAAAAAAAAGAATAACAAGTACAACAATAAATAATAAAATTATCTTTTTGTCCTATAAGTTAGCTCCTTTCATCAATTAGTTACTCGATTAATTAGTTTTCCAAATGAATTAATTTATAACACTCTCCTCTACAAAATTTTGGAAAATTATTTTTCCCAGTAAATAAACAATGTAGTATATTCCTGATGTATTGTATCAGTATCATCCAGAAACAATATATTATATAGATTAGTGGTAAATTATTTACTTATTTATTGAATATTTAAAAACCCTTCATAAAGCTTCTATAATTTTTTGAGATACAAATGTGGGATATTATTTCTTATTGATTAATTTGTGTAAATATGATATGAAATTATAATTGAAATAATTTGTGCAATAATAAAAATAAAGCAGCACTGTTGGTGGCAACACTGGCGCAGACAGAACCCAAGCTTGGGTTCCTTTGACTTGATGCTGTTTGCATGTGTCGGCCATCAGCTCTCACTTATTATTTGTTATTAATAGTACCTGATCCACAACAGCATCTGATAAAATTATTAGAATAATAAATGAGATATATATCTTATTTATTAAAGCATATATGTACCTGTGAAGCATAAAATATGCAGATAATGTAGACAACTGTAACAGCTAGATATGTGTTCAATCCTGTAACTGTAAAAAATAAAATAAAATTAAAACAAGTTAAAAATGACTTATTTTTATTTTATTTATTATTAATAAATAATAATATATTCTAAATTAATACCAATATGTATAAACAAATTCAATGAATACACCTATGTAATAAAAAAAAAAAAAAAGTTAGAAAAGAGTTCATCAAGCAATGAAATGAATGGTTGATCATAAAATTGTCAATTGCCGAATCAGTTGCGCAATATTCGAAGGTTGGTTTTCCCATTGTGGACTTTACTGATATCAAAATAATTTCAGTTTAATCAGCAATTAAATGGTGAGTAGGTGATTTATTCAAACTTGATGTCTCTTTATGAAATAAAATCGGTATCGGTATAGTGTTAGGCTCATTCACTATTATAATAATTATATTTGCTGTCTAGGCTTAGTTAAAATAACATATGAAATGGATTAAAGTAGTTGAAATAATCATTAAAAAAAATAATAAAAAAAAAATAAGTAAATCAACAATAATAACCATAATTCAAAATCATTTATATTAATAATAATTAGGATTAATTCAATTACTTACCATGACTAAGAGCCAGAGCAGGAGCGTAAACTGCAACTGATGTATATAAGATCTAAAAAAAATAAATATATCTTAATTAAAAAATAAAACATTTTAGTTACACCAGAATCAAATTAGAATATTTTTGGAATCAAAATCATAATTTTTCTACAACAGAATTAATTTCAATTTATATTCTTTAAATCCTGAAATAAATAACTGATTCACTTTGTCTCAGAATAATAAATAGATGCTTAAGATTTTATAAACTAAAACTGGAAACAGAAACATTCCGCTGATACATTTTATTATGCTTCAAACAATAAATAAAAAATATATGCGGCATATTATAATAAATATGACCGATGGATGTGCTTATTTCTAATTTTTGTTAAAATAAATATATTTTTCTGATTCTTGACGGAGGACAAAAGGAGCTTTAGCCAATAATTTCAACCAAAAATATTAAATTACTACCAATTTACATTACAACTAATTATAATGATTAAAAAAATTATGCATGTCTATTTTTGATGAAGTTGATAAACTAAAATATTGAAGTTTTATTAGATTTTTGTTTAGTAATCTAAAATTGTAACAGCAAAAAATTATTGTAATAGTAGTACAACTAATTAAAATTTAACAAAATATCATTAGAAAACTTACCATTTGTAATAAATACATTGTAGCTGCTAGTACCCTTGAATGTCTGTTGAACCTCCTTTCCAAATACTGAAATTAAAAATGCAGTGCTTAAATATCATTTTATAAGGCTACATTAAAAATTATATAAAAACAATAACTAATGTTATCAAGCTATAGCTAACAATAGCTATCAAGCTCTAGCTCAGCTTTCACTGACTTCAATGCAAGTAATGAGATTGAGAGAAATGCCTTGGAATCTCCTGAAGTCCTATTTTACTCTCCTCCATAAATGGCCGGAAGAGCTTTGGATTTTCCCGGCTATTTTATCTGCATATATGTTTGTGAGAATGATTTTTTTTTCTACTTTTTTATTTTGTTTTAACAATTTGTACACTGAGTATGAATAGAGAACATTAGCATTAATTTTTGACAGTATCACCCTCATGGCAAATGAAACTGTGCTTGTCTTGATCTAACCAAGGATAATAAAAATAAAGGCAAGTAAAAGTAAAACTAATTTGAGTGGAAATTATATAATATAAGCTCTGACTATTGAGCTACAATCGGCTGGCTCTAGTCAAAAATGAAATTTTTTACTTATTTAATTTTTGTAAACAACCCTTCAATTGAAATTTTTTAAAAATATTTGAAAATTTTCAAAGAAGTCGGCAATAAAATGTTAGTTAGAAAAAGAGATAAAATTTAGGATTTTAGGATATTTCTTCTTCTTTCTCTTCCTCTTTTGTGCCATTTCTAGCATAGAGGAGCCTCAATCCAACAGAGCCAGTCCGCCCGGCCCCAACACAACCTCTTCATTTGAGAGAGAGTTTTCCCTCTACTTACTCCCACTTTCTTTATGTTATTCTCTTGGAAAATTCTCGGATGTCCTTGGGGCCACCTGTCCAGCGAGTGGGCTTCCATAACCTTTCTAGGTTCACATTCCTCATCCTCATGTGACTAACATGGCCAGACCACTTGAGCTGTCTCTTTTCAAGAGAGGTCTTCAGTTCAGCCACATGCAGCTGATACCTATACTCTGATTTCACAAGCGGCCTCTCCTCGTTTTACCAACTATTCTGAGCAGGTATTTCATTTCTGCTCCCGTGATGGCTGATGGCTGATGTGTATGTCAAATATGACCCAACTTTCACTTCCATATGTAAGCTTTGGGAGGTAAACTGCTTTGTATTGATTATTGATAATCCATTGTTAAATAACCCAATTTATCCCATAAAAATTCCATCTCCTTCTGAAGTTTTTTTTTTCTATTATTTTGGCCCATGGAAAATGTTGAAAGTTCGACAGAAACTGAGGTGAGAACTAAACAAAAGTCCATTTATTTTTATTAGTTCTGTACAGTAGTTACATGTAAGTTAATATAATAGCATTAGTTATTAAATTACTTTTAAGGCCTATCTATGTTAAAACAAGATGAGCCCCTTTTCCTAGTTTTATTTAATTCAGCCCTATAATAAATCATTAAAATTCTCCAAAAGACGTTAAACTCTCTGTTTGTTTATGCTGAAGTTTTGATCCAGTTGTGCCATTATAAATTAGATAATAAGATGCTTACACTATTAAATTAAATATAACAATGCCAGTGCTTAATCTTCACTGAAGAAATGGTAAAATGGCCAAGAGGTTGATCAAGATGTCAACGGGAGGATTATGTTGGGTCTGATCTTATAGATTTAGGTTTTAATAGAGTTCCATGGTGGAAGGCATCTAGGCAGAGATTGCATTTGGTACTGGTATCAAACTCATTAGACCTTATTGTTATTATTTACCAAAATTTTGATAAGTAATGACCTTTGCCATCATGTCCAATTTTCTTAAATATATCATATGAATTATCCTTTACACTAATTCAATTTTATCAAATTCATTAGAGACATAATTTAAAAAAAAAAAGAACATAACTTACTTCGTATGAAGATGTGAGCTTCAGATTAACAAAAACTGGTAAGTAGAAATAAGTAGTAATAGGAACTACAAGGATAAAAGAGAGGCATATCATCCAGAATTGGCTTCCATGTGTATACATTTCAGAAGGATTACCAAGAAGTTCAATAGCAGTTATATAACTGAAATACATTATAATAATGAGAATCATAAATAAGAATCAAAAGATTAATTACGTTTTTCTTTTTACAAAATTACTGACCGTTAAAATTATTTTTCAAGTTTTCACAATTAAACTTTTCCACCTAAATATTATTGACAAATTTCTGTGTAAAATTGCACCTATATTATTATATTATTAAGTTATTTGTATAATGAAATATTCCCAATTTATTTATTAACCTAAATTTAAAAATTTTAATCAAATAAATATCCTGATGAAGTTTTCAATACATAAAAAATGTAACTACTACAATAAAGCGGTATAAATGTGGTTGTTTCTCATGCAAGACCTATTGCAAAATCAGTAATATATGTATGTCATGTGAAGAAATTGAAGCAAACTCTTAATTTCATGGAACTGTATGTACGACATTGTTTTTGTTTTGTTTTTTCAGTGCAACAAAACACAAATTGCAATTGTATATACCTCATTTTTTGAGTCACTGTATTTGCAAATCGTTTTTATATGTAAAATCATTTTATTGATTTATTATTTAGATATTGATTTTTTTGTTATATATATTTTAATGATACATATATATTTTAATAATACATATATATTTTTTTAGTTCATTTTACATATTTATAATAGTATATTTTTCTTATTGTATTTAATTAGCTGTATTCTTAATATTCAATACTTGAATTCACAAATTATTTGCATTATTAATTTTTTAAAGGGCTGAGCTGTCACATTTTCTAGTTTGGTATCTTGGTATATATCTTTTATTCTCGGTGACATGACATTTCTTTATTTTTCATTGTTTAATAAATCCTTTACAAAATATGTCTAACGATTGAGGTAATTAATGAAGTATGACCATCAGTAGGCAATAATTTTTTGTAATAATATTTTATTTCCAATTTCAAAAATATTATTGTTATTACAAAAAAGAACTATCAAGGTCGAAAGAGACATTGTATTTAGAACCATCCATGGCCACTTATGTTCACTAAATTGGCCAGCCCGCTGAAGGATTAAATGAATGCACACTCAAAAGGAGTACAACTGAAAATCATTACTGTCATAAGTTTATTTAGTTGGGCTGATGAAATATAAAAAAAAAAAAAAATTAAAATTACTGGACCTTTTTTTTTTTCCTCTTACACAAACAGAACAAAGCATCAAGATGAATTGACTCTAATAATAGAAATAGTTTTGACAAATTAATCCACAATCTTTTACCCTGCAGCTAGAGACAAAGCAGTGGGTATTGTTCCCATGGAAGACCCTCCAAGAAGGAAGTCTGCTGAAGTTGTCTGCTTGGGCCCTGTACAAGCATAGAACGTTCCAATCAAGCATGAACCAACAAGAACCACTCCTAAAACAAGGTAATCAATCCAGCCAAATAGCCCTCCTTCTCTAATGCAAATTTCCTCCATCTGAAAAGAACATTAAGGAAAAAATTAAATTTACTAAAGCGGTGAAAAATTATCAGTATGTAACAAGAAAAGTGATTTTTTCAATTTTAATTGATTGTATTATAATAACTACTTACTATGGGACTTGTTAGCTCCCAAGGTATAAGTAATTAACTGAAAATTAGTTAGATCATGATTAGCTGTACACATAATTATAAGTTATGGTATTTATTATTACAGCAAAAGCCATTACCATAGCAAATATAGCTAAAAAAATACATGTTTCCTACAGCTTTATTTTTCACTGAACAACAGCAAAGCTATCTAAGATAAAAGTTTAATTATATGTATTACGTGTAAGACCCTCAATGTGGCATTTCAGGGGCTTAGCAGTTAGATCGCAGTCTTGAGGTACAAAAGAAAATTTCTAGAAAATTTCTGAATTTTATTATATATATATATATATATATATATATATATATATATATATATATATATATATATATATATATATATATATATATATATATATATTCATTTTTTTTCTTCTATTAGGAAACAAAATTTCTTTCACTGATTTATCAGCTTGTCATTTTTTGGTGTTAATTCATAATTGGATTTGATATGAAACATAATACAATTCATGACTGTGGAGTAATGACAGAACTTAATGCAATGAGAATTGATGAGACCGTTTTTAATATATCAAAAATATCTTAACCATAAAATGATTCTGGAACAGAATAAATTAAAACTGGAAATTTTAGCATTGTTACTAAAAATGCCATAAAACTAAAAATTATGGCACATATAATTTAGAGCAGATTTAATTGTCAGTTTCTAAAAATGTTTACACATTTTTAATTTACCAATATTTAATTCTTCTTAATTTCGTCTCACCACTCAAGGTTTTTTTAAAATATATATATTTTTTTCCTTTATTTTATATTTAATATATACTATATATATACTATATATATATATATATATATATATATATATATATATATATATATATATATATATATATATATATATACTCTTATGATTAGTTATTTAATTATTATTTATAAATATACGTCTAATTTATTTAATTAGATATATATTTATAATCATTCATAAATTAAAAAATTTAAATATTTCTTATTTATTTAATTAGATATATATTTATAATCATTCATAAATTAAAAAATTTAAATATTTCTTATTTATAAATATGAAATATTTAAATATTTTAATTAGTATAGATATACTCTTATGATTTCTTATTTATTAAAAAATAATAAAATCCTTGAAATAAATTTTATAATTGCTTTCATAACAAACTAAATTTATTTATCTAGTTTTCCTCATCAAATAAATACTTAACAATGAATTATAAAAATCTCAATCAACAATTTTTAAATTTTCTCTTTGATTCATTCTGTTTCTCTTCAGAAGTACAATTTAAACCACCAAATATTTTATAGAGTGGAGCTCAATTGATTTACCAATGACTAAATTTATTGCTATTTATTCATGAATAAATTTTATTATTATAAACTTTAGAGAAACAAAACCATGTCAACCAAATAAAAAATCCAGTCATCTCAGGGATTTTTTATTTGGTTTTGACATGGTTTTTAATATGTCAAGTAACACATCAGGAATAATATAAAACTAATTATAAAGAATGAAATAATAACATGAATAAATGAAATAAAGTAAAACAACAATAATAACAACAAAATATATAATTGAATTTATATATCTGTTTCTCCTTATGCAAACTTTATTAATAATTTATGATTCTAATTACATTTTTTAAAATTTATTTTATAAATACCAATCACCTTTTGTATGTTTTATATGAAGAAATTTTTGGAATGAAATTGTTGTTTATTTATTTTTAAATACTTATTATATTTTTTTTAATTAGTGAGGGAAGGGTGTATTTCATCGATTTGGTGATCGTTCATCAGGTTTTCGAAGTTGTTAATGTCAAATTTACTACCGAAATATTATTCGGCGACGAGTATTTCAACTTAATTATTAGTTTTAAAAATTCACGGTATGGGTATCGTTTACGAGGTTTTCAAGGGCGCTTTTTCTGAATTCACTATCGGATTTCCGATCGCGCATGCGCATTTCACTTTTCCGTTGCTATTGCAGATTCCTATGATAAAGGGATCGTTTATTAGGTTTTTGAGGGTTCTGATTCCATTTTTTTACTTAAGTTTTGGATCGTGCATGCGCGTTTGGCATTTTCGTTACTGTTGGAGTTTTCTATGATATAGGGATCGCTAATAATATTTTCAAGGATTCTGATTCCATTTCTAAAATTGGAATTAGGATCGTGCATGCGCATTTCGCTTTCCCGTTGCTATTGGAGTTTTTTTATGATAAAGGTATCGTTTACAAGGTTTTCGAGGATTCTGCTTCCATATTTTAAATTGGATTACTAATCGCGCATGCGCATTTTGCATTTCCGTTACTGTTGGAGTTTTTTATGATAAAGATATCGTTTATTAGGTTATCGAGGGTTCTGATTTTATTTATTGAATTAGATTTTGGTTTACGCATGTACATTTCGCGTACAACCGTAACTGTTGAAAATTTCTATGATAAAGTTTATCATTTATATTATTTATAGTTTATCGTTAGTTAGGTTTTCGAAGGTTCTTATCGAGCATGCGGATTTCAAATTACTATTAACGTTGACATCTCTTTGGTACAAGTATCGTTTATGAAGTTATCAATCACCATATTTTCGAATTAACAATCGGATTTTTGATCCCGCGTGCGCATTGCGATTGACTGTTCTTATTGAACTTTTCTTCGTTTATAAGGGCCGTTTGGTAGATTTTCACAGGTTCTGGTTTATGTTTTGGAATTGGATATTTCATCGAACATCCTCATTTCGGATAACCGTTACCATTGACCTTTTTTCGGTAAAGTTATTGTTTATAAGGGTTTTATAGGACGATATACTCAAATAAATGTCAAATATAATTGTATTTGAAATGCACATGCTCAATAAAAAATAAAATTTGAAAAAAGGAATCAGAACCCGCGGAAACCTAATTAACGATTTGTGCAACAAGTCGAAAGTATGAAAATATGAAAATATTTCAATAGTATCAGAATATGAAAGAGCGCTGGCGCAATCACGATTTCCATTAACAAAATCGAATCAGAACCCTCGAAAACCTAATAACCGATATCCGAATCAAACAAATGTCAAATGTAATAGTAATTCGAAATGCGTATGCTCAATAAAAATTCAATTAAAATAACGGAATCAGAACCTTTGAAAACGTTACAATCCCTATATCATAGAAAACTCCAACAATAACGGAAATGCAAAATGCGCATGTGTGATCCTAAATCAAATTCAAGAAATGGAATCAGAACCCTTGAAAACCTTCTTAGCGATCCCTATATGATAGAAAACTCCAACAGTAACGGAAATGTCAAACGCGCATTCGCGATCTAAAACCCAACTAAAAAAACGAAATTAGAACCCTCGAAAACCTAATAAATGATCTCTTTATCATAGAAATCTTTAAAAGCGAAATGCTTATGCGCGATCGGAAATCCGATAGTGAATTCAGAAATAGCGCACTTGAAAACCTAGTAAACGATGCCTATACCGAAGAATTTTGAAAACTAATAATTAAGTAGAAATACTCGTGGCCGAACAAAATTTCGGTAGTAAATTTGACATTAACAACTTCGAAAACCTGATGAACGATCACCAAATCGATGAAATACACCCTTCCCCCACTAAATAAATAAAAAATAATAAGTATTTAAAAATAAATAAACAACAATTTTATTCCAAAAATTTAAACTACCTACTTAAATTAGCACTTAATATCAATGATCTAATAAACAAAAAAAAAAGTCGAAAGAATATGCCGAAATTATTTCAAAAGTCATTAATGTAATTAAAATAATTATTTATCAATAATAAAATGAATAATATTGAATTAATTCATGTCCGGTTGGGTTACAATTGAAATGGAAAAAGTTACATTTGAAAAGGAAAAGGTTACAATTGAATTGGAAAAGGTTACAATTGACTTGGAAATGCTATATAACTAGTAAGTCTCAGAAGACTCTTGGGCGTAAATGAGGATGGCCGCGATCTAATGCGTGTTTTTCCGGTGCGAAGACAGATAAAATTAAAAAACAAATGAAATGGGTATTTAATTTAAAATATTTTATTGCCCAACTAAAATCAGAAAAGGTCCTTCATGGCCAAGATTTGGAATTAAGGAAAAATTGTTTACACTGCGAGAATACAAAACATCCAGAATACCTGAAGTAGCTAAAATAATAATAGAATACTTCATTTTCACATTTTTAACGCAGACAAGGTCATTCTTCGTAGTTATTTAAAACAAATAAATGATCGCGTGAGTTTCGTGAGCGTGTATGAAAGAGATAAAATGATTCAATGAGTATCTTTAATTTGAATGGTAAAATTTTTTTATTTTTAAATACCAATCATAATCAAGATATATGGTCTAAAATACAGAGAAATCTATATGTAAATACATAAGAAATAAAGAGAAACTTATATGTAATATATTTATGTTAGTTGAGTTTCGTTAATTTAATTATTGAATAAAATACTGAGAAGTAAAAATCCCGTTGATTTGCCGTTCCCAATTGATGACTCCATACTTGCTTTACCCCTCCGAGATCCAGTTTCATCGGCATTGGCGTATCTGACCAAATTTTCTAGGAAGGGTAAAAGTATTTTTCTTTTGCCGATGAGAGACATGGCTATTAAGTTTCACCAATATCAGACTCCTATGAGCCCAATATATTTCATCGTATTAGATGATAAAATATTATGGAAATGCTGTTCTTTTTTTCTTATATACAATAAATACAAAAACAAAGAGTTATATTTCTAATAATCATCAAAAAAGTAAACGAAAGCAATTGTAATTTGTAACAAATAATGCACATGAGTGTACAATCTGATTCAAGGATGGGCTCTTTTGGGCGGAAGCTCTGCCCAAAAGAAAAAAAAAATGCTTTTTTTTTTACATTAGTCCATTTTTGTACACACACACATATATATCAATAGTTTAAACCGCCAATTTCATGCCATTAAAATACACATCAATTTTAAACTTATTTGGAGCATCGATGCGAACCTAAAAATCATATAAGGAACAGACGAATGACATTCTTTGAGCGACATGCTACAATTTAAGCATCATTTACCATTCACCGTTCACTGAGAAAAGTTTTGATCACTTTTCAAACAGGGCGATAGTAGCATTCATTGATGGAATTATGTAACAATACATCAACCGTTCTAGTTCGATCCGGTTGAAACAAACAGCTGCGCGGGTTCCTTATGTCAACAGCTGATAGGTAGCGATGGGTGAGGGATCCATTCTCATGTCTTATCCCTTTCTGTTACAAAAATGTATCCCCTCCCTTCACAGTCAATATAACTATCAATAAAAAAAAAAGTTGGTTTGTAGTACATACGAACTTTTTCAAAAACGTCTTAACTATAGTGATGATTCATTTTAATATATTGTAATTTTTCAAAATACGTTTTTTTTAACCAGCGGTATAAAAGATATGGACAGCTTTCTCGATCAACCACTGGGTTTTCTCCTCAACCCATCGAGGGATAAGGTATCCATTTAATAGGCACACCAAGAGGGCTAACCCGAGTAATCTCAATTGCTGGAGACCGAACCTGAAAAATGTCGGAGATTGACCTTGAATGAAATGTGACCTTATGCCGCCTGTTTTAAAGTTTAGTGTATTTCTCTTTTATTTTTATTTGTATAGGTTTAAGTGTGAGAACTAGGTAAATAACAAATTAAAATATAAGTCCACAATAAAAATATCATTTTATTGAAAATTCAATTTATAATAGTACTGGAAATTTTTAAACAATGACGGTAAAATTCCAAGTTTTTATTTTCCATCCATAGAACTGTTTCTTAAAATAAAATAACCACACTATACATGCGTACTATACACTGCCACCAGAACAAGACATAAAACCTTCCAAAATAACAGAAGCTTTGAATAACAATGAAGAACAAGTTACTAGAAAATTAAGATTCTTAGGTGATATTAATATGTTGAACAATATATAAATTTGTGAATCATCGCTCGCTAATGAACAGAAAAGTTAGATGAGGATAAATAAATATGTTTCAACCTTAATAAAATAAGCGTAAGTAGAATTTTTTTTCGGGCGGGGGGATTTAATATGAAGAAGGCAAGTTATCACCTGAATGTCTATATTTGCCAAACAGGGTGCAAGTTTTAAGGATAGACATGAAAATTGGATAAAAAATTACCAAAAATATCACATGAAATTCAAACTCAATTTCTTTTCATAAATTTCGGAGATGGGGGAGGAAGGACATATCTTCCAATTCTCTCCCCTCTACCTGCATACGCCACTGATCAAATGAGCTTCGATGATTGTTCAAAATATTTTCAAATTGCTGAAGAAATACCGGAGATCCGAAGAAAAGTCTGATCCTGATATAAAATGCCGGTGCAAAGGCAACACAGTATTTTTTCCCGATACCAGATCTACGGCTGTTAGAAAATATAATAAATTTAACAGAGCTCATAAAAACTGATTCCAAAGTTTACGTTAAGTTTCCAAATATGATAAAAATGATATTCATATCTAATGTAATGATATGAATTTAAGTTTTGACCTTGATAAAATGCGGGAGCGCACGCAGAACTTTTTTTCGGGAGATTTAAATTTATTTTAGGGGGTATTCAATAAAGTCTGTAAGTTTTAAGGATAAGCATGAAAATTAGATCAAAAATATTATTTAAAATTCAAAATTTATTTTTTTCGTTCATTTCGGAGGGGAATATATCCTCCACTCTGCACACGCCACTGATAAAATGAACTTAAATTAAACCAAGTTCATTAAGCGCCATGCCAAAGTTTAAAGAATGATATTCACATCTTTTTGCCCTGTAATGATATGAATTTCACTATTTTTTTAAAGAAATATTATTGAATTCGTAGTTAGCTTCAAGTAGTAAACAAGTAATTTGTGTAATTTTATCACTACTATTCCTCGAATTATATTCTATTCTATTCTTCTATTCTACTATAGATTTCGAAGATGATTAGGCTTTGTAAACTATAAATCATAAATTTTGTCAAAGAAATATAATTATTAAACATTTCAAAAATTATATACGCCAGATTAAAGCACAACATTCTGTAATTTGTTAATGAATATAATATTAACGCTTAAAATAACCACTGCAACTTGTAATTAATGATTTATTGAGCTACGGGAATCAAAAGAGCACAGAAGAATAATTATAGGCAGCGTAATAAGCCAGATTCAAAATAAAAATATTTGAAAATAAGAATAGTTTTTTTAAAAATATAAATAATAGTGTATATCAATTTACTTTATTTTTGTTTAAAAAAAAAGTTATAAAAATTTCAAGGATAAAAATCATTTACTAAACATTTTTCCTCGAACTAAAAAATTCTTAATAAATTAACGGTACTTAATAAAAAATTACTGTGCCGGTATAAAATTTTAATGTTTTTTTTCCGTTTATAAAACGACTGAAAAAGAATAATAAGTTTTATTATATTTTTAACACACCAATTGTTTTTGAATTTGGTCTTGGGATAAAAATTAAAAAAAAAACGTGAATATGAGGAATTTTCACATTTAAAACAGTAAAAAATGTTTGTATTTTGTTCTTACTATCGGTCGCACTAGATCGAAAATAGTTGGTAAGGTGTTTGTTGGAATCAATTTACTTCTTAGGGCGCATTTTTTGTTATACAGTGTAAGAGGTTTGAATTAAAAAAAAAAGAAAGAAAAAAAAACTGGAATTGATAAGTACAGAAATAACGTTTACCCCTCTAAATCAAAGGCACTATCAAATTGAAAATATATTTTTCAAACTGTTACTTTTTGATTGTCAAGTAACATTTTCTGCCACACTCAAAGATAATAGACTTACATATACTAGATTGTTACAAAAGTACTTGTGCATGAACTCAATCCTTAATTCCCTCTCATAATTAATTCTATCAGAATGTTTTGTTCCTATTATTTATGTCAATGCTTACTTTGACTAATCCTTTAATTCCTTGAGATTTGAGTTGGTTTTATGAGGCCATTTACATGTTTGAAACGCACGTGCAATGTCAGAAGAAAAAATTGTCAGAAAAATTGGCAGCCGCCGAAGAAATTAGTGCCATAGATGGAGGGTAAATTATCCATAGAAATACTGCCGCACTTTGGTTTAGGCGTTTCAACAATGGGAATATGAGCCTTGCAGATGAACCCAGATCAGGTCGCCCATCCGTCGTTGATGATGACGTACTTCTTTACGAATGACCACATGCAACTACTCGTGATTTATCGGCCGTAATAGCGGCTTCTAATGCCACAGTGGCTCATCATCTTAAAAACCTGGGCTTACAGAATTTAAGACCAAGGCCCGACCCACATGACTTGACAGAGGCCCAAGTCCAGCAGCGAGTTGATATGTGCAAAATTTTGCTTCAAAATCCGAACGGTTGGCAGGTTCTGAAAAAAATTATCACGATTGACGAAAAGTGTAAATTTTTAAAAAAACCTAGCAAACATAAGCAGAAGGTGAAGCTGCACAACCGGAGTTTCGCCAAGATCGGCTTGGAAAAAAAGTGATACTTTGTGTTTGGTGGAACTTCGAAGGAGTTTTGCATTTTGAGCTTGTTCCTGATGGTCGGGCAGTAGACTCAAACCATTACTGTGAACAGCTAGTAGAATTTATGCAGTTTTGAGTGCAAAGTATCCCGCTTTGGTCAACAGGAACCAAGCCATTTTGCAATACGACAATGCCCCTGCACATCGTTCTCGTTTGACCATCTTGCGTATAGTCCGGATATTGAACAATCAGATTATGGTTTGTTTAGATCAATGACTCATTTTTAAAATGTCGGATCTTTGATAATTACAAGGACCTAAAAACTGGTCTTTGTCTCAAAACCACAGGAGTGGTAACGGCATCAAATCCAATTACTTGCAGAAAGATGGGTGAAAGTAGTTGAAAACAATGGACTTTACTTTGAAGAGTAATATTGAATAATGTTTAAAATATGTAATCTGAAATTAAGCTGTACTAATACACAAGGACTTTTGTAACAATCTAGTACTATATAACAAATGTACAAGATAGTTTTAAATTTAACTAATTTACAAGATAATGTATTATATATTAGATTAAAAAAAAATTGTCTTGTAAACTAGTTGAAATAATATACCAGAAAACATATACTAACAATCATCTACATATATTATTTCTGTTGGATACTCTTTTTTTCAGGCGAGGTACTGAACCGATTAACAAAAGGAAGGTACAGTTTGAAAAAGATTTTTACTTAGATTGTGCACGTGTCCCTAAAATTTTAGATACAACCAGTATTTTTAAGTTAATTAATTTTTTTTTAATTTTTATCAACAATTAAAATTAGATTATTTTATTTTACAACATATTAGAACAACATTTTACAACATTTTTACAACATTCCATTTAGAACATATAAAGAAATCTAATCATAAAATAGTTTTTGTGCTCTCGTGTTATAAACTGCTTATGAGATGTAGGTACTGCTGCCACGTGCCCCGGTGATTCCGACAGATATGCCATTTGAATACAAGCATTTGCAGTTTCCGGTGCGTCTTGCATTTTCTATGATCATCAACAAAGTATAGGGACATTCGCTACAAGTGTGTGAACTATATCTAAATTTCGGAAGTCTGTGCTAAGTATATAACCTGCTTATGCACAAGGAAATCTGATATATTAGTGTACGCTCCAACATTCTCAGACGGAAAATAGAAACAAACTATGTGTATACAAAAGCACTTCGATACAAAGAATTAAATCACAAACATTTTCTTTCTTTCAGTGGCATTACTACATTTTTTTTTCTCACCCTCCAGAAACTTTATTTTACTGCAACGAATACCCTGTACTCATACTAAATGTACCATCGCATTAAATTGAAGACAACGCGAACGGAGTCGCGGGATACAGCTAGTTAATAAGTGATTCAAAAAACGAAAAACAATTAGTCTCGCATATAAATACACACACAAACACATTGTCTATTAATGTCGCAATTAAATGGTGATTTTGAGGTTGAGCTAGAGCAGCGGGTAACGATTTTTTTTTCCTCTAAAAATCATTGAAACCTCTTATTGATACCAACAATATTTATTTTCAGCGGTTTATTATTATTTAATTAATAAAAAAAGAAAATAATAGATATATTTGGACATTGATTTATACATTAATCTACCCATACATTAACAATTTTATGAGAATAATGTTTATAATTTTTCTTATTGACTTCAAGACGGATGATTCATAGAAAGATTGCATAAATATCTTCAGATTTCCACATTTAACTTGTTCTTCTGTTTGTGGCGCATAAATAAAATTAATTGAAATATATTCAATATTTATGCTATTTTGTTTTCATTGGCTTTGCATCCTTTTATTGAAAGAATCTCATGTATACAACTCAAAAATTTAAAATACCAATAAAACTGTACTTAACTATATTGCCTTGTCACTAAGCTAATTCTTAATTTTATATTGATAAGAGACACATTACGTCTTTGACGTTTTAAAAGAGAAAAGGTGCACGATTAACGTTAATGGTATTTTGAATTACGATAATCATACAATGAATTTTTTACAGTTCCAATTGGAAAACATTCTCCATAATTAATATTATTTTTTTAGATATACTCTACACATCGGCCGCACAAAAGAGGTGTTCCAGTATACAAACACTTGCAAATAAAAAAAAAATGAATATAAAAGCATGTATAAATATTATTTACATTTTCTTCTTAATATTAAAAATATAAATAAAATCTGAAATAGAGACAAGAATGAAGTCGAGAAATAGAGAAGCAGCCGCCAATGCTGACAGTCTAATTCTATTGAACTATTAACACTTGCAATAGAATTAGATTGTCACTAATAACCAATGGGGAACTACTAGCCGAACTAACGCCTAATTTTCTTATACGTCTTTATGTATTTTATATATATATATATATATATATATATATATATATATATATATATATATATATATATATATATATATATATATGTATATATAAAAGCGAAAATGGAAATCTTTGTTACGATTGGCTCCGAAACTACTTATCCAATTGCCATACGGCTATTTAAAATTAAAGAGAACATCATGGGGCGGGTTTTAGGCATAAAGTTAGTCCGATAAAATTAATAATTCACTAGTTATTAATTAAAATAAAAACAGATACTATAATAGAAAGTTTTGATTTACATGACAGAAAGTTAATTTTCAAAAACCATTAATTAATAAGTATGTATTTATATAGGTATATAATGTGAAATAATAGTGCATAACGATATAATTGTTGGAGTAAGAAATTTTTTGAAGATTTGACGGACGGTCCGAAACGTTAAATGAAAATAAAGTTGAATAGATTTTGTTTGTTGAAAAGAATTTGTTTGAGGCTTGAAGGCGATTATATTTCTAAAAAGTTTAGCATACACATGAAAAAAAAAGAAAAAAAAGAAAATATAAAATACCGTATAAATATCTGAAAACTTGTTCAATTTCTTTTTTTTTTAATAATCCGAAAACTATACATTTCATATACATACACAGATGGTCATTAAAAAGGAAAGAAATTGAATTATCAGTATAATTTACACTCACTCACAGACTGATTTAGTAATCACTGCATTTCAAAAACGACAATGCCTATGTTGCTCAAAATTGTTATGGTGGCTCCCCTTATTTTGTAGATGCGCAATAAGGCATGGTTTGAAAAAATATTACTTCAATTGATTAAAAAAACTTATTTCTGAAACATAAAAAAACATTTCTAAAACCTAAAAATACGGGTTTTTTTCACTTTTTGCAGACGAAAGGCTTAATCCACGGATGGGAAAAATCGTATTTATGTTACAAATGTGTTGCAAGGTACACAAAGGTTATTTTAAGAGCGTATAACATTAGTATTAACAACATCTTGATATATCTCAGTCATTTCAACCAGTTTTTGGTTAATATCCACACTATAGAGACAGAATGGCTTAACTTTATAAGATTCAACCAGAGCAAAATGCGAGATGAAAAATATGTTTATGTTAAAATTCTATGTGTAATGGAGATGGATCACCATTTGGCGAAACTTCAAGCGAAAGTAAGCCAAAATACGGCCAAGAACGAAGTGATCGCAATGATTTCGGTCGACTGCACGGAGGCGTTCGACTCAGTGTCGCAAGGGCTTCCATGTAAGACACAACAGGACAATGAATCTCTCGGGCAACTCTATGCACTATTGCAGTAATTTCTGGAACTCCGTTCAATCAGAGTCTGGGTCGGCGAGGTGGTATCCGAAGATGTCGCACTCACCTGCGGTGTCTCCCGATTATTCATTCATCACCATAGACGCTTCTTAAAATGCATCATATGCAGCAAAGGAGATCCAAACTACTCTACTAATCTCTGAAATCAACACCACATCCCATGGGACTTTAAATAACATTAAAAGTACGGGTTATTACTGCTTTGTCATTGTATTTTTTAAAACCATTCTTGGGAGGTTCCACTCTTATTAAACAGAAGTATGAAATATTGGTAAGCTCATAAAAATTATGATTTTTCAAGGACTTTCATTTAAATAGAACATCAAACATCAACTGTATAATAATAGCTCAATAGAATGCGAGAGGAAACAAATGGGGCTACCAATGCCGGCTCCATCGTTTCATCCGATTAAATTCAACATGGAAAAGCATTTATCATTTATTTGTATAAAATAATTATATATATATAAGTGGTACCACTTATGTTTTAGATAATTTTTTAAAACTAAGATAAAACATTTTTTTAATCTTAGGTGTTGTTGCAAAATTGTTTCAATCAATACTTTTTGTTTCAATACTAATGTAATGAATTCGATAAAAGTTCCTGACCGATTTAATACTACGGTATTTTTGATCGAAAAAACGTTTGTTTAAAAAAAAAATAATGTATGAAAACAAATTTACGTTTCTACAGAAATTTTTCGGAATGATTTTTATTAAACATTTTTCTTGATACATTTGCATTCTGTAAAATATGGTTATATCTTGATGAAGGGGTATTTTATTTTACAAACAACGCTTTTGTCCAAATCAGGCTCTAATCGGCCGGAACGTACCGATAAACGAATTAATGAGAAAGTTTTAGGATTTATAATGATCCACCTTTATTAAATTTTAAGTTAAAATAATAAATAATTATCTACAGTAATGTAAAAAAAAAAAATATAATAACCCCAAAAATGTGTATCCCACACATATATTTTAATTCATTATTTATAAAAACGATAAATCTTCTTATTTAAAATTAAAAAAATAACATCCATTTAATCTCTCGAAGGCATTTATTAAACTTATTCACAAGTCCTGGTCTTATCTAGATAATGTATAATGTTTTGAACTTTTATCTATCTGATTAAATTAATTAAATAAATAGGTACTTAGTAATTCTAAGTAACGAAATATACACTTTTTTCATCCCGACTTGTCTCAGACAAGCTTATCCTGATGTATTATATTATATATTAAACACAGAAATGGCTATCGTTCCATGTATACTTCCTTGTACGAAGTAAAGGAAGTATTGTAATCGCGAAAATTTTAGGTTTTCAGATTTCGATGGAAATATCCATTTTGACCATCTCTGAATCCACTTTGACTAGTTTCGTCTTGGCGTCTGTACGTACGTTCGTTCGGAAGTACGTTCGTTGGTATTTCGCATAACTCAAAAACGGTTAGCCGTAGAAAGTTGAAATTTTGTATTTAGGATAGTTGTAAAATCTAGTTGTAAATCTCCCGTTTTGGTCACTGTTTGATTGCCGGAAATGGTACTTTACTTGAAGGTCATAATTGATTTCCATTAAACATTTTATTAAAATACTATGAAAAACTTCTCAAATCTAGTATTTATAACTTATATATTGATTTAAATAACATATTAGATTTTGGTCTAAATTGAAAAACCGGAAGCGGTACTTTACTTCAAGGTCATATTAGACTTTCATCAAAAATTATATTAAAATATAATGTAAAACATCTCAAATTTGGAAATAAGACTTTTATATCGATATGAATGTATTTAATATATTTTGGTTAACATTGGTGAGCCGAAAAGGATACTTTACTTGAAGGTCATAATAAGCTTATATCAAAAATTATATTTAAATTAAATACATAAATCATATGCTTCGGTAATAAAGATTGCAAACGCAATTTGGTTTCCCATCCAATTAAACATTTTTATTACTTATTTTAAGTGTCAAAATTGAGTGTAAAATACTAGTTTTCCTCCCTATTTGTGTGTGTGTCAATAGATGTATGCCGCGACGCCGAGTGTCGTTTTTGAGATACTGCAATCTTCGGAAACTAGTAACCAAATTGAGGATCACTTTTTGAGCCACGGATTTATAGTTTAATAGGCGTGCAAGGAAGTCATGTGTTGTCCACATCAGATATTGTTGGGTTATAATCCAGTTTTAAGGGTCTAAATTCAAGGAGTTAAATGGGGTTTGCTACGAGCCTTCCAGAACCTAAATCAGGATTTAGGTATCCAATCAGACCTGAATCTCTTCTAATGAAGGTAGTCATTAATTAATGAATTTAAAAGGGGATTCGGCAATTTGAATCGTTTTCTTTTTACTTCCTTGTACGAAGTAAAGGAAGTATTGTAATCGCGAAAATTATCAGTTTTCAGATTTCAACGGAAATATCCATTGTGACTATCCCTGAATCCATTTTGACTGGTTTCGTCGAGGCGTCTGTACGTACGTACGTTCGTATCTCGCATAACTCAAAAACGGTTAGTTGTAGAAAGTTGAAATTTTGTATTTAGGATTGTTGTAAAACCTAGCTGTGAACCTTCCTTTTTGGTCACTGCTTGATCGCCGGAAGTGGTACTTTACTTGAAGGGTATAATTGATTTCCATCAAAAATTATATTAAAATACTATGAAAAACTTCTCAAATTTAATATTTATAACTTATACATTGATTTAAATAACATACTAGATTTTGGTCTAAATTGGAAAGCCGAAAGCGGTACTTTACTTGAAGGTCGTATTAGACTTTCATCAAAAATTATATTAAAATATAATGTAAATTATCTAAAATTTGGTAAATAGCACTTTTATATCGATATGAATGTATTTACTATATTTTGGATGAAATTGATGAGCCGAAAATGGTACTTCACTTGAAGGTCATAATAGGCTTGCATTGAAAATTATATTTAAATTACATACATAAATCATATGTTTCGGTAATAAAGGTTACAAACGTTTGGGGGATGTACAAGTCAGCTGCAGGAGGATAAGGTATAAGTTACGTGGGTTTTTCCGCTTAAAATGTCGAAACCGTCGATTTCCAATGCTTTATCTAATGGCATTGACAGTTCTAATGTTGTTACGGAACACAAAGAAATCTCTTGGAAACTAGTTACCTACTGAAAGAATACGACATATAATAACGGAATGAGACCTCTAGAAACAGGAGTATGTGTGTCAATAGATGGATATCGCGACGCCGAGACACTGCAATCTTCGGAAACTAGTAACCAAATTGAGGATCACTTTTTGAGCCACCGATTTATAGTTTAATAGGCGTACAAAGGAGTCATGTGTTGTCCACATCAGATATTTTAACATGTGAAACAATCCCATGATACTAACTTTGATATAGTAATAACTGAGTTCTGCCGAAATTTATTAAAAATTGATATCTCGCCGGATAACATTCACATGGATTCTCGCCAGAAAATCCTCCAAGTATGGATGTGCCAGGGTAGGTAAGCTCTACGCTAACAGGAGCCTCCGATAGATTAATTATACTTTTCTACACTGGCAGGACAATCGTTGATTTGCTTAAATTGTGACAATCAGCTTATTTATTTAGTCCCGGTTTACCTGAATTTTGGAGATCAGACTTCATTCAGACTGAATTCACTTTGGAATTCAGACTTCAGCAGATCAGGACTTCTCATTTCTTAGAGAGTTTCTTCCCTCCCTGATGATCTAATTCTTAATAATCCCAAATGCTCTTTATCAAGGAAATATAAAGATAATCTACAGAACCGTAACGGCTCTCGATTTATTGAGATGTGTGACGATTATGTCCTTATTGTCTTAAACGTTCGTTCTAAAGGTGACAAATATGGCGAATATGAGGAATTCACAATCCTCGGGTGTCCTGTTATCGATTTATGCTGCGTTCCCATGGACCTGTTTTCTCATATTTTTTATTTCGAATTTCTAAATCAACCATATTCCGAACAATTACTTCGCCTCATTTTCATCTTTAAGTGCCATTATCTCTTCTCTTAGTGATTCTTTTGAAACAAGAGCATTTTTCAGAGGAAATGATATCACATAGGTCATGTAATGTAGGTAATGTCACATAGGTATCCTTTTTTCAAGTGCTTGGGAAAATGACTTTTTTCGCCTATTGAGCATTGGTACTGATCATGTGAAAATCGTCCCATCGACTCTTCTGGCAAATATTTCTTTCTGCGCGCCAAGAGAAAAAAAGTAATGGTTGTATTCGATTTTTTAAATTCTATTATTATTAAATTGAAAATTAAATTATTCGATTTTAATTCAATTGTTTAGCTTTAGTAGCCACAGGAGCAGGTTTCACGTCCAAAACTCTAGACACTATTTCATTTAATAATGAGGCTAATTACGGAGAGAAAATTTGTTCCGTTGCCATTTCTTCGGTTATTGGTGATTTATCTGGGCGCGGAATTACTTCACTTGAAGAAGATCTTAAGCGTTTTGAACTGCTAGGAGGCGTAGACATAAAAGGAACAGTGAATGGATAAATGAAGTAATTATTAATAAGAGATACGAATAGTGGAGTAGGGTAGAAGTTTACTACCGGCCAGATGATAATTTAATTAATTACCTGACATTGATCTTAAGTTCCGTGGTGGGAGGCTGCCTGAACTAGCCAGAAATCTTGATAACTGGCGTGTACCAATATTCTGTGTCCCATTGATTTGTGTCTGTGTCACGATTATCATTTGAACTAGAGGGCCGATTTCGTTGCCATTTTGTTTGTTTTGCAGTTGCAGGGTTCAGACCCTGTTTAAAAAATCGGTTAACCTGTGCTCCTTTTACGATTTTGATAAAACTTGCCTAGAGTTTTCTCCAAAATAGCCTTGAGCACCTCCAATAGACCACATTCCCCTCAAAATGCAGGGGAAAAATTGTCACCCAACGAAATTTCATGATTTAATAATTTGTTTTAAATATACTGGATAAAATCTTCGTTCTATGCTAAAACAATGCGACCGTTTCTTGTTTTTGTCTTGGCGCACTGAAAAAAATATTTTTCAGACGAGTCGATGGCACGATTTTCACATGAACAGTACCAATGCGCAATAGCCGAAAAACGTGATTTTCTCGAATACCTGTGCGAGACGTGATATTGATGTAATTTTTCAACGATATCACGCGGTGGTACCACTTTCTCAAGAAAATACCCGTTGTATAATAAATGATTTTTTAATTGACAAATCAATTATGGCTGAAATTTGTATGAAATCGGTAGAAAGTCGTGTGAGTGGACGCACCATATATTTCTGTCTTCATTTTAATTCTTACAAAAACAAGATTTACTTCTTTACCATTGATATAGCCTAATTTTCATTAACTTTTAAAATAATTAAAATTGACAAGTAATTTTAACTGCATTAAAAATCATTAATATAAAACCGAGTCCAAACCTTTAAAAATTTGCGCCGAGTGTGTGCGGCTCAAATATTTTCACCACAAATGCATGTTTTGTCACGCCCATATTAGCGAAAATTATCGCACACACAAAGGTTTAGGCCGTGTGTCGTACTCGGCACAAATTTTTATAGGTGTGGAACAGGCTTTACATATACATCAGTATATCACATAAATTTAACTAGTATAAATGCAAATTTGAGCCTTGAATGATATTTTCAATTTATGTATTTAATTTATAAATCATTTCTTATTTTTTTTTTATCAGATAAGTATAATTTCTCTTGAATAAAACGGTTATTGATTTTTCATTTTAAATCAACACAGATAAAATTATATAAAAAGTATGTTATATTAAGTTTAAATCAAAGAGAGATTTCGCGTTTTGCTATAAGATGAATGCGCGTTTTGCTATAAGAATGATTTTCATAAAAAAATAAAAACTTTATATTGATTTTTTTTTCTTCTAATTTTCTAGAACCCTACTGCTATATTAAATTTATTAGATTAAAATAAGAACCTCTGCTGAAATCTCAGAGCCCTTCCAAAACAACCAGAATAGAGAAGGTGGATATTATCTGAAAAAATAAAAAAAGATGAATTGATAATAAAAAGAAAAGAATTAAAATAAAACTGAAACATTACATAATAAAAGTACTAATGCCAAGGACATAAATGGAATTATTTAAGTTTTTAAAGGTTAAAGAATTTACGGTGATATTTCGTCGGTTTTCTAGATATTTTGGGAGTTTCGCCTATTTAGATTCATGCAATATCGACCGATAAGAAAAAACGATGAAGCATTAACTTTCATATTTGAACATCCCTCTTGTAAATACTCTAATGTAACGATAGCGAAAACAATATTACTTACTTCTTGTAAAATATGATCTTCTGAAAATTTGTGAATTTTTGGATTCGCCGTTTTTACAGAACAACGACGATATGTCAGTATTTTAGGTATAATGTGTGAAATATTCGTATGATACATATCGCAGTGGCGTGCGCAGGGAGAGAGTTCGGAGGGATATAACTCTCTCTCCCCAAATGCAGTAAAAAAAAATCTGGTGCGGTGCGCGAATCACACAACTTTCCCTTACCAACCTATAATAATAAATTTTAAAATTATTTTCAAGAGTTCACATAAAGACTAATCGAAATAAACTCAGCAAAATACACTTCTTCAAGTCTTTTCTCGCAATAGTATAATAAATTAGTTTTTAAATAACTTTACTACTATAATTCTGTACACTAAATATTTTTGGTTTGTCTAGCTGAAAATATATTTTAAAAGTTTCGGTTTAGTTTCCATGAAAATTCCATAAAGTTTCCATGGAATCATTTTGTTTCCATTAAATAATATGAAAGTAGAAATCATTAAGTTAATTTCTACTTTTATGTTATTACAATAATTTTTTATAGACCGTTTTGTTAACAACAGGTTGGCGACTTGGTGGAAGGAGGTTCGGTCGCATTCGTCTCCTTTCGGAAGCGGAAGGGAAGGTTTTCCCTCTAAGGTCTAGTAGTCCTTATGACATACGCTGTATCTTTTCTAATACAGACCCGATTTAAATAATTGTTTTTTTGTTTTTTAGGAACTTTAATTACCTTTCATATGATTTCATACAAAGTTGACCATAAATTGCTCAGTTTTTGAGTTATGCGCAAATAAAATTTTCTTTTCGCTATAACTTTTTCCTCTGCATTTTCTCGTTGATATACTATGGCATGAAAAGGTGAAGAGCTTTAAGGAGAAGATATTGGGCAAGTTTCATCAAAATCGTCTGAGCCGTTTATGAGATAATTGTAAAATCCTTGATATAATTACCACTTCCGGTTAGTCCGATGCGCTATATCTTTGCTATTACTGGTCCGATCTTGATGATTCTTTTTTTGTATTTTAGATAATAAAATTACCTTTCATACACGTCTAGACATAATTTACCATAAAATGCATAATTTTATGTTATGCGCAAATAAAACATTCTTTTCATCATAACGTTTTTCCCTGCATTTCCTCGGTGATGCACTACATATATGAAAAGTTAAAGGCCCTTATGAAGAATAATTCAGGAAAGTTTCATCAAAATCGTTTGAGCCGTTTTCGAGAAAATCGTAAAAAAGTGTGAAATCGATTATATAAAGTGTCACCTCCGGTTAGTCGATTTTGACAAAAAAGTTGCTGTAATATCACGTGCATGTGTCTATCTTAAATATGTAATTTCAGTATTGTACAAATTTTCGTTTTTGAGATAGACTGTTCACATACACACAGACACATTTTGCGAGACCGTTAATTTGGACTCAGGGGACCTTAAAACGTGTATTTCCGTTGAAAATTCGGAGATTTTCACGATCGCAATACTTTCCCTTACTATATACTTCGAATATAGGTAATGGCAAGTAATATGATTTTCATATCCACCAACATAAGATTTGTATTTTGAGTATTTTTGGTTATTTTTAACAAATTTTTTTTATCAAATTTACAGGCTTATCTTTAAAACATTCCCGATTTGGCGATAGATATTTAGGTGATTGCTTGCATTCTTCTTATTAAATGTCCCTTCCACCTCCCGAAAAAAAAATCTGCATACTCTCCTGTTGAGTTATTCTCAAATAAATCCCAATACATATTATTTTGTATGATTTTTATATTATAATGTATGATAATAAATATAAATACAATACATTTTATTCTTGAAAAATAAAAAAGAAGTACAGCAGTATGGTACAATATACTAAATACATAAGGGCAAATTTATACATTTTGTGTTTATTATTAACGTTTAAATTTATTTCGTATTTATGAATTAGTTGTAAAATAAATATAATAATGGTATGGGACGTATCTGTTGTAATGAAACAATGTATGCATATATGTATGTCTATTTATATACACACACACTCATATGTATTCATTTTTATTTATTTTTTTACATCACATTATTGATTAAGTTATGTTTATAACCAAGGATTGCCATTAGCTTTTTATTTCATCAATTTAAAATAAATATTTTAAATCCTATATTTTATATTTTTTTCTATCCTTACAGTTAAATTATATCAGAGGGTTTACCGAAAAGTTAGAGAAAAAAGAACTCATGAGAATGAAACTGTCTCATATGCTTCAGTTAAAATTCAACGGATATTTCCCATTAAGAATATTCCATGGCCTAGCATTGTTTCTTGAAGACCCCTTTATTTGAGCCAGCCCATCTGTAAAAGGTCATGCAGCATACGACGTGAAAAACAAAAAAAAATAACCTAATGATTCTCTTATAAATTCATAACTCGAATATCTTATTATATAATCTTTCGTTTATATCTTGCAATATTTAGCATCATTTTCCAATAACTTTCATACTTCGTTTATAAAATTGAAGCAACTTAATAAAAATATGATTTCCAGAATAAATAAATAAATGATGAGAAATAAGGAATAAAATTACAATAAATAATTAGCTTAAACAAAACAATAAATATCAAACAAATGGTTATATGAACTTGGAATAATATTTTTCACATACCAAAAGAAGTGACTAAAATATTCCTGCCGAAAATATAAAAATATTTTTAAGGCTGTGCTCTCCCAAAGTCTAATGATTCTCAAATGACAAACAAAGTATTTTAAAGTTGGGAAAATAATTTAGAAAATATGTTCACAGTGGTACTTTTCCTTTAGGATAAGATAATTTAAAATTATTCGTATTGGTTGATGTTTGGCTGGTGTACGGGAATAAACATATTTATAGTGACACATTCATCTTTAGTTCTAAAAATTGTTTCTAGAAACTAAGAATTTTAGAAACTGAAGATGAACGTATAACATTCGAAACTAGTTTTCTATAAAAACAAAATTATAGAAGTGGCAAATAATTTATCAATCCCTAATTAGATTGATCCTTCTGTACCATCATCATGCGGACGTCAACTGACTATAGAATTTGCAGTTTAGGAAAGTAGATTAAACTTTTTAAATATTATCCCAGTTCATATTTTCCAAAAATAAAATTATAATTAAAAATAATTATTAATAAATAAAAATAAGAATTTCAGATATATAATAATTTCTCATAAAAAATTATAGAGATACGTAAAAAATTAAGAATATGTATTAAAGTGGTCTCCTAGAAATTCCTAGAAAAAAGGATTTACAGGATTTTTGCCGAACAGTTGTCATTCATTATGTACAATATCTTTTTTTCTATTACACTATGCTAAATTAAAACAATTTGGACAGAAAAATGTTATATATAAGTATATTTTTTTTTTTTTTATAACCTCTGAGGTACATTCAGAATTGCAATCTAGATTACTCTGACCTATAAAATAAATAAAGCACAATCACTTTTAGCGTTGGGTTTAGACTATTTTATTCTATACTTGAATAACGTATCTTATTAATGATTAATGATTAAGTTTAAAAAAAAAATGAAACACATCTATTAAAATATCAATTTTAAATTGTGTGACCCAAAGAGGGTCACTATATGTGTCCGAATTTAGCGGGGAAAAAAACGTTTTATATATATTACATCACCAAAACCTCCATATTCTTGTTCTAGGGATTATAAAAGTGACACAAAATGCACTCCCTCCCCTCTCCTATGGACCTACGACACAGGACACAGTGCAACAGTTTATTACTTTCGAAGAAAATACAACTAAAAAGGAAAATGAATATCTTGCCTACCTGTTTTATCGATTTTCGGAACCCCGATACTACTAAATATAAGTTAAACAAAAAATATGATTTCAGCATGTTTAAGGATGTATAAACAATACATAAGCATATACTTTTTGAGTTCTTACTGCACAATTTGAGTTTTTAACTCCAAGTCTTTCGAATTTTACAGCACGAAAATCCGGTCTCATAATCATAGAAAGACTGAAGCTTCCATGTTAAAGCAACGAATGTACATATTATTATAAAATTTAAACAATAAATGCACATGAAACGATGAGATAAAAGAAAAATGCAAACAAATAAAAATTTAAATAATCGAAATAGGCCCTTATACACAGAATAATGTAACAGTTTGTTTGCTCTCTTGAAAAGTAGTGATTTTCTCATTTGTAAGTGTACCGTGGGATCGACGATATGTTTAAATATTAAATAACTTATGATTGTTTTCACTTATTTTTGAATTTTGAGTCATTGGAGGAAAATTTTTGTTGAGATTTTTTATAAAAAATAAATAAATCAATTTTTCAATTCCATTCCATAAGAACGAATGTAAAAAGTATATTTATTTATATATATATATTATTCTGCAAATTGTAAAATATCACGCATTCATATGTAATTCTGAAAGATAACCATAGATGAAAAAGGAATACTTTCATATGCGATAAAGCATTTGGACGTTAAATCCGAAAAAAAAAAAATTATTTCTGCTTTAATTAATTATTTAGTTACATATAAATTTATTTTAATAATGTGTGATTTGGATTGAGCACTTTTTGGAAATGAATCTGTCGAAAATATGAAATGTTCATGAATAAGATGACTTGAAAAAAAAAAAAAAAATTGAATCATACCTTGCCTGAAATTTAGACCTCTTTTCTGTAAAAGACACATCAAAGTATTTAGGTCACTGTGACTAACTTATAGAAGAGCTAACTTAAGACTAAGGAAAAAGATTTAGAGTGGTATGACAATGAAAACATAATAAGTTTTGGTTCGGTCTGGTTATTAAGATTACTAATCTGTATTGGTGTATTCCTTCTTAAGGCTCTATTGGTAAATATGTTGTGGTTGGTAATGAGATTTGACAATATTCTATATAAATAAAGACTAACAGCCGAAATATTCCATGATATTATTAAAATTCATAATCTGCATAATTTATATGTAATGCAAAATTATAATTTATGCCCCAATACGAAAAAATGAAATTTTACAGAGCCTTTGAAGTTTGCCTATTTAAATTTTTCAATTTTCCTTCAATTCACTGATTGAACACCATTAACTTACCTGAAATAAACGTCACTGAAAGCTTTCCAAGCACAAAAACACTGCAAATTATTACACAATGGTTTAATATTTCCACTTAGTAATATTTTAAAAATATCTATTCTGTCCAAATAAAAAAAATGAAGCAGAAGGCACCAAAGAAAAAGAATTTTTCTCCGTCACAAGATGATCGTCGTGAGAGTGCCGAACTGGGAAAAAAACTGTGTCAATGCAAGTAGGCTGTGATGTAAAATGATACAGAGGAAATATTTGATGTGCACTTCAGTAGGGAAAAAAAAAAAGGATAGACTAAGGGAGCTAAAGGAAGTGCAAAAATAATCCAAGGAAGGATACGGCAGAGAGATACGAGGAAGTCATAAGTCCTAAGGCCTCGATGACTAGCCGCCCGGAGAATCAGTCTACGGAGTTCATCACGCTATATCTCAGCTAATAATGGTCCGATTTAAGTGATTTTTAGTTCGTTTTGTAGGGAATTTCATTAGCGTTCGTTTAAATACAATAAAATAACCGAATTATGGGCTTATGAGATCTCTAATCGGCCGCCATTTTGAAACAAACAGACGGATGGTAATGTTGAGTTCCGAGGATCACTCCGGGGTGACCTGTGACATTGGTACCGAATCTCAAGACAATCGGTCCAACAGTCTCGGAGAAAATCCGCGGACGGCGTACGGACGGATTTTTTTTTAATCGATATTTGGATTCTACGTATCTTGAAATGTAAAACCTCAAATTTTGAGGGGGGTTACAAAATTTTTTTTCTTGGTCAATTCCAAAGATCTATTATTGAAAATTATCAACCAAAGCAAACACAAAAATTTTCGTAAAAAATTTCTTCCAAGCAGAGTGTTGTGGTACTATATATATATACATTGCATATATTATTATTGTATATATTAAATAATTGTTCGTTCCCTGGGTACAAAACCTTCTAACCATCTTTTATAGAACTATAAAAGTAATTAAACTGTTATAAAATAGAACGTTCTTGTTTTTTTCAAACTGATGTTAGAATGTGATACATTGTATTGTTCAGTGTAGGAATTTACCTATAAGAAGATGCTAAGGACGGCAGCCAAAATTATCCACACAAATGAAAATATATAAATGGCAGAAAAAGAAGAAAAAGTTTAAAATAATAAAAACATGAATGATAGAAAGAAAATATTAGGTATAAGAAAAATAATAATAAAAAAATTAAAGTTTACATCAGAATTATTTTATCATTTACATACTTTCATCTTATAAACATATATGGTTTTCATATTTTCTGTAGGTATCTTGTTCTTTGTAGCCCTAATGAAGGCCTACAATATGGAACGAAATGTCGGCATTGACTAAGTATTTTTATTATAATTTTTTGTGTAACTTTTGATAGCGGGCGGCCGACCATTTTCTCCCGGATTAACGCTGAAATTATTTTTTCCTTTCGGTTATAATTACGATAAACCGAATCTTAACTTCAGTAGATATAATACCTATTACTACTTAAAAATCATATTGTTAGTCATATTGAATTATAATTATATCAATTACTACCTACGACGAATTTCACCGACAAACCTAAATTCTAAATATCCACCGTCCAAGTGAAAACAATTATAAGCTTTAATAATATAGTAATAATCTTTTACGATGAAGTTAAGATATAACGCCTAACTTGACAGTTAGATATATAACTGTTTGCTTATAAATATATATATATATATATATATATATATATATATATATATATATATATATATATATATGATAACGGACACCTCTCTACCTACACATGAAAGCTTTTTTATTGATTAGAAATAACTTTACGACTTTAAATATAATGTTTTACGAGTTAGTATTATCAATAAAATTACAAACTGTTGAGTTTAATGACTAATAATTCCTAAATTCTTATTTATAGTTCTGTATTGATGATTCCACAACCACTCCATCAACCGTAATGAGAATATGCAAAAATTGCAATCAGAAGCATGTTCATATTTTTATTTCAATTATAGTAAATAGAACATCCTTTTAATTATAATTGTATTAATTTTTCTTTCCAATACGTTTAATGTAGTTTGTAATATATTTGTAGGGTTGTATTTGGGGTCTTAAACTGCAGATGAATCAGTTTGCTAAGAGAATTATAAATGTTTATGCATTGTTTGGTAGAAATTCCAGTACCAAAATATATATATTTTTAAATATCCATATTAATTAGATTAATTCGTTTTAAAAACACACATGAGCGATACTAGTTCGAAACCGGCCTGTGGGGGTAAAATTTGACCTGTCGGTTAACCCGTCCTCCCTTACATAGTTGTAGTGCATAAGGGCTTTAAGTCCAAAAAAACAAAACAACAACACAGTTTTGAAAATATGCCTAATTCGTCCTTATGGCGGTTTTTAGAAAAAAAAAAACTTTTTATTTTACTGAGACTCATTCGGATGACGATCCGAACCAACGATTTAAGCAGACAGGTAGGTCTTCAGGTTATGGGAATGAAGACATAAGAATGCCCTTCCACCACCTGAAGAAAACTCCAGTTAATTGGTTTTATTTACTAGTATGTCAGTTTTTCAAAACAAGAAAAAAAAGTCTTAATTTTCATAAAAAAAAACATTCAATTTAAATTAATACAATAAAAAAATACATCAAATAGCAGTACTAAATCATTATATTTTCTTTTTTTTTAGTCGGTGCCTAAATAGGAAATTAGTTAGACTTTCACCAATTATATAATCTATAAATTTCATTAAAATATCTTTAAAACGAATTAAGCCTAATTTATCGAATTTATCCGTATATAAAATCAATCAGAACTCACGTTTCAGAATTCACCAATCAGAATGATCACTTGGTGATTTAAACCTTCCTGTATTTATTATTTATGTAAAAAAAAAAATTAAACAAATTAGTTCAGTTGACAATACGATTATTCATTGAAACAATTTTTTATCAAAGTTTCTTACTATTGACGGATAATAGTAGTTCTAGATATATTGAATTCGGTGATTTATTAGGCACCGACATTAACAATGAAAAAAAAAGTATAAAAGAACGTTTTTGATAGTAAAAGAGAAAAAAATTAAAATCAAAAATAAATTAATTCGGTCATCAATACGTTTAATCATTGGCAGGAGATTTTTTTATGCAACTTACTATATAGGCTCTGACTTCAAAAAATATTTGTTTAAATATTTACATTTATGTACATACATGTAATGTAGAATAGACATTTTCCAACTCTTAGTGCTATAATGACCAAGTTGGTGCGTAGCAACATCTACGAAGTTGACCATCGATATATTTCCGGCCATAACTTGTAAAGTCGATTTCTCCTCAAATTGTGTTAAGTCGATCATTGTTTAACTCTTGTGCTCTTACGCCATTGGTAACAAGTCGGTAACTATATATCCCAATATTTTTTTATTTATTTATTACGATGTGAACTTTTAAGTATCTCATGAAAAGAATTCGAATTGTATGAAGTGTAAGTTAAATTATTTTCTCATCATGATTATTTCTGAACTTCTAATAATTCAATTCCTTATATTTTATAAATTTCGGCATGTTAATTTAATTTACTTTTTCGCCTTGCAAAAAGCCACATTTCCAATCCATAAATCAACTGGGTGTTTAGGAGGATTATGTATTCCTGAAACGTTTTTTTATTTTTTCAGTTTATTTATGCAGTTTCCAATGATAATTGTAAAACACTATAGCGCACATTTTCTTGATAGTGTTCAGTTCTATTCTAATTCTGGTCAGAGAAGGACGTGAGATGCCTGCATCCAAGTCGCTTTCGCATCTCAATCTGTTGTTGATTTTTTTTGTCTTTTTTTAACTATAAACGTTGGAACAATTGTCGATGAAGCAGAGATATTGAAGAATTATTGATAGAAAGCGTGATTCAATGAAAAAAATCGTATCATCAGAAACGGATGGCAATAGGAAATGCGGCGTTTTACTCAATTTATAACGCAGTTTCAACTTTTTTTTTTTTTTTGTATAGACATGCGGACCATCCTATATACCTAATAATAATAATATTTATAAGAAGAAGAAAAAAAATCGGTAACTTAAAATTGACATTTTTCAGATCTTGGAAAAAGGCGAAGAAAAGCGGCTAAAGCTGGAATATCCAAAAAATTAGAGAAGACCCTCGATAAAGAAGGATCCAGTGCAGTTGATCAACCGTGTAGCCAAGAATCATACATTCATATGATGAGTAATGTTTTGAATCATATTAATGCCCAAGTCGAAATAACGGATGGAAAAAGAAAGAGTAGGACCAGATTGCAAAGAATAGAAAGTAAGAAAAATAGGAATTCGAGAAAAAGTTATGTTTCAGATAAAAAAATAAAATGCAAAAGATAAAACAAATCCTATTTCGAAGACAATCTATGCAAAATGTTTCCATCAACTGAAATAGTCGATCATAAAGCCAAAAGACGATACGTCACACTTATCATTTGCTAGATATGAAAATCAAAGCAGCATCGATCGAATGAAATATTCACCACGAAATAGCAGAGTTTGCCAATGCATATAAAAGAGAGGATAAAGAAGAATGCAGAAATAACTCTTAAAAGCGGGCCTTTACTTTTGATTCGGAACAGCGCCTACCTACCTACTCCCTATATTAAAACTTCCATTGCATTCTAGAAATCTCAGTTATGGACGTTTAATCATACTATCCATGACTTGGCCGATGACAGCAGCGGTTGTTACATGTGGGATGAAACCATCTCGAGAACAGGAACAAATCAAATTGCGTCTTGCTTGTTGAAACACCTTCAGAATCCCCCCCACAAGACCTAGAAGAGGTAACCTTTTACTTTTACGTGGAGACCAGAACAATAAAGACATAGTTTCGTTCAAGTTCTTTTAAAGCAAATTACCCATACCAGTTATAAATCACAAATTTTAATTGGTAGTCACAGCCATATGGAATGTTACTCTCATCATTCAATAATTGAGAAAACTAAAAAAAGAACAGGAATGAAAATAAACCATTTAAATGATTGGTAAAGGCTCAAAACTTTTTAGATTTTAAATCATTGAACAGTGAGGTGTACCCTTAGTGACAAAAAAGTAGGATAATCAAAACGAAAAGTTTCTTCGGAAACCTATACAGTGGCTCCAGTACAAGAAAGGCTCAGGAAATGTACATTTCAAACATTCCCTTAAAAAAGAAGACCTTTTTAAGAAAATAAATTTTCGGAAAAAGAGAAGAACAGTTTTTTCCGATGACATTCGTCTGGTGCCTGAAGACACTTTGCCAATGCCAATTAGTGCCGAAAAAAAAGAGTCCCCCTCAATCTTTTGTCATTTATAGAATTATGTTCCATAGCTTCTACAGAAATTTAAAAATTGTAAACGTCACATCTCAAGATCCGGACCTAGACGAGTTGGACCCACGTGAGATGCGTTATCTGTAATATTTTTTAGTTTCTTGTTTTAAGAATTTTGTTTCTGTCTTAATGTTTAATTTTTTCTACTTAATCTTTTTGTTAATAAAAAAAATGTGCAGCATTTAAACTCTGTTATCATTAAGGTGCTATCATTTTTAATAATTAATTCAATTATGATACTCAATTTAAAAAAAAAAATATATATATATATATATATATATATATATATATATATATATTGCGCAGAATTAATTAACCTGTTGTTGAGCTGAAAAATGTTGTTACGGCTTATTCCTTTTTGTCATATCATTAAGTAAATTAAAATTCAATTAAGCTTCTAATGCTATATAAATAATAGGAACCAACAACAGAAAATTAATCCAGGTGAATAATCTGGCAAGTGATAAGAAATCATAGATGCATTATCATTCACAGAAATCTGAGTAGAAATACAATTTTAATCGGCCAAAAGAAAGCAGTTTCCTTAAAATTTGGAATTGCACTAACACGTCAAAATTTAAAATCGATCCTGAGAAAAGTTTATGTTTTCTATTTAATTAGTTATGGCCAGAGACCATAGATATCTACCGTCATTTTATTCTGAACATACTTTTGTCCAGATATTTCTTCCACTCCTTTCACAGGTGTTATGCTACAGTAAGTTTTTCAAAATCGAATAACAAGAAGTGCCACTTTATGTCATAGATTTTACACATGTTTACATTTTTCTCGATAAAGATTCTAACGATTTTAATAAAATTCGATATATCAATCATCTCGCATTGTTAATAATTATAAAAATGTATAAATATAAACTATGAAGGAATTTGATTAATAGTAAAGAAGAAAAAAGGAGATTTATTTTTCTACAAATTTTCCGGAAATAAGGGTACTAATATAGATATGTTATATAGTTAGAAAGCTAAAGATTTTAGAAAAATAATATCTATAATAGCATATAACGCCTTAGAAGGTAATGGAGAATTGTTGTGGTTAATAATTTTTACTTTTATATTATTTAAAGAAAAATGTTTCCATGGAAACTAAATAGAAAATTTATTTCAAGTATCGTGGTAAGCGAAAGTTTTCATGCGCGCACTACAACATATAATAAATCTAACAAATTGTTACCAATACGATAAGCCATTTATGCATTATATGTTCAGGTTTATTTTTTTATTTTTTATCGGGAACCTTTTAAATATATTTTTTAGTAATTTATTAAACCTAACTGCCTTTTATTTTTTAAATATAAATATAATATCCTAGAAATATGAAAGGGATTTATTCCAAGGCCATGATCTTGTTGTGAACTGTTGATTTTTGTTGCCAACGAAATTGTCTTTCAATTCAATAGCGTTTTCCACTAACTGAACCATGATCTACAACTGGAGGAATATTTCAATGGTTCTTTTTGAAAATAAGTAATGTACAGATAAGGGGTTCTTTCTATAAAGGGCACATGTACTCAAAGTAAAATTTTGAATGTACTGTAATTTGATATACGACAGCGATGCTTTAAAATATTTATATCTAATTGCAAGATGATGCTAACGAAGATTTTCGATATTTTTCACCAAAATTTTTAGCAAAAAATGCTGTATACTTTTAACATCCATTATTTGTACCAATTATACAACAAATGAAAAAAAAAATTTGGGTTGAAAGTGATATTGAAATCTTTGAATTGACAATTTAAGTATTTACCAATTTTATGGAATTAAAAAATAAAATTAGCATAATGAATCCAGAATTTAACACTCACAATCTGTTATCATTCACTAAATTGAATTAATGGAAATTATTTAAAAATTTAGTTTTTCATAAACCATTAAAAAAAAATATTGTGTGTGTTTTTTTAAACTACATAAGGTAAATGTACCAGTAGTAGACACTGTCCTGGAACACATGGGTCATTCAATTGTAAAAATAAGGCAGATAGGCTTTGATTCAGCTATAAACTTGGAGTATATGAGATACAATAAAGTAGTGGTTAAAGTAATTTTATAAATATATTTTTTTATGTTCTGAAGTGACAATTTTCAATCTGGCTCAACCTTGTTTATCCCTATTAAAAGAAAACATTTAAAAATAAGAAGACATTACAGTAATGTGCTTCACAAGTAAATTAGATTTTAATCCAAGAAAATGTTAAAATGTTTATCCACCACTGGATATACATTGGAAATGAGGTAGATTTCCAAGTGTCCACAACTGGTTCAAATTTGAAGTTTAGGAAAAGTAAGATAAAATATACGAACCGCCATAAATTGAAAGTTTATTTGTCATGAAGAGCTGGTTCAAACACTGGATACGTTTTGAATATAAAAAATACCCAGAGAAAACATTTGGTCTGGAAAAACAAAGAAAATTTCCTTAACTGTGTCCGCTACCGGTACATTTATCTTATACTATTCTTTAAATTACACTAATAATTTACAAGAATAGTATAGGAAGTCACAAATGAGGCTAACAGTCCAGAAACTTATATTAGAGTTGGTGATATCATTAATAAATATACTCCCTCACTTAAATAAACATATCAGTTCATAAGTAATACACTACTAATATAAATCATTTGCGTGTTTTCCTGGTCTCACACTTTGGCGCTAACCTAGTATAAAGTTATTTGATAACGAATAAATAATGATATATTAACCGCTTAACGAAATATCATTTGCTACATATATGGGTCATTCTTCGAAAATAGGGAGATTTTCTAATAATTTTCAGATTTTTTTTTTTAACGATTTTAATTGCATCTCTGATACTGTTTTTAAAACAATCCATCGTAATTGTTTCTAGAGCGGAAGAAAAACAAAGTATTACAATTTGCAAAATTGAGAGGGTGAGGGAGTGACCATAGTAGAGTGGAGAAGTCAGGATGAGGGAATATTACAAGGAAATAGTAAAAAAATTGTAGTTTTATTGAAATATCTTTAGTTTCAATAATTTTTACTTAAATTATTGCATTATTATTATTAAATTATTACAAAGTATATGAGATATATTAATTTTAGCCTTTTAATAAGCAACTGGATTAGAGACATATTGATTGAAATACAATTTTTATAATAAATAAAAAGTGAGATGCGAAGTTATTCTACTTATTTGTTGCTTACTGATTAGGAATTAACTCCAAAACCTCCATATTTGCACTACACCAAATCTCATAAAACCTGAAGAATTACATTAGAAATTCATAAATATTCAACTTGCTTTCTCTATTCTATGAGAAGGTGAGGGAGTTAGGATGAACTAACGCACAGCACATTTTTTAAATTAATATCTGACAGTCACAGCATGTTAATGGAGATTTCTCTCAACAGCGGTTACAATTTGTTTAGGAGGGAACTGAGTAGGCTTGCCAACTGTTTTCCTCAGCTGTTGAAGGCTGTAACTTTACTTGGGGCTCATTTTTGAAGAAATGTGAGGGAGTGAGGTACATAACAAGGGGGCAAGAAGTTAATTTAAATAATTGTCAACGTAATTATTCTGTGACGAATTTGTTTTATTTTCTGAGCTTATTTTCACACCTAATGTTTTATTATAGCGATAAGTTAGGTTTTCAGACAGCTAAACAATTCCAATGTTAAAATTCAACTAAATAGGCCAGGTGAGGGAGTGAGAATTTTAATGTTTACAACATATGTATGTATGTAAAACTATTATTATTAATATAAAAGCTAACCCCTGAAAAATCAACGTAAGACCATGCTTTATCAAAATCAATGAAAAAATGTCTGCTAGAAGCATAAAAAACCTCGATTTCCTCATGGGACTGAGGTTTCCCTTTATTTCAAGAATGACCCATACATGATTTAGCAAAAAGGAATCGATGGATCCAATTCCTGGACTTTTTTAACCAACCCTCATTGCCAGAACCAGTCGGTAAGGGCCTGGTTCTGGCCCTGGTAGGGCTACGATTCATTTTTTTTTTTTAGTTAAACTATATTCGACTAATTTTAATAAAAATTTATATGCTATTTATCACTCAGTACTTATTCAGCATATTTCGATTGAGACGTTAGTAAATTATTGTTCTCAGATTATATTAATACTCCTTACAAAATTTAAAGAAAAGGAGAAACTATAAAGGTACATTTATAAAATAATGTCTGATAAATTTCTAAATTTGTGACGTAAATAATTACAACCTATTTAATCATGTAATCTTACTGATAATTTAGATTGTGTTCTAGAATAAAAAAATATTTGTGAAAGAAAATTTCGAACAAAACAAAATATTCCGGTATAAATAACAATTTATGAATAAAAACTGCGATTAAAATTAAGATATAAATATATATATACAATATTAGCCGAATTCTGGTAGGTGACAAAGTTAAAGGGGATTAGACTTCTGAATGAAACACCTATTCTTCAGTTCTAAGGGATCGTACAACTTCTGTGTTTCTTTGTAATATTAATTTTATTACTGTTAAACTATTAAACTACTATAATAGAAGATAAATATTTCAAAAGAATATTAGAAAGATATTAAAATATGATAAGCAAATATTAAAATTTCAATATGTTTACTATAAACATGGGAATGATAGTTATAAATATTTCTAGGTAATGATTGGTGCATATAAAAAACTGAATATATTAGTTTATATAGATGGTAGGTTAATTTCATTTTCACTAAAAAAAAAATATATATATATATATATAGAAATGGAGAGAGAAAGAGGTATATTTCGCAGCCACAGTTCAACAGTGTAATATCTCCAAAAAGATTTATTTTGAGATGTGTATGTATTCTTAGAAATAAGTTTAAGACCTACCAAATTCATCGCTGCAATATTTATGTAGAAATGTCAAAAAATTTAAGGCAATGTCAAAAAATTATTTTAAGATTACACGGTGTTAAACTGGCTAGATCATTGCCATTCTTGTTGTTATACATGTTTATCTCAAAATTAATTGTTTTTTAGATGTCACCCTGCTGAGCATCTATTTTCGCCTATCAACAATATTTCAAAACTTTGAATTATTAGAATGAAGTATATAACTGAAAAGTTCCACGCATTATTCAGTGTTTGTTGAATGTTTTGACTTAATTTATATGTTAATATTTTATATATCTACACTGTATATATAGATATTTCTTTTGTCTATTATCTTTGTTTCCTAATAGTTCATGATTAGTAATTTAGAAAATCTGGTCCGTTCTTAACAAAGAGAAAAGGGGTGTTTTACTTTTAAAATTAATATATATATATATATATATATATTGATAAAGTTGTCTCGAGCACTTTACTGTTATTTGCGTCAATTTTTCAAAGTAAGGAGTTTCACAAATGAAATCTTGTAAGTGGCTCTTCCCTAAAATTGTTGATTGACTTTTAGTCTAAAACTCAACCACACCCCATACCTAATTTTCTTCATATAAATTTCGAGTTTTTTAAAGTCCTTTAATTCCAATGTAGTGATTAAAAAAAACAAACGATAATTTAGGATAACCACTGTACTGCTATTTTTGGGGGGGTATAATGCATCCCTATATAGAATTTTTGTATAATATTAATCACAAATGAAATACATACACTTTTCGTCTTTCGGAGACAACAGCCGATAGAAACGGGGCGAAGTACCAACTCAACGCACAGAGGGATATACCTAAATGAAGTCGCGTGGCCTAGCGGCCAGTATTTATATATAAGATGACACCACCATCTATCGGCCAACCCGCGTACTTGGGTACTTAATGAATGGTCATCTATTAGTGCTTTTAGGAACTGGTTTAGTCACTGATACATAGAATGGCGACCACCGTCATAGTAATGAAAACATTTGATTTTTTGTCAGAAAAATTACGTCACGAAAATTAAAAGAAAAAAACTAGATTTGAATTCAAATCTTAAACTTTTTGAAGAGAGTTTTTTAAATTGTTTTTAATGAGAAATATTAGAATCTATCTCAATTAAGGACAATAAGTATGAAATAGTGATTTATTCAAATAATATTTACAGAAAAAAAAGCAAAACAATACAGAAAATTAAAATTAAAGTTATAAAATAAAAATCTTACTTACAATATTTATTACATCCAGAGTGGAGAACTATGAACCAACCTATTCCCACCACTTGTTAAGGAAAAAGCTGGAATTCCTTGAGCTTTTCTTTCAACCGCGGCACTTATATTAAAAGCCAGTGGAGGCTGAGCGAGAGCATTACAGCCGCAGACGCCTAGGACCATGAGAGGAGGATTTGACTATGTTTAATCTCCAATATTTACAAAACGCCTCGGTTTCAACCATCAAACAAGATTATAGAGATAGGTAGAGCTGAATTAGGATCACGCGAAAAGATTAGGTGGGTGAGTGAGATTCTAATGAAATTTTGAAAATTCGTGTCTTAAGGTTTAAAACAGATGGGATATTAAGGTCATATCGTTGGTTGCCTATTTTGAGCTTTGAATATTGTTCGAAGGGCTTAGGACTAGGACAACTGGTAATAAAAACAGTACATCCTTCCCAAGACCATGCTTATGGGTCACGCAGGTCGATTTTCGAAGCGCTTTCGTTTTCGACATCGCTATCCAACCCTTACAAACCTTGAAAATTTGAGTTCGTTTTATAAATTATTACTTTAATTCATCATTATCACTACCTATTACTTTCGTCATATTTTTTTAAAACAAATAATTAATTTATATTCCGAAACTATCGTAAAACAATTTATTGTTAGTCTTTTTATTTATTATATTTTTTTTTTTACTTGAGATATTTCAGCTATATTAAAGATCATTTTTAAATGTAAAAAATTAACGATTGCTTATAGTGTTATTTTCAATAGAGAATTAATATATTTAGCAATACTTTCTAATTTTAATTGATCGAATTTATTAATTAATGAGATTATAAAAATACTAAAAAGAGAAACAAAACATATAATTTTTATATCATTAGTATATTTAACAAAAAAACATATAAAAAAAAGCAGCAAATAATAAACAAGCCAACGCATCAGGACTGGAAAACATAAACTCACATAAATCCTTACCATAGATAGCACATCCCACATCAGTAGGTTATATAAACACTTGCCAAATACACATAGCACAATATTCTAAAACAGTTACATATGCTTACTTAAAAGGGATGAGGTAACATTAAATATATTGTTATTGAAATTTTGTTTTGGGATAGTTTCGGAATACTAATGAATTATTCGTTAAAAAAAAAAAAATAACCAATATGTAGTGATAATAATGAAATTAAGAAATAATTTATAAAATGAACTCAAATTTTGGAGGTATGAGAGGGTTAGATTAAATTAAACGAAAGCGCTTCGAAAATCGACCAGTGGGGAAATAGCTTGAGAAGTATAAAATGTATACGTAATAATTTCTAGTCTCTTAAATACATATATCCACAAATCTTTTAAACTTAGATAAGCCTTTTGTCTCTTAAATAAATCTCCAAATGTCCAAATCTCTAAATCTTATATAAATCTCTTGTCAACTAAATAAATCTTAAATAAATCTAAAAATATTTACATATACCTCTTGTCGCATTTAAAATAACATAAATTAGTAATATGTCACATCGTAACATGCATATTTCCTTGAACACCTCGCATTGATTCCTCTTATCTGAACACCAAATGCTTAATCACCATCCTGGTATATTCATAAAGATAGCAGAATATTAAGTAATAAGTAATTTTATTGGCTTGCTAACAACCTAATATCACTAACGAAATTTTAAAATAAATCAAACAACACTGATAATATATACACACACACATTTATTATTTTTGGGAAGGTTATACCTTCAAACATTGAACATTTGTAATTCAATTCGTATCGAACAAATTGTGTAGACAAAATCGGTTTGGTAGTAGTTGAAAAAGCAACTAGATATATAAACTATAATCATAATTATAGTTTACAGCATAATTACAGGATTGAGAATATGCTGTTTATCCAAATTTATTTCTCCGTGACCCTTACTCCTTACTTCACTGATGCCTAGAAGATCTACTTTACAGAACTACATATCCTTCTTTGCCATTCAATGTCTTAATATTCTATGTTCCAAGTTTGATGCCCTTCGAGCGCCGTGTCGTAGCCGATGAGTCCGTCCAGGTCCGTAGAAAGTGAAGTTGCTTTGCGCTCCCTAGCGGGCAGGTTCCGCCGAGAGTTCTTGCTTTACACCTTTCTTAATTGAAAACGTATCGGATTCTTCCATTAATCCTTACTATTTCTTTGGAGTGGGAGCGGGTTAGCTCAGTGGGTAAGGCACTGCGCTATTAACCTCAAGATCTCGGGTTCTAAACCGGCTGAAGTAGATAATTATTTATTCTGTATTCAGTCGTGGATCGACCTTGTGGTATCGGGAGAGATGGGCTCATCCAGCCTCTATAAAGTGGGCACTCTTAATTGGGGGAAAAGCCTGACGGTTGTGCGTGATCTCGTCCGAATCACCTCCTTGCACAACCGTTCGCCTAGAAACAGTACGGTCCTTACCAAGTACTGAATCCAAGACCCTTATCGGGTTGTAGTGGTGCAGGTATTCATTTGGAATCATGATAGGTGGACTTAATAGCTTCTATCAATCCTTGCTGGATTTTTTTTTAGAAAGATAATTCCACAGTTCTTATCAAAGGCCGCTAGCAAATCTATAGATGCTAAGAAGATCCTCTTGCCTCGTTCCCATGACCGGAAATACATGTTTTTTTCAAATCTCTCCTTGTAAATGTTTAGGAATCAAGGAGAAAGGCTTTTTTTCTTAACACTGCACGATTGGTTTGAAACAAAGGTAGGAGAACATTATTGTACACAGGTTTAAGTGTGTTTCCCACTTTCTCTTCACACATTGTCTTTGTTAATTAAACAAATATTTTATTAGCGTGCACCCTCTAAGGGCCTAGTGTTAAATCCAGCCCTCATTGTACAGAAATGCAAACATCGAGTTTTTAAAAAATGGGCAGACATATTTGGCCGACCAAAAACTAATTTTAAAATATAGGTATTATTAAAACGTTTGTTGCGTAAGCTAATGTACTTATTTATTTAGAATTTTTCATGGCATTTTTTTGTTTTTCTAATTCAAGAAACTACCAAAATTGGTATTTCATATATTACAACTTAGGTTAATACATATAATCATAATTTAATAATAAAAGAACCTAAAGAACAAATTGAAGGATTTTAGAAAAGGAAATGTATGTTTCAACGGCAAAATGAAAATTATGGTATGATATTATTGACTTAACTGTATAAAGATAATAAGAAAGAGGGCACAAGTCAGTGCCCCGATGAATCCTTAGAAAGGTAATATTAATTATTAGAAGTGATAAGACCACGACGTAGGTGAGAGGATTGTGTAAAGACTGATCCTGCAAGTCTGCGTTTCGATGGGGTTTGGTTGAGCAAGATATCTTTGCAGCGACTGTTGGTGGTTTCGGCATCGATGTAATAAATGTATTATTATTAAATAAATGAAAAATAAAAACTAAATTTATTGTTGTTTACCAATTTTTTTTTTCAATCTTCTTAAACGATAACTTAATAATAACTCAAATAAGATTTTTATTAAATTCTTATTGCTTTATACCATCAAATTTCTAGTTCATATTAAAGATTTTTTGCAAGGCCCCGTGCTAATATACACAAATTAAATAATAGAATCATAAAGTACAAACGGATACAAAATTATATAGTAAAGCCTAACTTCTAACTGTATGATAAAATGTAATCTTATTTTAAAATGGATATAAACTTGATAACTTTTCAATATATTTACTAACATTCTTGAGCTGTATTCAAATTTTCTAAAAATTGTCTTCACTTCATTAATTTTTCAAAGATGCATGAAACATTTTCCGACTATGGACTCATATTTACTAGTTGTAATTCGTAGCTTGATTACTTTTCTATCATGCAATTAATGATTTTTATCAAATGAATTAATGCTTCACTGTGTTAATTAACACTATTATTGACTTTAATGTCAGGTATAGCCAACTCTGTTAGGCATAGATAATTAAAATAATCGTATTTTAAACCAATTAATGTCAATGCTTTATCAGTTGATAAATATAATATATAATATAATGTAATCCATTTAAACCTTGAACTGAGGATGGATGTAATTCGAAACTAGTTTTCATTAAAACAAATTTATAGAAGTGGCAAATAATTTATCAATCCCTAATTTCAATGCTTTATACATACATATACATTACCTTATTTACACTCTTTCTTTTATCTTGTTAATTTTGATAATCCTATATTGTAATGTTTCGTTAAGAAAATGTGGTTTAGGATATTGTGCAATATTTTTATTATTTTTTTTAATGCCTTTGATTGGAGTATTTTATTCGCATGAGGAATAAGTAGATATCTTCAGATGAAGATAAGCATTATTAGCTATTTGATGGGTTACCAACCCTCTAGGGAAAACTGCATTGCCTGGGATAGTGCGAGGGTTCTATTCCTACTTCAGGAATTTTTTTATCCTTAAAGCCACGTGGAACAGAGAAACCTATAAGCTTGACATAACTCCAGACTAAAAGAACATATTATCCATATTAGGATACCGAACTTAAGGAAACCAACCATCTTTATATGCCAATGATCCAAGCCATGTATACCAGACTTTATAGTGGCGTTTGAAATATTCAGGCCTGACGTTTGTTTGAGTACGAAATGAAGTCATGAACAACCTTATAGGAGTTATAAACATTGTGGACCAAAAACAAAAGCCATATAATCAGCTTTGGGTTAGTTCAATGCCGAGATAGAACGATAGCAACAAAGTAGGTCCCAACAAGTGGTCACAACAATGGCATAAAGGCATTTAAGAGTGCATTTGAGGAAGCCCAAAGAAGAGACTAATCAAATTGTCTAACAGGTCAGCCAGTGGAAAGAGAGAAATAAGTATGAAGTCCAAGAAACTTGAAATCAAAGGAGAATGTCATGCCGAGGTGAAGAATGCATTCGAAGTTTTTTCGGTCGATCAACATTAAGAGGTAATATAGGAATATGAAGTTGTTTAAAGAAACGCAAGAGTAGGAGATAGAGAAAAGAAGGAAGATAAAATTTCTCCGTCAAGACAAACAATATGCATCAACAAGAAAAAAGTTGGACATACGCATAAAAACTGGCACAAACAGATTTTCTCCAAGCGATTGATGATAATGTATAAAGGAAAGAAAGGTCACAATTATATCGTGTTTGTATCTCACGCAAATGCGAGGAAAATAAAGAAAGACATTTGAAAGATCATATTCAGGAACCAAGAGAATCTACAAAGGAGACACGGACCGCGCTGACGACCTCGGTCCTCGGCGCAGGCATGCGTAACAATACACTGCTGCAAAAACACGTATCGCCTATCAGGCAGGGAGTGTGGAAAATAAAATAATAATAATGATCTGGCCTATCTTAAAGTAAAGTTCCATATTTGAATGTGGTGATTAACGGGTAAAGATTAAGATAATCACCAACGGATCAGATTTGTTCCTATCCTGAAACTGTAACACAGACCAACAGTAGTTTTGGTGCCGGGGTATTTGGTGCTGATTTCATATGAATTTGGTGCCCTGAATTCAAATATAGTATTAGTTTTTTCGTAGATCAAATTTTTAAGATATAACGTTTTACTGAAATGTACATTTCACTTTATATTAGGTTAAATTCATGAATCAAATCTAAAAATTAAACATGAAATTTTTATTATTAAATGATGCAAATATTATTCTGTGATACAAATATCATTATATTATACAAATATTATTAAGATATACTAAGATAGTATAGTATTGCTAAAATATACAAAGATAGTACCAAGTCATCTACCAGACCAATTAGACACTCAACATTTCGGAAGCTTCTTTTTTGTGATCTTATTGAATATATCTTGGAACGGTCCATTTCTAAACTCTAGCAATAATCTGCCATCATATGCGAGTTCTGTACAGTAAGTTTTACAAACCTGACGCGGTGCCCAGGATTTATCCTGATCACCGAGCTTAGCACCTAAATATCCATGATATGTTCTCTTTACAAGGTCACCAAGAGTCTTTCCGTTGTCACATCAGGATGATTTACACAACTTCTTCTACATTAACTTATTTTTTTATCAACTTTGTCTATCCTGCACGGCTAAAACTCACAAACTGACCTCAAATTTAGTTGAAGCGTTGAAATGAAGGATGGGATACCCAGCCTGGTCAAGCAGAAAGGTTGACGGTTTTATTTCTTTTTTCAGAATTATCTCAAAAAGTAGAGGTGATAGAAAAAAAAAACTGATTTCATCTTTAGATTCAGCGCCCCTAATATAGCTAAAATCAGTTCCAAAATCATAATGCCGCTATCCAGCAACCCTCAAGAGAGGCCCATCCTGAAACAATATGTCTTGATTCCATATTACGACCCTGTATACGGGGGAAAATAATTTAAAAACTAGGATTAAATCCTAGATTTGAAATAGAAAAACTCTATCCTCATATTTTCCTCCTCCTAAAGCAAAATAGACCCTTTCCAAAAAAGCGGAGAATACGAACAAATTATAATGACTGTGCAGCCAAATACACGGGAAAAACTGGAAGATCACTAAATCCGAGATTAAAGGAACAAATACGTGCATATAATAATAAGACAGATAATTCCTACTTTGCGATTCATTTAAATGAAAAAAACAAAACATAAATTCATTACGTAGAAAACAGTCTCAAATTAAATATATATGATGCACTTGAAATAATAAAATCCTTCAAATCTAATCCAGATTTTTGCTTAAATGGCCAAATAAATATCTCCAATAGTCCTATGTTACATTTATTCCCACCCATAAAAGAAAAAACAATTTAATTTAATATGTAAAATAATACCAAACTGTATTTTAAATTGCTGATTTCTTTAATTTTTGTGTGTTTTTAGAACTGAAGATGAATGTATAACATTTGAATCTAGTTTTCAATTAAATCAAATTTATAGAACTGGCAAATAATTTATCAATCCCTAATTAGATTTATCCTTCTATACCATCATGCGTACGTCAACTTTATTAAACTTGATTATTGAAATATTTTGCTTTTGCAATACACCACTAGGTATACTGTCATCAGTTTTATATTTATAACCTGTTTAATAATAGATAAAGATTAGTGGTAAAAAGAATGCTTTACATTTTAGGGTGATATTTTATTATGATAATTATTTTGAAATTCAATGATGAAAAGCCAAATTTGTTTTTCTACATTAATAAATAACATTATAGTTAAAAAAGCAAATAAATTAGTATATTAGCATTGAAACAACCGAATACACATTTTTTTAAAATAAAAAATAATACCAAATTGTTTCTTTTAATTTATAAAATATATTTTATACATGAATTGTTAATGTAACAATTAGTAAATCAGAAAATTAGTGATAACAAAACAAAATAATATTCAAAAATATGAATCCAACATATTATTGATATAAACATACGGTTTTTATAATAAATACATAAACAAAATCGCTAAAAAGCATATTTTAATGGTAATATAATACTTCTTAAATTAGTGTTTACAACTATTCATCCAAATATGAAAACAACGTTTGAAGATAATTTCAATAAATACTTAATGAATATATTAGTTTTATAGATTATTTAAATATATGGACAATTAGTTCTAGACTTCTATTTAACTCTAGTACTAAGCACTAGTGTAGGATAAGATCGGATGAGACACATAAAAAGTATAAGAGAATTAAGTTGGTCATACAACAGTAGGATAATGAGTACAGTTTTATATTGTCGATCATATAATTTATCGCCCAATGCTTTACTGCTTTTGCTATTCAATGCTTAATTAATTTGTTATTTAAAAGTATTCATCGCACTCAAATTGTCATTTTAATGCAACTAACTAATGATTAATCAAGAATTTTTTTAATAATTATTATTTTAAGAATTATAATATTTTATACTATAACACATATTTCATGATTTGAAGAAGTCTCTAGAAAAGATGAATTTTGATTTAGGAATAGGAAAATCTCAATTTTGTTTCCAATTTATACCGGAATAGTTTTTAAAATTCATTCCAAATGTGTGTCTGTGAGTATGTGTGTCTGTGTGTATGTGAACAGCCTAGCTCAAAAACGAAAAGTTGTACGATACTGAAATCACATATTTAAAGTAGGCACATGCATGTGATTGATGTTACAGCAAAATTTTCGTCAAAATTGACTAACCGGAAGTGCCACTTTATGTAACCGATTTTACACTTTTTTACAATTTTATCGAAAACGGCTCTAACGATTTTGATAAAACTTGCCTAAATTATTGTTCATGAAGGCTTTTAACTTTTCATGTATGTAGTACATCACAGAGGAATTGCAGGTAAAAAAGTTATGATGAAAAGAATATTCAATTTGCGCATAACTTAAAATGCACGCATTTTATGTAAAAACTTGTATGAAAGGAAATTTAATTATCTAAAAAACAAAAAAAGAATCATCAAAATCGGACTAGTATTAGCAAAGATAAAGCGCATCGGACTAACCGGAAATTGTAATTATATCATGGATTTTATAATTTTTTACAATTTTCTCGTACACGGCTCTGACGATTTTGATGAAACTTACATAATGTCTTCTCCTTAAAGCCGTTTAACTTTTTAAGTAATTGTAGTATACCGACGAGAAAATGCAGAGAAAAAGGTTATGATGAAATGAATACTTTATTTGCGCATAACTTAAAAAGCATGCATTTTATGGTAAGTTATGTAAAAACTTGTATAAAAAGGTAATTAAATTATCTAAAAAAACAAAAAAAGAATCATCAAAATCGGATCAGTAATGGCAAAGATACAGCGCATCAGACTAACCGGAAGTGGTAATTATATCATGGATTTTACAATTTTTTCGTAAACGGCTGGAACGACGATTTTGATAAAACTTGCCTAATGTCTTCTCCTGAAAGCCCTTTAACTTTTCATGTATGTTGTATATCAACGAGAAAATTCAGAAGGAAAAGCTACAGCGAAAAGAAATTTTTATTTGCGTATAATTCAAAAAGTAAGTATTTTATGGTAAATCGTGTTTGAAATCATATTAAAGGTGATCAAACTCTCTAAAATTAAAATACAAACGAACCGGGATTAGCAAAAATACAGAGTATCTTATGAGGACTACAAGACCCTAGATAGATAACCGAGCGCATCCGAAAGGAGACGGACGCGATCGAACCTCCTTTCACCAATCCGCCAATCTGTTGTCAACAAACGCTCTGTAATAATGTAATGTAAGAATACAAAAGCGGAAATTAACTTAATAATTTCTACTTTTGTATTATTTAATGGAAACAAAATGCTTCCACAGAAACTAAACCGAAACTTTTAAAATATATTTTCAACTTGACAAACTAAAAATATATAGGTAGTTTACAGAATTGTCGCACTAAAATTGTTTAAAAATTATTTGATTGTACTTATATGGGGAAGAAGTGAAGAAGTGAATGCTGCCGAGTTTATTTCAAGTATTGCTTATGTGAAATCTTTAAAATTATATTTAAAAGATAATTATTATAGGACAGTAAGGGAAAGTTGTGTGATACGCGCACCGCACCTGATTTTTTTTCTGTTGTCAATCTATTAGAATTAATAAATTGAGTAATAAAACCTGCAACTTTCCGACCTAGTGCGAGTCCGATAAAAAAATTCACGTAATTGCGTTCCATAATATTATCGAGTGAATAATCGAAACTCTTTGACCATTTTTGTAATAAATTAAGTGGAGTAAAACGACTATCTAAACTTCTGGGGATGGAAATACTCATTGGCAATCACATACCAAATGTGAATTTCATATTTAATGGATGTTTTGACTGTTAATTACTTAAAACGACTATTTTTTGTAGAGGGGTCTGTTATGATTAGTCATATCAAAAACAAAACAGTATTTAAAAAAAAAAATATTATGACTAAAAAACAAAACAAAAATAAACTGTATGTACCTTGACAGATTAGCCAGTTAATCAACTCAAATTAACAAGCTTCTTAGAAATCATATATGTTTATTGGTTTAAGGTGAAATGTAATTTATTTAAATAAATGCAGGCTGAAAATATTTCACCTCAAGTTCTTATTTAGATGCAACGTTGCTTGTATAATTTAATTGGGGATTGATAAATTATTTGCCACTTCTATAATTTTGTTTTTATTGAAAACTAGTTTCGAATGTCATGCATTCATCTTCAGCTTTAAAAACACACAAAAATTCAAAAATAAGCAATTCAAAATACAGCTTGGTATTATTAAACATGTTAAATTAAATGTAATATAAATTAGGATTAAAAAACATTTATGAATTTAATGGAAACAAGAAATCTAATACATGTTGGTGCTCACGAAGGTTTAAGTAGATTATATCAAACAGAAAAGTTTGTATTGGTTTGTCCTCACACTGAACTAGCAATGAAAGAAAGATGAGGTGTTTATAGATAAACGGTTTAGGGGTCGGGGTTTTTCCAGTATTTCCGGTGAGTAATAGTTTTTTCTGTTATAGATGGGAATAAATTTAAGATTGGGCTATTGGAGATATTTATTTGGTCGTCAATTAAGCAAAAATCTGGATTGGATTTGAAGGATTTTATTATTTCAAGTGCTTCATATATATTTAATTTGAGGCTGTTTCCAACGTGATATATTAATTTAACTCCTGAGTCTTTGATGAATTCATGGTGTTATTTTTTTCATTTAAATGAATTGCAAAGATGGAATTCTCTGTTTTGTATTATATGCACGTTGATGTTCATTTAATCTCTGATTTAATGATCTTGTACTCGTTCAATTGGACTTCGTCCAGACTGGACTTGAAGTATTGCATTGTATGCATTTTAACATATTTTTTGAAGTAGGCATATGGTTATATATAAAAATTTATAAATATATTTATACAGTGTACTATGTTCTAAATAAATTACATAACGGCCTTTTCAGAGATGCCTGGGGATGGCTAAAAAGCCGAAACGTTGCATCAAAATAAAAGAACTTGTGGTGAAATATTTTCAGCCTGCATTTTTTTATTATTTCAATTTTTTTAAATATATGTTTATGCACTTTCCAACAAGCTATTGCTAAATACTGGCTGTCATATATCAGCAATAGTAAATTCTTGATCATGAAACGCTACTATATGTTTAATCTTGATATTAATAAACCTGCTTTTTGCACACCGGCTCCCCTTACCAAAATGCTCTTTTCGCCCTGAAGAAGGATTACATTGTAACCCGAAACGTCGACCCGCATAAAACAGTAAAGAACTCTTTGCTGTGCAGTTTATTCCAAATCGCGCCCTCGCATCACCTGATAGGTTAATAATGTTAGATAAAGTTTTCCATAGGGAGAAATTACCACGTTTGTTGGTATTAAGTATTTAATATTATAAGTGTTAATGTTTAAAGAATATTGCAAACATTTGATCGGAACATCAAAGGCGCGAGGGTAACTAGCATTGAGTTGAGCCGCCTCCAAACACAAGGCAACCACTCACTTACGTCCACTTACGTCTTCGTTAAGGCCCAATTATATCATTTATTAATTGTCACAAAAAAATAACTCTATTTTCAGCTAGACAATGCTGGTTTCCCAAGCAAACCATGCTGAATCCAGTTTTTGAGCGTGAGACCAAAAAGAAATACGCTACACGTAATCGGCGTTAGTTTAAGAACAGGAACTTGGTAATTATTTGGACAAAATAATAAATTTGACATGTTTATTGTTTGTCAGGAATGAGTCATTGATTTTTTTTTATTTATCGGCTCGACAGGTACTTGAAGTACTCGGTACTACGGTACTCGTCTGCAAGATATTCCTTTCATCATCAGGTCCTTAGCCACCGAGTTCTTCCACCTTTCCTTCGGTCTTCCGCGAGGTCTGATTTCGTGGGTTTCCTAATAAAATGATTGGCTGCTCTTCCATCATCCATCCTAATTAAGTGGCCTAGCCATTCATGCGTTGAACTAGCACCAAAGGGAAGCTCGTAGATCATCGCATATGTTATTCATCCTTGTATTTTTGCTTAGACGGTATGTAGCAAACAAATTATTATAAATAAGTTTCATTATGATTTTTGACTATGCTTATTTATAACAACGATAAATTAAAGAAAATCTGAAAGAATAAAGTAAATTTATTTTTAAGATATTATCAAAAATATGAAACGACAAAATAATATAATAACTTAAATTCGACCTTTTGTATATTTTATATAAATATTGCATTTACATTATAGATGAAATTATTAAAAATCATGATATCAGAAAAATAAATGGGTTCTTTAAAACATAAAAGATTTACATAAAATGTAGAAATCGGACCATTTAAAGACAATACAGAACAAACGAGCTTAATAATGAACTTTACAGGTGTGCCTAGTTAAATAACGTTTTCCACTAATTGTATAATTATTTCGAAAATATAAATAGCTGCTATGATAATTTATTAACTTGGTTAATTAAATAGCTGTTCTAATTAGCCCCACACAACATGCTAGATGATTCATTAAAGTAATCAATACGTTATGCACTATATAGTACAGGTTGTTTAAAATTGAAATATATGATGCAATTAAAAAAACAAAATAAATAAATAATGACAATAAAAACAAAAAAAAGTAGTTCCGTGTTATTTATTTATTTTGTAGTACACAGGTGCATACGCAATTTTCTTTCGGGGCGGGAGTGGAATTTATATATATATATATATATATATATATATATATATATATATATATATATATATATATATATATATATATGTAGATATATATTTATTTTAATTTTTATATATATTTTTTTCAGAGGGGATATAATCAGAAGAAGACAAGTGATCACTTGAGTGTCTGTAATCACCAAATTGGGCGTAGGTTTTGAGAATAGAAATGCAAATCGGATCAAAAATTATTATTAAAAATATAAAACTTAGGTTACTGGGTATGAAAATCATATTTTCTCAAAAATTTTGGATGGGAGATATATCTTTCTGACCTGCGTACGCCATTTGTAGTATATATAATACAACGGTTTTAAGAATACGCTATGCCTTTACAAATTAATCTATAAGTAATGTGAAACCTCCATCAGAATAAAAGAAAAATATTTGCGTTATTAAATTAATTATTTTATTTTATTTATGAAATAAAAAATATTGTGTTACTTCAACTAATTGCTGACTCCAGTGATGATCCATTTTTTTTATTTCTTTTTTTCCATTTAATTTTTGAAGGCATTTAATATTTTACATCATGTATGTATGGAGTAATTTTTTTTATGATTTGGTATTCCTGCTTTATTTAAAATGATAACCCGAATTTTCTATTAGTTCAGTATTTTGACAGAAAAATGCCACTGTTTTAAGGCGATTCTTTCGACAAAACTTTATATATTGTAAAAGAATAAATATTTTCTATAATTTAAATTAAAAAAATACCAAAAAACATAAATTTCACTTTAAGCAGATCGATTCAGGTTTTTCCGCGTTAAATTTAATTATTATTCTAAAGAATAACAACCACTCAAATGAAAATTTTAACATAGTAGGCCAGGATCAAGTGATGGGTTGTAGTGCCGATTGATGATGATGATCTCCAGTAAAGGATTAGAGTGATAATAACAAATAGAATAAAAAGATTAAATAATGTTCTGTGTATGGAAATATTTATTTATAATAAAAATAAATATTATTTATTCTAACTGACGTCCCCTTGAAATAATTTACTAGTCAGTGGTACACAACTAGTTCGGCCAGAATCATTCATCTAACCTAACTGAAGATCACTCCAAATGGAATGAGGGAACAATGGAATGGAGGGACTGGAGTGAAAAAGATTTCAAAGGCCACATTGGCGATCACTCCACTCAATTGTTCCTTTTTTCAAGGACGGATTCATGCTCGCGTAAACAAATATTTTACTATATTTAAAAAATTCTGTGGTGTTTGTGTAAAGGTACAGAAATTGCGGCAATGGGTTCAAGTTATATTTTGTCATTTTTGATGAACTTCACGTTTTAGAAAAAGGAAATAAGTCAATTAAATAGTATTTACATTTCACGTGAACACTGTCTCAATGACTAATAGCCTTTTTCTCAAAGGTAAAGTTCATTCAAAAGAAGAAAATACAACTTTGCCCAAACAGCACAGAATTAATAATAAAAAAATAAACAAAATTGGAAGTTATTCGTATGAATATTTTTATAATTGTTATATAAAATCAATATCTTAAATTTTAACTGTATAAACGATATTAACGAAAATTATTATTTGTTTACATAGCCTGAAAGCATGGATGTTGCCTATATAATTTTTTGGAGGGGGTAATATCTAAATTTCTCAACAATTTTGAACGGATTACTCAATTATTTTCTAATTTTCCCCACTATAATGTGAAATATTGTAATTTTATCCAACTCTTTTGGATTTGGACTTTTTACTTACCTGTTGCGAATGCTGACAAAAGACAACAATATTTTGATTTCTATTCAAACCCAAAATTGTTTCAATAAAATCCCAATGTCTTAACTCAAGATGGTATTGGTATTAGTTTGTGTTAGTAACTCTAGTAAAATGTTTTACCTCAATTTTCGCAGTTCATAGTAGGTTTTCAAGTCTGAAATTTCTTAGTCTGTCAACTCACGGGCGTTGCAAAATGGTGACCATCGAAATAGGGTGACAAATATCTAAGAATTTGCTTATTTGAAGATGATATATTTCATGTACAAAAGAAATTGTACAGACTGTAGATGCTCAATAACTTAGTCTACCAAATTTAACGGGGGACGTCGCCTCTGCTGGCAAAATTAAAATCCACTTCTCTACAGGAGATAGGAGGGCAACTACGTCGCATCATCTTATAAAATATATTTTGGTTGATAAGTATATACGATAAGTATATTCTGGCATTTGAGGGATGTGTAGTTTCATGTAGGCTTGAAACAAATCTTCAAGTAATACATTTTTTACATATTTATTACCCTCTTCTGATGATCGCAATTTCAAAACGTCCTGGCTTTGAGTTGGCAGACAAGTAAACTGAATACTAAGGATATACATTAACTAAAAGTTATGTAACTATAACGTATATAATAGTTATATAACTAAAAGTTTTCTTTACAGGACACAAATTTTTGCCTCGGTTCTTCGATTATATCGTATAGTGCAACGATTGGCCTCAGATGTCATGGTTCATACTCCCACGGGATAAATATTAAACCTTCTAGTAATTCTAAAATTAATAATTGGTTTAAAAAATGACGAACCATGCTGTGATATTCTATGTTAAACAGCAAATAATATAATTTCGTACAGATATAATTATAATTGTTTCGATAAAAACATTATTTTGGCGCCCGGATGTGGCGTATCTTTTGTTTACCGGAAAGGGCCGATCATGAGTCCATCATTCCACAAGACCAGTTTCCAAAACTCAAGGTTGGTTGGAGTGATTGGATTATGGAGAGGTGCGATAGAGTTTAGGATTTTCCACAAAAAGGTTTTGAAGTGTCAAAGCCGGAACTAGGATTTTTGTCAGTAGGAGCAAGCTGAATTTTGCCACCCCTTCATTTACAGAATTTTAATGTTTAAAACATTTATAAATATGTAAAATTATTATTAATATGAAAGCTAGCCCCTGATAAAACAATATAAGACCTTGCTTCACCTAAACCAATGAAAAAAGTTTTGTCAGATCCATTTAAAAACCTCGGTTTCTTCATGGGACTGTGATTTCTCTATTTTTCGAAAATGTCCCATATATTAGCAAATGTCCTCTAATATTTCCGGTTCCATTTTTAAATATCCCAGATAGTTTTAAGCTAAACTTCATTCAACGTTACAGGTGTCAAAAGGTTTCTTCATATTTTATTTCAAAAACTGTAAATGTGTTGTGTGTCCTTCTAAAAAGACTCCATGGTACTCGGGGAGTTAACTTGCTCATCCACAGAAATCTTAAGAGACTATAACGCGTGATGGTCTCACACTATTACGGATTGAACCAGTTCGATCTAGTTGGAATTCCGTAGAACATCTGCTCAGTTAATTTCCCACCCAAAGAATTGAGCAGAGAACTGATAATTAATGATTCATGAGACGAATCGTGACGCCATATATGCGTGTTTAATATACGACACGAAAACGGATCCGAGATGAAAATTTTAAAAATAATATAGAATAAGGTCATTGAAAAAAAATCTGATCTTTTAAGTCCATTTATAATTAAGTTGAAGGAAATTCAAGTAGCCAGGTATATATTACCTTGGAAAAGGTATAAGTTTTGGATTTTGGATAAGTTGTATGTAAGACCTTATAAAACATCCAAGTTTTCTAATTTGAGGTATGTGCGCGCGCGTCATTTTCATTATGCTTTTGTATAAATTTTTTTCGGTTTTATTTCCATAGCTCTTTACTAGTGCGTCTCACAAAAATAATATTACAGTACTTTTTCGTGGACACGAAATTTGCTACAATTTATTCCATAAATTTTTCTCTATACCTCTGAGTTACCGAAATACAGAGCTTCAAAGAACAAAAAATTTTGAAAAGTTAACGAATAACACAATGTCCATCATCTTAACGGTTTATTTTAGAGACAAAAATTAACAACACTTTATATGCCATATAATTGATATGTCTATAAAAAATTGCAAATAAAACCACAATACATGTATATTCCTTTATGTATTATAGGATATACATATATAAATTTACTTTTGTAATTTTTTTTTATTTTGAAGCTCTGTATTTCGGTAATAAAGAGACATAAAAAAAAAAATCTTAGAATCTTAGAAATCTGGAACAAATTGTGGCAAAATTTGTGCTCGACAAAAAACTGGCTATTTAAGATATTTTTTTTTTTTTTTTGGTATTACGCATTAGTAAAGAGTAATAGATATTAATATTGAACCAAAATTGTATGAATAGTTATCTCTCAGAGTTAGCTAATCTTTCTGTTTTACCACCAATTTTATCTCATTTTCATTCGGTTTTTTGTTGGAGTGTACGTTTATACATGTTATCAGATTTGTGTATATATTACTAATAGATAAATTTATATATTTATATAAATTATCTATTAGTATATTGTTACAGTAAATCTATTATAATATTACTATTAGATAAAACATATTGAAGATATGAGGGGATGGAAGATGCTAGGTAACAAATTTTAAATCATTATCTTTTTCTTACGAATGAAGGCTTTATGGGCTTATCTTCGCCTAGTATCATTAACAACCCAAGATTCTAGATTAATCGCATGATTTTCATCCACTCTTGTCATTATATTCCAATATGTTGAATTTAGTTCGAAAACAATTTAATACATAAGCGGCTGTAAGGTATTAAAGATGCAACTCATTTAAAACAAAACACTTTTTTCAGGTTATCATAATAAACCTATTCAATGAAATTTCGAAAACTGTTTTTCGATCCTAATTATGCTATAAAAACATTTTACGACGGAATTCTGTGTATGAAAATATTTGTTTAAGAATATAATAAAGCTATTAGATTTATTCGATAATTTATTTTAAGAATGCAATCTTGCGATATTTCATAAAAATTTAAAACTAAATAAAAAACGCATTTAACTAAATTAAATTATTCATGGGTTAAATCAAATATTGTATAAATAGTCCTGAAATACAATCTAAAAAATTGACTCTACGATGCAATAAAATAATTAAACGAAATAAAACCGTAAATCAATCATCGTTCTAATTGAGGAGTTTTTATTGAGAAAGTTTCATGGACGGCACCCGACTGCTACATCGTTTCAATATGGGAGTATATTTCGTACCTTAGGACAAATAAGGTTATTTTCGTCGTCAGGTAATTTTTAAAATTAATTTTATTTGTGGTTACGGAAATTTGAATTTTATTAATTTACATTTCAACTATAAATTATTAGTAAAATAAAAAAATTAATTTTAAAACTTACCTGGCAACGAAAATAATCTTATTCATGGAAGAAAAATAGCAAGATTTATTAAACAAGAAAATTGGACCCCATGCGGGAAATATCCAGAAGAAAGCTATAAGATCGATATGTCTTTAACTAGAATCCATTTTTTATATTCAGATGACATTAAAACGTGAAAATTAAGTTTTAACTCGAAATAATTTTGCATACTCCCTTTGTCTCAGATAGTTAATTAATAAAATGTACTGAATAAAAACACTTTTTTTTTTTCTCAAAATCATAAATTTGGGTATATTACCTTTTGGAATTTACCTCCACATTTATTCTACAAAAATGACTTGGATAAATAAGAAACAGTGAACAATATTGTGCAACAATATTGAAAATTGTGATCTTTCTGAAAATCTTCCATTCCGACTGCACTAAAGATTCCACTATTTTCAAAAAAGACAAAAATTTTCTATAAATTGAATTATATTATCAAAATTTTTATTAATGCGCTGAAAATCCGCAAGTATATAAATAGGTATTTCTATGAGAGGATGATAAATAAAAGACCTGAGAAATGTCCTTGGTTGAAACCTGTCTTGAAACGTACTTTTGTAGATACCGAGATAATTATTTAATAACAGGATGTAATAAAAACTACCTACAGTTTTTTTGCTCATCAATCTAACGACATTTTTCATACAGAATATTAAAAATACCAATAAAAAATAACTACAAAATTCTAAAACATAGTTTACAATATTCCCCCCAAAAAAAGACCAAAATGACCAAGCTTGTCATAATACAGATAGGATGAAAAAATAAGTATCCATTTTTCCTTTAAATAAGTTTTCGTGACAATTTTCAAATATTTTTTATCCAACATGGAGACCTTTAGGCCTTGGGAAAAATGTATTTTTATTTATTTTTTTTAATTTTTGAAACCAACACTCTATTTTAGTAGATACTCAGTTTTCCAACGAGTCTGATTATACAATCAATGGAACCTAAGCATTCATGTTTATAACTATAATCTGTTCGGTATAACATCAGTATTTGATAGTTTAATATATGATGCGGGCAAAATTGTTTTTGAAAAATATTGTTACGAAATTTTGAGATATTGTTAGATAAATTTTATTCTTAAGAAGGGTTACAAAACAATGCCATCAGAAAATGTTTTCAATTTCGTGCGCTTTAATATAAAGCCAAATACAATGGGAATATAATCTAGAGAATTTATGAATGAACAGTGAAAATATAAGTAATAAGGAGTGGAAAATAATGTAGATACGCACACACAAGCAAAGGCATAAATGTTTTTAAAAAGCCCATCTGCCATATAAAAAAAATAAATAACCAAACCAATTACAACATTACTCCATAAGTTTTATAATTAATATTTAAAAAAAAAAATAGTAAATTAGATACAAAATGAAACTTTTATTTTAAACAACATTAATATTATTTATTTTAAACAAAGAATAAATATCATCCCCATTCGCATAAGATTCATTTTTGTTTTTTTCTTATACTATGGAAAAGACTAAAAATTGAAAATACAAGTCTAAGTTAAAATTATCAAAAGATTATTTCGAAAAATCTGATCTAACATTCAAAAAACTTTTCATGATTCTTGTCACCAAATGGGTTTGTAGAAACAAGAAAAATTACATGATATTTAAAATTGCTTAAGTACATCTCTCTGTGTAGTGTGTGTGTGTGTGTGTGTGTGTGTGTGTGTGTGTGTGTGTGTGAGAATTCGAAGCCCCAATTAAATTTTTTTAAACTTTTATGCGAAAAATTGGACTGCACGTTTTTTTATTACGTTTTTTTTACTTTTGAAAGTGATATATCCTATTTCGAGTGAGATTATTAATAATTAAATATTTTTTCTTCGTAAACTTAGAGAAAAAAAAAATAGAAATATATATGTCTAGTTAAAATTATCAAAAGAATATTTCGGAAACCTGATTTGAAGTAGTTTTTCTTGATTCTTGTGAGCAGAAGGGTTGGTAAGAAATTATGAGATTAATTATCCCAAATTAAACTTTTAAAAAATTGGCTTTAAATGATTGCCAATGTGTATAATAAATTACTTCCTTAGGTTATCGTTGCAAATTTCACCATTACGTTTTTTACTTTTGAAAGTGATATATCCTATTTCGAGTGAGATTATTAATAATTAAATATTGACCACACTTGCCTTCCTTGTACGCCTATTAAACTATAAATCGGTGGCTCAAAAAATGATCCTGAATTTGGTTACTAGGTTCCGTTGATCGCAGTATCTCAAAAACAACACTCGGCGTCGCGACATCCATCTATTGACACACACACACACACACAAATAGGGAGGAAAACCAGTATTTTACACTAACTTTTAACACTTAAAACAAGTAATAAAAATGTTTAATTCGATTGGAAACCAAATTGCGTTTGTAACCTTTATTACCGAAACATATGATTTATGTATTTAATTTAAATATAATTTTTGATGTAGGCTTATTATGACCTTTAAGTAAAGTACCGTTTTCGGCTCATCAATTTTAAGCAAAATATAGTAAATACATCCACATCAATATAAAAGTCCTATTTACCAAATTTGAGATGTTTTACATTATATTTTAATATAATTTTTGATGAAAGTCTATATGACCTTCATGTACCGCTTCCGATTTTCCAATTTAGACCAAAATCTAGTTTGTTATTTAAATCAATATATAAGTTATAAATACCAAATTTGAGAAGTTTTGCATAGTATTTTAATATAATTTTTGATGTAAATCAATTATGACCTTCAAGTAAAGTACCATTTGCGATGATTAAGCAGTGACCAAAAAGGGAGGTTCACAACTAGATTTTACAAAAATCCTAAATACAAAATTTCAACTTTCTACGACTAACCGTTTTTGAGTTATGCGAAATACGAACGTACGTACGTACAGACGCCACGACGAAACTAGTCAAAAAGGATTCAGGGATGGATCAAAATGGATATTTGCGTTGAAACCTGATAACCGAAAATTTTCGCGATTACAATACTTCCTTTACTTCGTAGAAGGAAGTAAAAATAACTATTTGGAAATAATTAGGATAATTTGCATTTTTATTTCCTTGTACGAAGTTAAGGAAGTATTGTAACCGCGAAAATTTTCGGTTTTCAGATTTTAACGGAAATCACCGGAAGTGGTACTTTACTTGAAGGTCATAATTGATTTCCATCAAAAATTATATTAAAATATAATGTAAAACATTTAAAATTTAGTAAATAGGACTTTTATATCAATATGAATGTATTTTCTAGATTTTGGTTAAAATTGGTGAGCCGAAAAGGATACTTTACTTGAAGATCATAATAAACTTACCAAAAATTGTATTAAAATTAAATGGAGAAATCATATGTTTCGGTAATAAAGGTTACCAACGCGTTTATACTCTAAATAAACATTTTTATTACTTATTTTAAGTGTTAATATTGGGCATATAATACTGGTTTTCCTCCCCATTCGTGCGATGAACAAGTCTGCAGCAGGAGAATAAGATATAAGTTAAGTGGGTTCTTCCGCTTAAAATTTAGAAACTGTCGATTTCTAATGCTTTATCTAGTGATATTGACAGTTTTAATGTTGTCACAGAACACGAAGAAATCTCTTGGAAACTAGTTACCTACTGAAAAAAAAACGACATTTAATAACGGAATGAAACCTCCAGAAACAAGAGTATGTGTGTGTGTCAATAGATGGGTGTTCCGACGCCGATTTTCGTTTTTGAGATATTGCAATTTTCGGAAATTAGTAACCAAATTGAGGATCACTTTTTGAGCCAACGATTTATAGTTTAATAGGAGTACAAGGAAGTCATGTGTTGTCCACATCAGATATTTTTTTCTAGTTATTGTAAACCTCAGATACATAAATTTCACCGAACTCGGCGTTTCAGCTACTAATTGCACATTTTTTTCATCAGTATTTAATTCAATAGAGAAAGGTATATTTATCAGAAAGTTGACAGCCTTTTATTAGCCAATTTTTAATGTCTTGGAGTAATTGCCTTGGACGTTGTGAACATTGTTGTGCCTCGGTATGGATGCGAGGTCATTAGCTCTAATAGGAAGCAATTAATGTCTTCGCTGCAGATGAACTAATTAGTTAGATTACTGGTCCTAACTTACTACAACTGGTTAGTCTATCGATAACATTTTTTTTTTTCGATAAGCCAAATACAAAAGGAAACGGACTATTAGTGTTTTGACATTGTAACCCTTATTGAAATTCAAGTGCACAAGGGTCTATGATATATGAACTTCAAGCCAGTTAATTGGTCTTTCAGTTCCGCATTCTGCAATTATATAGCAAAAAACATTTTTAAAAAAACTATCGAAACAAGTTCCGAAAATAGACATCCCAAAGCTCATCAAAAGCTATGTTTGCCAAATTAAATTTTTAATGTATTTTAAAAATATATTTAATTTTTTTTCTCACATTTAATTGGAAAATATCATCTACACTTGGTTATTAAATTAAGGTGGCTGCTGGACAATAAGTTCATACAAAATAAAATAATAAATTGTCATAAAACAGTAAAAATCCTCATGAAAAATTAAAATAAACCCCATACAAAGGATTTAATAATGCATATTATTAATGTAATGACCATTAAAATTACTAATATTTTATAAAAGAGTGCAAATCTACGATGTTTCATTTACGTAAATTTTAATCTTTAGAATCATATAATTATCATACAAATTATTTCTTACCGCTGATGTAACTCGTAACAATCTTAAATTAGAATTCATAATTATTTTAATCTGTCTTTTAGTGTTGATCATAAATTTCCTATTAAGTAGTAGTTGATTTTTTGTTAAGTGATTTATTTTTCAGCCTGATACATCAACCCTTTAAAATCATGGAATGAAAGTATCACAGAAGTATTTGTAGCAGAGAAACCAAAATTCGAAATATTTTAAAAGGATTCCACCTGTAAACGAAGGTCGGACAAAATTAAATAATAATTTATTAATTAATAAAGTTAAATCCAATCATAAATATGTTTCTATTAGTTCATTTAGATCCTCCACATATTTTGAAATTCTTCATATAACTGGGAATATCCCAGATATGACATAAAAAAGTGATTTTTTTTGGAACAAAAATTGAAAAAAAGAAATAATTTTTGACCAATAAAATTATAAATAAATAAAGTAATTGCATATCAAGGAATAACACTTAAATGTATAATTATCTACTATTTAACAAACTCTTAAATTTGTGATTATTTTATTTTTCATTGGGTAAAATACCTGTTGGCTTCCTAAATAATTCTTTTAATGTTAAATCATCTTTCTTTGTTTGAAAAAACGTTTCGATGGCAATTAAAGCTGTTCTACAAAACTTTTAACGCTAATTAATTCTAATGACGAAAAAAAATAACAACAAAAAAAGGAATGGCTTTACTCACGAAGTACAAGCATAAAATAAATTCAAATAATTTTTTTGATCCCGAGGACGATAATCGCAAAAACACGGTTTTTATACAAAGTTCCAAATTTCTCTGAAAGAACAATTTTTTAGAAAACTATTGAATTAAACATTGTATAGAATTGAAACCACTTTGAAATGATTCTATTTTCATTCCATAACGTGAAGTGTTAGAGCTGCAATAATAAATAAGAGAGCAGCAGAAAGTGTCAAACGTCAAAAAAAGAGTGTTTTGGACGGGCTCCCGCTAATTTGTTTTATTAATACAATAAAATGTATAAAAATATTAATACAATCAGTCATAATTAGGTATCCAGTACTTTCAAATACAAATAATAATAATAATAATCATTCAATAAATATTCAAACAACGTTATTGTTGTTGTTTTTACTTCCTTGTACGAAGTAAAGGAAGTATTGTAATCGCGAAAATTTTCAGATTTCAACGGAAATATCCATTTTGATCATCCCTGAATCCATTTTGACTAGTTTCCTCGTGGCGTCTGTATGTACGAACGTTCGTACGTACGTTCGTATCTCGCATAACTCAAAACCGGTTTTGCTGAAGAAACTTGAAATTTCGTATTTAAGATTGTTGTAAAATCTAGTTGTGAACCTCCCTTTTTGGTCACTGCTTGATCACCGGAAGTGGTACTTTACTTGAAGGTCATAATTGATTTCCATCAAAAATTATATTAGAATACTATGCAAAACTTCTCAAATTTAGTATTTATAACTTATACATTGATTTAAATAACATACTAGATTTTGGTCTAAATTGGAAAACCGGAAGCGGTACTTTACTTGAAGGTCATATTAGACTTTCATCTTAAATCATATTAAAATATTATGTAAAACATCTCAAATTATGTAAGACATCTCAAATAGGACTTTTGTATCGATATGAATGTATTTATTATATTTTAGTTAAAGTTGGTGAGCCGAAAATGGTTCTTTACTTGAAGGTCATAATAAGCTTACATCAAAAATTATATTTAAATTAAATACATAAATCATATGTTTCGGTAATAAAGGTTACAAACGCAATTTGGTTTCCAATCCAATTAAAAATTTTATTACTTGTTTCAAGAGTTAAAATTGAGCGTAAAATACTGGTATTCCTCCCCATTTGTGTGCGTGTGTGTGTGTGTCAGTAGATGTATGTCGTGACGCCGTGTCGTTTTTGAGATACTGCAATCTTCGGAAACTAGTAACCAAATTCAGGATCACTTTTTGAGCCACCGATTTATAGTTTAATAGGCGTACAAGGAAGTCATGTGTTGTCCACATCAGATATTTTTAATTTATAATAAGAACTATATAATTATTTCATTGAAGGTAAAAAAAATAATGATAGTGATACCTTTCAAGCGTTATTCGAGAAAATAAGTTGTCAAGAAATACTCTAGAATTTACAGGGGGTGATCCATATCCACTGGGACACCCTATACATATACACACGCACACGCACGCACGCACGCGCGCGCACACACACACACACATACACACACACACACACACACATATATATTTTCATCCAGACATTCTGATGAGACAAAGAAATTTAGGAAAATAATAACTGAACATAAAATTAATCGTCAAATTGAAAAATCAGTGAAATTTCGGTAAATATGGGTATATTCGTAGAATACCCCTGATCCGATTAGGCGAGAAATGTATGTGATTCGACCAAAGGGTTAAGTATATACGAATTACGAAGCGTTTTAGGCGTATTAGACATTTTGAGTGGAATAGTTAATTCTGCTTCAGCACATTCATGATGAGTTGGATTAAGAATATTAGGATGAGGATTAAAAGTTTTAAAGGGACATCGAATAAAGAATAAATATAAATATAAAGAATAAATCTGTATTTATTCTTTATTCGAAGTCCCTTTAAAACTTTTAATCCTCATCCTGATATTCTTAATCCAACTCATCATGAATGTGCTGAAGCAGTATTAACTATTCCACTCAAAATGTCTAATACTCCTAAAACGCTTCGTAATTCGTAAATACTTAACCCTTTGGTCGAATCACGTACATTTCTCGCCTAATCGGGTCAGGGGTATTCTACGAGTATACCCATATTTACCGAAATTTCACTGATTTTTCAATTTGACGATTAATTTTATGTTCAATTATTATTTTCCTAAATTTCTTTGTCTGATTAACTATTTGTTGAACAACAAGAAAAGATCCTATATTGTTCCTACAATAGGTTTGTTGTCTAAGGCCAAGGCTGGCTCCTTCAACTAAGATAGTATTACTCTTATCACATTATGTGAAGTTGCCTGCGACACCACAAGAAAAATTCTTCTTCACTGGGAAAGTAACCTGCAGAAGGCTCCTCTCCATCTGCATCCTGACCATAGTCTTCATCACTTGAAGATACGTCTAGTCGATAATATTGCATTGAGAACTTCCTACTTCTTAGCATTACATCTCTGTCTTTTATTCGATCGCTTTGGAACGTCTCCGCCATCGCTTGGCTCTATATCTTGAGCTACAAATGCGACTTTCAACTTTAAACGATGGCAAACTGATAATCGAATTTCCATCCATCGTCTTCTTATAGCTCGAAAGATTTCCACCCGTCTTGGATACTACAGGGTAATTGAATATTTTCATTAGCTTCTTATTGTCATTTTTGTTCGGTTGCTAATGAACCTCTCGTGGGTTTGGTGGAACGGGCCTAATATTTCAACAGCTATTCGTCGCCGTTAGTCTCAGGTCTCTTACGGGAATCAGAGTCATCTTCATGTAGAGGAGGAACAGCCAGATCTTCTTCAACAAAAGAACCATTCGAATCACTGTCTGCTAAATCATGTTTTTTGAGGTTGAGCTTCACTGTGTTACGTAGAGATATGTAAGATGGAAAGCTTTTCATTATATTCAATTACAAGAAATTGAAAGAAATTACTTAAAAATAGAACAGTCCACAAAAAAATAGTTTCAGAACAGAGGAAAAAATATTTAGTAACCGGACTATGGGTATCTCATACCCAGTAGGGATATAAACTATACATTAATAAAATATAAAACTATATATCAAAAAACCATTAAACTATGCATATCATACCCAGTCGGAAAAAATAAGCAGTAACCGAGCTATGTCTAAATCCTACCAAATAGGTTTAAGGAGACTTCTACTTAGTTTGTGATAAGAAGCTCAATTCCTTCCCTCCCACAAATTTTCTAATAGTTTTCATAAAACTGGAGATATATATTATCATATAAGTACCTTTATTAATTTAATAATTATTTTGTATTATGTTCATTTCCTTATTCCAACACCATTTCTTAACCCCTTTTATCTTTTTAAATAAAATTGAATACGCCTATTTTTCTTTGACCTTTTTAACGATGGTCAGGTCCCTAAAATCTATTTTAAAAATTACGGAATTCAATATCTTCTCATCAAATCGAATGCCTTTTTAAGTGAAATAAATTTGAAATATTAACTGAGCTAACACCCAAATTCTCAGAAAATAGGCCTATAATACCAATTGTGAAATAACTTTACCATGTTACGGAAATTTGAGAGCTATTTATTTATAATTTTTAAAGGTTCAATAATATAAATTAAAATGATAAAAATCATCTTCAATGCTTTCAGACTAAGTTGGAAACGGAGTTTTAGGAATTGATTATTTTTTAAGCTAGACGAATTTTAGAGTCGTTCCTGAATAGCTTCTCTCATGCCTTTCTGGTAGCACGGGCTTTGCTCGGATCACGAACCATACAGCGTCAATATTTAGAGAAACTACGTTTCATAAGGAATAATACACAATATCCTGCCTCTAAATAACTCCTAGATTTTCAGGACAATCAGACAAAGTGACTTTAAAAATAGGACCATATACCTAATTAAGTTTTTATTAAAAGCCGACTTTTGTAATAAAATGGTAACGTCACGCTCATCTGAAAATATCTGCAGAACAGAATTATGCAATACTTGAGGCTTAAAATACTTTTTAAATAATTATTACAAATACAAAATATCAATGTACTTTGAAAGAAAAAAATATTTCCATTATAAAATATTGTCAAACATTATGAAAGAAAAGTATTCCAAATTTAGATTGAACTCATGCATTTAAGAAGAAATGTACTTTAGATACAAAATACAGCAAAGCATTTTGCTACAAAGATATTTTGAATCCAGAATTCACTTGAAAAATATGAATTGAAAAAATCGATACGATATAAAATAATATTGAATTATTAGGCGAAGGATCAAGCCTTTTCACTCTAATTCGACTATTTTTAGACCAAAGTCAACTTTTACAGATCAATTTAAAACATTTTTCCTTCTTTGAAGTGATGATTTTATGAGATCAGAACATCGAAAAGAGAAATAGCAGAAATTGTAAAAAATATATATATGTTTTACAGGGAAGATGTAAATGTAAAAAAAAAAAAAAAAAAAAAATCATGACACATTTATATCCAATATGGATCTGATTGCAATTGATATTTATTTTATGTTATTTATTTATTTAATATGCGTAATAATATTGAATATAAATAAAAATTACATAAACAAAGAGATTAGTCAGAACGCAAACGTGCGAATATTATATTGTTTTCTATCACTGCTATTTACACTCCTTTCCCAGGATTTGTTGTTTGTTACAATACAATAAAAACAACATAAAATATAAATATAACATAAAAATATAAAATGAAGGGGAACAAACTACTTATTTTGAAATAAATATACTTCTCAATATAAATTTTATTTAAATGCACATTTTAGTTAATTGGTTTATTGTATTTAAATTACAAGATGCGAAATACAAAATATTTTGTATTTTACCCCTCGAAATTCGAAATACTTCTTCGTATTTTGTTGCTTGAAAATACAAAATATCTTTTTTGTATCTACATTGTTTGTTAATATACAAAGTATTTTTGTAACTTGTATTTTGTCCTCTAAAATGAAAGATTTAAAAAATATATTTTATCTTGCATTTTGAAATGCATAACCAGCTATGCTACAGAGCCAGTAGGATCTGAAACTTGGTTATTAGTTGAGCCTTGGAAATATATTAAATGAATATCCAAGGATAAATATAAGGACATAACACAGAAGATACAGCTTAAGTCATAAGTATTATAAAAAAGAAATGTAAATCATGATCTTTTCAAATAGTCTACTTTTCACGACTTTGTACAAAGGAACTTATACGCTATTCGATTAAATAAAATTAATACTAGATCGATCTAACTAAAAGAAAAAGATCTATTTAATAAATTTTAATCAAGTTGAATTAAATATACTAAAGGATCCTGAAGATTCCTCTTTACAATCCAGTCAGATGCAGGCTGGTTAAACATTTATTATATTTAATGGCTTTAGTCTCATTACTTAGCTTGGAATTACAAAGATAGATTAATTAGAAAATTTAACTACAGCTGAATCATTGATTGAGTAAATAATAAATAAAAAACCAAATTGATAATGTTTGTTATTATTGCTCGCAGTTGTGAATTTGAGTACAAAGGTGTATTGAGTACAGAAGTGTATATTTTATTTAATTATATAAATGCAAATAGTTGTACATATACAAAAATAATACTTGTAATAAAGAATGAATATATGGATGAACTGTATTAGTATATATGCCAGTGCAATTAGCTCGAAAAAGCGGTTTGCGATCGTAATAACTCCGGTTGTTCTAATTTTTACTTTCCCTTACCTATATACGAAGTATATAGTAAGGGGAAGTATTGCGATCTTGAAAATTTTCGAATTCGAGTTTTCAACGGAAATACACGTTTTAAGGTCCACTGAGTCCAAATGACCAAGCCTCGCAAAAGTGTGTCTGTGAACAGCCTAGCTCAAAAACGAAAAGTCGTACGATACTCAAATTTCTTATTTAAAGTAGGTATATAGCTGTGAGTTATGTTACAGCAACATTTTCGTTAAAATCGACTAACCGGATGTGTCACTTTATATAATCGATTTTACACTTTTTTACAATTTTCTCGAAAACGGCTCTAACGATTTTGGTGAAACTTGCCTAAATTATTCTTCATAAAGGCCTTCAACTTTTCATTTATGTAGTAAATCACCGAGGAATTGCAGAGAAAAAAGTTATGATGAAAAGAATATTTTATTTGCACATAGCATAAAAAGTATGCATTTTACGGTAAATTATGTGTAAATTGTATGAAATGTAATTAAATTACCTAAAAAACAATAAAAGAATCATGAAAATTCTTGTATTAGCAAAGTTACAGCGCATCGGACTAACCGGAAATAGCTATTATATTATGGATTTTACACTTTTTTACAATTTTCTCGAAAACGGCTCTAGTGATTTTGATGAAACTTGGCAAAATTATTCTTCATAAACTTTTCATTTATGTAGTAAATCAACGAAGAATTGTAGAGAAAAAATTTATGATGAAAAGAATACTTTATTTGCGTATAGCTTAAAAAGTATACATTCTACTATAAATTATGTGTAGAATTGTATGAAAGGTAATTAAATTATCTAAAAAATAATAAAAGAATCATCAAAATCGGACCAGTATTAGCAAAGATACAGTGTATTTTATGAGGAGCACAAGACCCTGGATGGATAACCAAGCACATCCGAAAGGAGATGGACGTTACCGAACCTCCTCCCACCAATCCGCCAATCTGTTGTAAACAATACGCTCTGTAATAAAGTAATTTAAGAATACAAAAGTGGAAATTAACTTAATAATTTCTACTTTCACATTATGTAATGGAAAGAAAATGTTTCCATGGAAACTAAACCAGAAACTTTTAAAATATATTTACAACTTGACAAAGTTAAAATATATAGGTAGCGTACAGGATTGTTGTACTAAAATTGTTTAAATTTTTTTTTATTGTACTTAAATGAGAGAAGATGTGTATGCTGCTGAATTTATTAGAAGCAGTGTTTATGTGAACTCTTTAAAATTGTATTCAAAAGATAATTATTATAGGACGGTAAGGGAAAGTTGTGTGATGCGTGCACCACACCAGATTTTTTAATATGCTCTATGAACTGGTCCCCTCCTGTAAAATCCGAGTGTTCGACCTTCCAGCGCCTGAGCTCGCGGCACTATCTTGAAAAAAACTAGCCAGAATCATGGAAAAATCGCTTTTTCCAATACAAATTTCGGTTAAAGTAGTTCAAATAAAGTTTGTAGATAAAATTTCCTAGAAGTCTGTGTTTACCATTATCTTCTATCTCCTAATAACATCGAAATATGAAGTCTTGAACAAGTTCGTAAAAATACCCAAACAAAGTTTGATTTTTTGTGAATACCCCGTTTCCAGTACAGTTATGTAAAAATTAACTAACAGCAATGTAGTAGAGCATAAAATGTCATATAACATCTGTATGTTGTTATTATGTCTATTGTGCTGACCCACCGAAATATTGAAAACACGTGCTAAACACGAAAATTGAATAGTGTTTTGAACTTTTCATTCCTAGATTTTTTCTTCTTTTATTCAATTTTTTTGTAGAAAAGAAATTTTAATAATTCTTAATGATATTAAATTTATATTTAACTCAAAAAATTTAACATAATTTTGAAAAAATAATAATCACTGTGGTTGATTCTAATCTTTTATGTTTGTAAAAACCACGACAAGGTTACCTAGTTTTTATTATATTTTTTTTTAATCAATATTAGACATCAAGGTTCTAATCCAACATGTTAAAAATTGAAAAAATGGTAAAAAAAAATATTTTTTTAAATGTATTTTATTTGCAATTGTTGGTAGTATTAAAACATAGCAGTCAAAAAAATTTATCATTAGCGAAATTGTGGCCTAAAAATAAGTGAGATAGTACATAGGAATGGTAAAAAATTGAAACATTGGAATTTTCGCAAAATTAACATTCGTCATATTTATTGACAACAATTAAGTCATCAATATAACAACAAAAATAATATTAATAATAATAACAATTTTTCATAATATTAAAGTATTTATTAAACTCTTTGCTAGGATTATGGAAAAGATAAGAAATGGGGAACGGAACAAACTCCACTGTTTTCATGACACTTTACGGTACCTGCTGCATATGACCTCCACTCCTATTTTGTTTTACGTGAAGTGTCAGTGCGAAACGATTGTTGATATTTTTGACGGTGTGTTAAGTTGATTTGAAATGGCGGTTTCGGAAGTAACATATTGTTTCATTTGTGACAAAAGTGTTAGTGATGATGAAATGATGCTAGTGAAAGAGAGAGGAGTGGTTTCATTTCGTAATGCAAGTGTGAAACAAGGAATCGCCTAACATCAATCGCTGTTGAAAAATTTGACGGAAGTCACCGTTCACGTTACTTGTAAAAAAAAACTACATGAATGAAAAACTCATCTTATTATTTCTTCGTAGAAATGGGGTGCCAGCGCAAACTTGTTTTCTCAGATCACCCCAAATTTGGGTTTAAGACGAACTGTTGTGGTGAAGAAATAACTGAAGAATATTTTCAAAGACAGAAGAAGTTACCTGTAACACGACGTGATCCTGTACATAAAATGGATCAGACTATTATCAAATCAGCTGGGGAACGGGGTGATGAGTGGTCTCAGCAAGTAATTGGACGTATTTCTCAAGTGCCTGAAGGCTCTGACTTGGTGGCTCAAGGTGCAAGATATCATGCGTCTTTTTACAAAAAGTTATTTCACTCACCTCCTTATTTACAGAAACCTGGTCAATCTCCTCCTGAAGATGTAGATAAAGCAATGAGAGACACAGAATTATCTGTCCAATAATTCAGACGAATGTCAGTTTTCAATAGACCAATTGGTGGATAAAATAGATTAGGTTAGTGAGCATTCATTTATAACTAGAGTAAAGTTTTTTTTTGTATATAATTGGTTTATAAATGGATTTATTTAGCTAGCTACTGAATATTATTGTGTTTGTTTTTGCATTTATTGTTATTATTTCTGTAGATAAATGTTTGTTTTCCTGTTGCACCTAGGTCTAGTAGTACCAATATAATTATGAATAGGTATCTTTAATGTATAGTGCTAAAAGAAAAGTCAATGAACATGCGTCCATTTACTTTTCTTTTTCGTCGAGACGAGGAGAAATGTTATGTATTGAGGATAATGGGATTGAAGGAAATAATAAGATAAATAATAGTAATTAAATAAGGAATAAATTAAAGAGATGCCATGTGATTCAGCAATATCAATATTAAACAGTTCCTTTTTCGGACAAAGAAATATTTACAAAGTCGGGCGCTCTTACCTGGAAGGCGGAGGGGTGCAGCTCAAGACCGCCAATAGGCCGCTTAAGATAAACGAAAGTAAGAGCTCCATAAAACTAGAGATAGGCCAGGTCGACATGGTGTAATAAAATCTGCCGCCCAAGGTTACAAGTCCTTTTTCAAATATTCTTATAGCTTCAGCCAATAAGATATCCCAAAGGGAGAGTGGGGACAAAATTAATCTTTTCAAGAAGAAGTAGAGGAAACAGTATAAGAGACGGAGGACAGAGGAGTTCTAGGGAGTTCTGGTGAGAAGTTTAAAGGAGAGAGTTCTGAGAAAAGAGTTGAAGAGGAGAGTTCTGGGTAGTTCTTGGGAGAAGCCAGAAGAAAGAGGTTCGCAGAGGGTACAGCTGAGCAGGACATCGAGACAGGAGAGAGGAGAGACCTAGACCATAGAGAAACAATAAGATAAGTGCTAGTCCTTTGATTCATTGTGTACAATGAATGTACATCAATGTATAATATTATGTGGCATCCGGATAATATTTTAAATAAGCAAGAGTTCTCCCAGTATTCTCAAATACATATGTTACAGTCTGTAGATTTTTACAATGAGAGTAATTTAGATTAGAAATTATTAAGCCAATAGGTCAATTAATAACGTAACATAAATAAAGTAAGATCTGTTAAAAAAATACCATTCTATTTACCCTGCATGCCATCATCTAGTTAATTAAGTGCAATGGTGAACACGAAGGTTCTTCAATGGTACTTATAATATCCCAAGCTATTGACCATAGCAGGGGGGTCTGCGGTCTCTAGCCCTTTATGTTAAAATATAGTTTGATTGATCGTCTCCCTTCTGAAACCGATGCAAATAGATAATAACTTAACTGGTTTCTGGAACCCCCACCTGCCTTAGAAAAGGTTTAGGTCATGATGTAAGGTCTTGTTTGAAACATAATAAGGAGCGTTGACTATTGTTCGAAGGACTTTGGACTGAAAGGATTGGATACGTTTGATGTTCGAAGATTTTGCTGTCCCCCACAGTTCATGTCCGTAGGTCCAAATAGGTTTTAGTATGGTCTTGTAGATTATTAGTTTGTTGTCTATTGAAATATGTGATGTTCTGTTCAATAGTCTATATAACTGGCCATATCTTCGGTTGAGTTCTTGTCTCTTAAGCCTGGTATGTGGGTTCCATGTCAGTCTTTTGTCTAGGACGAAACCAAGATACCGAACTGTGTCGGAGGTGGGAAGTGGAATGGAATTGAACTGGACTGGAGGACAGGGTCTGCGACGGAGTGTGAAGGTGATATTTTTACATTTGGATTCATTGACTTTGATGCGCCAATGGTTGCACCACTGTTCAATCGAGGAGAGGTGTTTTGGAGATTAAAGGATGCTACTTCAGGGTCTGGGTGAGAAGATAGGATGGCTGTATCATCAGCGAATGTTGCAAGGAACGTATCGGGGCTTGTGGGAATATCCGCGGTGTACAGGATATAGAGGATAGGACCTAAGACGCTGCCTTGTGGAACTCCGGCTTTGATTGGATAAAAATCGGAATATTCAGTGCCGCAGCGAACTCTAAAGGTTCGGTTAGAAAGATAGGATCGAAGGATTAAGTATAAGGATTGGGGTAGATGGATTTTGAGCTTGAAAAGCAAGCCATCGTGCCACATCCGGTCGAAAGCTTGCGCTACGTCCAGAAAGGCACTAGTGCAATATTGCTTGCTTTCAAGTGCATGGGATATATGGTCCACAACGCGAAGACCTTGTTGGACCGTGGAATGTCTAGGGCGGAATCCGAACTGGTGTGAAGGGATTATTTGGGATTCAAGGAAGGGTAGGATGCGTTTGAGAAGTATTTTTTCAAACACTTTTGAAAGAATTGGAAGCAGGCTTATTGGTCTATAGGATGAGGTATTATTGACAGGTTTGCCTGGTTTAAGAAAAAGGATGATTGTAGAGTGTTTCCATATTAGGGGAAAGTGGGTTGTGCGAAGGATGCAGTTGTATAGGTAGGTTAGGAATATAATTGCTTTTTTTGGAAGCTGTCGCAGGATTTGGGATGTGAGGAGATCGTGACCAGGGGATTTTCGGGATTTTAATCTATTTATAAGGAATTTGACCTCAGAGGGGTTAACAGCTTTAGGAGGTGGAGAGAGTGGGATCGGTGAGAAGAGGAATTCCTTTATTTCAGCTGTATGGGTGGGGTGGTGTTCAGGATGGGGAATGAATATATTGGATAGGTGTCTGGCAAATTCCTCTGTTCTATTCTCATCTGACGAGGCCCAGGAGCCATCATCACGTCGGAGGGGATGGGAAATATGGTGGTGTTTAAGGATTTTTTTGGTTATTTTCCAGAGGGAGTTATCAGTGGCAGATAATGAGGAAAGGTAGGAATTGTGGGATTGGGATCTATGGGTTGCTAGTTTCTTTTTAACCAGCCTGGAATAATAATTGTAAGATTTCCGATCGTCAGGATGCCTGGTTCTCTGCCAGAGGGTCCTAGAACGTCTTTTGCTTTGGATAAGATCTCGGAGTTCTTGAGGTAAAGGATTCTCGCGGTCTTTAGTGGAAGAAAGGGGTTGGGATGCTGACCAAACTGCTTGTTGGATCAGAGTGGTATAGGAATTTACAGCTTCATCTAGGTCTTGAGGGGTTTTTAGGGAGACTCTGAGGTCTATTTTATGGTTTATGATCTGACGGAAGCGGTTTCAGTTAACTGGGCCTCTGATGAATGAAGGCGGAAGTAATTTTGGAATAGGTGATAAGGAAAGGGTTAGGACTAGAGGGCTATGGTCTGAGGAGAAATCATCTAGCCGTTGGACGGAACAATTTAGTGGCCCTAGACCTTTGTGCATAAAGAAGTCTAGGAGATCGGGGTTGCGGTTGGGATCGGTTGGCCAGTATGTAGGAGTATCGGGAGAAAGGATATTACAGGAATGGGAAATAAGTGCAGATAGCAATGTTCGCCCTCGGGTGTTTGTGGTTCTGGCTCCCCACTGCTGATGCTTGGCATTTAAGTCTGCACCTATAAGGAATCGATGTCCTAAGTAGTTCAGGAAGGAATTGACCTGCGATTCGGAAAATTGGGTTTTTGGTGAGGAATATGCTGCAACAAATGTTAATGGAAAAAGAGAGGTTTGGATTGATACAGCCGTGGTCTGAAGGAAGTTGTGATTTGTTAAGGGGACCATGTGATGGGAGAGGGATTGATGAATTATGGCTGCGATGCCAGCGTGCGCAGTTCCATCGGGATGATCAGTTCGATAGATTTGGTAACCAGGAATGCAGAACTGTCGTTTGTTGGTTAGTCGGGTTTCAGTTATTAGTGCTAAGTCAATGTCTTTGTCTTGTAGTAGGACTGTTAGTTCGTTTATATGGTTTCGAACGCCATTCGGATTCCAAAGGAGGATGGATAAGGGTTTAATGGAATTCATTTAAGGGTTTCTTGAGGGAGGAGTAAAGTGGGATACAAGATTGGTGAGGAGTGATATTAACGGGATGACAATGGATTTCAGTTCGGAGAGGAAGGATGTCAACATACTGGTGAGATCAGTAGCAACTGGGGGGAGAGGAATATGGACAATTTGGTGTTGAAAGGATTGTTGAGGATTTGGTATGTTTTGAGGGACGGGTTGCTGAGGTTGTTGAGGATGTTGAGGACTTTGTTGTTGCGGCAGGGCCTCACATTTGTTTTCCTGGTTTCTTCCTCCTAGTAATTGGGCAAAGGACACCGTTGGATCAATGATTTTGGATGGTTCTCGTCTTGGCTTCGTGTTTTCTTCTCTGCCTCCAGGTTTCTGGAATTTATTCTTCAGATTTTTATATATCTGGCAGCCTTTATAGTTAGCCGGATGATCTTTTGAGCACAAGGCACAAACTGCCGGGGTTTGCCTCGATTTGGTGCATACATCAGTTCTGTGCTGCTCGCCACATTTCACGCATCTGGGTGCATGGTGGCAATAGGTTTTGGTGTGGCCATAAGCCTGGCAATTATGGCACTGAACTGTGCTTCTTTTGGTGTGTGGTTTTTCAACCTTGATGGCAGTATAATAAATGAGGTAGGGCTATTTTTCTGTTTTCTTCGGTATTATCTTTCAGGACGTTAATCACCTGACGAACCTTGAAGCCTAGAGCCGTGAGTTCTTCTTGAATGACTTCGGCTGGTGTTGAGGGGTGCATGTTCCTAATTACCACCCTAAGAGATCGCTCTTGGCGGAGTTGATAAGTATGGAAGTCCGCCTTGGTTTCTGTCAAATATTTAACTATTTTACGGTAAGTATCGGCTGTGTCTGGCGATATCTTAGTGTCGCTACTTCTACTTAGACAGGAGTAGCTATTGGGGGTCGTTATTTTATTCAACTGGGCGCATAGTAGTTGAAAATTTTTAATGTTTTTAACAAAAATTGGAGGGGGGCGGGGTTCCCTAGGTGTAGGTGCAGCTTCCATTGAGTCGTTTTCTTTCGGCTGTATAGCCTGAAACGGATTAGGGGTGAAGAAGGGTGATTCGTCGTGAGTGATTTGTGATGATGTGCCGGGCATTGGTTCGGATTCCTCAGCTGAATTTGGTGTTACTGGCGGGGTTGGTCTCTTACCACGACGCGGCTTTTGTTGCTTCGGAGGGGTCGATCGAGGCGTTGAGCCTGCAGATCTCGATCTCTTTGAAGTTGACATCACTTGATGAAAATATTTCATTTTTTCATGGTAGGAGTGAATGGTAAACAAGAGGAGAAGAAAGAAAAAAAAAACAATATATAAGTAAAATAATAAAGAAATAAATAAAGAAAATTAAAGCAAAAATTAAAATTAAAATTAACAGACGTCTCTGCGTGAACTTGACCTTGAGTCGTAAGGAAAGCGCGAACCTCTCCCAATAACGCTACTCAAGGCACTGAGCTGGCCTCACCAGTGGTGGTAGGGATAATATGGCTGCCTGTCCAGATAACACACTTGAAACTGTCCTTCACTGATGCAGTAAATAAACTAAACTTACTGTAGGATTAAACAGGTATTTACTGATGCTTCTCAGCTACAGTTACTTGTGGTCATCAATTAAATAAATTCACTGAATATGCTAACTAGAGACACCAGATGTCAGGGCGGACAGCTGTGATAGCTAAGAAGATAATAGAGTAGGCCGTGATCCACATGGAATCATTTGAACAATTAATTTTAAATTGTTGCGAGATCTAACAAACCTAAAATAAGGACTTTTAATGTTGTTTCTTTTGTATTTTCAGGTGAGAGAATGTTTTGTTAACACATAATGTATTTTTTAAGAGTTGTAAATACGTATTATCAATAAAACTTTTGTATTTTCAGAGAATCACTTTTTAGTCTTTATTTCCACCAAGGGTGCAAAACCATTATAAAATATTAATATTTTAACAAAGTTATAATACATACTTAATCCAAAAGATTAATTTTTAAGTTATTTTTCATGTATTCTTGAAATTATTTAATTTATTCATTAATTTTGTATATCTCACAAAAGTTTATATTTCATTAATTATGAAGATTGCTTTTATAACTCGTTTAATCTTAAAATAACATTCTTTTAAATATCCTTTACTGATCTCGGCCACACTAAAAATATTTATAACGGCCATAATTTTGTCCAACTAAATCGGTAATTCGCATAATGAAATTTGAAAGATGAATACTTACCGGGTAAGGCCGGCCCTAAGTAAATAGCATAGGCATGCAAATAACATGGTTGCTCAATGTTTAGAATCTATAATACAATAGCAATTACTCTGTTGTTATAAATTTTAATGATTGTTAATATAAAGCTTAAACGTTAATGATATGGTTAGTTTAAGTTGTATACCAACGTTATCTAAGCGAAATTCAAGCCAATTGCTAAGGATACCGAGGTCGAACTCGTATTAAATTTCATCAATTAACAAAGATTAAACTCTTGAACCGGATTTATGTTCAATTTGTATTCAGATATGTATCCCCAAATACAATATGATCTGAAATGTTGATTTCCAAACTAATTTTGATAATTCGTGTAAGAAATATATCTGCAACAGCTGAAAGAAAAAACTGATTGAAAAAAATACATGTGCTATAGTATTAATCAATCTGATAATATAAAACTTGCATTTTATTCAATCAGTTTTTTAACATATTATATCATTAATAAGAAAATTAATTTCAGTTCATACTGAAAGAGCACATAGTTAATAAAAAAATCCGTGAGCAGTAAAACTCCGTCACTAAAGTCGTATTTTCCCACAAAAGACAGTCCCCTAACATACCAAAATTTACCGAAAATGACACATTTTTTTCGGAGAAAAAACGACTAATAAGGCATTGAAACAGTTGAAATAGCCATAGCCATCTTTGCTAATAGCCGTCCGATTTCGATGAAACTTCTTTTGTTTTATAGTTAATTTAATTTCATTTCGAATGCAACAGGTTTTTGAGCTCCGCAACTCAACTTGGAGGGGCTTTAAAGTTGCGCAAATGTTTTAAAAAATCGGAAAACCCAGGGAGGTGGGGGGACCAAGTCGAGACCCCCAAAGGATACTTCCCCGACACCAACTCAATTCACATACAAATTTTCAGCCCTCTAAACAAATATGATGGAGCTGTAGCGATGCGCAAAACTTAAAAAACGCCGAAATTTTAGGTAAACATACCGAAATTTTGACTGGAATTTAGCCATTCTTTAATGGTATCGTTCTGCCTTGAAGAAAGCCCTACATACCGAATTTCAGCTCATTTGACCCAAAGGAGGTGCTCAAATGTAGCGGGAAAAAAAAAATATATATAAATATATATCAGACATCTCCAAATTTTCCATAATCGTGCTCTAGGGGTTATGAAACGGATAGAAATCGCAGTCCCGCCGCTCACCGCTGACCTTCGACCCACTGCAATAGTCTATTTTTTGGGAGGAAAAAACGACTTAAAAAAAAAAACAGACCGAAAAGAAAAACAATAGTACTCAATTACTTAATATATTCTTAAATAGTAAAATTTGTAATAGATTACAGTAAAAGAAACGAAAATATCAAGTAAATTACAGTAATATCCAATAAGTATCACTTCCGCGAAGTGTTCTCTTTCGAAAAACTTCATTACCTCTTTTTATAATTGTTAAATAACATTTAAATAGATATAATTTTCATAGTTTTAAGATTTAAGTATTTTATGTCATACAGTTTTTCGTAGTAAGTTTCTATAAATCGCAAAATCATAATAAAATACAGCGAGATTAATGCTAGAATATAAAGCGAAAATATTTTAAATTTAACCTAAAATCGAAAATTGATTTCTTTATAGGGGAGCCAAATCAATCTGTGAAAATCAATCTAGTTTCAATACTTCTATATTAGCCATTACCTTAGGGTCCTGCAGTTATAATCAATGAAGAAGTATTAAATCTAGATTGATCTGCAAAGCTGTAATTGGCTCCCTGTAAATAAATCCTTTTTTGATTTATCATAGCCTTGTTCAAAACGGACGAAATATTGTTTTCTTCTGTAAACTGATTCATCAACATTAACTTTTAAAATATCTAGGCTTCATACAAACTCATATGATTGTTATAAACAAATAAATTTATAATTCAAATAGCCCAATAATTTATTCACATGAAAGTGCCGACTGAGTGAACGATACAATTTTCGTAAATTAATTTTGACTGTATATGAAGTGAGGACTATAAAGGTAAAAAACAAAAAACAATGTGAGCAACAAGTTAAGGTCATAATTTAAATAAAATACAAAATTTAAAATATCAAAATGGCGGGGGGTGGGAGAAAAAAGTTGAGACCCATAAAAGGCATTTCTCTAACACTGATTAAATGTAAATACAAAATTTCAATCTTTTAACCGAATTTGGAGGGGCAGTAGAGTTGCGCAGAACCTTAAAAACAGCGAAAAAGCACATAATTGTATGGAGTGATCAGAATAGTGAAACAGTTAAGTATTGGAGAGAAATGACAAACTACAATGGAGATCTTCAGTTTATCATTTCTCCCGTCTTGCACAGACGTCAAAAAATCGAAAAATAAAGAAGACAGACTGAGATGTTTAGCAAAAAACATATACAATAAGAAGGACCTCTCCAGAAAGGCTAAAGTCAGATACTGTGAGACGGTAGTAAAACCTGTCGTACTGTACGGAAGAAACAGCAGGTTTCACCAGCACAAAGCGACTGCACAGAATAGAGAGAAACATATTGAGGTGTATTCATGGGCCAAGGAAAGTGGAAGAAGACTACTGGCCAAAAAATAACAAAGAGCTGTACGAATGCATTGAAGACCTGGAGACCTCAATGAGGAAAAGGAGGTTGAAATTTTAGGGCCACGTGAAGAGGATGGTCGAGGATAGAGTGAAAAAGCAGTTATTTGACAGGGCGATGAAACTTAAGTACATCAAAGGATTCCCCGAGCGGATAAAGGAAGAATTTAAGAAAGTGGGGATCAGAGAATTGGACCAGCAGGACAGAGAGAAATTTAGAAGGATGATAGTTGGAAAGAAGGAACCTTGCGGTGGAAAACAGGAAAATAGGTGAAGGAAGGATGTGGACAGAGGAGCGTAGAACGGAAATGGGGGAAAAGATAAAGACGGTGAGGGCTGAAAGAAAAATGAAAGCCATGAAGTGATATACGCGTGGTGGTCCTTAGCTGGTCATTATCGCGATAAATAATATATATATATATATATATATATATATATATATATATATATATTATAATATATTTTTATATATATTTGTGATAATTAAAGAAAGAAAACAAAAGTAAAATGGCATCATAATCAACTAATGAAACCATTCGTTCGCAATAGAATGTTAGAAGTCTAAATACCATCTTCTATAAATTGTAAAAAGTGGTGTAAAGAATGGTTATAATAACAAAATTAATTCAACGTATTAATAAATTATTTAACTATCCAAGGTGTACAGTATGAGAACCAGGAAACTGCTGCTATATGAGTGCAAGAGCGTGCGGTGTCCTCTCTGGTCTATTTGAAAATTTATTTCATTATAGATACTTTTATTTTCAATATGTTTTGTATTTTGATTGTTCGTGTGGTGATGAAATTATTTTCTTCAAAGTTTCATTTCATATTTAATATTTAATTGCAGAATTGTATTGGTTATTTAACAAATAATTTTTTGGTGAAGTTTTGTTTTATTTCATAAAGAAGTTTTTTTATTCTTTATTTCCGTATTGCTTTATTGACTAGAAACAAAATGAATTTAATAAACCTCAACTTCATTAAATCCTTAAAACATAAAACATAAAATCCTTAAACTTCAACTTCATTTATAGCAAATGGAAGCACAATAAAAGGTTTTTCCTAAAAGTGGGGAGTCTGGAACCGAGCAGGGAAGTGAGAAAAACATTCACAACTAAAGTGTGATTTTAAATATAAAATAAAACTTTTCGCTATCAGTTCCACCGAAAGCCCCCATGAAATGGATGTAGTTGAGCCAAACCACAGTTCTTCAAGAATATGCCAACTTTACGATTGTGCAATTGGAACTTAATTACCTTGAATAGTTTTTGATTTATCGCTTCCTATTTAACAAAAAACGTATCTAATATAACGCAAAACTTAAATTTCCTGCTTTTCTGTGGGGAACCGGTTTCATGGTTTATATGATTTTTTTTTTTTTGTTGCTCTTGAGGTAAAGAATCAGCCCCTGAATTTTCCTGGTTCTTATGCTGTGCACTCTGCATAAATAAATCTACCCATAAACGGACCTCATAAATCTGTTTAGATTTTCAACAAATTTTGAAATTCATCGTGTCATAAGATAACATACATAGTAGGTCACAGAAAGAATTGATATATATATATATATATATATATATATATATATATATATATATATATTTTTAACTATCATGAGTATAATAAGAAAAATATTTTTAAGTTTTATCAACTATCTTCATATTATTACGTTAAAAATTTAATAAAAGAAAAACAATTTATTTAAAAATTATCAGCTGCTGTGTTATAATTCAAGCGAAAAAAGGTTTGTATTGGAACTGTATCGTTCCAATACAAACCTCTTTTCGGTATATTTCGTTTCGGTATATAATGGTAGTAAAATTTTGCCGTGCTAAGGTAACATAAAATTTGTAATTAATGTTGTTCCCTAATTTCACTCTTTTAGAAAAAGGTACTCAATATTTTGAATTGAATATAAAATTTTAACCTCATTCTATACAAAGTTCGTAATTTATAGGGTAATAGACTCTATATGTGAGATTTTATGTATTAGAATTAATGTTTCGTCTATAGAATAAATCCTCGAAACCACGAATGTAAAAAATCGAATTTTCGAATGCCTTAGTTTTATTAATTTATTAGGAGCATATTTGCAAAACAAAAACCTACAAATACAAATCTAGGACTCAGAGAAGTAAATAGGTCCAGAAAGTTCTTGCGAAAGTAAAGTTCTTTTTTGGTCCTCTGAAAATTAGCTATAATCACGTTCGTTACTTAAACGTGTTTAAAATTCATAAAATTCAGCGTCGAAATTGTAAAAATTTAAATTTAATTTAAAGTTATTTAACATTAGTTCGATTGTTCTCGAAATCAAAAATTCTCATGAGTTCTATTAATCTGTAGATTGAAATATGTGTATAATGTAAATATAATAAAATAAGTGTATAAGTATTTTACGTGAGCATACATCACTAACAATTTGTAAAAATTGAACGATGGAGTGAAGTGATCGTCAGTGGGATCCTTGAAATATTCTTCACTCCAGTCGCTCCAATCGCTCCACTCCATCGTTCAAGTGATCGTCCGTCGCCTTAAAATGTCGTTTCATTGAATCAAAATTACGAGCATAGATCTGGTCGTTATGCAGTAAAGCATTGAAATCATGCAATTATTTTCTCTTATACGTTAATAAACAACAACAAAAAATAAAATTTTAAGAAAAAATGATTATAATAATTTTCCGAAATTATTATAATAAAATAAATAAGGTATTGAAGATAAAGAATAAAAAGATAAAACAATACATTTTTGTTTGATATATAAAACGAATATTATTATCAGATTCATAGTACTATAGATTTTGGAGATTTTGCTCATTTTTAAATCCAAAACATTTTTATATAAATAAAATATTGTACAACGAGAAATAGAAACTTTACTCGTTTTTTTTTTGTTTTTTTTTTTTATCCGATAGGAAAATAAAGCGAACATCCGTGAATTAGGGCGTTTTAAATTTAACATACGATTTATAAATTATAAATTATTTTAAATTAATTTAAAAAAAAATAATATAAAGAATAAAATAGATGTGTTCAAAAGGGCAATGAATTTACGAGTGGCCGGGAAACTAATTTAAACAAGCTTTTATCTCAGAAGTGATCTCAGTATATTAACTATAGACTATAATAATCATAATATGCATATCATACATGCATCCCTTTTCTATTTAAAAGATATTTTTTTATCCGTCCAAGTATTATTTTTAATTAAAAATGGATAAAAAATTTCAAGATCTGGGACTCTTGAGAAGTAAATAGGCCCAGAAAGTTCTTAAGAAATAAAGTTCTTCTTTGGTCCTATGAATAGTAGCTATAGTATCGTCACCACGTTTAAGCAACGAACGTTATCGTTGCATAAATGTGGTGGTGACGAAATTATAAAAATTTAAATTTAATTTAAAATTATTCAGCATAAGTTCGATTGTCCTCGTAATCAAAAAAAAAAAATAATACAAAACCTGAAAATTTTAAATTATTTCCTATTTTTAGTGTTATTACTTGAGCAAATAGAAACCTTGTATTCATAGCAAATAATCCGTAATAAAAAACCTACTGCAAAAGCGCATTTGTGAATGACATAACAATTATAAGACGTTCGATTCAAGGTATTCTTCAATTGCATTGTATGTATTTCATTGATTGTTATATTATTATAATTTTACCTTCATTATTGTTAAAGTGGCAAATTTGATTAACAAAAACATGCTATTATTACGCTGTAGTACAACGCCTAATACAATAGGGTTATAGCTTTGAGGATCTCAACATTGCGTTTAGGGATAATCAACTTTATAAGTAATGTGGAGTGAATTGTAAAGTTGTTTAAATATTGAACTTAATCTATATGTATATTTTCTAAATTTATACAATATTATGTAACTGGACAATGGACATAGTAAGAATTACGAAGTGACAATAGCTGTATGTTGTTGAAATAACAGCTGTAGCCTACGACATTAAATTGCGTAATTTTCTTTAAAGGCTTGAAATCATTAGCTCCATAAACTTTTGAAAATTTTAAGTTTAACTACAGCAGGGAAGGTATAATATTTAATTATAAATGATTCGTTAGCAATTAAAGAAAACATTTCGCGTAAAACAATCTCTCGTGTTCGAAAATGACTTACACATCAGCCAATCGGTAGCATGTTCGGTATAACTTGAGTCTCGGATTTATTATATTTACAACATGATTACCCGACGCGGCTGCAACTGAAAAGATGTTTTTGAAAAATATTCCAGGCGCTATTGTTTATTTTTTAAAATAAATTTCCAATAGACATTCTCAACGTGATAATTAGGACAAAAACAGTAGAAACAAATTGTATAAGTTTTAGATAAAATCTAAATATATATAATATGTCGCAGACTTGTTTTGGGCCTAAAATTGTGGCTTGTTTCAGTGCTTATGAAATTATGAAGAAAACAAAATTATTACTTTTCCCCAAAATTGAGAAAATGTAAAAACATGTGTTTTCGAAAAAAACATTTGAACAAGAGCCAAAATGGTTCCATTGCGATTTTTCAAAGCGCTATTTGTTCCTGAGGAGTATATCTGCAATAATCTTTTCAAGAAATATATGTGAAGTTCGATTAAATACCTAAAATCGCGTTTGAAAAAAAATCGCCAGGAAGTGGCGAGGCAGCGGTGGGGAAGTGAGGAGGGGAAGAGGACTCTTCGACGACCGGGCATCGAACATTGGAAAGTGAGAGAGAGAACCTTCCCCCGCTCCTCTTCACTTCCCCTTAGCTTCCGCTCTTGCATGCGGAACTAGAAAGTTCCCTATGTTCAAACGCGTTTTTTAGGTATTTAATCGAACCTCACGTTTATATCATAAAAATAGGATAGCTTGTAGGTTGTATTTCGTAATAAAGATTTTTCAGATATGCTTTTCCCTCTGAAGGTGAAATCAAACCAATATCGTGCAATGTAATTATTCAATTTTATGACGAAACATTAAATGTTTTATTTAAGACTTATAATAAAGTGCTTGTTGAAAATATTGAGAGCATGAGAATGAACAAATATTCTATGTTTTTCTAAATAAATATGAATTCTGTATTAATTACCTATCATAATGTGAAGGTATTTTGTGATGGGAAATCAATTTTCATCAAGCTATTTCGTAAACAGTGGCTTATACATTTTTTTTTAATTAAGATGAATTTTAATTGAGTATCTTCCTTTATCCTCAACACACTTTTTTGATTAGCAACAGTAAACCAATCCAGTAGATAACTTACGCAGTATTTAAAGCCGGATTTACCATACTACTGAGTACTTCAATTAAAGCAAGCAATTACGGTTCGTTCTTGCAAAAATGAAACTATTGAAGAATAAAATAGGCTGCGTTTATGCATGCGATAACTGTCGGACGATATCGTGCGGTAAGATAATGTTTGTATCACTGGTAGACTGATCATATTAAAATAATAATTATATCGTTAAATGCCGCCACTACATGCTACCAATCGTCAAGATCGATCGGTTGTGAAAATGGATCCGGTCTTGCTGTACTTGGTATCGTTATACTTGCAAACAACGAGAAGCAAGAAGATGAAGTGTTTGTCCTATAAACTGTTCAAGCTATGTATGTTTATGTTGGTTTCTGTAATCAATGCTGAACGTTCAGGGAAGATGAATTTTGTAGATGGCAGTCCCGGCGTCAGGACGATTAACGGTAGAAATATCGTTCGAGTACATAACTAGTCCAATTCTTTGCCACTTATCTGAAACTGCATCCAATAGCTTATCGTTGTGTTTTCTAAGACATGTCGTGTGGTTTCTCACTACACGATAAATTCACCGTCCGATATTTTATCGCAGTGCATTAACAGAACTATTTGTTTATAACATGCGATATCTCGCCGCCCGATAACATGTATCGCATGCATAAACCCAGCCATATCGTCAACTCCATGTAGACACTGGACGAATTGCATATGCTGCATAGATACAGAGGGAACATAAAACCAGTGCGGATTTATAAAAGAAAAATTATTAATATTTACCATATTAATATTTGTGACAAAGAAATATGTTAATAGCATTAGAAAGCTTAACTAACCTAATTTTAACAATAGTACGAAACTTCAAAATAAAAAGATTGTTATATTTATATGGGAATCTATAAAAACAATGGAGTATGCGACAAAACCAGAGTTGAAAACTAAAATAATTAGCTTTAATAATGTGATAATAATAAATAAATTGATCAGCTAATGTTTTTAAGGAACTAATTATGCTCATGTCATGGACTTGAAAATTTTTAAATGATGGATACCAGAGCAAGAAGTTTCTGGACTAACTTTTCTGAAACTCACTTATGCAACGAACACACTAGTTTTAGTTACGTAAATGTAAACCATCCGTAAAATTTTACCTGTAAAACGAATTATAAATATTTTGATGGATTTAATATTAATATAAAATATGTTCTTAGCAATAAATACTTATCTACAAGAAATAGAACATTGAATAAACTTATTTCAATTGAATAAGTTTTTTAAATGTTTAAAAGATGATGGTTTGGGGAGTGAGGTAAAAAAAATTAAATTAAATAATTTTTGAAATTTCGTTTATTTAATAATTAAATTAATAAATATAATTTCATTTCATTAATCAATAATTTATTTTAGGCTGCAGGCCCAAATATCATCTCCTAGATTTAATAAAAAGTAAACAAAATCTACATAATTAATCATTAATAGTATACATTAATCATAAATTGATTAATTTGACTTACAACTGGGCCTTATCGCAGAGTACTATTAAAGAATTTACTTTCAACAAATATATTTTATTGGATGCAATAGTGTTTTTGAGTTTTTTAGTGTTCTTCCACCACTATAATTTATTATACCACTATAAAAATTAAAATTATAATTTTATCCAGTTAATATTGCTAACGAAAATAAAGTCATTTCCATTACATAAATTAACCTTACTAGAAAACTTTCGCTTAAAGAATAAAAACGTTTTTCGGTTATTTTTCTTCACAACGTAAACAATAATAGATTTCAAAAACTCATTTTTATTTATGTTGTAATGAAAATTTTATTTGTATGTTTATACTAGAACAAATATATAAATTAAAATTGAAAACGTTAAATTTGCTTTTTAAATTTAATTATTGCTCAACTATAGGTGAGCATATTTGGAAAGTTTTTTACGTTAACTTCAAACTAGCACAATATACTCATTTCATTGTGTTTGTGGCAGTAGCATAATGTTTGCGAATTTAATTTCTGAACAGAAATGTAATAAAAATGAAACCTCCATTAGGCCTACTTTTATAAAACATTAAAAATTAAGGAATTAAAAAGAAATCCTAAAATCGCACACTCGTCAGTTTTGTATATGCTTCGTCGTTATCATTTATTGGTTCAATGCTATTAATTAATAAATGAATTCGGATGATTATAGTGAAAAAAGTTTTTTAAAAACGAAACATAAAAGTTAAACATTGTAAAAACATGGGAAAATTCATTCTTACGTTAAAAACTGACCATCAATGAACAAATAAATAAAAAAAAAAGGTTACGATTCCGAGAATTCATAAATCCTTTATATTATAATCCAAAATATTTTTCAATATTGAAGCTATAAACTATTTTGAAATCAAGCTCATTACTTGTTAAGCATGAATTTAAGAAATATAACTTACGTATTTTATTATTATTATTTTTTAAAGCTTTTGTGTAAGAAAATTTTTGTTTTTTGATTACAATAAATGGGAGGTAATATAGAAATATATATTTTTTAAATTATCTTAAAATAAAGCGAAAATTCTAGGCTTATCTATTGGTCAATGGATAACTAAGATACCATTTCTGACAAGGAGATATGATAGTTATGAACGAACGTTAAGCAATAAAACAGGCATTCCTCGAGCAACGGTCTAGTAAATAAATGTTATAACACAGACGTAATTACAAATTTGTAAATACATAAAATTATAACTAGTAGAACTGTATTGGTAATACAAGTACGTTCTGTGTTACCAGCTAATATTTGAGTCTGTTAGGCCGTTTTCACACAGTCCGATAAATCTGCAATTCGGATCCTCAATTTCTTACAGCCTGAGACCGTTTTCACACGGTATGATAAACCTGATGTCGAGGGGACGTCAGACTGCAGGAAATGTTGGATCCGACTTCGATAACTATCAGACCATGTGAAAGGAACGTACGCTTCCTGCGTAAAATAAATCTGAGTCGGATCTGATTCCGATATTTATTGGACCGTGTGAAAACGCCATTAGGCCATGACCAATGTAGGAAGGAACAGGGTCCCAAAAATTTAAATCCATATTGAAAAGATCAGCTTTAAATGTACTTTAAGGCTAAAATGTTACGAGATACCTTCGCTAGCGTCATAAACATGATAATTCACATTTCTCTTGAGATATTTTATTTTTCCCATTGTCAGTTTACTGAAAAATATTACAATACGACAAAATCTCGGGCAATAAGTAATAGTGATAAATACGATACATTCGTACAAAATAATGTTTAAAAACTTAAAATTAAAATAAATAAACAAGCACAATCAAAATAAATAAATAAAATAATGGCAAAAGGAAAATATTAATATATTATATAATATTAAAGTAAAATATTAGTAAGTGAAACTAAAATATAATGGTAAAATAACGATACTAACCACTTCCATACTTTTACACACTCGGTCTGAGGATCCCCGAACCCGCTACACAGCTCACGTGTGTGACGTAAAGCAGGCTCCTAAGAGATCCCAGTTCATCTTTCTCGTCTTGCCACTGGTATTGAGCCAGCAGAGGCTGAGTGAGAGCACTAAAGCCGCAAACACTCTGAACATGAGAGCAGAATCTGACCGCTTCCAGAATTCCAATTGTCAAATTCATTTTACAATATATCTCGAGGCCACTAATAGTAGAGATGGGTAGAACTGAATTAGGATTGAACCAGAGGATTCGGATGATTAGAAAGGCTCTGATAAAATTAAAGGTCAACGACATATGGAATATGAAATTCATGGTGTAATGTTTTATTGGAAAAGTAATATTGAGCGTTGACTTAATTCTTAGGACTTTGGGTTGGAGGAATTGGATGCGTTTGATGTTCGAATTGTTTGCTCTCCCCTACAGTTCAAATCCGTAGGTCCAGATAAGTTCGAGGATAGTCTATTAACATTTACCCACCATCGATCGCACCATTGCTCAATCTGGGAGAGGTATACTTGGAGATTGGATGATGCTGTTCCAGTCTGCATCTGTTCCTCTGGTGGTCGGTTCGGTAAATTTGGTATCGGATACGTTAATCAGTCGTTTATTGGTTAGTCGTGTTTCAATTATTAAGGCTAAATCGATATATTTATCATCTAATATGGCTGTTAGTATTTTAGCGTAATTTCGAAAACCATTCGCATTCCAGAGGAGAATATAAAGGGATTTGCTCAGTGCCATTTAGGAGATTTTCGGCAGAGGGATAAGAAATGAGAAAAGGAGGAATCTAAACTCGGAATGGAATGAAATTAATAGGTTTGAAGGGTCAGTGGCTTTATATATGTTAGGATTATTGGATGAAAGTTGTTGATTTCGTACTTCAGGGTAAGTACCTGATCTACGTTGAATCCTAGGGAAACTTCTTTATCCTGGGTGAGCAAAGCAAGCGGTAATAGACAGTGGTTGTATATTTAAAGCTATAACGAGTGATTGATAATTTTTTTTTTTTTTAATAATTCTAACCATCCTTGTCTTTCACCAATACAAGCGTCAGCAACACTAGCATATTACTATGAGAATACGTATATTAATTGCCAATTAAAATCTTAAAATTTTTTCATAGTGATGAAGACTACTACCTTCCTTAATACTTTATGATAATCCTTAGAGTATATTTAACAATAAATGTTGCGGTTTTCGATTTTTATATTGTAGAAAAACTTATTACATTCCAATTTTATTACAGTAATAATTTCGACATCGATGTATGTGTATCAGTCCTTTTATGACAGAAAGTGAGTGGAGTTCTCTACGTTGTGAGTAATGGGTTTATAGTCAGTTAGGTGTAACTTATTACCTATAATTACTGATAGTTCGTTGACTATCCGCGCGTGGTATCCCAGTAATGGAAACATGATATCAAAACTTGCAATGCATTGACACGAAACTCAAGAGTTTCGATATTGGTGGACTTCAATCTTGAGATTTATTTGTAATAATAACTACGTAGCCAGATAATATACCGTGCCGCTTAAAAAAATCCGAGACTCAAGTTACAGCTAACTGACTATAACTAACAAAATTTCATCTTCCAATTTACTCTTTTTACAATTTTAATACGTATATCGAAGTTTTAAAGAACAGGCACACCAGTTACTTTTCAGTAAGTTACAGTGATCGTAATCAAATATCACATGATAAATAAAATATATGCGTAGATTATTGAAAAATATATTTTATTTACAAATTATAAAACCAGAAACATTTATAAAAGTTTGTTACTCTGGAGGCCAAAATTTCAACATGTCCTGAAACATTCATTCAAAAAGATCAGCACGGTGTTAATTTTGCCTCCAGAAGAACTTACATAAATATGAGTCCACCATTTATCTGTGGGACGCACACTCTTTCTTAATTAGTCTTTTTGCTTGGGTCCACATTTACTCCACCCCTTTAGTGTGGACAACAGTTGCAGGATCCACAAAGTTTTTTGAATGATTGGCAGTCAGATGTTTGTAGTCCTTTCCTACCGTATTTTCAATTGCTTGGTAAGACTATTTTTCATCTTTAAATTTTTCATATAGCTGGAACAACTTCATTTTTCTGACTTATGGTTATATCAATGTATAAATATATCGTCGGTCCCATGTTAAACTTAAGAATGTAAAAAATTCGATTTTTTGTTTTTGCTAATGTTCTATATGTAGATCCAGCCTGTAGTAAAGTTACGAATCTGTCACGGCATTACAAAGTGCTGAAATAGAATTTGCATTTTTACGAAAAACATCCGAATCTTCCATGTAATGAATATGCGCATTTTTATATCAGTAAAACAATAAATACAAATGAAACTATGAAATAAAAGAAAAACAACACCAAAAAAAAATTAAATAATCGATATCGGTCCTTATGCACAGAAAAATGTAACAGTTTTTTTGCTCTCCTGGAAAGATATGATTTTCACATTCCTAACTTTACCATGGGAACAACGATATGAATCTCATATTAATAACTACTAACGATCACTGTAGTTACTGAAAAGTAACTGGTGCAACAATTCTATACTCGAGTTTAATTTAGTTACATCTCAAAGCATTATATCTTACTTCAAAGGCAGAGGCATAAATGAGGAGTTAAAAAACTGTTTTTCTAATAATCAAATTTTAATTATTTAATAAAACAAATCGTCGTAAATTCGTCTTTTGTTCTATCCTAATTTTGGTTCATTATCTTTAATAATTAACCTTTGTAATCGACCAAGAAAAATATAATTTAACCCTCCTCAAAAGTTGAGGTTTTGCGTTTCATGATACGTAGTATGCAAAATCGAATAAAAAAAAATTAAACCCATCCCTCCGCCGTATTTTATTTTTAATGGTAAAATAAGCAAACGTATTGTAAAAGGAATTACGATAGAAAATTACGTTATGAGGTACTCTTTTGTCTTAACAGGCTCAGGAATAAATATTTTCCATTCATCTCTGACTAAATTAGTTTGATAGCATTACCTAATTTGTACATAAAAATGCCAAGAAATAATCAACAAGTTTATTTACCAATTACAAAACCAATATTATAGTAGCGCTATCTGTTTATATTATTTTTATAATAGTATTATAAAAATTTTAAAAGCATAAGAAATGAGTAAATCAGCAATATTTTTTTAAGGGGTTATTTGAATTTTGAGTCGCCCTTATTGTACGATTAGATTAGAGAAGAACTCATTGAGAACAAATACAGTTTCATTGTTTGCTGTTCATTAATAATAAACCGATATTACAGTAGATCTCCTAAATAAGTAGTCTATAGTTCCAAATATAGTATGATGGAGTTATGGTGTACTTTTAACATGGCATTAAAAAAGTACAAATTAGGAAACATTTTTTTACCCTCATTAAACAATGACCAAAAACAACCTCAAAAAATAATTCATTGCAGTAGAAGGAGGAAAATGTGAGTGATCTGATCAGCAAATAAACAGCAAAGAAAATAAAAAATAAACATAAATACACGCATATATCGTAAATATACGAAAATATATATTTATTTTTTTATTTTCTTTGCTAGAAAAGATATATATATATATATATATATATATATATATATATATATATATATATATATATCAAATGCAACTGTCTTTATTAATACCATATTATGGTGGCGGAATATCTACCTATGTATATTTTTCTTATATCTACATATTTTCATATATGTATTCATAAAAATAACGGGAAATTTCAATTCTTTATATTTATAACATGTGTATAGTAATACACATTTTTTAAAAGTAAAAATGTGCAAAAAGTATATATATTTATATATATATATATATATATATATACATATATATATATATATATATATATATATATATATATATATATACATTTTTTTTCTTCTGTTTTTAAGAATAAAATACAATGCAAAAAAATAATTACTTTTAACGATTATTTTTTAATTTTTAATTAATGGATTTGATAGGAACTCACTTCTCTATACCCCTCGGAGTGGAGAAGTTGCCAAATGCATGCGGAAATCTAACACAAACCATCATAGCCCTTTCCAACGGGTTTATCTTCGGAGACTATATTATTATTCAATTTTTGCTTCCTCACTACCGAAGGTATATTATAAGTTCTTAGATATAAGTTCTTATATTCATGCAAGAAATTAATAAAAAAAAAAATCCTCAGAATCGGAAATTTCCACTCGCATTTTACGATTTAGAAATCAAGGAGAGAATTTGGTTCCTTGCCTGTATGTTCGTCTGTCTATAGTCAAATCGCTCGTAATCAATTTTATCAAATTCTAGACAAAACTATCGCGTATGCATGCGCAATCGTATTTTCCTCAACACGCCCATATTTCAAAAATGGTTCGTTTCATAGATGTTATTCTCAAATGACAACTTATTGGCCTTGATTTTTTTTAAATGAAATGAGGCCTGCGCAAGGATGGCACACAAAATCGTGAAGCATTCCACATTTTTTCGCTCTTCAAAAAGGGAAGAAGTCTTTATTACCAAACATCTTTCGAATTAGTAGCACAGTTCAGCCACCGTCCCACTCCATTGTCTACCTTGGCATTAATATGGGTTTGTATATGAAACTCCCATATATACAATAAAACAAAGTCAGTAAGAACCAAATCGTACCGTGTCCATCAGCTCTAACTTTCCCAGCACTCTCTCCAAGACTAAATATTTATTGTAATTTTGGAGATATGAAAAATAAAGAAATGAAATGGATAAGATTATACCTAAATAAGATCAGCATATCACCCGATCCGATTTGATAGTTCCCGATATTCGAAAGAAAAACGAACATCTCAGGTCTTAGGCTACACCTTCTTTGGATTCGTATTTCTCCCAATCCGATATCTCCTCATCTTCGAAAGAAAAATACTACATTGTATCCGTATTTCTCCCGATCAGATCCGATCACGTCCGACAATAGAAATTGGCGGAGTACGGCACTCGGTGACTACAGTACCCGCAGTACACAACCACTTTTTCATTTAGTCAACTATCATCATTATATTTTATTCCAATAAGGTATTAATAAAAATAAAAAAAAGTAAATTTTATTCATTATTAAATGAGTGGGTGAGAATCCAAGGGGTACATATGATTTTTTTTTTCAAAGATAGTGTTAAGTGCGATTATGGTCAATTAACGCATATAAAAGTTTTTTCAAAAGCAATATTGTTCAAAATTCAAGGTATACACACTAGAACCATAATATAAGCATGATACAAACTTAAACGTTGCTGTTTTTATCTTTAATATTATCTTTATGTTTAACTTTAAAATGCGTTTTCACTAAAATATTAAATTGTCATTTGGCTTCTCATCACCTCAAAGTTAATTAAGTTATGAAAAAAAAGTTTATTGTATTATTTTATTCCTTTTTTTAAATTTGTTTAACGCCTCTGCTCTAGGAGATCATTGGCCGTTGTCATCTCTCTTGATATATACAAATTTAGCATTTCCTGGCAAGTTCATATTAGACCGTATGGTTTTGTATTTAATGTAATCCATTAGCATACGTCAGCAAGTGGATGGGTCTGATTATCGCAGAAGGTGTTTGTATGAAAATTTGCAGTGGTCTATGCGGAGAAGGCATCAAATAATTTCTTCTCTGCTTGATTCACTCTCGTTTTTTTTCCATTGGAGGAGCTCTGGTTTAATTTCAATTTGAGTCATTGTCCCTCCATTAACCCATTTCTTTAAAAAGTCATGCTTGATATCTGTGTTACCAATCTTATGCAGTACCAAGTTCCAGTTTAATGACTTTTGGAACATTGCCTTATCTGGAATTGGCAACAGCACGATCAGGTTCATCATTTACAAAGATCACAGAATGGAAAGATACCCACATAAGCATGGCCCTTTGTTCTCTGGAGTGAATAGACCATAAGATATTTTTTATTTTCATAATTATTGTGAGTCTTTCATTACTGTTTCAAAGAGCCATAAGGACTTATTGAAACTGTAACTATCACTGACCCAGGTATGCCCATTTTTCGTATGTATTCTAGAGTTTCCTTGACAGCAGTAGCTTCAACATTAAAAACGGAACGTAGATCTGGTCAGGTGTATATGAGTCGCTTTTGTATTTCATTGAAATATTTGTTATTTCTTATTGCTCAGCAAACCCGCCATCACCTTTCTGCACTAAATGGTTCAAATAAAATGCATTTGTTCACCAAAATGACAATAGACAATTTTTAAATTTGGCTAGGAAGATTGATTTATTCATCCAACTACATAAACAAGTATTTAAACCAAGTCTAAAAATGATAATTAAATTAAACATTTACAATTGCTAAATCCCTAATTATAATAAAGTTAAAATAATTAATTTTGTGTATTGATAATCGACCGTATGGTATATAATAGGAAGGAGATGGTCTGGTAGTTGGTCAAGAATAAAATAAAATAGTTGAAACTATTTATTTAATGCCGAAGCTTCAACCCACATTGCAGGTATTCATCAGTGCTATACAATCTATGAAGGATACAATAAGATTGAAAGTTATGAATAGTTTTACTCTATCAGTCATAGTCTGTAAAGCACTGATGAAGACCTACAATGTGGGTCGAAACGTCGGGAAATAATAAATAGTTTTGACTATTTTATCTTATTCTTGTCCGTCACCCGGACCATCTCCTTCCTAAAATAATTTATGAATATAAACATTATAACAAAACAAATACCCATGTAAGGCACAAAAATTCGATTTGGAAATAAAGAATAATAATAAATAAATAAAATAAGAGAACAAACTAAACTTCAAATCGTTATTTAAATACAATTTTAATACTTTAATGAACAAACATAAAAAAGTGGACCTTTTATTTAAAGGTTTTATTATTAAATTGTGCTGTACACCTCATTCATATTCGGCCAAGATTTTTGCAAAAATCAGAGATTGCATAAATTTCTTTAAAATTTCAGAGCCAATTACAGTCAAATTTTCCTATCCGATGATGAAATTTATGAGGAAACATCAATAAAAAAAAGCTAGAGATTTATTTCTTGAAAACTTTAAGAAATTTATATTCTGTAACTAAAATAGAATACTAATTTTGAAATAACTTCGGCAACACACACACAATACATATAAACATACACACATATATATATATATATATATATATATATATATATATATATATATATATATATATATATATATATATATATATATATATATACATAAAACATTAAAAAAATAATCACAATGTATCTATTAGTTATTATCTATGTATATGCTACAGATGTATATAATCATTAATACACATCATTAATTAATAAATAATTGCCTATGACAATTATTTATTAATTACACAACGACGTCGTTTTTCAACGGCTTAAGCGCCTAACATTGGAAATTAGGTTTCAATTTATTATGGGGCGTAACCACCACCTCTATCGATTCTCGCTCACGATATATCGAGAAAAAAAATTGGAAATGGTCTAAAATTCATTATTTATGACGTAAGCACCAAATACCGACTACTCTCAGTCGTCACTCTAGCTTTGACCTGTGCTAGAAGTGTATTGTAATTACAAAAGTTTTGTAATCTTCCGATTCCGCACAGAAAAGCCGAAAAATTAAGTTTTGTATTTTTTTCAGTAAGTCACGTGTTTGTTGAATAGGAAGCGATCACTCAAACAATATTCAAGGTCATTAAGTTCCAATTGCACTATCGTAAAATATTAAGTGGACTTTTGGAGGTGACCAATAGCGAAAAGTTTTATTAATTTTTTTTTAATCACTGTACTTGTGAATGCTTTTACCAGTCCAGTTGGGCTTCCGATTCCCCACCTCTAGGAAAACTTCTACTCCCAAGAAGAAGAGACTTTTGGGGAGACCGGTAGCGAAAAGTTTGATTTAATAAAATTAAAGCCATTCTATACTTGTGAATGCTTTTCCTAGTTCAATTGGGCTATCGATGCCCCACTTCTAGGAAAACTTCTAAAAAAAGTTTCCAAGAAGATTTAATTTCGTATAAAAGAAATAGAAGTTTATGTTGGGATTGCTTTACTAAACACGTCGGAGAAACCTAATTCCACTCCACACTTATCGGCAAATCAGAAGCCAATTCTAGAGTGGAACTCCAACAGAAACCTCTACTTCTTTTATACGAAATTAAAGCTTCTTGGTAGTAGTTTTCCTAGAGGTCGGGCATCGACAGCCCAACTGGACTGGTAAAAGCATTCGCAAGTACAGAGTGATTTAAAAAAAAAAGTAAATAAAACTTTTCACTCCCAAAAGTTCACATACAATGAATTTAGTTAAGCCAAACATTTTGTCTTTACGATGGTGCAATTAGAACTTAATTATCTTGAATATTGTTGTAATTATCGCTTCCTATTAAAAAAAAACGTGACACGTAAAAAAATACGAAGCTTAATTTTCCTGCTCTTCTGTGGGGAATCGGACTTCGGTACACGTGAACTTTTTTGTTGCTTGTGAGGTCTACTATTGCCTCTATAATATTTCCAGTGGAATCTATAGCTATGCAATATGGTAACATTTAGCTAGTATTATTTTTTCTGACAAAAAAAAAAAAAAAGATTCCATCAAAAATGCAATCTTAATTTTTATTTTTTTAAATACTACTGAACTGAATCCAATCAAAATTCTCGGGCTGATTTTAAACAAACATAAAACAATAAGAATTTAGTAATAATGCTAAAATATAGTTTCATACTGAGCACGTGGTACATGTACGCAGCATGTACCTTGTTTACAAAACAAAAGTGCTATAAAACCTCCGCTCGGTTACTGAACAACAGTTCTTAGCAGCTGATAAATTAATCAATAAGGACATAGAGAGAGGGAAAGAGAGAGAGAGAGAGAGAGAGATGAAAGTCAGTTAAAACTAGTAAGCTAGTTAAAACATGTCAGCTCAAGCGCATCGTATGGAACACAATGGAGCCAGCACCAACAAAGGTTTCCAACCTTGGCAAAGATAGTCATAACATAAAATTAAAATAATCTCGATTTCGACTGAAGATAAATTAAAAGAATGTATGATTATATCATGGCGCATTATTGATAACAATAATATAATGATAGCTTAAAAACATATATATGTTTTTTTATAAATGTTCTTTATATTTCATAAATAGTATTACAGTAATTTTTATAATTGATGCGGGATATACCCTTGTACAATACACTTTTTTTATTTTTACAAACATAATATATTTTATTTATTGGTAAAAATAAACAAGAGAAAAAAAACCAACACTATTTTATGATGTTTTTATTACTAATATTATCACTACAAAAGTTTAATTAACATTACTAGATATTTAGAGAACAAATGAAATGGTAACTGACAACAATAAATCTATATACATATAGCCACTTTAATCAGCAAACTCCAAAATACAAACCTTTACAGGAAAAGAGAAACTATCTATTTTTCCCCAATTTCTGTCAAAACATGAGCTGAAAAAATTTAGACACTGATTTTAACACATTTTTGATGTTTTCAGCTCAGGTTTTGGTATAAATCTGAAAAAAAAACTTAGTCTTTTCTCTTTTTCCAGTAAAGGCTTTAAACCTTTTCCAGAATAGTCAGTTCAAATAATTTTTGAGATTCGACGCGAAAAAGTCTAAATTGGTAATCATGGCACTCGGTTATAAAGCATGGCAACTAACAAAATAAAAACTTTTATATGGTTAAAAAAATCGTTAAAACGTTTAACTTTCAACCAGCAGTCACTTACTTTAACTTAATATCAACATTATTCTTTGAAAAAGACAAAATTTCCATATATATATATATATATATATATATATATATATATATATATATATATATATATATATATATATATATATTTAACTTTAACTTAATACCAACATTATTCTTTGAAAAAGACAAAATTTCCATATATATATATATATATATATATATATATATATATATATATATATATATATATATATATATATATATATATATTTAGATATTAAAAGTGCCTCTACAATAGCACAAATATTAAATAATTTAATCTTTACCCTCTTCCTCTCCCCAACAAAATATTTAAAAAAAAAAAAGTGGAAATTTTAAGCATATGCTTCTCATGACACTGGCTGGCGCTTCAGTTGTACCTAAACAAACTATTCTTGATACAGTTAATTTGGCAGCTTGAAAATTCAACAGAATCCATAGGAATGCGTAAAAGAAGTAAGCTGTAAAGCATTATTTTTATGACATTATTGAATTGGAAATTATATAATATATATATTTACATTATTTAATAGTTTTGCTATTGTTGAGGCACTTTTAATATCTCAATAATTCTCATGAATTCAATTAATATGTAGATTGAAATATCTGTTGAATATAAATATTATAAAATAAGTGTTTTCATATTATAAGTGAACATAAATAAATAACATAAATCTGTCAGTAAAAATTGAACGATGGAGTGAAGTGATCGTCAGTGGTATCCTTGAAATCTTCTTCACTCCAAGCGCTCCAGTCGCTCCACTTCATCGTTCGAGTGATCGTCAGTCACCTTAAAATGTCGTTTCATTGAATCAAAATTACGAGCAGAGATCTGGTCGTTATGCAGGAAGGCATATAAAAAAAAAACCCAGTCCATGCATGCAATTATTCTCCCTTTTATGTTAATATACTACAACAAAAGTTAAAAAAAAAAATAATTATTTTTTGAAATTAGTATATTAAAATTTAGTATAGAAAAGTTATAAAACATTACGTTTTTGTTAGATGTATGAAACAAATATCATTATCAGGTACATAATAAAATAGATTTTGGAGATTTCGCTCATTTTTAAATAAATAAAATATTGTAAAACGAGAAATAGAAAGTTTTCTGATTTTTTTTTTTTTAATCCTATCGGAAAATAAAGCGAACATCCGTGTATTAGGGCATTTTAAACTAAACATACGATTTATGTATAAATTATTTTTAATTAATTAAAAAAAAAACTAATGTAAACAACCTTTTATCTCAGAAGTGATCTCAGTATAATAACTATAAATTATAATAATCATATTATGCATATTATATATGCATCCCTTTTCCATTTAAAAGATATTTTTTATCCGTCCAAGTATTTATTTTGAATTAAAAATGAAATGTTTTTTCAAGATTTGGGATCCTTGGAAACAACTCGAGTAAAGTATAATTAAATGTTTTTTTATTTATTTATTTACTGAAATTTACAACTTTATAAGAACATAAAACTTGATAGTAGCTTGAGAAGGAGCCAATTTGTAGCATTAAAAAAAAAAATAATCAAAATACATAATATATTGGGTCGTACCTCACTTTTCGGCACAAACTCGAAATATAGGAATTGATTTAGTCTAGTTTTTTCTTAGCTTTTAATAGGTCTTAAGAATCGGCGGTTGACCTACCGCAAATGAAATTTTTGACAAGCAATAGGAAACATGTGAGATCCGTGACTGTTAATGGTATTTTGTGAACTAAAAATATGCCAGTAGGGCGTTCGATCCTACGCCACACCCTCTAACAAGCCTGGAGGGACTGCTCTCATTGTTGGTCAGGGAGCCCATCGGATTTAGCCGGGAGGATTTCCACTGACCATCCCCACGTCCGTCAGCCGGGGAAAGTTCCCCATCAAGGTAACGAGATCCGCACGAGGGGATTAAATTTAAGTATTTGGGGTCTATACTAACTAGAAAAAACGAAAGTCAAGAGGAAATAAAGGAAATAAATTATTTTTCGATCTCGGTATTACTTAGCTCGCGTCTTTTGTCCAGAAACTTAAAAGTTAGAATTCACAAAAATATTATTCTTCCTGCTGTTCTGTACGGGTGTGAAACCTGGTCCATAACTTTGAAGAAAGAACGACGCCTTAAGGTCTTCCATAATAATACAAGACTTAAGTAGAATATTTGGTCCGAAAAAGGATAAGACCACAAGGAGATTTCAGGAGGTTACACAACGCGGAATTACCGAGCATGCATCCTGTTAATATAATCGCAGTGACAGCATCGCGAAGGATGAGATGGTCTTGTAAAGTAATAAGGGATTGATAAATTATTTGCCACTTCTATAAATTTGTTTTATTGAAAACTAGTTTCGAATGTTATACATTCATCCTCATTCATAAATCTTTTATAATACTGATTTATATAATTTAATATGTATAATAATACCAACTATATTTTGAATTGCTTATTTTTGAATTTTTTATGTGTTTTTAGAACTGAGGATGAATGTATAACATTCGAAACTAGTTTTCAATAAAACAAATTTATAGAAGTGGCAAATAATTTATCAATCCCTTATTACATTGATCCTTTTACACCACCATGCGGATGTCAACTGGTCTTGTAAAGTTGTTGGGCACAGTAACGAACGAATCCCTAAAATATTAATAAAAGTTGAGCCGACTGGTAACGGTCAGAGGGATAGACCGAAACGTAGGTGAGAGGATTGCGTTCAATGTGATCTTACGGATTTGGGTTTGGACGGTAGTCGGTGGACGGAGGTTTGTAAACAGCATTGGTGGTATCGACATCTAACCTTCGGGTTCGCTAAGCCTTTTTTTTATTATTGTTATTAAGAAACAATGGTATCGAATTTCATGAAAAATATTGGTGTTGATAAAAATTTGATAAAAACCCAAAAGAAAAATCGTTTTTATCAAAATAGTCAATTGTAGTTGAAGCCCATTTATGTGGAATAATCTGCTAAATTCCGGATAAGCGATGGTTTGATCAGTAAATAAAACATTCTTGACAGTAATAATATTTATTGAAGTAATATGAAAAAAAGGTATGCATGATAGATTACTATCCTCGTCCTATTACCAGACATATCTGCAATATGTCCAGACATAGATGCAACTCAAAATTTGAAACTATTGGGAAATCGTGTTTACATTTTTTTTTCTACATACACACTGAACATTCGTAATACACCACGAACGGGTATTGCGAATGTTCAGTTTGTTTTAATGAGAAGGCATTCAAAAGTGTAGACAAAATTCTTTAAATATGATTTTCCAATAATTTCAAATTTTGAGTTGAACCTTTATTCAACGACGGGTGCGATATGAATCACGCGACAATACCAGATAATTTGTTGAAGTAAATAAAATAAAAAAAGTGAGAAGAACTTAGTAGTTAACACTACAGAGACAATAATGAACTTATATAAAAAATGTATGAGAAACAAAACAGAATAACAAAGGCTTCTACGAAAAATTGCTATTTTTTTTTCATAAAATCTGTATTAAGCTCGTAAAGGGATTAATTCGTTAATTCAAACAAATAAATTTTTTAGCAGGTCAACAGTGTAAAATAATGATCACAAAATAAATTAAAATTTTTGTTAGTATAATAGCAATATTTTTTCACGGTAAAATTAGCACAGATGTACCAACGAAGGATAGTATAAATGTATATAAGCTTTTGATTTATCATTTCCAACAAGCGACGTTTGTAATTGGCCAAGAAAAAAAAATTAACCCCTCTCCCCTTCAAAATTTGAGATTTCACGCTTCTAGACACGTGTAATCCAAAAATCGAAATTAAAAAAAAAAATCTTAGGACCGCGGCTATTCTCCGAGACTACTGGACCGATTTTAAGTTTTGTGATTACTCGAAAACTACACAACTCTCAAAACATTCCAGGTGTTCATTTGAAAGATAATTTATTTTAATTAAATGGGACCATTATTAGCGAAGATGTCGCCAATATTTTTTTTAGGATATTCACTGAAGCCCACAAGGAAAGTCGTGTGACACCAGATATTTTAGTCTCAGAAGGAAAAAGTAAAAATGTACCGTAAAATCTGTGTTTCGGATATGGCGTATCCGTATAATTCGGTTCTCCTGCGTATGCATATACCTTCAAAAATAAATACTACTAATGGGTTTAATTTTGCCTTAATATGGACAGATATTAGGCTCCATAAAAAGCCGACTACATATTTAATATACAATATACTGTTTCCGCTCGCCATTGTTATACGGTATCGTACACCTCACTCGCCTACTACAGTCGAGAGAAGCATGGTCAAAAGTCAGATTTCTTTTGTTTTCAATTTAGCGAAATAAAATATTTACCTCTATCCTCAAAGCAGGTCCTCTGTCAAGATCATGTGTGCCAACTGCCGACAGACCTCCACCTTACCGACTGACATAGCCTCAATAGACAATGCCAAAATCGTTATTTTTTACAAACAATAGTTGAGAGTTTTATTGGGCTTTGTTGAGTGGGGCTGGCTTACCCAGGGTTATCAACTGCAAAAGGTTTCATCAATCATGTCTTGCACCTATTGATTAGGAAGCATTGTACTTGGGACCCTGGAAAAATAAGTGGGTTCAATGACTTTATATGAATAATTTGATGGGCATTAGAATGATTTATTGTGAAAAAAAGGCCTAACATGCTTTAAAAAAGTTTTCAAAGTAAAGAGATAATAATAAACTAAACAAATATCTGATGTGGGCAGCACATGACTTCCTTGTACGTCCATTAAATTATAAATCCGTGGCTCAAAAAATGATACTGAATTTGGTTACTAGTTTCCGAAGATCACAGTAAAAACGACACTCGCCGTCCCGACATCCATCTATTGACACACACACACACTCTTGTTACTGGAGGTCTCATTCCGTTATTACATGTCGTTTTCCTTCAGTAGGTAACTAGTTTCCAAGATATTTCTTCATGTTCCGTGACAACAATAAAACTGTCAATATCACTGGATGAAGCATTTGAAATCGACAGTTTTGACATTTTAAGCGGAAAAACCCACTTAAATAATATCTTATTCTCATGCTGCAGACTTGTTGATCTCACAAATTGAGAGGAAAACCAGTATTTTACACTCAATTTTAACACTTAAAACAAGTAATAAAAATGTTTAATTGGATTGGAAACCAAAATGCTTTCGTAATCTTTATTACCGAAACATATGATTTCTGTATTTAATTTAAATATATTTTTTTATGTAAACTTATTATGACCTTCAAGTAAAGTACCCTTTTCGGCTCACAAATTTTAACCAAAATATAGTAAATGCATTCATATCGATATAAAAGTCCCATTTACCAAATTTGAGATGTTTTACATTATATTTTAATATCATTTTTGATGAAAGTTTATTATGACCTTCAAGTAAAGTACCGTTTCCGGTTTTCCAACTTAGACCAAAATCTAGTATGTTATTTAAATCAATATACAAATTATAAATACAAAATTTAAGAAGTTTTGTATAGTATTTTAATATAATTTTTGATAGAAATCAATTATGACCTGCAAGTAAAGTACCACTTCCGGTAATCAAGCAGTGACTAAAAAGGGAGGTTTACAACTAGATTTTACAACAGTCCTAAATACAGAATTACAACTTTCTACAGCTAACCGTTTTTGAGTTATGCGATATACGAACGAATGAACGTACGAACGCACGTACGGACGCCACGACGAAACTAGTCAAAATGGATTCAGGGATGGTCAAAATGGATATTTCCGTCGAAATCTGAAAGCCAAAAATTTTCGCGATTACAATACTTCCTTCACTTCGTACAAGGAAGTAATAAAAAACTAAATTGTTTCCAAGTGATCGATCATAAATTATAATGACTATTACCTCAGATATCTAGCTGATAAAAATCATTATTAAAAATTTCGAGTACTATCATTCAGGCTATTAATATGCAAAATCAGCATTGTAGGTAAGTTTTCAGAGAGTAACTAATTTTCTACTGTAACAGTTGAGGTTCTAAAAGAAGAGAGATAATTCGAAATACAACACAACAATGTATTTTATTACGTATATCGTATTCTTGTTAATCAACTTAATTATAAAAACTAACTATTAGAACATCTGTTCCAAGGTATATCTCGCTACACTACTAAAATACATAACAGGGTAAAATTTCTTTTAGATAGTAAATTTCAAGCTGTAGGTACACATACCATGATCCTAATAATAATTAAATAATAATATATTTAAACAAATTTTCAATTCAATACAAGCATATTCCAAAATTTAAAACCCACAAGAAACACGGATTATGTGCCAGTCAAGACTAAATATGAAACATTTTGAATTTTGTATATATATATATATATATATATATATATATATATATATATATATATATATATATATATATATATATATATATATATATATATATATATATATATATATATATATATATATATATATATATAAAATCACATTTCACATCTTTGTTTACACAGCACAAACCTTATAATCCTTCTAAAGGTGTTTTCAGGCCATGAGACTTGCCGCAATAATATGGACACAATCCTTATGCCTAACAGTGCATATTACACCACAAGAATGTACTAATTCAGTCATTCAGGATATTCTCTTGAATGACTAAGTTAATATGTCATATTTAGTAGGTTCAGATGTGTTCGTTAAATATTGGCAAGTCTATAAACTTTACTCCTCTATACTGGAAAGAAAACTCCGATCAATCATTGAAGACAAATTGGAAGAGGAACAAGCAGCTTTTAGACCTCACCGACAAACACAGGACCACATCTTCTCGCTGAAGAGGATTATTGAGAAGACATGGGATAGAGGAAAGAACTTGTACCTAGCGTTCCTGGACATAAAAGCAGCATTTGATTCAATCCCTAGAGAAGAAATTTGGACAGCTCTAGTCGCTAAAAATGTGCCCACAGCATTAATAAATGCAATAAAAAGCACTTATCATGACTCCAAAAGCATGGTTAGAATTAATGGAAGAATGTCAGAGGCTTTCGCTATGAGAAGGGGTGTTAGACAGGGGGACAGCCTTAGTCCTCTTCTTTTCATCACTTTTATGGACGAGATATTGAAAATCTGCAAGCGGAGGACAACACGGATGGTCGTTGGAAAGTGGAACATGAGGACAATCCTAGCGCAAGTAATGGTTTTTGCAGATGATATTGTCCTCATTGCCGATTCCAAGGAAAATCTACAGCAGGTGGTTACGGAGTGGGAGGCTGAGCTAGAAAGGAAGGGTATGATATTGAATGTTGGAAAAAGCAAGGTGATGCACATCGGACGTGAAGAAGAGAAGGTTTTGATTCACTGCAGGGGAGAAACCTTGGAGACAGCGCAGGAGTATACCTATTTAGGAGTAGTGCTCACCAGAAATGGGAAAATGGACCAAGAGCTCTCAAACAGGATTAAAAAAGCAAATAGCATATACTACCAGCTATGCAACACAGTGGTGGGGAAAAGGGAATTGGAAAATAATGTAAAATTACATATCTTCAAGTCCATATACCTACCTACCCTCATCTATGGAAGTGAGAGGTGGGTCCCGTTGGACAAGCACTGGAGTAGGGCTACCGTGGCAGAGATGAAATACCGCCGGAGAATGGCAGGCAAAACAAGGAGGGACAGAGTTAGGAATGAGAGGATAAAGGGAGACCTGGGAGTGACTGCACGGAGGGAAACAGTGGAGAGATGACAGCTGGGATGGTTTGGTCATCTGTGCAGAATGGATGAGGACCGGGACCCAAAGAATTTCTTTGAAGCCAGGCCTACCGGACGCTGCCCTCGAGGAAGATCTAGAATACAATGGATGGACCACATCTCAGGGATTGGTGAAAGGAAGGGAAGGTCTATAAATGTAATGAAAGCACTGGCTGGAGATCGAGAAGCTTGGCAGTCTTGGATCAGGGCACCTCCACGCTGAAAGGCACTAAAGGAGGAAGATAAAGAAGAAGAGAGGAAGAATGTACTAATTCAGTCATTCAGGATATTCTCTTGAGTGACTAAGTTAATATGTCATATTTAGTAGGTCCAGATGTGTTCGTTAAATATTGGCAAGCAAAGGCTGCAGTATGCTGTTGACCATGAAGTCTTGATTATAATCCTAAAAGTTTGTGAGTGAAAAATTGTAAGTACATAAGTGGGTCTATTTGGCTGCCCTTTATATCCCTTAAATGCAGATCTTAATGTGGTAATTAAATCTTACCTTCATAGGTATATCTCATAATTAATTCACACTTTCATAGGTAATTAATTCTTACCTTTATGTTATGTAATGCAGATTAGATATTTACAGTAGGACATGTAGCCAAGATGATATTATTTAATAAATATAATACGGTCTATAACAAAGTTTATCAATACACAATTTATGAATTAAATTACAAATGATTTTTTCAGAATAAATTCTACCTGGATTGCTAGAGAGAAGAAAATACTTGGAGAAAAAAATAGTTGGTATACATCATAAATATTTTTATAAGCATTAATTCAAGAATTAAACTGAATAAAACAAACATTTTTTGTAATACTGAGAATGTAGTAATTAATGTAAGACTATAAAATTTTAAATGCATTTTTAGTATACAGACCCTAATGTGTAGTACTAATTTAAACCACATATTAACCCATTTATGCCCAGTGGTGCAAAAACATATTGTAAGAAATGCTTATTTGTGAGCATATGTTTCTTTATTTTCTGGAAATGTTTACTATTGATTCTTTTTAGTTACTAGATTGATGCTTTAACCAAAGCACTTGTCCTTATTGTTTTAATTCCTTTTCAGTCAAAAGTTATCTTCTGTTGTGTTAACACATTATTAATTTTTGACTTCTTCAGAAAAATTTGGAGAGAAAAAAGTAAGCAAATTTTTATTTATAATTTTCAATTCATTTTAAGCTGTTCTAATGTATTGTTGATAGATCAATCTAAATTCCAACATAAGATTTACATGATATTCAGCTGAACTAATTACGAATATTTTCATATGAATCACATTGGTGTGAAAATGCACCACTGGGCACTTGCAAATAATTTGTTTGTATCTTTTATAGGATCAACTGAACTGTTGAAGTCCTCAATGTATTTTATGAATTAGTGCTAAGGATACTGAAAACGTATACACAATATATTTTCGGTATTTATTTGGTGGTAATGGTAATGGCAGGGGAAATTAGTTTGGCAAGTGAAGTCTTTAATCCTTTTTCAATTAGGTGATAAAAAAATGTCTGACAATTTACTTAAAGTTATTAATATATTTACCATGCCATATATTTAACAGAAAATTACTTTACAATCTTTATTCTTGCTGAGGAAAATCCCAAAGCAATCCGCTAAGACTGATTGGAAATATGAGGGTGACTGCATTGGAGATGTCAAAATAATGGATGTATCTACTATTAAAAAAAAACAAAAAAACCCAAATAATCTCAATGTGTATTCTATGAAAAGCATAGTAACATTTTGCTTTGTAGATCGATTGACAACCCAGTTGTTTCCTTGTTGTCATTAAATTATTTAGCAGCCAGCCCCTCCAATGTTCAGGCTCAGAAAAAAAGAAAATTCTATAAAGTCAGAGTAAAGTTAGGTCCTGTTACAATAACATGGGAGGAACTGATAGCTTGGATCAAAATGCATTCACTTACTGAATATCTATAAGGTCTAAAAAATGGTGTCTGGTAAATTTTCATTATAATAGTGATTAGCTATCGCTATCTATCTAAACCAGACTGAAAGCTAAAATAATTTTAATGAGCATCCAAATGCATGGTGGTGGGTTTTTGCACCAGGTCATACCTACAAAAGCAAACAATATTGCTAAAAACAAATATTTTTTTAATACTATATGGACTCTACAGAAAGCACCTATATGTTTTCACAAAGAAATTCAAACAAAAAATTAGTGGGCATACATGGATTCAGAAAGTACTGCGTGCGCTATTTTGAAAAATGATGAAAACAAAGGAAAATATTTGAAAAATGTAGTGATAATTAGTGGATAGGCTTAAAATGGTTAAATGCCATCAAACCTTGAGGATAATTGAAAAGTCAGACAATCAAAGATGATGCGTAATTCATAGGAAAAAGAAAATATGTCCATTTATAACAAAAATAATAGTTTATCATATGAAACTAAAAAAAATTTTTTATCTCTTTCTGGAAAGAATCTATACTTCTATAATGTATATGTTTTTCTAGAAAGAATCTATAATTATTCCGATTCAAAAAAAGGAACTGAGAACGGATTGTAATAACTATCACGGAATATCATTCCTCCCAGTATGATACAAAATATTCTCGTTAATCCTAACAAGTTGAATTACACAATATGCCAAGGAAATTATAGGAGACTGTCAATGTGGTTTTAGATGGAACTAGTCTACTATCAATCAGCAAATATTAGAAAAAAAAAATTAGAACAACAATTTAGCTCATCAGCTTTATGTTGATTTCAAAAAGGCTTATGATTCCATTGAACCGCCAGAAGCCTTAAAATATTTTGATTAAGTAGAGAATACCAAAGAAGTTAGTAAATCTAGCAGAAATGTGCTTGACCGAAACATTCAATAAAGTTAGAATTGGTAATTATTTTTTGATAAAGTTTGAGGTTCGCTCGGGTTTAAAATAAGGTGATTCCCTTTCACCTATCCTATTTAATTTAGCACTAGAGTATGTGGTCAACTTCACAGATGTTGTAAGTGAAAATTTCATAGTTTCAAGTAATACCTTATTCATTGATTCTCTTTGATATTTAGTATAAACAAATATATATATTGTAGATAAGACATTTTCCAATAGTTTCCAATTCTTAGCGCTATAGTGATCAAATTGGTACTTATGTAAATGAACATCTGTGATGTTTACCATCGATGTATTCAAATAATTATATTTAATAAATAATCAACGTAAGTGCATTTATGCTGGTAAACATAAGGAATAAACTAAAATGCTACTTCTACAGTTCAAAATCACTGTGACTTCGTAGTTCGTCAATATAATTTTTCTGTTCAATCTTTTTAATGACCGGATGTTTATATGAGCGCAATCAATGTTATTTTGGTACCTGCAGCTAAAGCTGAAAACCTATATGATTCCAATATTAAATAATTTATAAATAAAACTTATGTGAAGAAATTGAGTTATTATTTTATGGACAATTTCAAACATTCTTTCAAACCTGTGGAGATTAAAATAAAAATTAAGAACAATAAATACATTTTAAAAAGCTTAATCGCTAAAGAAATAGGAGCTATATCAAAATATTCAGAATAAAATATATCAATAAGTGTAACAAAGCAATCTGTCCTGGGGAGGTTGAAATTAATTTTATGGTGGACCCAAATCTCCACTCTCTAGAAGAACTAGACTAGAATAAGTTGGTTACATGAAGGATGACCCGACCTTCCCACTCTAGTTGAAGTACAAAAAGACATTAACACTAACTAAGAAAAAATACTGTAGTTCTAATGTATCTTGATGCATTACAGCACTAAATTTAATAAAACTGGGGGAAAAAGTAGCCCTATTTTAAAACCGAAATGGATCTAATCATATGAAAATAAAACATCAGTAAAATCTAATAGAAAAACTTAGTTGGTATACACCACAAATATTTTTATAAGTATTAATTCAAGAATTAAACTGATTAAATAAAACATTTTTTGTAATACTGAGAATATAGTAATTAGTGTAAGATTATAAAATTATAGATAAATTTTTAGTATACAGGCTCTCATGCGTAGTAATAATTTAAACCACACTTTAAGAAGGTACTGCATGTGTTATTTTGAAAATTTAACAAAAGAAAGTAAAATACTTGCAAAAATGTAGTGATAACTTAAGTAGCCCAAAATGGATTAATGCCATCAAACCTTGAGAATAATTGAAAAGTCAGACAATCAAGGATGATGCATATTTCATAGGCAAAGGAAAATATGTCCAGTTATAACAACAGGAATAATAGTTTACCATATGAAACTAAATTAGCCATCTGCAAAATAACTCCAATAAGCAAATTTTTTCATCTGTTCTTATGCCTTTCAGGTAATGATTTTTTCAGGCATAATTCTTGGCCACTAACTTGATAGTTATCGTGTTCAGAGATCTTACTGCTTCTCTTAAAGTGTTTGTGTTGTAATTCAAAATGTGGTGGAAATTTCCGTAGTATTGGATATAAGTATCTGGAACAGCTAGCCAATATTAAACCCGGGAGTGAGTGGTCTAGGAGATTGCCAAAATGTAGATGGAAGGATTGTGACAGGTTCGATCGATCATGAGGATTTGGTTTTTAATTGAGTTCAGTGGAAGGGAAGTATCTAGGCAAGAAATTTTGGTATTACCTCTGGGTTTGCTAAGTCTTTTTATTTATTCATTTATGCTTTATAGAGAGGAAATATGTTTGTTATCTCTAACCCACTGAATTGTTCTTAACATGAACAGAGATAATCTTCACATAACCCAAAGGCTAAAACAAATATTAAAAAAATCAAATTAAGATAAACTGAACTGAAATAATTAGTCATTTTGATTACAAATGACATTAGTCACAAATTGTAACATAAGCTTGTAGTATTTTTCAATTAATCGGATTATATATATTATTTGTCAACTCGGAAAATAATGCTAGAGATAGATATAGTAGGGATATTTAGACACTAAAAAATAATTTTCCACGTCTACTAACAGGAATGTCAACTTCAAAGACAGAAATCATTCTATCACTCTTTATTTTAATAAAATCCAAGAGACTGAAGCAATTAATTAATAGCTTCATAATTTTCAACTATTGAATCCTAAAATTCTTTCTTAATGGCACTCCGAGTTAGAGTGGCTGTATTCTAATTTCTAACAGCCAAGAACTCCGCCATGCCTCCTATATTTTCTCATAGTAATGGTTCTAATAAAAAATCCTTTTTTATTTGTGCTATCTCCTTTTGCAATCGCAAAAAGATAAAAGCTCCTCTCTAACTTCCTTTGAACATTATTTATTTCTCTACTTCTAATTACCAATACTCCATATATTTGTAAAAGATATACGTATATTTCTTATGTATTCTTAAAAAACTAAATTTCATTAAATAAATAAAAAAAATATTTCATTTATCGGAGAAAGAAAACAACCATTAGATGATTACAAGCAACATAAACAATAAGGGTATTTATTAAAAGTACAAAAATAAATATTTTTAAATAAAATAACTTTAAATAAATGGTAACCATAAATAAATACAATATACAATATCTCTCGATAAATCTGTGCCAGTTGTGATAAAGTAGAAAAGTCAAAGCCATTAATTTTTCAGCTGACCATTTAAAGCACGAGATCATATACAAAATCAAGTAATTTAGTTCACTATTTTATTAAATCATTAAATATTTTCTTATTTCATTAAATCGTTAATTATTTTCTTATTAATTTAATGTTTTTAAATCTGAATATTTATGTTAATATCATAGAATCATTTTTCATAGAAATAGACATCTAGTTTTCTACAACTGCCATAGAAATAACCACAAGATGGAATGATAAAGTATGAGTGTTTATCTTACCAAATAAAATAATAATACAAGTGATGTTATAAAAACTAAATCTATCTTTCAGATTCAAATGAAGATTAAAACTAATATTATTATGGAACCCGTAAAACATAGTAACATTAAAAGTTTGAGATGGTAACAAAAGTTAAATACTGCTTTAACTTAAATTTATAAAATATAAACCTCAATAAATAAAAATTCATAAAATTATCTAACATAAAATAATTAAACATTACATTTTTAAATAAGTAACATGCATAACGTTACGATAATGACCAATAACAATTAAACAATCAAACATCAATAATGTTTCAATTCAGGATCAGATATAACATATAAATTGCTATACAAAAAAAGCAAGATAAAAAATACATTACAGATGAAAGGATCATTCTATTGCACAAAGTATATTCCATCAACTATTATGCATTGACTGATTTTTTACATGGTAAAAATTTAGAAACCTAACTATTTATTAATATCGATCACCCTGTTGAAGAGTAATATAAATAAAGAAAATTTAGCATGATAATACCTCTCACCATTGTACAAACAGCAATAAGTGAAATTCATAATGAAAAATACAATCAGTTATTTTTTAAATAAGATTAAAAGCTTATAAGCAACATATACAATAAGAATATTTATTAAAAGCACATTGATACATTTATGTAAATAAAATAACTTCTAAATGTAAGGAATTGGTAACCAAAAAAAAATGCAAACAAACTCTTAATAATTAGCTATAGAGAGAATGGAAGTGAACAAAAACTATCCTAAAGAAAAGATAAAAATTTGTACTAAAACAAATATATACCCTAGCACACAAAATATTTTCCACTGACTATTCTCCTTAAATCGAATATATGTAATAACCAGAAAAAAATTATAAAATATTTGAAATGATGGAAAAAAATTAATAATGGTGGAGATATTGTTGATATTAGATGCAATCAAAGGGAAGATGGTTTCGGGTGTGATCAAGAAAGTAACACATCGTAAGTACAATGCTACTTTAATCTATGCCAACTTTTCAGCAAAGTTGTAAGGACCCTTAGTCCAGTGGTTTGAGAACAAGTGAACTACAGGAACTGGTACAAATTAAAGCAGTATCAAACTTACAGATAGTTACTTTCTTGTCTGCACCCCCAACCATCTTCTTCTTGGAAAAACGAATGATTGCTATGGAATCTTGTTTAATTAATGGTAATTCACAATCTCTTTCTTTCTTTTAGAGATAAGTGCAGGGACGGAAAAAGACAGAGTGGATCATCTATTTGCTGTGTGGTAGGATGAAATAATATTGGATGGCATAGAAATTCCACTGGTTCATACCCAAACATCATAACCAAATTGAGAAATTGCCACCCATTTACGCAATACAGTATTAATGATTGAGCCAAAATGAGCTGAGATATAATGAGTTGTCCTAACAAGTTCATTGCGGAATGTCATTCAGGAATGCCAAGTGGGATTCGCCCATTGACGGGTAGCATTCCTGAATGTTTACGGCTGTTTATATTTTGTATATTCTGCAATGAAAGTGTTAACATTTTTAAAAACCTTAAGTTTTTAAAATTGCATTTGATTTAATATTTATTATAAAATTAAAATGAAAATTTTCCATAACTATTTTTTGGATTAAATCTTATTACATTTAGCCAAAAACAAAAAAAAAAGTTTAAGAACAAAAAAATTTGCCCATCAATTGATTTTTGGTCTACTTCTCTAGGAACTCCTCTGTTATTCTAAATATATTATTAAATAAATTTAAGAAATATGCACTAAACATTTATTACTCGATCCATAAAAACCAATCAGCTGGATCTTTAATATCCAACTTTAAAAATCAGCAATATATCAAAAATAAATTTTGATCAAGAAATGACTAAACCCTATTGTATTGTATTAAGCAATATCATTATAAATAAAAAGTAAATTTTATTATCAAACAAATTATTATTTAACCAAATAAACTTTTTATTTAATAAGCCACATAATAAAAGTTTTCATTTTACTTGTATGCTTCTATGGAACTGAGATCTGTAATCAAAATCTAAAGAACTAGAAGAAGGAGCCTATGGACTTTGATGAGTTATACTTGATCAACAATGATGAAACAATAGGAAATTAATAGACAACAAAAAGTGTCCACTATTAAAACTAATAACTCATGTGTTTATTATTTTCTTTGATTTAATCATTCCATAACCACTAACCGATAGTTCCTATTTAGTATTTAACTGCTTATTTTTTGCAATTTTTTTAGAAACCACGTTATAAGTTTATGTTCACTGAGAAATCTTATCTCAGTTACTCATCCAATTTAAACACAAATGTTACAAATATGAATTAATATCTCATTCATATATTCTTGAAAAACTAATTGTAGCATTCATTTTTAAAATGTAATAAGTCACATGAGTTTAAGGAAAACTAAATAAATATTCAAATTCTAGAATAAAAATTGTTCAATTTTAAACCCCCGCCATTTGTTGAAAGATGCTCAAACATATTGGACTTGTTACCTTTCTAAAATAAATTATTCAATTGTTCAAAAAGATTTGTTTGTTAAATAACAGCTTCTCCATAGATTTATTATAAAATTCATGTATTTATTATAAAATCTAAATACTTATATCATTATTTATTGTTTTATCGAGTATATATAATTACTATAAAATATCATTATGATTAATGGACTGATCAGATATTAATTCTGACATTTAAGACATTAAGAAATAAATATCACATAAATGGCCAAATATTGGCAAAATGTTTTGTTTAATGTACAATATAGAACAAAGACTTATCATGAATTATTTACAAAAAATGTATCTCCAGCAATTTATAAAATGTTTCAATCAAAGCATTTAAATTATAAAATTTATTTTTCCTATGGCAGACAATTTATTAGTGACTACACAAAATCATTTTGATCATGTAAGGATAAATAAATCAGTGGTGGGCTAAAAGAATTTGAGCTTATAGAGCATCTTATTTGGCCCACAGCATGAATTGGGAGGAGTTTTAATAGGGTTGCCCAAGACCTCAAGATATCCAAGATGGTTCCGCCAATGTAATAAAAAAAATAGTTTCTTAATTTGTCGTTTTTTATTATGATTCACCTTGATTAATCCCCAAATAAGTAATTATCTATATAGTTTCCTTCACGGAAACTGAAACTTGAGTGTTGCCAGATGGGGGTAGGATATGCTGTGAGCCGACCCTCCTCGAGAGAGCTTACAGCATGGCATCTCCACTGTTGCCAGCAGTTTCCCCAACTCCTACATTCTCTCTGTTTGAGAGATAAGTAGTGTACAGAGCAAAAGTGCTACATGGGTATGTATTGTGGGTCTCAAGCATCAATTTGCATGAAGACAATTATAATCAACGATGATCTTTAGTTGTAACTTATATTTATTAATCATAAGCATCATATTGATCGAGATAAGTTAAAGTAAAAATGTTTGTATATTATAAAATGATAATCGAATCACTTTACAGTCTAAAGCAAGTTTCATTCATTTGACAAATTTTTACGCAGACAGCCCATAGCCAACTCAAGCTGCTGAAGTACTGTAACAATTACTTTACAGCAATTAACTGCAAAATAAAGGAACACAATTTTCAAATATTTCATAAGGGGGTCAGAATACAAAATAATGAAATAATAATATTTGATACCCCTTACTGTGAGGAAGAATTTTTGAAAATAATTTTAGGTAGCAATCTCCAAAGTTGTAAGCCTGAGTGCCATGAAAGGTTATACATTTTTTAAATGATATTCAATGTTATGGAATATCAAATCTAGTGGAGCTACTGCAAATCATTCAGAATTGCAATTTAAAAATTTATAAGAATAAAAAAGCATCAAGGATCACTCCTTTATAATAAAAATGATCATATCAACATTGCTGGGTCAAAAGAAAAAAATTGGAAACGATAAACAGAAAATTTAAAAAATATCAAGCACATATTTATCGAGAACAAGATAAAAGGCCCTATCTTCAAATCATTTTTCTAAATACATTTTTGTAATGTACCCGAATTTGTCTAAAAAATTACATTTTAAATTGTTATGACATTAGAAAGGCCTAACATCAATTATATAAAAATAAAATGTCGTAAAATGCTGTAATTTTAAGAGGAATTTTTGTCTACTGCAACACCTTTTTTTCAACACCTCTAATCATGTCTGATTAGATGAAAGTAGCATTAGTTTATTATTCCTGGTTTAGAATGCAAATGAAGGAAGCCTCTAGCGCAATCATAAATTTTATATCAATTATATCAATCAATTTTATATTAATTCAATTAATTAATTCAATTAATTTAATTAATTCAAGATCAATTTTATATTAATCATATTTATTGAATAGAGTTGCTAGAATGTGCTGAGAATGATTATGATGATGGCATATATTGCACAACTTTTTATTTTTTATTAAGCGGTTTCAATGTAAAAAATAAATTTATTTTTATGAAATAATAGTTAAAGCATAATTCAGCTCACATTTCATAACTTTAAATTTGATAAGTATTTTAAACAAAAAAAATTCAATATCTCAAAACAGTTTAAACTTAACATAACTCCACTTTCATTTCATTTCATTAGTCGTAAACGACATACACCTGACTATTGATGTAAAAAGTAATTCTTAAAATTCATCATGAAAACTTCGAGCTGTATCTACCATTTTACTTCCGAGGAACAGGTCCATTTTTGCAAGTACTTCTTGTAAAGACAATTTTCCATCATGGTCAGTATCCGCTAAAGTAACTAGAGTTTCGGATTCTTCTCTTGCATGACGAGGATTACGAGGATCTATGTAATTCTATAACAAAAAAGTTAGGAGCAATTGAGTCATAAATACTTCAAATATTAAGCAAAACCAATTATATGCTCTACTGATGAGTGACTGACATAATTAAATATTATTCTAAAATATTCAACTAGTAAAGAATAAATAGATCTTTCCTTCCTGTATTATTTGTACTAATTGGTTCCTAATGAAAAACAGATAATCACGGCAGTTAATATTCTATCTTAAATTAATATATAATTTACAAAACCGCAACAGTTTTTAATTAAGTAAAAATGACTCATTAATGTGTTATTTTGTTTTATAGCACAACATTTAATTTAAATATATTTTGACTTAAATTTTTTGGAGCTTTCAAAAAATGGTAGAGAAAATATAAGCAAAAAGTTATTATTTTTCTTAAGTTTTTTATTATTATTGAGTCAGAAAATGAAAATAATTCAAAAAGTACGGCTTTAAGCAAAATCAAATTCTTGCTAAAGGATTGAAACAAAATATCCTACAAATATATAAATTTATAATTTCAAGAAGACGAGATATTTTCACTTAGAATGTATGAAAATAATTTACCGCTAATGCAGAAATTTCCACTTTGAAAGCTTATTAAAAAGGACATCATTCTTCTTTATGTGACATAACTTTTCATGTCAATAAAGCTATTTAAACAACTTTGTATTGGTTCTGGTGAAACTTACTAAATTTTAACTAATTCTGTGATTAGTAAAACCAAGGAACAAGAGTGAAAACCTTCATATTAGTATTGTCTTGTGCCTATGTGCGAAAATACAACAAAAAAAAGCACCAGCTGAAGTATTTTTACTTTCCCTTACCTATATACGAAGTATATAGTAAGGGGAAGTATTGTGATCGTGAAAATTTTCGAATTTGAGTTTTCAGCGGAAATACATGTTTTAAGGTCTCCTGAGTCCAAAAACCAAGTCTTGCAAAATGGTCTGTTTATTTGTGAACAGTCTAGGAAAAAAAATGAAAAGTTGTACGATACTGAAATTATGTATTTAAGGTAGGCATATGCATGTGATGTTACAGCAACGTTTCCATCAAAATCGACTAACCTGAAGTGCCACTTTATATAATCGATTTTACACTTCTTTACAATTTTTTCGAAAACGGCTCTAATGATTTTGATGAATCTTGCCTAAGTTATTCTTCATAAAGGCCTTTAACTTTGCATATATGCGGTGCATCATCAGCAGTGCCGAAGAAATGCAGGGAAAAAAGTTATGAAGAAAACAATATTTTATTTGCGCATAACTTAAAAAACATGCAGTATATGGTAAATTATTTATAGACTTGTATGAAAGGTAATTAAATTATCTTAAATAGAAAAAGGAATGATCAAAATCGGACCGGAATTAGCAAAAATATATATAAGTATATATAGCAAAAATATATACAGAGAATCTTATGAGGACTACAAGACCTCAGATTGCATCCGAAAGGAGACAGATGCAACCGAACCTCCTTCCACCAATCTGTTGTCAACAATACTTTTTGTAATAATAAAATGTAAGAATACAAAAGAAGAAATTATCTAAATAATTTTTATAGTAGGCTACCAAAGCCATCTTCTGCCTATTGGGAAAATAGAAGTTGTGAAGCACAAATGATGGCTATTAACATCCACTATTTTTTATTTAAAAAATTTCAAAATACAGTATAATTTCATTCCATTCATATGAATTTTTAATCGAAATTCTAAAAATTTATTAAATTAAGCAATACAAAAACATTTGTTTATCGCATCCCACATTGATTACAGAGTGAGCCTCAAAAGATTATTCATATAAAAAAATCAAATATCAAAACCAATATCGCAATGATATTTCAAAATCTGCATAGGAGATGTTTCTAAGTGAAATAAATCAAAAAGTGAGCTATGCAATATTTTGTAGTTTTAAAGCTTTCTATAGATTTGAGAGCAGAAAGGCATGGATAAGATGAACACTTGTTTTCTACATCAGACAAGAAGGAATGCGACGCATAGTCAAAAAAATGTTTATGATTAAATACAATAATTCTAATGATTTTGTTTAAAGCCTATTTTGCCAAATAAATTAAGTAAAGTGTTTGGCATGTCCCAGCAAACATTTTAAGAAGGGAACTTTCATTCCAGAATGAATCACGAAAAACCAACAATGTAATAATAAAAGATAAATAAAAAAATATATAAAAAATAAAGTGACATACAATGAAATGAATTAAAACAACTATGGTCCAATTAATATAGGCTCAAGCGTTACTTGCCTTAGCTTTACACAGCTTTGAATATTCATGTTTTGATTTTAACCACAAATAATATAAAGAAATAATAGATAGAATATTTACTATATCATATATAGAATAATTATTAGAACATCTTTTTCTACTTACAAGAAGTTCATGGCGATCAGCCAAAGAATTATTGTCTGTATCAATAACATTTCTGAATTCTGTCCGGCGTCTTACTTCACCTTGTGAGACAAGTGTTTCCCCTCCACTAACTTGAAGTACAGCAAATTCTTCTTCAGTTAACATTTCATCTCCGTCTCGATCTGAGAAAATTTTAACAAAATTTGACTTTAGACCTTTCCATTTGGATATATACATATAAGAATATGGGAGTTGTCCACACATTAGGGAAATGGTCAATTATTCTATGCCTTTAGTGCAGAAAATTTAATGGAGAGAGACAAACGAGAGAGGAGGAGGGAAAGGGGGTCAAATTAAACATAACTTAGCTTTGCATGGTGATATAAGGTGGCTAATAGGGCCAAAAATGATGTGACATAATTTTGTGAATAGAAGTAGAGAAGAATGGTGGAAGCTTTTTGAAGAGGTTCTGATTGAGTGATGGACAGTTATGCCATATATATGGATGGTCTTATTCACAGATGTTGTAAGTACAATGTGTATAGTGAAGTTGGCCATCGAAACGATGAAAATGTAATGTGAATGGTCCTTAATAATGCTCTTGGATACTGCTATGACCATAGAGCACTGCAGAATGTTCTTACTTATTTTATAATTAAACTAGTCTATTTTAAAATAAACTCACATATTAGTAAGTGCCTATATAACATTTAATCAAAAATTAAAATATTCGTAATAAAGCACAAGATAAATAAAACCAAAACGAAATTGAAGGCAGATTAAAAATCTTTTGTATTACTAAATCCAAAAAGAATGTTAAAACAAGTAGACAATTAACAATGATCATTTTACATGATTCACTTCAAGCTAATAATAGCTGTTATAAACCAAAAGCATACAAATTTAATACAATTCAAGCATTTCTCATTATTTTTTTCTCTGATAAAAAAGCTGTTTTGAAAGCCCATTTTATCATTCATGCTCAGACCAATATCTTAAATTCAATGATTATTGATAATAAACAATTATAATCATTATTTATATTTAATACAAATTTTTAAAGTTATTCATTAATCAAATCATCAATTATCTCGCCAGTTTCTATTTCAATGATGGTAAGATTGTTCATTCTTTCAGAATAATGTCAATAAATGTATGGGAGGGTAAGATGGTGAATGTACTTAGATTTATTTTTTCACCGGCTCCATGCACTTAAATATGTTAACTACTTCTGAAAACTGATTCTTACTCTAATATTGTTATTAAACAATAATAATAAGTGATTAGTAAAATAAAAATACCCAATTTATCCAAAAGGTCATCCACAAGTGTCAAGAGTGTTGCATGACTCGATTCTGGATGTCGAAAGGCTAAGAACTCATCCAAAGTTAAAAAATCAGGGTCACTCTTTGCAGCTTCAGACCAAGATGCTTTGTCTCGTGCAATAGTTTCTGCAATAAAACAACCAATATATTTTTATTTTAATTGATATTGCCCAAAAATAAATTAAAATTTGAAATAAAATGTAAAATATAAAGTAAAAAATTGCCTTGGTTTAATTATGGCCATCTGAGACACAATAAATAGATTACACATTTTTCACATATATTCTGTTAATAGTACATAAATATATTTCTGAGAACAAAAAAGAAAAGATTATCAAAATCAATAATATTTATTAAGAAACACTTAACAGTTAAAATGATAATAAAATATGAGATAGGAATAACAGTTTTTGTAAAATGGATCATTGTATCCATATCAATAGGAATGGCTAAATTCTCTATTAGTTAAGTCAAAATTGAATTGACTGGTATAAAAATTAAATCTAATGCTAATAAAAAAGTCATGGTATTAAAAAATATTTAACAATATTTTTATCATATCAACATGAATAAAGATTCTATTAAATTATTAAATGAGGCATGAAAAAATATTCATCTGCTGTTATCATTGTATCATGAATAAAAGTACAATTAAGACACTACTAAAATTGGTGTAATTTTAAAATAAAAATTCATTAAACAATATATGGTCTCTTGCTCACCGGTCAATAAAATGTCAAAGACTTGGAATTTAATAAATAATGAAAACTAATTAGATTTTTCTTATAGTTTATGCACACTATGTAATACAATTGGGAATATAATTTAATCCATTATGAAAAAGTTTCTGAGCTGTGACTGGATTTTTTTTATTAATTTTTTTTTTTTTTTAGTATTTTCCATTAGAACAGTGAGTTTCCTTAGCCAAGACATTGTATGGCCTCCATCCAGGCTATTCTATGCAAGGCCCATTCCTTTCATTCTATGCAAGGCCCATTCCCATCAAAGATTCCTCCACTTCATTATCCCAGATTTTTCTTGGCCTACCTCGCCTTCTTGTTTCATCTATTTTCCACGAGTATATGTCTTCCTTCAGGCATTGTTTTTAAATGTCCATACCAATTTAGGCACTTTTTCTCAATCTCTTCCAGAATGTTTTTTTCCACTTTCATCTTTTCTCTTATTGCATCGTTTCTGACCTTATCCATTCTGGATATACCTGCCGCTCATCGCCAGTAGTCCATTTCCGTGGCCAGGAGTTTCTTCTTAAGATCGATCTTTATGGTTCAGGCTTCTGTTCCATGCATCACAATGCTGAGTATTATATTTTTATAAATATTTCTTTTGGTTCTAGGGATGATATTTCTACTCCATAGTACTAAATTGAGCATGCATATTACCTTTTTCCCATCAGCAATCCTTCTTTTTATTTCCATGTTACAGGGACCATTCAATATTAATATTGGATCCAAGGTATTTTAAGTGTTGAACTCTTTTCAGAGCCCCATCTAAATTTAGTTTTTGTTACTGATCACTATAAAGTTCTGAATCAATGGTTCGACCTTCTGGAATGAATTATGCCTTAGACTTGCTTTTTGCTAATTTTTTTTTTTTTTGGCATACTTTACTAGAAGCATCTTTTGGTTTTTGTAATTTTTTGTACATAAAACTCATTCCATACAATCGGCAGTATTTTTTTTTTTTTTTTATGTCATCATTACTGGATGATATAAATTATTATTGTTCTGTTTTTTTTTTAATTTGGTTTTCTTTTATCTCTTCTCTTTTTTTTTAATTTTTATTGTATTTTTATTATTATTATTTTTCATTTTGTAATATATATATATATATATATATATATATATATATATATATATATATATATATATATATATATATATATATATATATATATATATATATATCTGTGTGTGTGTGTGTGTGTATGATACATTTGAGAGTGGACGACCACCTGTCATTAACCACCAACAACACCTGTTGGTGGACTATTGTAAATAAATAAATTTAGTTGTATTAATACCCATTTCATTTCTGGGATTCTTCAAATATATTTCAAAAATTATAACAAGATTATTTCAATTCAAAACTATCAAACCTTTCAAGGAACGCCCAAGACCAGGATGTTTCTCTGGATGGTTACGTATATATTCTTCATCAACACCATGAGTTTGCAGAAAATAAGCATGGTACTCACTCCAACTTATAACACCTAAAAAATAAAATACCATGAGACCAATTTAATATCATAATACATCTTCACGTCTTATTCGTTGGTTGTCAGTTAATTCTATAATGAACTTATGATTTTTTTTTTTTAAATTGCAAGGTTTAAGTAAATAGTTCATTCTTGTTTATATGTAACAATTGTAAAGTATTTCATCAAAAATACAGAAAATTAAATTAATGTTATAAGCATATTAGTAGTTATATTCTAAACAAAAAATAAACTACAATAAAGAGCAACAAATAAATTTAACACTGTAACATAACAATATACAAAAATTGAATTTAAAATAAAATAATTTAATTTAACTTTAGTAACTTTACATAATTTAATTCAAAAGTTGTTTAATTAAATAAAAAACCTGAAATCTGGATTCAAAAACAAGATTCACAAAATTTTAAATTAAAAAATCTGAACTTCAGCTATCGAATATTCAAATATCTGATTCTCAGATATCTTGAAATCCTTTAATCTCTTTGCATGACTTTGAACTTTTATACTGTGCAATAATATTTTTTAGGCTATATAAAAATGAAACTGTTTTTATTTCACTTTAATCTACAGCAATTTGTTTGTATCAAGGTATTTGTTTGATTAAAAAAAAAATGTTATTTGGGGATGGGATATACAGAAAAAATCAATTTGATATCTTGATAATATTATGGATCTCTATTTCAGTATTTGCTATTTTGACATAAAATGATTAAGAAAATTTTTATTTTATTTTTAAAACTCTAAAACTTTAAAATTCTAATTTTAAATTCTTTGTTTTAAAATTTTTAGTGATCAGCACCTCATTGCCACAAAAAAAGCGCACCGTTAAATCAAAAATATTTGATGTGGATCCACCAAGACTTCCTTGTAGATCTATTAAACTATAAATCGGCGGCTCAAAAAGTGACCCTGAAAATGGTTACTAGTTTCCAATGATAGAAGTATGTCAAAAACGACACTCGGTTTCGCGACGTCCATCTATTAGCACACACAAGCTCTTGTTTCCGAAGATCTCTTTCCATTATTATATGTCGTTTTCTTTCATGTTCCTTGACAACATTAGAACTGTCTATGTCACTGGATAAAGCATTGGAAATCGGCGGTTTCAACATTTTAAGTGGAAGATACCCGCTTAACCTATTCTCCTGTTGCAGACTTGTTTCCACACAAATGTGGAGGGAAAAAAAGGATTTTACAGTCAATTTTAACATTTGAAACAAGAAATAAATTTGTTTAATTAGAGTGGGAAAAAAAAATCGCGTTTATAACCTTTATCACAAAACCGTATGATCTCTGTATTAAATGTCATTAAACCTTTTGATGTGAATTTATTATGACCTTCAAGTAAAGTACCCCTTTCGGCTCTTCAATTTCAACCAAAATCTATTATATTATTTATATTGATATAAAAGTCTAATTTACCAAATTTAAGATGTTTTGCATTAAATTTTAATAAAATTTTTGATGAAAGTCTAACATGACCTTCAAGTAAAGTACCACTTCCTGTTAGTCAATTTTAACCAAAATTTATTATGTTGTTTATATTCATATGTAAGTCTTACATACCAAATTTGAGAATTTTTTCATTATATTTTAATATAATTTTTTATGATAACCAATAATGATCTTCAAGTAAAGTACTACTTCCAGTAATCATGCAGTGAACAAAAAGGGATGCTCACAACTAGATTTTACAGTTATCCTAAATTCAAAATTTTAACTTTCTACAGCTAACCGTTTTTGAGTTAGGCGAGATACGTACGAACAAATGTCACAACAAAACTTGTCAAAATGGATTCAGGGATGGCCAAAATGGATATTTCTGTTGAAATCAGAAAACCGAAAATGCTTGCGATTGCATACTTCCTTTACTGCATACAAGGAAGTAAAAATAATTATCATATCCCCTTGAAAAATATGTTTTAATGAGCTAAACAACTTATATTGTGATCTGTACCCAGTAAACTTGATTGAAGTAATATTATTGCATCAATTAAAATGGGCTGGTAAAGGATGGATAGATACCGAAAGTATCGTTTTATTTTGTATTTATTTATATTAATTTATTTCCAGATAAAGTTCTCTCACAATGCGAATATTAAGCCATTTATATATATATATATATATATATATATATATATATATATATATATATATATATATATATATATATATATATATATATATATATAAAAAGGACGACCATAGAAAAGAAAGAAAAAACAATTGCATTTGTTATATAAAAATATTTTTTTTAAATACACATAATCGTGTAGATAAAAAAAAATGTATGGTAATCTATAATTGTGGAATTATAGTGACCGTGGAAATATATGTTCGTAAAGGAATGTGCATAGAAAATATTATCTACAGGAGAAGAAGAGAATGTCGCAGGATCCTATTAACAAATTGAACGAAGCTACTCATAATTCTCTTTAGTCTGTCCCCAGATCCACTGAACACTACGTAGCCGGAGTCAAAGTGAGGGAAGATGAAAGAGAATATAAGGAGTCTACAAGTAGATCTGAGTGAAAGATGGCAGAAGCAATAAAATAATTTGAGTGCAGAAATTGGCTGTCGGAAGATATGGGCAATATGGTGATGGGTTTGGTAAATGATAATGTCTAAGATTTTAACGACATTATAGAGAGAAAATTTTAAATCAATACAACTGCCACCCACCATTGTCTGTTTGGATATCATCCTTGAATTCCAAGTGACAATGTATGCACAGGTGTTCCCCTAATTTGGCTTGATTCTCTATGGAGATATCGAAATATGATTTATAAATTGTACAATGATTTATACAATAGTTACAAGTTAATATATTTAAAGTAAACTTCCTACTTTATTTTGCCACTGACTTAAAAAACAAACAAAAAAAAGGTGTATCAGCACTTCTTTTTGAAGTAATTATATTATTTTAAATAAGTCTTTTAATTTTTCTATTAAATTAAGCTTGATAAACACCAATTTTTTAAATATAAGAAAATGGTTATGCCATAAAAAAAAAAAAATAATAATAAAAGAATTAGCAGTGGCTTTTAACATTCTACTTTATTATTAGAAAAATCCAGTTTTATGTAGGGAATAAGTCACAAATGGTCAGCTAGATTAACACGGAGGCCAAATAATAGCTCTGAGCATCACCAGAAGCAATTCTTAATAAGTTCAATATTGAGTCAATAAGAAGAATATTTCTTCATAACCAGCTAAATAGCCACATGCAAGCATTTTCTTTATATCAAAATTAATATCCATAAAAAAAAAAATTAAAAAAAAATGCAATGAAACAGAAAAGGGCATTGTCAGGAATCAATATAAAACTATATTAAAACGAGAAACATATTAGACTAACAACTATATTAGACTAACGAGAAACATTAGCTTCACCTGAATTTGAATATAAAAATTTGCCAATACTAAACAAAATTTTATGCAATTGTTCTTCATATATAACAACTAAAGTTAATTAGGTATTTGTATTTTTTTCTTTAATATCAGTGATTAACAGCCTGTAGGAAAACTGGTTCTTATCAGGATTGTTTAGTTACTTCATTTATGTACACTAATCATAAAATGACACATAGTTGTTACATGTGATATTGTCATACCATCTGGTCCGAAATTGACCAAATATAAAAAAGGAAAAGGAAAAGAAAATGTAAAGAGCTTGTTTTTCCATTAACTACTGCCTACACCATCCAAGACGTCATCTAAATATTTTATTATGCTGTTATTTAAAATAATCATCAGACTACATTTATAAAAAAAACTAATCAAATTGTTACCGTTTCTTGGATTTTTATCTATACTCATAAATAGTCCAAAATTTTCTTTCATCGCTTCTTCAATATGAAGTGTAGTGCGTTTATGGATGTATTCAGATATTTCAGTTAGTGCTAACAATTCATTTCCATCTACATCAACTCTGAAAATAATGCTGTGCATTAAAAATAAATAATTTATGTACGAGTATCATGTCCTAATTATAATTATCATGTATTGATGAAAATATTAATAAATCTGAAGTAATACAGAATCAAAAAAATTGATATTTTATGAGCTTCAAAGAAATTTTTATTTGTTCTCCAATAGGTATAAAATACAACTGCTGATTGACACTTACTTTTTAAAAACAGTAGTAAGAAGTTGAACAGGTGGTAATCTCTTACTGACTTCCTGAAACTCTATAACTGATTCCTTTTTAACATCAAGTTTTTTCTTCCTAATTTTTTCTAAGATGGACATAAAATTTTTTGGCTTTGTTTCAGACTTTAGTGGGACTGAATATTTATAAACTAGACCAAGCAGTATTACATAGAAAATGAATGGAATGACGATTGAAAAGTGTCTAGCATTTAATTTTCTGAAAAACATCTTGATTTAGCATGAAATACATTTTACAGGGTGAAAATAATGAAGAGACTCGATATAACTCTTAAATAAGAGAGCCGTGTGAATTTATTTTGTTTAATTTAATTGAGAAAGGACTAGGAAGTCCTGGATCTCCCTCACTGGCATACATAACTTGTCACTTTCCAGCAGTTAACTTTCTACATTACAAAACAGGTTATAAACACGCTAGGTAGGTTATTGCAAGTTTCACCTTCGGTCATATGCGCGCTACCTGTTGGCCATTTGTAATATCATTTAGTTTAATAATCTACTGAAAGGTAGCGTACTGGATATATTAAATGTTTTCAAATTTAAACAAATTAATTCGTAGAATTCGTAGAATTGTTCATTTTATTTTAGTTACTTTGAGAATTAAATAAGAATATTATTCAGATTTGACTTCGTAATCTAAAAAGAACGCTTAATCACACATTTAATGAAAGGTTGATTGAATTTATAACACTCATAATTTTAAGATGTTCCTTACAATCACCATTTGTAATTCTCTTGATCTTCTAACTTTGAACTCACTATAGTTTAACATTAGTTCCTTAAGAAATAATTATGTATTTTTGTTGTCTAATTATAAAGATTGATCTGAGGAAAAATTGACTTTCATAAACAGGGAGAAGTAAAAGTTCTATACTTTTATAATGTATCTTATTTCAATTTTACTTATTAATGATCATTTGGTTGGTTGCAACTAATAAGTGAAAAATGAAGATTTGCATTGTTTGAATGTACAAACGTTTTCATATTATCCTTAATATACATTTAATTAAATTACTCAGGGATGTGAATAGGAATAAGATAAACAATAGTTCTGTCAATATTTGTCGGAGGTAAAAGTGATCAACTGCATTTTTGTGAAAATGAATGTTTGTTGATATTTAACCATACCTGAACCAAATTTACGCTGCAGTATTGACAAAATTGTGAAATTTTCTATAATTAATTGACAATTTTGACAATAATAAAGAGTAAATTTGGTAGAGGCGTAGGTAAATAGCTACAAACTTTCATTTTCATAAAAATGTAGTTGATCATTTTTACCACCAAACCAATGATATATTGGTATCATTTGCATCTGCAGTATAATAAATCTTTCAATGAACAGTAAGCTTTATTTAAAAAAGTCAAGATTACTCAAAGTAATAAATCAGAATCAGAAATTCACAAATTTTTGACAAAACAATAAAATAATCTCTTCGAAAGCTGATTAGTACACAAAGAAAATATCAAAAGAGAATATAAAAAAAAAAATAGTTTAAGAAAAATGTTACAGATCTAATTATAATGGCAGGGAAATATTCTTGATTTATAGAAAATAATTAGCAATTAATTTAAATGAAGGATTGCAACTGGAAAACATTACCTAAACAAGTATTGAAAGAATTTTATTTTTCCACAAAAGATATCTGATTAACAAAATAGGCCTCACTTTTTTGCCATTTCATAGCTTCATTAAATTTATCAGTATCATGATATTACATTTATCTGAAAAAGTAAACATTTTGAAGAATTCGAAATATCACAGAAGTAGGTTAATGAAAAATTGACATACAGGTATTTTCAAAGCAATCTGGGTTTCCACCGTTTTGACTCATATATTTTTTACAAATTTTAAACATTTTCTTGAACTTCATCAGTTGCATTTTGGAATTTCGACATCTCATATGTTTTTATTAGTTATTAGTACTACAGAATAAAAATTGCCACCCATTTTAATTGAACTACAAAGAAATCGAAAATTAAAAAAAAAAAAACATCGAAAATACATTATCAATTTTATTTTTATTATTCCTGTTTGATGCAACCGATCCTATCAGTATTTTTTCGTTTTGAATTTTAAAAGGTTGAAACGGCCTATTCGCATTCACTACTATAATGTTAGCACCATGGTTGGATGAATGCAATGGATAAATGTCACTAATATTTAACCAGCATTCCACTCAGCCAATGTTCATTTAATTCATCTTGTTAAGCAATCTTTAAAAATTGCTTTTTATAATTTTCTGTCAAATAATCATAATTACCTTTCATTTAGTAAATAATTAGATCATAAATATCTATTAAAATTGTTGGGCACAAATTGATTTCCATTTTAGGGCCACAGATATAAATTAAAAAATATCTTCTTCATCTGTAAAATTCATTATTTACATATTTTGTAAAGTTTAAATCTGTAGTCATAAGGTATAAGCTGCTAAGTCAAAAAATGACAAAAAAGAACTATGATAATACAAAGATATTGTATTTACAGGTATGTATTTGGGAGGCCATGGTAGCAGAGAGTGTTAAGGTGTCACCATGCCAGCCTTCAGTCTGAAGCGATGCCGGTTCGAATTTTATGCCTGGGCGGGTTGAAATTTATTTCGTGGTGGACCCATGGAATGAATCTCAACTTTCCCACTCTGATTAGAACAGGTTGGTAATCTGTAGGTAGGCCATATAGCCAGTCCCGTCTGCTTTAATTGGAGTTGGTAAGGACGTTAAACCCCAAATAAATAAAAAAATGTATATATTTGAACGATACAATTGCCAAAACATGTTAAAAAGTACTGTTCTAAAATTAAAACCTTTTATAATTATTGATTTTTTCCCCATGGCTACAGAAGTATGATCATATTTGTATTTAATATTTCAAACCATACTACTATAATTAGTTTTCCTGACATTTTATTTTTTTAGTGATAAAATCTAAATTACAATTTACCTAATTTTATATTCAAGATTTAAACAACCTCACAATTTACATCATCAGTATAAAAATAGTTTAATAACTACTTCTTTAAATATTTTTTAAAACTCATATTGATAAATAGCTGAATGTCCTTTTTTTGCATGAGATGTTCCATTATTAATTACTTTTAGATAAAAATGAGGACTACTTGATTGAAGCTCAAATACCAAGTATTTAGCACTACTCCAGAAAAAAAAAAGAGAAGGCAACAAATATCTTTTCTTGTGGAGAGAGGGAAATTTTTGACAGACCCCATACCAATTTTTGAAGAAATCTTCTAAAATGTTACATGAGACATAAAGGAACCTACTACCTATTGGTACCCAATGCTTGTACTAAAGATTATAAATCCCATCACAGCAAGAATCTAAACAATCGAATAACAATGTTATCAATAATACTCATATACAATCAATACTGTTTTAGAAGGGTATATTTAAATGTTAATATACACACTTACTGTTTGGAGATCCCTCAGCCATGTTCAGTTTTCTGGGTGGTTTCACCTTTACTAATAAACAGTTGATCTGAATATGCCACTTGTTGGTTGTTTTCTTTATTAGCCATAACCATGTACACATCCATGTTTCATTTTTCATGGAAACTAATCTTGATCGATTTCCTGTCATATTTCTTCCTTTTTTTTATTTATAGGCATAAATTCAAAGCAGAGATTTTTCTGTACTATCTGAAAAACTGTTCAGAAGTAATATTTTCTGTAGTAGTATTGCATTTTAACCATTTCATGAGTTTAAAATTACTTAATACAGGCAGTTAAGCATAATCAAAATTTCTAATTATTAACATATTGATGAAGCTAGAGATACTTTAGATTCAGGAGATATGGTAAATTTAATTTTGTTCAAATTCACTTTGTTATATATCATAATACATGAATCTAAAATAAAACATATCAAAAAATTAACATATTGGAGCAACGGTCAATACTCTTCCTTCAGAATGTTTTTTATTTGATTCATATCAAATTCAATCAGATAAAATTTATTTGGAATAAATTCTCAAAATAAATCTTTGCATCCAGTAAGAAAATATTCGCAACCTCTAAATATTCGTAATGATGGTAAAATGAGTCCTTGATATGATACTGTAGTGACTATTTGCAATTATAGAGGTATGGTAACCTTTCAGGTAAAAAATGTGTTGAGGCCCATTTGCTGAGATTGAAGTTGAACAAAGGGACTGCTGCAAATATTTATTTTATTTTATGTTTAATAAAATATTTCTAGATTATAAAAATGTTAAATTTTTACTTATTCTCTTGAAAAATGTCAGAAGAATAAATAATAAATTTGAAATAACATGACGTCAATGATAATTTTGATCACTTTCTGTTTGAGACAGCAGAGAAATATGATACCACATGCATGTAATTGGGTTTAACATAACATAATCCTCATTTCTTTTTTGTCAATAAAATATTACTTTTCTTTAGCTGATCAAGAACAATATTTTTTACTACATCAATATTCTCATATGGCTCCGTATTTTTCCTTCTTCTCCAGGCTGATCCGACTCTCAAATCTTAGAAACAACTCTTAGCTGATCAATTTTTCTTTAGAATTGTTCTGTTAAACATGGCCGAGTTATGGGCAAATAAGATATTATAGATCAATCGGCCGCCATTTTGAAACAAACAGACGGATAGTAATGTCGAGCTCTGAGGACCATACTGGCCTGGAGTGACCTGTGACATTTTTACCGAATCTCAAGAAAATCGGTCCATTAGTCTCGGCGGACAGACGGATTTTTTTTTATTCGATATTTGGATTCTACGTATCTTTAAACGTAAAACCTCAAATTATGAGGGGGGAGAGAGGCTTACAAAAAAATTTTCTTTGGTCGATTCCAAAGTTCCATTAAAAATAATAAAACCAAAATTTATGCGGGGTGTTGTTTGTAATCATATCCACTAATTAAGCATTATTACTTTGCCAACTGTAGACTGAGTGTAGCAGTGTGGAACATAAAAGGAAGTGAATGGATTGGTAAAACATCGTCAAAATAGGTGAAATCTTGGAAAGTTATGGTAGTTTCTTCATTTTGAGGTAGGTGATTCCCATCCTCAATGCTGTCAAAGAGTTTCATCACTACTTCCTTGCGTTATATGTCTTAAATCGTTTAATTATGGCCGTCTAGAGACTGCAGTTCAGATGTTGTGTTGGGAGGCAAACAGAACATTAACATTGGACAGAATAGATATTTTTTAATTGGAAATAATAAACCATTGTGTAATAATTTGCAGTGTTTTTACGACTGAAGGGAATTAAAAATCCGTACAACCTAATTAAAAACAAATATCGGAATTTGGCCGAGCAAAAAAATTATTCATGCTGTAACAGTTGTGATATTAACTAGTTAGTTAGTTATCTGCTCATGGTTTTCATCTAATTAATTATATCTTATTCAAATATAAACCCAAAATGGAAAAATTATCAGAATTGAAAGGCAATCCACTAAAATGAGACTTAACTTAAATCCAAAGAGTTAAGTTCTACCGGTAAAGATGATTGGTTCAACTTTTTCGACAAGGACTGAGTTATCGATATATCCGCAGAGTTGTGGGATTGTCTCATTTGACCATGCGATATATTATTAAAAAATTTACCGGTTGGCAATAACAAACAATGATCGTACGAAAAGTAGCAAATAATACCCTAATAAGAGCTCCTGAGATTTTAACATTTTACATAACAATGCTCCAACCTATCTAATTTATTAAGAAAAAATAGTAATTTATTAAAGAAAACAAAATGTGTAGATTTTTTTTAAAAGCATAAACGGCGTAAATGGCAGAATTTTATTTTTCATTGCACGTTTTACAATTTTTTTACTGCACCAAATCCGGGATCTAGTTATTACCCTTCCTACTGTTCTTTTCGAATGCGACCCCTTATGCTTAAGGGATAACAACGTCATAGGTCTCCGAAAATAGAATATTACCTATAAAATTTGGATCAAAGAAAAGTAATTGGAAAAAAAAAATAATTAGTAATATTTATTAAGAGAATTGGAAATATTACATCTATAATAAGGCGAACCCAACATAATTCTTAGCAATGCTGATGGACTAAACTGACTTTTTTTTACTTTTCTTTTTTAGACTACGGGCAGAGCCAGTGAAGAATGCCAATCGGCTCTTAACAAAGGCTAGGGAATTCTCAAGTCGGCACCCGGTAGGATGCCTGACAGGAAAAAAGTTAATATGACGTTTCACACCTTATAATTTTCAAGCCGCTTCAGACGTGATCAAGGGTTAATAACCTGATTACTACCTTGTTACCTTTTAGTTTTTATTTTACCTTAAATTCTCGTTATTGCCTCTTTAACATAGAAATGATTAAAAAAATAAAAGAAAGTATAATGAATAACTGACATCTCCCTTTATTACATTCGACACACCTACCGCTTTTACGCTGAAATACGAGTTAGTAATGACCATCATAACATTTTGCGCCAATCAAATTCGTAGCCTTGATCATAAATTATAAATAAGACTAGCTCAGTGGTTTGTAGACTTAAGGTCACTGCGTATCACTTCCAATTTTCAGATAATTGATCTTAAGATATTAGTATTAAAGATTCATAATTATAAAAAAATACAATTTGAATTTCAAAAGTTACTTTAAACAAACAAAACAATATATATTGCAGTAAATGCGCTTTAGAAAATAATAAATTGAAAATTAAGTTCAAAAATCCAAAATCAAAAGAGAAATTGATATCACATAACAGCAACAATAAGATTAACAATATTTAAAATTATGCAGATAAAAGTGTATCCTACATTAACAAGAAATTTGGACAATATTTTCAAGTTGTAAGCATATAGTTGTTTATTTACGATAAAATCATCAATGTTAGGCTTGATGGAGCTCAACTTGATTCTCAAGTTCTCTTTAAGAATAAGTGCTTTCGGCATTTACTACGGTAACCATCCTGAATTATTTTTATTAATTGTAGATCGTGTTTAGAAATGCATCTTGATACTTTAATAATAATTTAAAAAAAAATTGTTTTCACTCATTGAACTTGTTAACAAGACGATTTTTGTTTGCGTACCACCAGTGGTAAGCGTACCGCGATCTGGAATTCCTTGGAATATCTGGTTACCCGTTATTTATACAGGAATGATAAGACTGAGCACGGTTCTTAGCGTTACCCAAAAAACATCCGAAGGGCTTTTATCATTTACATGATAAATAAACCATTCTCGGATTTTTAATATTTTTTATGGTGTAGAATATTGCCTTTTTGTAGTAAATACAAATAAATAGGCATAACTATACTTTAAAAATTGTTTATAAGTCGTAAGAAAAAGATCTTTAAGTGTGATTTTACTGGATAGCTTGGGTTTTGGGTATTCGTTTTATTGAGAAAATGAGCCACAAACTGTTGGACCACAGGCAGGCCCAGAACTAGGATATTTGCCAGGTGGGACAAGCTTAATATTGCCGCCCGTTCTGTCACTCTCCCCCTCCCCTCTCCCCCACTCAATTAAAGTCAACAACAGTATTTTAGGTTATATATATTTCTAAATTATCATAATCTCATAAGATTAACTCAGTTTATTGACTGAACTAAGGTCAAAACAACCAAAAAGCTGAAAATAAATATTGTTTGACTAAATTTAATTTACTAATGACAAAATTTCATTCAAAATTTACCAACCGGGGCAAGTAGCTCCTTTGCTCCTCCCAGATCCTGGAGCCGGATCACGTACATCAGACCATGTGATGAGTATCCTAACCCACTGAGTTCTGCACGAGACTGCGAAGATTAAGTAAAATTACTAGATTCTAAGGCTACAGAGTCTTGAAAGAGATTAGTATGTAATTAATTAATTAAGGTATGTAATGCTTGTCGAAGCTCGAATCGAAATAACAATTAGAAAGTTTGGTCGTAGATAGGCTTTTTAATATGAAAAACGATAAAAAAAAAATATCTATTATATTTATCAGATATCCCACATTGGACGAAACACGTAATTTCAAATACATAATCGATTTTGTGTTTTCGATTATTCCGATTAGCTAGGACATTTTTTAAAGTATATTTTATAGCGCATGTGTAAAAAACACGTTATATTTTTACTTCGTGTTTTTAATGTTGTAGTAATTACTTTAAGTCAGTGAAATCCCCTTCCTCTACCCTCGGGAAAAAGAAATGAAATCAAATTTTAAAAAAATGGATAATCAACAGTCATCTTCAAGAAGGTATTTCGAATTCCATACTAATACGATTTTCTTACAACAAATAAAGAAAGGCCAAAGATAATAGAGCTTGCAAAAAAAAAAATTATTTCTTGTTCTCCATTTCTGTAAATACTATTTAAAAAAAAACACAATTACTTCCAGAGTGACATAAATTACTAAGATATAATAGTATAAGTAACAGTGTTTTTTTTTTTTTAAATAGTGTTATAAGATATGAAGAAAAAGGAATGCCATGTCACCAAAATGAGAGACGATCGGATTGTGCCAAAAAAATAAAATTCAGAACATTTAAAACCTTAACAAGTACTGCCTTGAGTTGTATGTTATGAATATTTTATATTTTGAATTAGGTGACAGCAAATAGAGTTTAAAAGTTGCTAAAGATTTTGTAAATAAAAAAAAAAGAGAGGTTGCAAAATACAATAAAGTTTTAAACTAATGACTTTGTAAAAAGTTTTTATTAACATTATAAATGTGGGATTAAATGGTAGTATCATTTGTTAATCTAAATTGATTAATATTACAAATTAAATAGGAATCTCATTTAATCAAATAGACAAACAAAATAAATTGTTGATCACGAAAAAATTTTAAATTTTACACTCAAGTAGGTACATAAATAACAGTTGTTTCCTACAAATAAAATTATATGTACAGTAGATATCGTAAATTTCGCCTTCGGCAATGTTCGTCTAGCCAGTTCCATGAGGTGATTATATCTCTGATGATCCTGTTTCATAGATGACTTCAAAAGGATCCGAACGATGTCCTACCACCCTCTCTCCCCCTCCCAACGTTGCTTGAAACAAATCAAAAAGTTCATGGAAATTCGCTTAAGATTGTAAAACTGCAGGAAAAAAAAAATTGGTGTAAATTACAGCGGTGTCAAACTCAATTTAAGCACGGGCCATTTAATACAATTCACGCGGGCATATCACATTGACAAATTTTCTTAAAATTATATTTTTTGGTGACAATTCAGGAGTAGAGATAGGATAATTAAAATGAATTATGTAATTAAATGAATTAAGAACAATAAATCGTTTTATCGATTTTATTTAATTTTTGTGGACCAAAAAAAAATTCCTCGGGAACCGCGGGCCACCAGTTTGACACTGTATTCGAATAACTGGTTTCGTGAATTCTGAGAATTCGGATATTCGGACTGTGTGAAATTCGGATTCAATTCTCAGCCCTTTATTTTTAGCGCTTTAGGGAACTCTTAAAATGAAGTTTTCCATCTCCTGAAAAAATTTCATTCCATGTTTCGATTAGTAATACATTTTATTTGTAAGTCTCGCGTCCAACAGATGCGTCAAATGTACAAAAACTTGTGAAACAAATTGTAAGTTTTCGATTAAATTATAGAGAAAAGGTGCAAATGATTAAAACATGATCCACTTTTGCTTGGATCGTCTATGCGACAGAGAGTGAACGATCTTATGGAGCTTCATTAACTCATTATTCAGTTATCTCTCCAACTACATTAGTTTTGGTTTATTATTTTCAATAATAATAAAAAAAAAATGGAAAACAAAATATCTATATAATTGCCGATTAAAGATCTTATAACCCCATGATTCGGCCATTTATAAAGATAGAGGGGAAATATAAAGTATTTTGAAATCAGAATAACAAGGCATTAAAATAAAAAATAATAAAAATATATATATTTTGGTTTATTATTTTCAATAATAGACCCTTAGAATCGACCAAGGAAAACATTTATGTAACCCCCCTCAAAATTTGAGGTTTTACGTTTCAAGTATCCAAATATCAAATAAAAAAAATAAAAAAATCCGTCCGTCCGCCATCCCTGTACGCCATATGCCGTCCGCGGCTTTTCTTTGAGACAACTGGACCGATATTTTTGAGATTCGGTACCAATGTCATACGTCACCCCAGGTTGATCCTCGGATCTCGACATTACCACTGTCTTTTGTTTCAAAATGGCTACCGATTAGAGATCTCATAAGCCCATAATTCGACCATTTATAAAGGTAGAGGAGAAATGTAAGGTGTTTTAGAATAAGCTTAACAAGGCATTAAAAAAAAAAAAAAAATGAAAAACAAAAAATCTATGTAATTGCCGATTAAAGATCTTATTAGCCCATGACTCGGCCATTTATAAAGATAGGTGTTTTGGTGATTGCAAGGTGAAATGTAAGGTGGTTTGGAATCAGCAAACGAAAGCTGATGAAATTCCCTATTAGTATTAGTTGAGACATAGCGTAATGAACTTCTTAGAATAATTCTCCGGCGCGGCTGGTCATCGTTGCCCCCAGGCCTCTTGACTTATCTATTGATTGGGCTTCTGACTTCCTCGCATCTCTCTGCTTTATCCTTACATGTCCTAACCATCACAGCCTACTTGCATTGACACAGCTTTTTCTTAACACTCCCAGTTCGGCACTCTCACGACAATCATCTTGGGACAAGCTCACGACGATCATCTTGGGACAAGCTTTAAATTTCTTTTCCTTTGGTGCCTAATTTAGTTGCTTATTTTCTTTAACTTGGACAGAATAAATATTTTTGTAATATTACTAAGAGGAAATAATAAACCATTGTGTAATGATTTGTATCGTTTTTTATTCGTAGTTATATCATTTATTATAAATAGTGAATAGTTAATTAACCAATTTGTTGTAAATATAGAATTATTTAATGAACTCATATTCAAGTTGTAATTCAGATTATGTAACCTATGTAATAATGATATTTCGCACTTGAAACAAAAGCGATTGAGGGAATACAATGGATACAATACATAAATACCTAGATGTATTAACATATATTCCATTATTTTTTTTTACAAATATATAAAATAATCTGGAGAAAAATTAGGTAATGTATTTCATAGCTCGTTCAAAAATTAATATTCATACGGCTAAAATAAGTTGATAAAGAATTGATAGTGTGCCAATCTGCATACTGCTGCGTAGAAAGAATGCCTACCAACATCGGTCCATTGGTAGATGATGGACTACTTTTGAATTTCACTTTTTTTAATTTTTGTTTTGAATACTTTAAAATTTCAATTAACCTGTAGATTTTTTTTCCATGTTCGTAATTGGTTTTCTCTTGTTTGTTAATACAATTTATTTTATTATAGCTTTTCATCATTGTATTTAATTATAGTTTGTCATTTTGTAGTTTCTTCTTCTTCTTTATCTTTCACTTATGCCACTATCAGCGTCGAGAAGTCTCCACCCAGCGCAGCCATTCCTCTAGGTCCCTGCTCAGCCGCTTCATTTGGTTGAGGAATTTGCCTCTTCTACTTTCAATCCTCTCTACATATTCCTGGTGTGAAACTCTGGGTCGCCCCGGTGGTCTCCTCCCAGTGGCGAGCTTCTAGTACCTTTATAGGATCCATTTCCTCGTTCATGCGGCAGACATCCCCAAACCATTTGAGCTGTCCGCTCTCCAAAGTGGTTTTTAGTTTGGGCACCCCCAACTGCTCTCTGATTCGTTCATTTCTAATGCAGTCCCTCCTATTTTTACCAACAGATCTACGTAGGAGCCTCATTTCGGCTGCTGTTATGCGTCTGGTATGTCTGACCAACATGGTCCATCTTTCTCCGCAGAGTGGTCAGGTCTACAGCCTTGTACACGTGCATCTTGGTCTTCTTATCCACTTCGCGGTGGCCGATGATGCTGTTAATAATCTGGTAGTACACCTGATTTGTCTTGGCTATTCTGTTTGAAATCTCTACGTCTATCCTGCCAGAGCTACTAATCACTGTCCCTAAGTAAGTATATACCTTTACCACATCCAGCACCTGCCCGTTGCAGAACAGTTGGACGTCTTCCTGTTCTTCTCTTCCCATAACCAGCACTTTACTCTTGGAGGCATTAATTGACATACCTTTCCTGAGCAACTCTTCTTCCCATCCTATGTAGTTTTACCTTTGAGTTGGCTCCTAGGACGGTTCTCATATTCCATATTCCTATTTCGATCCAGGCTGTACGGCGCTTACAGATCTTATGAATTTCGTCCATAAAGTTTACAGGAGGGGTTATAATAAAGAGGTATTTCTGGATTTTCGGAGAATAGTTCCTGAAAATGTTGCTTCTATCTATTAAGGATCTTTTTCTCGTCAGTAAGCACGGTTCCATCGCTATCATTTACATTTCTTACGTCTCCATCGAATCCCATTGCTCTCAATCTATCTTCTAGGTTCTCAGTATATAGGGCCCTCTTTTCTGGGTCATCCAAGGTCTTAATGTTTAGGGTTTCAAATACTTTCACTTTTCTTTTTTGTGATCTGGGACGATCCTTTTATCGGCCACGAACACTGCCTATCTCCGCTCCTCTCACGACTTTGTTATCAGCGAAACACTGCCTTATCTGTTGATCGTATATAAAATAGGCAATAAGTAAGACTATAAGAGAAAGTAATTTTATGGATTGTTTTGTGAGGATGAAATGAGTTTCCAATAAGGTAGTCATTATCGACGCAGAAGTTTATTAGCCGCTGTCCATTGTTGTTCTTCACATTCTAGCCTCCATGCATCCCTAGAACACCATATCCAGATCTATTATTATTTCCCGTTCTATCATTAAATTCTCCACTCAGGATTACAGATCTTCCCTTTTCCTTAACCTTATCTATTTTTTTTTTGAAAATCCGAGTAGAACGCCACTTTTTCCGCCACACTGGCATCTTTAATTGGTGCATATATCTGGACTATGGACACCTTACCTATCGACATCTTAAAATCTGTCTCAATTATTCGTGGAGGTATTGGTTCTCAGTCCTCCAGATGCTCGTACATGGTGGGAGACATTACTAGGCCAAAAATTCTTTGGCAAAAAGTTTCTTTTGTAGTTTCTTAATTTGTAATTGTAGCTTATTTTTTTCTTGTTCATAATTCATAAACAATTAATTCAAATAAATTTGCTTTGCTACTAGAAAAATTCCATAATTCCATTTCATTTTAATAATGTTATCAACAGAGTCATTATACTTACAGACGAAAAATACATTAAAAATAAAGACATAATTTTTTTAATTAAACAATTCTACCGTAAACAATTGATAAAGAAATGTTGGTTCATTAATGTAAATAAAATAAGAAGTCACGAGAATTCTATAGAAAATAAAGCAGTATTATGGAGATTATTTCCTTTTTCTTTCAGTGTGTGTGTAGATGTCTTGGTTCGAAGTACTGCATGTGATTATTGTGTCTTTTTAGACTGTTGATCTGAGATGTACTGCATTTTGTCTGCTTGTATCGTCTTTCCTATGCCAAACTAACGAATATGGAAATCAACACATTCCAGGAGAGCAAACAAAACCGTTGTATCCTTATGTGTGTAAGGGGCACCTTCGATGATTTTAATTTTTTCTGTTATTATATGCAACGCCGATATGGGAGCGACGATATGTGATTTTTTTCTCTCTTGATGATGGCTGAATTGACGAAACGGCGAATGGTTATTTGTTTACCGATATTTTAGAGACTTTAGACTCTGTGTTTGAAATCTTCCATTTCTGAAAACAAAGAAATTGTTTACAATAAAAATAAAAACTTAAATATTAAAATATAATTCTTACACAGTTGAGGAGCTATACCAGGGACCCTGGGTGATGAGATATTGCAGAGCCTTCCTTGATTATAAGGGGGGTTTGGGAGTACTGGGACTCGTATTGGTAATCGTGGGGAAACGAATTAGGAGAGCCAATAGAATATCTTCTAAGTAGAATTCCAAATAGAACCTACTTCCAAGTAGGTTCAGGGGTCCTCCCCAGAAATAATTTGAAAATTTTGAGAAAACAATTGCATTTTATGCAATCCAAGTGTTTTAAATTTACTCTCAAAACCCCTGTTCAAAATTCAACTTCTAATTTTGCATTTTAGTTATTGTAAACTGCATTCGTATGTATTTTATGGCGCGGTGCCTCGCGGGCAATCTTCACTAAGAACTGTAAATTCGTCTTTAATTATAAGTCATTTATTTATTTTTATAGCGCTGAGCCCTGGGCGGTCGCTCACCTCGCCTTCCTCTGGATCCGTTACTGTTCTTACACATTTACATTTATGAAAAGTTTAACAGAAAAATAAAACTGAACCGCAGTGTAAACGACTTAAGGCAAAGCCACACTACAGGGACTGGAAAGATGAGCAGCTACCCCTGCTAATATCAGCAACCTCCTTGAAGTTTGGCAGCTCTTCGCAACTCTAATGGGTTTCCTTTGTAAATAACTCCATTTGAATTTCTTTGGCGAAAACGTCTCATCTTTCCAGTCCCTATATTTTGTGTTGCATTTAGTTGTAGACCGAGCCGTAGATGAGAAGACTATTAGGTCTGACCTTGCAGATTTTGGTTATGGCGGGGTTCAGTGGAGAGAGATGTGCAGGAAAAATTAGTGGTGTGAGCGTTGAACCTTCGGGTTCTCTGATCCTTTTTACTATTATAAATTATTTTGTAATTACTATAAGCCCTCGTGTATAACGAGGATGACTATTTTCTATGGTTATTTTTGGCATGCTATACGTTTGATTGTATTTTGTAGGTTCGGCCTTCAAATGCTTTTGGTTAATATGGGTGGATAGGTCATAATAATTTTGATTACTGGATACTCAATGATCCCGAAGATCAGTATTTTCCTGTCCATAGCTGTCCAGGAAAACAGGATTCCGTAGGGAGAGATGGTTATGATCACCTGAAGAGGAGACAAGACCCGGTAGCAGACAGGTCGTAAATCGATGGTAGCTAGGCGGCACACATTAAGGCGGCCTGAGCCTATCATTAGCCGAGGCAGGTGCCCAGTTAGCGGCCCTCTCTCTCTAATCTAGTTCCCGGCCAAACTATTACCTAGGCTATTAGGTAAATCAGCCCTGTTCTAGGCAGCTATTATCGCTTCGTAAAATATTGGTCGCGGATAACCAGGGTTGTCCTCGTTGCCCTTACCTCGGTAATGGACTAGCGTCATAGGTGCTTGGTAAGTATAAGTCTGTTCGATCCTCATCCTGACACCATATTCAATTATCAACCATTTATCTCCGCGGTATAATGATATATTAGAGCTCACGCAAAAGAGTTCTGTTTCTTCTTCCTCAGTTGCATGAGGTAGGATAGATGTGTTTGAAGCGAACACTAGAGGCTTGGAGATGTAAAAGATATAAATCTATTTTTGTCATGTTTGTTATTTTTAATGTTTTCCACTCAGCTAAAAGTCCTCTTTAAGATGATTCATCTTTAAACCCCAAAACGTACAAAATCCAATCTAATTTTATCTTTAAAATTTGGGTTGTTTTTCATAAGGGTATAAATATCCGTTTCTCAAAAACAGTCGCTTGGAGCGTAACAATCAACTGTGGGGAATTTAATATTATTTTATTGTGTATAATCAATTTTGTGTAATCATGGAGAAATGTCCTTGTTTAATATGATGAGAAAAAAGCGTCGGAATGAAGCGAATTGGAAACAGAAATGCTAAAACATCAGAGGATTGTCAAATCTCAATTTACCATTTTTTTTTTTTTTTTTTTTTTTTTTTTTTTTTTTTTTTTTTAAAGCATTCTCACAGTATTTAATTAATAAATTTGAACGTACTAGATGTACCATTCCTGGGACTTGTGCTCGGATGTTGGAATACAAATACCTCAAACAAGAACCATTAAAAAGTTATCGGCCATTATAAGTTTTTTTACTAAAAAAAGTAATATCTGCTTTTGGAGGAAATAACTGTTGAAATGAAAGATGAAAAAAAAAGCGAAAATATATGGATTACAAAAGATCCTTTATGATTAAAAAATCGAGCTGTTTGGCAAATATTACAGGCCATCTGAATAATACTAACATTACATTGAATGACAAAGATCAATTTGTGTGTGTGGGATGAATTCCACAACTAGGTAACTCCAATTAACCTTTTAGAGAAAACTAGATATTTGAATTTTTCCTGCAGTAGCCGTCACGAAATGAGGAACTTGGAACCCCAACGATTATACTCAGAATTGCCTAAGAGAATTGCTAAATCTTTTTTTTCGTTTAAGATGGAGGAACCAGGTACCTTATCTCAGATTGCACAATATAAGCGTTTTCCGAGGTAGCAAAGATTGCCAAAGTAAATGCATTAAGTTTTTAATTTTGCGACGGCTAATATAAATGGAATGGGAATTTTCCTTATGATCATTTTACTTTTTTTTGGATATGATACCTGTGGATCCTGGAGCGTGCGCAGAATTTTTTTTTCGGTGGTAGGGTTTAAATTTTTTTCGTAGGAAGGGATTTATTTTTTTTTTCGGGGAAGGGATTTAATTAGAAGGTATGAACTCATTAAGTTCCTATGATCGCCAAATAGGGCGTAAATTTTAAGGATAAGAAAATTATATTTTTTCCAAAATTTCAGAAAGAGGAGGAGAATATACACCCTGATTCCCTGATTCCTGCGTTCGCCACTACATGCATCTTCTTCATCAGTTACCTAGTTGTAACAGAACCTAACCTAATGGAGCCTTTCTGTGCAATCACCCATGTTAATGGATCACCTAACCTAATGGAACCTTTCTGTGCAATCACCCATGTTTTGCAAAAGTTACTTAGTTGAACAACTCGTCTCACGAATAACGAAGATATTCCATGCAATAGTAAGTTTTGTACGAAAGTTGACTTTGTTTTAAAATCGTTGACAAAAAAACGATTTGCCGTATTTTCCTATGTGTGAAATACAACATTGATCATTTTCACAATATTGTGGTAAAATCGAATAAATTAAAAAAAAAAACGATTCAATAAACGTATTTCCAATCAAAGTTACAAAAAATGTATTCTCTTTTGTCAGGTGGTTATCACTGAAATTATTTAGGCTATATACGACAATAGTTTATGTGGATCGCTTCTGAAGTAAACACTTTGAATAAGAAAAAAACAACATTATGTTGCTCTTATCTAGAGTTCCTCAATGAAAAATATTACTAATATTTTAGAGTGAGCGTCATGTATTAATTATAGACAATTATTATGTATGTATGTATTAAATATACTGCGTATATTTCTGTATTTTCTCAAGTGATGTTGGGTCTACTTCTTAGTGAGAACATTTCACTACACGGTTGTTTTTTTTGGGACGAGTTCGTTATATCTAAATTATAATTTTGAATGGTGCAAGTTTTTACTGAGGCATTATATAAATTTGTAAATAAGGTTTATTTATATATTATATTTTTAATGTTAATAACGAGTTTATTTTGGAATCATATTGGCTGAAACCCAAAGTATTAAGATCATTTTGTGTTTTATTCTCTTCTATAATTAAATCTGCTATAAAATTAAATGAAATATTTATTAAATATGTATCAATTAAAAAAAAATTAAAACAATAACGCACATTTCCGTATTTTAAATATCTTCCGCTTCTCATGCATGGAAGTGTTAATTACTTTTTTGCTGAAGTTAAGTGTTAATATTAAAGATAAAATTTAAAGATACAGATCTACATTAAACAGTTTATTTTTCTACATAATTTTAAAATTTTATCAAGGGTTTATTCTGGAATTATTTTGCCTTCTACCCAAAGCATAAAGATAATGAGTTCAATTTTTTTTAACTTATGTTTCTTAAACTTATTTATTCATGAATAAATTTTCCTTACTTATTCTGCATTGAAATAAATGTGTATCACTACAGCGGTGTTAACACTAACAATGGTCAACTTCTCAGACGTTGTAAGTGCAATTTGGTCATTACAACACAAAGAGTTGGAAACTGTTTATAGATGTCTAATCCACATTATATATCTGTTTGAAACTAGTGTTATCAAATAGATCAATGTAGACAAATATACGAAAAAAACAACAAAGATAATTAATAAATAAGGAATTGCAGGATGCGGACAAAGCTTAAATATATTTTTACTTGAAACTATAAAATCTGCAGCTATAGCATCTGTGAATTGGACCATCGATTTGGCATATTGAGACGCAATTGACGCGTGCGACGCGTAATAGGTGGCATGAGTCAAGAAACAGGTTCTGTGACAGACCAATGATTTGGTGCCATTCGGAATTCCATAAGTACATTCACTCATAGAAGTTAAAAGTCCCTAAAAAAATAAATAAATAAATAAATAAAAAATCCTCAGAGATCACTGGTTAGTAGACGAAATTTAGCTGTGCGGCCATAGGAAATATTATGTATTAACTTAAAAGTCCATTGAGGTTATTCCATTGAGGTCTTCAACCAAATCATTACAAATAAGCTTTCATAAAATATATCTTAAAATATTGGTGAATAAAGTAATATAGTCACGGGACAGGAATGGATGTCAGAAACATACATCCATACATTATACATTAGTGTATTATTAATACACACACACACACACACACACATACATATATACATATATATATATATATATATATATATATATATATATATATATATATATATATATATATATATATATATATACTGCATATGAGAGTGTGATCCGAAAAACTTCCATTTTTTCAAATTGTGATATAAGTAGTTTTGCAGTCCACTGATTGCTGCATGAAGAAAATTTTGCAACAACTATTGATTTTTAAAGATAAGAAAACAAAGTAAGAGTTCAGTTCACACCTATTTAGACTCTTCATTCTGACAATAAACACATACTAGTAATTATAACTTGCCATCTCGAATTTAATAAAAAATGGAATTAAGGAGATTCGCGGTTCACACCCTCATCTATACACCTATTTTTTATCATAAGTAAGCCGAAACGTCGCCACGATTTGAAAAACCAAAAAGTTTGAGAACATACTTCATACTTCGAAAATTGTCGCAAAATATTTTACTCTTAGAGCTACTAAAATTTAAAACTAATACCAATTAATTTTAAGTTAATAAATTGGGATTTCATCGATACAACGTTATTTTTTTGAATATTATTGCTGAAAAATCCGATAAAAATTGTTGGAAAATATTAGATATTGCCCCCCCCCCCCTTCTCTCCTAATAAATGGTTCGGGCTGTATAGGACTTCAATGGAAGTCATAAGCCAAAAAAAAAAAAAAAAAAAAAAAAAAAAAAAAAAAAAAAAAAAAAAAAAAAAAAAAAAAAAAAAAAAAAATGATTGTACCAACGTTCCGGTGAGTAAGTAGCATTAATTTCAACAAAAATTAAAAGATCACTAAAGCTATGGGGAATTGGTTTGGTAATAATAGAAGGATAACTACAAATTCTTGAAATGAGTGGTGTATGATTATCGACAGGTTGGAATATCGACAAGCGTTGAAAAACCGATATTTTCTATCGACATTTTAACATCTGATATATCGATGATATCGATATTTTACAACGATATATCGATGACACCATGTGTTGAACTAAATTACAGTCATACAATTCATATTCCGGTAATTCGTATATCCCGATAATTCAGTCAGGTCCTAAAAATCTAGATGTCCGCCATATTGGGGTCACGATTCTGGAGATTTACCAGTAAATATAACAATCAAGTAATTAAAGTAAATATAACAATATTTAATTACCAAACAATAATTAGTAAATAAGATTTGTATACAAATAATGTTAATTAATCATTTTTAAAGACAAATTGATGATTATATAAATGATGTTGGTACTGAGATGTATATCAAATGATGAATATATGCTTTTAGACGAATGTTTTGAGAATGCCCAATATAGTCGGAAGCTTTACAAAATAAATAAAATTTTTAGAAGTTTGAAGGTTTTATTATTGAAAAATATCTAGAAGACTATTGATATTTTTTTTCGATGTTCCAACCCTAGTATGATAATCATTGTTGGTTTAAAATAAGTAGACAATTCATCTAAAAAATGTCTGCTATCATTACACCTGCTTTTACCGTTAGAGCTGAACTTTAGGACCTCACAAGACCATCAAATTCCTTCCGACCAATCCTTGCAACCTAGAATACTTTGAGGAATCAATTATGCTCTTTATCATGTCGCAAATAAAATTATCAATGAGGATCGATCTTAATATTCCATTAGTTGCAGATTTTGACGGAAATAGATATACTACTTATAATAATAGTCCAATATTCCCCAACCTGTCATCCAAATCTATTCACAATAATCTCCCGAAGCGTCTGAAAAGAAGATGACCAAGGGATCTTGTAACCATTATGGTGCCATAATTGTCAAATATTCACAGTGCTTCCTTATGCTTGGGTCATTTCTTCACAAGCCATTGTGATACGATAATAGTTTCTATACATTTACTTAATATATCTTTGTTACAGTTTTAAATCCCAATAAATAAAAATAAAAAGAACGTAGAAAGTAATAAATAATTCCATCATATTTTCATTGAATGACAGGATCTAAAAGCACCTACGGTGTTATTTAAAAATGATCAATGATAGAATTTAAAGCTTTTTTTTTTTTTTTTACTATTTTTATTGTGAAATATCAACAATCTGCCGCATTTAAGGGCGATAATCAGTAGTAAACTAAGTAACAATTCACACCATATTTACAACAAATAAAATAAATCAATTAAATAATAGTATATAAATAAATAAAAAAATTAAAATTAAACTTATAAAAAAATAAAATAAAACAGTTCTAGATCAAACCAAACCTAATCTACTTGTTAGTCTTATAGATAAAGATTAGACCAATCTTTGACTTAGCAAATAGCTCTAAATCTTTCAGTGCCTAATAAAATTATATATTATTATTATTATTATTAAATTGTAAATTATAAAAACTAAAAGGTTTCGGTGTAACACTGTTACCATGCATCAGGTTGTAAGACTAGTAAATATTAAAATACTAGTAAATATAGGTTGTAAATATTACATAATTATGTAATATGTAAGATTAAAAAGATCAATTTCATGAGAAAATATTTTTTTTAGTTTAAACTTGTTTAACATCTTCTGTAAGATATATATATATATATATATATATATATATATATATATATATATATATATATATATATATATATATATATATATAATCTACAAATCTAGGGTGTTATTGTAGGAGATAGCCCATCTGGCTTTCAAGAATAACTCCAAAAATCAGTAGAAACTATCAATTAAATAAATACATATTTTCTAAAAATAAATTGTTTCCACTGTTTTTGACTTTATTCGTGACCGCCACATGGTCTATTTTACCCTTGTGGGTGAATTAAAGCTTTAATAGAGTTAATCAGCTACACTCTAAATTGAAAATTCAAATGAAATTCACAATAAGCAACGTACACCCTCTATCTCGCTAAGAAATATCCATCTCCAAAAAATCCCATAAATGTTCATGTATATCAGGATTCGTTTGTATTATTTGTGTGAAATTATCACTTTTTAGCACTCAAACGCCATTTGTCTCTTGCTTTTTTTCTCTCCGGATTTTAGATTCTTAAGGTTGGAAAAAATATTTTTCTTCTTATAAAGTATAAAGGGGGAAGCTTGTAGAATGTCCTGCCCAGACCTCACAAATTGTGAACTCCAGTTCGAAGAAAATACTGAAATGGCAATGCACCATAGCCTATTTATTCTCACACAACAAAGAACACTTTCTTCTTTCCCGGTGATGTGCAAAGCACCATCAAGTTATTTTAATACCGGTTTTTATATATTTAAATTACATTTCTTTTTGCAATCTAATTCTGGCTTTCGTCATTACACTCAATCACTATGTATACTATTGGTCCCACATTGGACCTCGGGAGTTTAATAGCAATCGACTGACAATTAACAATTCGGTGCCTGGCTGTATCGTTTCTGACTCGGATCCTTCCGCCAGCGTCTTGATCGGCCTCTTGTTCTTTTTCCTGGGGCGGCACCCTACCAAGCTGCTTGGTCCTTGTCGCCCCGCAGTCCCCATAGAGGCTTTAATTCCAGGTTATATTCGCCAAAATCGTGTTGATTCGTCCTCGATCGGCCGGAATATTCTTCTCGATGCTCTGTTTTCAAATTTATCGATGGGATTCTATTGGTTCGGAATTTATAAAATGTCAATTTCGTGGGTATGAGGCAAATAAAAGAAAATCAAACTTTAACGATGCTAATTTTATTTAAATAACTTTCATTAGCGTCAATTTATTTTTTTCAACGCTCAACAAGATTTTTTATCTCTTGTTCGAAGGAAATTTTTGGCTATGAATCAATAAGCTCAGTAAATGAAAATTGTCCTTGTTTTTAAAAATGTGTCAAGGGTTTTGAAAAAATGGTAGTCAGTTGGAGGCAAGTCAGGTGAATAGGGTAGAACTTCATTTTTCAGATCCCTTAATATTTTTAAAGTTATCTGACACGGGATATAAATACTGAAAATGTACACATATCTGACTTATCTCCAACTGACTGCCATTGTATTGCCACTAACGATACGGGCATCAGTCTCGTGCATTGCCTATGCCCATTAAATCTTTCACCAATTCTACCTCAGAGACATTTTAAATCATTGCAGTTAGTTTCTGGCTGTTGAGCAAGATGTGCTGCTTGATCTGCCAATTTTGTCAGATATGCCCTTATCTGTGGCCTTTTAACTCCACCAAACGTTCCTAAATTGTTATTATATTATTTTTTTTAAATAGGATGCTCTTGAATATTGGATTCTCAATAGCTATGAGAGCGTTCGTGAATTCCCATATCTTGTGCTTTCTTCGTAAATATCGGGAAAAAAAAATTATTAATTCATGAAATTATGTTAGCAAAACAATACAAAAGTGATTGTTGAAGGTTTTCGAATATTTCCTGGATTCATTGATTAATAATATTCTAAGGTTTTCTTAGAACAGTTATTAGTTGATGAACACTATTAGTTCATTCATTAATCCGGATACAGTATTACAGATTTTGTGTATAACGTTTCAACACGTTGGTCTTCAACAGGAGAAGTTTTGATTCGGAGAATGTTCCAGGAATGATCTATACTCCATTTCTGCCCGAGCCCAGGTGAAAATCGACATCACGTCGCGTCGGTACAATTTTCCAGCGGAGCGAGGGAGAGAGGAATTGAATTAAAGTGGTGAGATGGAAAACCTTCCTTGGACAGAGGGCTAACAACCCCCTCCCCAGGGAAGGTAATTAGGGCGGAGAGGGGAGGGAGGAAATATGCAAACCATCCGCCCATATTCCACCCCTTCCCGGGACCGCTCTGTTTAACATTTTAATTGCACCCTTTGTCCTGGGGGCATCCTCAGCGAAAGGTTAGCCTCCTCCAATTGGTCACCGTTCCCATCTCCTCTCGCCTCTAGTTAACATCGGATGTGCTGTGGAATTATTAGCATAGCAACGTATAATTTCAGATAAATTGTCAATATTTCACCACAAGTCAAATCTTTACACTAGTAAAAATATAGCTAAAACTCTGGAAACAACTACTATTAAAGAAACGTTACTCATGTTTCGAGTTCAATTTAAGTAATTTTTTTTAAGGCTGCAGAGATATAATTAAATGTTCAGCAATTTCATTCATTCATGTTTCAGAATCGGTTTTTGAGGGATTAAAAACAAAAATTATAATTAAAGGCTGTAGAATCTAGCATTCAATTTCTTTCCCGTTCCAAGTTCAGTAATGCCAAGGGATTGTAAAGAAGACTACAGAGCTAATATTCAATTTTCAACATTTTTTTCTTGTTTCAAGCGCAGAACTTTTAAGGAATCTTTTAAGGCCATATTATTATGAATTTTAAATGATGAATTTCGCGTCCTGTATTTTTATTTTTATTTTTAAGAAAATAACAAACTGGCAGACTTTAGAAATAATTGAGAATGAGACAAAGAAAGAAAATGAATAATAATAAACTAAAAATCTGTAAACCTCAAAATCGCTACTGCGTTACCGGTGAACGTTAAATAATGGAATTTTAATTGTAGTTGTAGTTCGTGTAACGGTGTGACTTTACCAAGCAGGTAGGCAGATGGGTAAATGGCGGGATGTTTATTGTATTTTTTGCTCAATAGTTTTTTTTTTTATTTCTTTCAATCGGTTATTTCTCCGATTTTTGGATTTAAAAAAAAACTATGATAATCGATAGTGTACAATAAAACATTAAAAGCAAACGAAAAAACGGTAATTGGAGCTTGAAGGCTGGCGAGTGTATTGTAGTAATATTAAATAACAGAAAGACAACCCTACACTTAATAGCGGACTACTTTAAACAGTGTGTCAATTTAAGAACTTATTTTGTATTACATTGAGTGTACCGATTAATATTTTGTATTATAATATAAATCCTTCTGTGTTTGTTTTAAATAAGTAATTTATATCGTTTTGTAATATGGATAGATTTTTTTTTTACTAAGGATAACATTATCCAAAGTAAATATACATTGTATTTTGTTTTATTCTTTTTCTTACATTGAATAAAATAATTATTAAAAAAGTTGATAATGATAATCAATTAGTTTAATTGAATTTGGTTCATTATAGTAATATCTGGCATAGTTTTTGCTTTAATACGTAAAAAAACAAACTTAATTAGCATAAATGTATGTTATACAAATTATGAATTTCATTAATTTCAGAAGCAAATGTAATAAAATTTTATCTTGTTAGATAAATAAATAAAAAATACTTACTGGAAGGTGAAATGTAGGTTTTGTCGTGTCTCACAATATACTCCGCATTGCCGCACCCGTTCGAATCCGGGCGAGTTGCAGAAACCTGCAAATTAACCCATTCTTCATCTTGTACTATCATATATTTTCTTAGAGTTTATTTTTTAAGATATCTATTAAGTATATTTATTATAATTATTGATCACTTTTGGTACTTGGCATAAATATAATTTTGATACCTTTGGTATGATTCATACGTATTTAAATTTAATTAATGATTGTAATATATGAAAAATATTTCGCTTGCCCAGAGGAGCGAGAGTGAGTTCGTAATAGTAAGTTCTTACTTATCTAAACATAATGATTGGTTACGTATAAAATGAAACAACTGAAGAAGTTGATTGATTCTTCAGTATACTTTAGCATTTTAAAATCAATGTAATCTTCTCATTAAACCTGCATGGAATAGTAAACAAATCCATTGTGATAAACAATTAATCGTTTACCGTGACAAAACCAAAATTTTTATTTTTATAATTTTAATTTTTTACAAGCAATGTTACACTTTTTCCATAATTCATAGTTTCATAGCCATTCCACAGCCACTACCTTCCTGAATATGTTTTGATCCAATTAATTTTTATTAAATTATTTCGGAAATTTGAATGCCTCGAATGAAATTTGTACTACTCCCAGAATAAAATATAAATATCATATCAATGCTGAATGTTGCAGTTTATATTGGTGTTTTTATAAGCTAAAATAGTAAAAAAACAAACCAGGTAAGTCGAGGTAAGTGCACACTGGCGGCAAGTGAATATATGAGGATTTAAAGTAAGTAGTAATTAAATAGAAAAATCTTTATAAATGGCAGCTATCCCTACATGCACTTGCCCATGCTATACCTATGTTATGCACTTGCCCATGGTAAGCTACATGCTCCAACTTACCTAATAATATTTTAATAGACTTTTTTTTTTGTTTATATATTAGTGGTCGAAAATTTATTTCAACAATGATCTTTATCTCAAATTTATTTTTATATTGGCCACCATACCTTAATAGTCTACTCTAGCAACTCGATTGATCCAACACATAAATCTATGGCTCTACAAATCATTTTTTTTTCAACAATGGGTTTATGTCATATTTTGTTATTTATAATGAACTTTACCCTTGAGAAAAAGGATACAAGTCGGTTTGCATATTATATGTGAGCATTGTTTCATTTGCTTCTATCATTTTTTTCAAAGGTAAAGTTCATTATAAACAACACGAACCCATTGTCGCAAAAAATGACGTACCTCTGATACTGATACTTATAAGACCACATAATTATTTGTTCTATCAGAAAACGTATATAAATGTAATAACGTATATAAATAAAAACGTATATAAATATAAATATAAATAATAAATGTAACTTTGCAAAATAAATCACATTGGCAAATGACACAAATATATCAACAAAAAAAATATTGTAGAATTACAATTGATAGGCATAGATGCTCGTAAATTTCGTTAGCCATAAACTCTAATTAGATTTTAATTAATTAATTAATCAATGTGGGTGTTTGGATTGTCTAAATTGTTCTAATTTATCTATGATTGGTCACAAGGACAAACTTTGATATGGTACAGCCCACATTCAGGTTATACTACTCCGTTTCAAAATATTGTTTGTGTTTTTAGTTTTTTTTTTTTTTATAATCCTATTTAATTGGATGAAAATTCGTAAATGATTTTCAATAAAACTGTGATACTAATATATTTAAAAAAATGTAGAAAAAAAGGCATGATGAAAAAAGTAAAATGACTTTTTTTACATAGTTTGAAATATTACTAATTCAGCATTTTTAAAATTAAAAGAGGTTTTTGAAATTTTTAATATATATTACTGCGAATAATTACCCTTTTACACGTGTTAAGTGAACATGTATTTAGTTACTTAAGTGTTTGGTTGATTTAAAGCTATTTTAATGCGTGAACAGCCAGCTAAGTGGTTAGTACAATTAAGTATTTAGTTATCGATTTAGTGTTTAGTAAACCAGTAGAATAGAATAAATCCTATTTTTATGTTTAGTAGAATGCTCCGCGTACATTCCCACTTTGCCACTTCTCCTTTGGGCCTGGTTGTGTCACTATTAAGAAAACATTTTTCTTGGGTTTAGATACTCTGAAGAAATGAGATAGGCTTTGAAAACTATCGCCAGTTTCAAGAAAATATAAAATATTTTAACATTAACTTAGTTGAAAATTCACATTGCATCCATCAGCGCAATCATTTTTAAGAAGCAAGTGCTCGACTTTGGATAGAAGGTGATTAAAAGATTCTTCTGACACTCATAATGCAAAAAAAAATATTCGTTTTTGTCTTCTGTTAATTCTTTAAACAGAACTGGTCTAGCACCAAGTTTATTTCTCGAACTTATCAATTTTATCTCCCACAGTCTTTTGGATGTGTTATGTTCGTTTGTTATTTTGTCTAAAATTTTTCTTAATATTATTCTGATAACTGAATTTAAAAGTGCAACATCTTGATTTTCCATCGCGAGTTACTACTACAAGGTGAACAAACAAACTAAACTAATCATTTTAATCAAATTGACACTTGATTAAATACTTGAATACTTAATAGGTGTCAATGAGGCATAGGGCTATAAATCGATATGAAACACGTCAATAAAGCGGGTTATTTATTTTTTTTTTAGTGAAACAATATGTTTTACTAAAACTTCCAAGCTGTTGTTGCAAAAAAACATTTCGAAGGTTGACTTTTTTCAAAATTGATGATCTAAATTTGATGAAAATTAGTAGAGTAATTTTTAACATTTAACAATTTTTGACGAGGAAACCAAAATCATAAAATCTTCTTAGGAAAATGAATGCAAGATAAAAAAAAATTAATTTCAAACGATCATTATTGGAGTTGAGTAAGTACGATAGTTGAGGAGGTAACCCGGACCAAATAATTTAAAAAAAAAATAATTTATAATGCCAGGAATGTTTTTCTCTTTTATCTTAGATTATCCGCAATCATGTCTTACTTTTGGTAAATCAATTTTAAATAATGCTCAATTACTTTAAATTCATATCTTACAATTAGATGTTAAGTTTATAATACCTTCCATCTCTACATGCCTGAATTTATTCTATAAATGGAATCAATTAAATCTTCCCACAAAATCAACTATTTTAAATTTAAAAAAGATTTTTTGTTCAATTCTGTTGCTGTATTTAATTACCGAAATATAAACGCTAAAGACTTTAGCGTTCTTTTTTTTCCCAAGATAATGATACCACTTAGTGATGTCAAATAATATAGTATTATAATAATATAGCTATTTTACTAAAAGTCTTATAACAAATTAATTATTTTAATCGAATTTAATTAAAAATGTGTCACCGTATCAATTATCAAAATCGTTAGTGGGAAAAACAATAAAAAAATAAAATATCAAATTTAAAAATAATTATTTAATCAATTCCTAGTTACAAGTCGGGATGTTGAAAAAATATAGATATATTTTTTAAATGTATCGATATTTTTGTCCGGTAGTTTTTATCTGATAAATGGTTAAGACAAAGGAGCTAATGCCAAAAAAAGTGTCTGATTTCAAGAAATTTTTTTATCGTTTCAGCCGAAAGTACTCTCAATATAGACTAGAAATATGAACTTCTGTCACTCTAGATCGGTTGTAATCGAATTTTATAGGTCAACGAATTAATCATTTTCGTCACTTTTTCAGATTTTCCTCAATTACTCGCTTCCAGTGCATTTTAGGTAAAACTTTGACATAACCAATTTTAAAGTAAGTTAAATTTCTTGCAAGGTTTTCAGCATTATTTTTTAAAATTCGGAACAGATACTGAGATACTAGGACGTACAAATCAGAAAAATGTCAAAAAAACGCAAAAAGTTAGATATTTAGTTCCTAGTTTCACCTTAATAACTATTAGTGTAATTAAGCATAAAAATGCTTAATTACCAATCTTGTAGAGGATTAAATTTCCTACAAGATTCATATAAAATATTTGTAATTACTCGCAACAGACGCCAAGAAATATTGAAATAACAATTATAGAGAAAGTGCACTTTTTACAGATTTTCCTCACTAATTCGCTTCCAGTACATTTTAGGTAAAAATTTTAAAGAATGTTAAATTTCCTGCAAGTTTTACTTGCAAAATATTTATGCAACATATAATCCATTGCTGAATCTAGACCCCCTACAACGACTAACTTCTCTTACAATTAGTTCTAGGGTCAACTATACTCCACTAAAATAAAAATATCGTTTATTCCGCTAACTCACAATGCTTCAGCTTGAAAATTTAGTATATATCGAGCTGCATTCGTTATACTGCCGTGCATACGCCATTGAAAATACTTTGTTTGAAAACAAAATATAAAAATAATAATTGAAGTTGATACAAAATATGATAATGAAATTATTTTAAAGTAATTTGCAGAACGCAAATTTATAATTGTGTTAATGTTTTTTGTTCTTGTCAAGTTTACCGATGTTGTAAGTATCGTAATAATTTTTTTCTCGAAACTATCAAATTTGCACTTACAATACCTGTGAGATTGACCATCGATCTGTATATTTATATATATATATATATATATATATATATATATATATATATATATATATATATATATATATTAAGGTTTTTGCGGGGGTAGGAGCATATAGAAGAGGAAAATCATTTAATTAATATTTTAATTCGTTTCTCTTTCCTTTATTTTTGTTCATTAATTAAAAAAATCAAATAATATCTACGTTTTTTTACGTGCGGTTGAGAGCTTGCAGTGCACATCTTCAATGCTGTAATGAGTTCATTCTAGACCTCGCTCAGCTGCTTCTAACTTAAAGCACTAGGGCTCATTAGTGAACAGAAAATGAGAATACGGATGTCGCAAAAAGTGAAATAAAAAAAAAATCTTTCATGGTTTATAATTTTTAAATTTTTATTAGGTAACAACATATTTTAACATCACCAATTGAATTGTATCTGTTCCAACGTCACACAAATTAAAATACCACGCGTGAATAAAGTCTTTTCTGCCGGTGAACAGCGCCTACATATTTCTCTCCACGCCAGGACCGAAAACTACATCAGACCTTACCCAATCTTCTCATCTACGTTTCGGTCTTCTCTCCAAAATTTACTCCTCAGTCCCTACACTGATTGCATTTTTAGGTATTAATTTATTATTCAGCCCAACTAATTGATTGAAAAACTATAATAGGGCGCATACATGTGGGCGAGCTATATTTAGATATTTTATTATATAACTATAGCTCGCCCACAAGAAAATGGTAGACCAAGGATGAAATCACGCAGCACTAAGTTAAAAGTAACGTACAACTCCTAAAAGGTGGTTTATTTTTCACATTTATGGCAAAATGAAGCTTATATATTTTTTTCAAAATTTTTATTATGAATTCCCATTTATTTATTAATACTCATTTTCATTTAATTTGTTTACAACAAATTTTCACATTTAATGTGAAATGAAAACTTCATGTCATTTATAGTTCAACTGTTCATCTTGCCAATTGAATGTGTGAAGGTGGAAAACATTTCACCTCTCGCGGTCAGTTCTCTTTTCACCGCTCCCATTTTCTTGTGGGCGAGCGATAATTCAAGTATGTAAACATATGATTGGTGAAATAAATAAATAATCAGATATTTAGTATTTTTAACCCCGTCCAGAGCATAATTCATTTTTAATGTTAAAATTATATTGACATCATGCAATGTTAATGGTAATAACCCGCCTTACTACATGCACGTGACTATACATTCATAATATATAAGAATTATTTTTCCGAACGATTTATCTCATACCTCATGTTCTTTGTTGGATTTACAATGATTATATCAAAGTTTTCACCATTTTTTTTTTAGAGAGAATAAACAGGTCATTTGATAAAATTTACTAATGATTTTTATGTCCCAGAATCAACCCAGGTTGGGATCTAAACCAGGGCAATACGTCTATCTATCTATGCTAGTAAATTGTGCTGCTGCCTGGGCTGGGCACTTAATGATCTGGATAATAATTAATATAGGTACTATATGTAGAAGGAAAATATACAATATATATATATATATATATATATATATATATATATATATATATATATATATATATATATGCATATATTTAACATAATATTGAAGTACCGCTTCCGCTTTTCCAATTTAGACCAAAATCTAGCATGCTATTTAAATCAATATATAAGTTACAAATACTAAATTTGAGAGGTTTTGCATAGTATTTTAATATAATTTTTGATGAAAATCAATTATGATCTTCAAGTAAAGTACCACTTCCGGTGATCAAGCAGTGACCAAAAAGGGAGGAGATTCACAACCAGATTTTACAACAATCCTAAATACGAAATTTCAGACGCCACAACGAAACTAGTCAAAATAGATTCAGGGATGGTCAAAATGAATATTTCCGTTGAAAACTGAAAACCGAAAATTTTCGCGAATACAATACTTCCTTTACTTCGTACATGGAAGTAATTACATTTTAATTAAAAATCATATGTTTCGGAAATAAAAGTTACAAACGTGATTTGGTTTCCAATCCAATTAAACATTTTTATAACTTGTTTTAAGTGTTAAAATTTAGTGTAAAATACTGGTTTTCCTCCCCATTTATGAGATCAACAAGTCTGCAGCAGGAGAATAAGATATTATTAGGGACTTGAATAAGTTCTCGCTGTTTCCCGACAGTGTGGTGTTATCTTGGTGTTATCATGGTGTCTTTGTGTTATCATGGTGTTATCCTAGTCTTTTTGCATCAGGCAATACTATAGCCAACTTTATCGTGAAGCTCCACCAATAGACTCGAAATCACAGTTATTCCGCCGTGTTATTCCGCCGAAGTGTAAACAACATACTTTTTCATAGCGTTAAACATGTCGAATTTCGTGACAAAAAAAGAATATTTGCGGGGAATTTTACTGTATTCTTTTTTTTAAAAAAAATCTGCAGCTGAAGCACATAGAATTCTTGTGGAGACTTACGGCGACCATGCTCTGTCGGAAACAACCTGCAGAGATTGGTTTAGACGCTTTAAAAATAATGATTACTCATAACTCGCATATTACGCATTACTCGATGATGACCCAAGTCAGACGCAAAATGAACTTGCAGAATCATTAGGAGTTGATCACATAACAGTTTCCGAACGTTTAAAAGCATTAGGAATGATTCAATAGTAAGGAAATTGGGTGCCGTACGAATTAAAGCCGAGAGACGTCGAACGGCATTTTTTCACATGTGAACAGCTGCTCCAACGGCATAAAAGGAAATGTTTTTTGCATCGTATCGTGACTGGCGATGAAAAGTGGATACACTACGATAACCCGAAGCGTAAAAAATCGTGGGGTAAGTCCGGCACTTGCATTAACATCGACGGCAAAGCCGAATATTCATGGTTCCAAGCTCCTCAAACCCAACGAAACCATCACGGGAGATCGCTATCGACTACAATTAATGCGTTTGAGCCGAGCATTGAAGGAAAAACGGCCTCAATACAAGGAAAGACACGACAAAGTAATTTTGCAGTATGACAACGCTCGGCCACATGTTACAAAACCGGTCAAAACCTACTTAGAAACGCTCAAATTGGAAGTCCTACTCCACCCGCCGTATTCACCGGACATTGCTCCTTTCGATTACCACTTGTTCCGATCGATGACTCATGGCCTGGCTGAGCAGCACTTCCAATCTTATGAAGATGCCAAAAAATGGATCGATTCGTGGATAACTTCAAAAGATGAGTCGTTCTTTCGACATGGTATTAGTATACTGCCATAAAGATGGGAGAAAGTAGTGGCTAGCGATGGACAATACTTTCATTGACATGTTCTTTACTAATTTTTTTAAATAAAGCTTTTTTATTTAAATAAATTTTCACGAAAAAACAGCGAGAACTTATTCAAGTCCCTAATAGTTAAGTGGGTTTTTCCGTTTAAAATGCCGAAATTGTTGATTTCTAATGCTTTATCTAATGATATTGACAGTTTTAATGTTGTCACGGAACAAGAAGAAATCTCTTGGAAACTAGGAACTGAAAGAAAACGACATATAATAACGGAATGAGACCTCCAAAAACAAGAGTGTGTCTGTGTGTGTTTTTGTGTGAGTGTGTGTCAATAGATGGATGTCGCGACGCCGAGTATCGTTTTTGAGACACTGCAATCTTCGGAAACTAGTAACCAAATTGAGGATCACTTTTTGAGCCTCAATAGTTTAATAGGCGTACAAGGAAGTCATTTGTTGTCAACATCAGATATTATTATAAATTGGTCCTATATTGTATTTTCAACGTATCGCATATTCAAAGACTTAGCTTTTTGGCGAAGGGAATAGAAAACCATGTTGAAATGCAGTAAAATCCAAATATCTATAGAAACTTTTTCAATATTTTTTATTTGGAATAAATGTATTTGAGTTTAATTATACGTTTCCGCTTCTTAATTCATTCCAAATGGTTTTGAGTGAACATAATATATTGAATATATACAGATTCAAATAAGACTTTATTAAACAAAAAATTCAGAATTATTTAATTGATACTTAATATAGAAATAGTTATTGAAGACCTATTCATTTATTTATATATGCCTACGTATGTATGTATATTTATGCTTCCCAACTGCTCATGAATATTGGTTATCTATCTATCCAGACTAGATTAAGATTTATAAACAAAATATGAGCTATATGAGTATACAGCATAATTAGACTGGGTAAAAACAAAAATACATTTTATTAAAATTCAATAACGAATGAAATAACAATGGTAATTACTAATTCAGATAAAATAATCAATTTAAAGAAAGATTTTTATGGATAGAATTACACAAATAAAAAGGTACTTATGTAATTTTATTCATTAATAGAAGAAAAATATAATTTTATTTTTATTTAGACGGTTTTTATTTATTAATTTTTTTTAATTGAATATCCATTTATCGGTCATAAATTAAACGGAAAGTAATAATACTAATTATGAATGGTAACGTGTGCCATAACTATTCTTAAGCCGTATCTCCTATTTTTAAAGAAAAACTTAGTATAAAAATTTCAAGTACTATTTTTCAAAACCCACAAAGTTTGGAAATTAACAAATGATGAACAAAAAAACGTTTAAATTGCTATTTAAAATATAAAACCCATCGTGAAACAGGCGATAAGAGACCGAGGACACAAAGAAAATTAATTAATTATTGAAGTAGAATAAATACTTTACCAATGTACAGAAAAATAATGATTAAAAATTAGTTCTCCTAATATTAACAACTATAACTATAAAAAAATTGTAATGATAACTAGCTTAATCCAGCAAATTTGTAATAAACCGGATCTGTATGATAACTGTAAGCTAAACTAACTGAAAAAGGAGCATAAACAGCAAGATGGCCTTGGTCCAAGGAGAACCTCAAATTGGCCTTTGTCAAATTATATTACATTTAGTAATTTACGTTTCAAATTATATTATATTTATCATATATATATATATATATCCAGACTAGATTATGATGTATAAACAAAATATGAGCTATATGAGTATACAGCATAATTAGACTGGGTAAAAACAAAAATACATTTTATTAATATTCAATAACGAATGAAATAATAATGATATTTACTCATTCAGATAAAATAATCAATTTAAAGAAAGATTTTTATGGATACAATTATACAAATACTTATGTAATTTTATTCATTAAAAGAAGAAAAATATAATTTTATTTTTAATTTACACGGTTTTTATTTTATTTTATTTTTTTTTAATTGAATATCCATTTATCGGTCGTAAATTAAACGGAAAGTAATAACACTACTTATGTACGTAACGTGTGCCATAACTATTTTTAAGCTGTATCTCCTATTTTTAAAGAAAAACTTAGTATAAAAATTTCAAGTACTATTTTTCAAAACCCGCAAAGTTTGGAAATTAACAAATGATGAACAAAAAAACGTTTAAATTGTTATTTAAAATATATAACCCATCGTGAAACAGGCGATAAGAGACCGAGGACACAAAGAAAATTAATTAATTATTTTTAAATACTTTACCAATGTACATAAAAATAATGATTAAAAATTAGTTCTCCTAATATTAACAACTATAACTATAAAAAAAATTGTAATGATAACTAGCTTAATCCAGCAAATTTGTAATAAACCGGATCTGTATTATGATCACTGTAAGCTACACTAACTGAAAAAGGAGCATAAACAGCAAGATGGCCTTGGTCCAAGGAGAACCTCGAATTGGCCTTTTTCAAATCATGTTTCAAATTTTATTATATTTATTATGTGTATCTATCCATACTAGATTAAGATGTATAAACAAAATATGAGCTATATGAGTATACAGCATAATTAGACTGGGTAAAAACAAAAATACATGTTATTAATATTCAATAACGAATGATATAACAATGATATTTACTCATTCAGATAAAATAATCAATTTAAAGAAAGATTTTTATGGATACACAAATAAAAAGTACTTATGTAATTTTATTCATTAAAAGAAGAAGAATATTATTTATGTAGGTGTGGCTTGATTGGCAGATGGTTTTGATTGCCTTCTAAACTTAAAATACTTTTCAACGCTTTGACAAGCAAACTCAAAAACTATATGTCAATCAAGTAGCATCGAACAGGCTATAATTTAAGTTAAAATTTCTTAGCCAACGGAAATACTTAGAGACTATATTTCTGCCCTGATAAGTTAAATGGTACTAATTCCAAATTATATTTCTGAATGCAATTTTGTAGTGCACCCAAATTGGCCTAAAAAATACACCTTTTTGATCTTGATCCAACCATTGGATATAGGGTATTTCAATGTAAAATAAGAATGAGATTTTTACTCCAATCCGGGTAAACTGCAAACATTTATTTAAAAAAATAATTTGAAATTAGGGCCTTTAAGCTTATCGGGGCAAATTTATATAATCCGGATCCCATCCTGGGGTCCATAAACAAATATTTTCTGTTCTATCAGTCGAGGATCATTTCTGGAGTTGATAGTTGGATAGTTGGACCTAGGACATCTTCTATGGAAAGTAGGGACTTATAGCCAAGGGGAACAAGCATGTGTACTTGTATAACCATTGATACACCCGTATTGTTTAAAAAAAGAATTATGTGAGTGATAAACAGAAGGACAAAAATGAACAACCTTTGATATACGGTTAGTTCTATTCGGTGACTTGCTGAAGGAACGATTTCTCTAAAGATAGACTTTCGCCCACGGTTGCGGCAGGCAGATACTATTGACAGTTGACTCCTGCTTTGAGGGAATAGATCGGGGCATATTTCGTTACCACTATTTGACACTCCATGTATGACGTCACATCCATACTGATTCAGCCTGACCGCTCTAGAAGGAGTCTAGACGGTCGACGTTAGGACTGTTCAATGCTGTGTTATTTTGTTGATTTTGATGATAACGTTAAAATTCCGACGGTTCTTATGTTACCTTTTTTTTTTTATTCAAGACAAAATTAGATGAAATATTGTTAAAAAATTATACAAAACTAGAGCCATCAATTTTGTAGAATTGAAGCAACAAAGGTATAAATTACTTAATATTTTAAAATTTAGATCTTACACTAATAAAGATATTTCTCTTTAAAAACAGGTTCAAATATAAAACCAATTAACATAAAATAATAAAAGAATTTTTCATCTTAAATAAATATTTAAATTCAAATATTGAAAAATCAAAAAGTACTGATTTACTTATCACATAATGATAAAACATCATCTGTCGTTATTCCAACTCTTCAGTATTTGAAACTCAGTTTTAGGAACACGGTTTTTATTTATTAATTGTTTTTTAATTGAATATTCATTTATCGATCATAAATTAAACGGAAAGTAATAATACTACTTATGAATGTAACGTGTGCCATAACTATTCTTAAGCTGTATCTCCTATTTTTAAAGAAAAACTTAGTATAAAAATTTCAAGTACTATTTTTCAAAACCCACAAAGTTTGGAAATTAACAAATGATGAACAAAAAAATGTTTAAATTATTATTTAAAATATAAAATCCATCGTGAAACAGGCGATAAGAGACCGAGGACACAAAGAAAATTAATTAATTATTGAAATAGAATAAATACTTTACCATTGTACATAAAAATAATGATTAAAATTTAGTTATTCTAATATTAACAGCTATAACTATAAAAAAAATTGTAATGATAACTAGCTTAATCCAGCAAATTTGTAATAAACCGGATCTGTATTATTATTACTGTAAGCCACACTAACTGAAAAAGGGGCATAAACAACTAGATGGCCAAGGAGAAACTCGAATTTATAAGTTTTATAACAATAAAATGTTTTTTCAAATTATATTATATTTAATAATTTACGTTTCAAATTATATTATATTTAGTAATCACTGTATCTCAAAATGGCCAAAATGACAGTGCCTCTTTAATGGTGATTCCCCTTAAGTTTTAGATGTCCAGTAAGGCAGGGTTTGAAAACATCGTGCTCTTATAAGTGATTTAAAAAAATATTTCTGAAACATTAATAACTTATTTCAAAAACCTAAAGAACACGGGTTTTGAACTTATTACAGGCGGAAGGCTTCACCCACGGATGGGAAAAATCGCATTTATGTTGCAAATGTATTACGGCTGTATACAACAGTTATCTTTAGAAGCTAAAGCGTTATTAATAATTACATCTTGTTGTATCATAATCCTTTCAATTGTCATCCTGTTTTACTGGTTGTTCCCATTGTATGCATGAGAGAACTCAGGACGCCATGACATATATTCGTCATTATAATCGTCCTGATTTGTTTATCACGTTTACATGTACCACGAAATGGTCTGAAATTGGAGATGCCTTAAAAGATGGACAAAAGCCTCATGGCAGACACGATATAATAGTTCAAATGTTTTATTTAAAAGTTAAAATAAATTATGCATATTTTGATAAAAGGTTCCGATTTCGGTCCAAGCAGATGTTACATACTTACTGTAGACACAATTTGTAACTCAATTATAATATTCATTGTAATTATATCAGTATAGTTATACATTATAAAGGTATATAAATTAAAACGAAATGGCAGAAATGAAATATTTGCGTGCGAAACCGCTGGTAACAACTAGTTTATTTATAAATATGTAAATAAACTGTGTGTGTTTAGGAAATAATACCTGTTAAGAATAGATATATCAACTAATCCAATATTTCAATATAAAAGTACTTTTATGACGAAGTTTTATATTTCACTACTTTAATAGTTCGTTTGTAATAGCGAAATCGAAATTCTGGGTTCAAGGTTTCACGAAGAGCAATATTTGAGCATTTTGCTAAATTTCAACCATGTTTATGTGATATGTTTATTCTCTCGAGTTTCTAACTTCATTTATGCAAAAGCCTGTTGTTACAGAAAGATAATATTTCATATTGCCTGGTAGGGTATTCAAATGAAGTGGCTATGTAGTGAATGATAATTTAGTGAAAATAGGAAAACAATAAATTAAAGCAGACAGTAATGTGCTTCATAGGCTCCTTGTAGAAAGCGATTTAATAACTTTTCGATAATATTTAATTTTGGATAAATAAATAAGCCAACGAAAAATTAATTAAAAAAATCCTTCACTGAATCAGTTAAAAAATATGGACTTCAGAATTGAATATGATTGATAACATATTTATTCGATTTCTATAAGGATGTTTTGGGTTATAGAAGAAAAACCCTAAATCAAAGACTACGATTTTTTTATTCACTCCTTTCGAAGTATTCAAACCTAAAACTTGGACAGAAATTGAACACACACTTAGTTATTTACACACATACTTACTGAAAACTATTTGGACCTACTACGCCTCACAGCAATATGGGACAGCTAAAAAGGCTCACATTAGCAAACTTTAAAACTTTTAGAACAATAAAAAAATCATCTTGCAATGCAATAAACTTCACATTCGGACCCACTACAAACGATTCCACGACCAACTACACGGACGTCCTAACACTTCAATAAATGAAATGGCCATAACACTAATGTAAGGAACGACCGTAGAAAGGTGAAGAAGAGCTGAACGAAGGACCTCTTCGTGTTGAAATCACGCCAGAAGGAGATACCGCTGGTTATTTAAAAACCTCCTCTTCCTGTTATTTAAAAACCGTAATAATACTGGCTCTCAAAACTCGTTACGTTTATCGAGATAAGTTTTGGCAAATTTTAGGAGTTTTTTCTTTTGACTTCACTAATAAGGATTTCCTTTCCTCGAAAGTATGGCTTTATGGTCGACTGTCTGGCAGGCATGATATGAGACTTGAGAGACTAATGAATTGCTTCATTAGATTCATCTTCGGAATCCCCAGACGCTCCGATGTCTCCACTTGGTATGCCGGGTTAAAGTGTCATCACCCTGTTTTCCGACGGCAATACTTCCTAGGTGTTTCCTTCAAAACTAAAAAGCCTCCTTACATTCTTAATTTGTTGATATAGCAATATAGGTCGGGATGAATTGAGCATTAATAAAAGGCTTATTTCTGGCTTTATCAAAAATACATTACTCTTCTCCGGTGGTTAGCTACTTTGGCTACCCAGTACACATTTCATTACATTAGTTCCCAGGGTTAACTATTAAAATACTGATTGAGCTTAAATATATTTTTGTATTAGTAAGGAAGGCAGTTATAAGAAACTAAAGTAGCATTGTTTGTTAGATTTGTAAGCATAATGTAGTATATCTAACTGTGATACTTTTGACAAATGCCACGGGCCTCGGCCTAAGAGGGATCTCGAAATGGCCTTTAAAAAAAAAAAAACATTATATATAGTAATGCAATTAATAACTAATATTAAATTATTATACATAAAACATAGCAACATCTTCAATACTTGAGTAAGAAGCTTAGGGGACCTCAAAACTTGGTTGCCAGTGGCCTCTAAAATCATACTTACTCTGATGTTCAGGGTGGTGGGTTAACCGGTAAAAAATATCTGATGTGGGCAACACGTGACTTGTACGCATATTAAACTATAAATCGGTGGCTCAAAAAGTGATCATGAATTTGGTTACCAGTTTCCGAAGATCGCAGTATCTCAAAAACAACACTCGGCGTCGCGACATCCATCTATTGACACACACACAAATAGGGAGGAAAACCAGTATTTTACACTAAATTTTAACACTTTTCTAACTTTTAACACAATAAAAATGTTTAATTGGATTGGAAACCAAATTGCGTTTGTAACCTTTATTACCGAAAAATATGATTTATGTATTTAATTTAAATATAATTTTTGATGTAACCTTCAAGTTCGGCTTTCGGCTCACTAATTTTAACCAAAACATAGTAAATACATTCACATCAATATAAAAGTCCTATTTACCAAATTTGAGATGTTTTACATTATATTTTAATATAATTTTTGATGAAATTCTAATATGACCTTCAAGTAAAGTACCGCTTCCGGTTTTCCAATTTAAACCAAAATCTAGTATGTTATTTAAACCAATATATAAGGTATAAATACCAAATTTGAGAAGTTTTCCAAAGTATTTTAATATACTTTTTTATGGAAATCAATTATGACCTTCAAGTAAAGTACCACTTCCAGTGATTAAGCAGTGAACCAAAAAAGAGGTTCACAACTAGATTTTACAACAATCCTAAATACAAAATTTCAACTTTCTACAGCTAACCGTTTTTGAGTTATGCGAAATACGAACGAACGTACGTATGCACAGACGCCACGACGAAACTAGTCAAAATGGATTCAGGGATGGTCAAAATGGATATTTCCGTTGAAATCTGAAAACCGAAATTTTCGCGATTACAATACTTCCTTTACTTCGTACAAGGAAGTAAAAAGGTGGGTTGGAACTGGGTTTATGCCTTTTCTAAAGTTTAAATAAAAATATTTCAAATTGCATACATTTTGTAAATACTGGTTAGAATTGAAGAGCTAAGTGGAAGAACATGCCATGTTAAAAAAAATTTGAATTTGAGCAAAATTGAATATGATGACTTTTTTGACTATTCCTATATTCTATCCTATTCTATATTTGATAATTCCTATTTTAGACTGAATAACTCAATTTTCAACTTGTGAAATTACAATTTAAGGTTTTGAAAAATTAAAAAAGTTGGGATATTTAAAATATTCTTAAAACCAAAAATCTCTATTTTTCTTAAAATATCACATGACATGTTTTTCCGTCAGCTCTTCAATTGTTACTGAAATTGATTAAAATATTATTATAAATAAGTTTTAGATACAACATTACAGATCATTACACTTTCAAAAATAAAATGAGTTACCAGATGCTAATAAAATTATGAAAAATATTATACTAATTGCCAAAATGATTGGTTTAAATTGAATTTAAACTGTTTCTCAAATTAGGAACAATTCTACTGAAAGTACATAGAAAATCAAAGTCTACAAATTTAAAATTCAATATCTTCTAATAATCTGAGTGCCCGTGACAAAAAAAGTGACGTATTTCAAACAAAGGTTTGGACATATTAAGAACATGCCCATAGACCTCACAAGAAAAATGCATGTCTGCCAACTTATAAACTTATAAACTTATAAACTGCCGCTGGAATACAAAATGGCGATCAAACAAATTGGATATTTTAGGACTATTTTTGTTTTTCACTTATAATTCCTAAATGGTATTTTATTTTCGAAAAAGCTATAGTGTATTAAATCAAAGAGCATCAAATTCTACGAATAATGAGCGCCACATTGTAACAATTTGGTTAAATGGTGATGTCAAAGACGACGATTTTTTAAAAAACAGTGACAGAGTAATATGTATGAGTATGCAGCTTGAGTACTCTAAGAGAAAAACCCATAGAATAAAAGTTTTAGAGCATTAAATTCCGCGTTCATTAAGCACAAAAAAAAATAATCTAAATTCGGTCGAGTACATCTCTCGAAATTGGCAATCTCCCGATCTCCGACCATTGGCATTTAAGTCCAGTTTGGTATGCAAAAAATGGAGTTGTCTTAATTTCCAGGTATGTTGTATGTATTCACCCTCTTGTAAAAAATGCAAGACTTCCACCTTCTCCTTTCTGTACGTATTTCGCCATCTTGAAAAACCGCCAAGAAGAAACTTTTTTTTCAGTTCTTCCAAAATAACACGCTTCCAGTGTATTTAAGATAAATGTTTGAGATTACCAATAGTAATAAAGAACGCTAAATTTCCTGCAGGTATGTATAAAATATTTTTGAATATTCGATATAGCTACTGAGATAGAGGACCTTGAAAATCTGCAAAAATGTCAACAAAAAAAATTCAGATATATATTTAATGTCAAAAAGATGGATATATCAGAGGTTTCGCATTAGATATAATTTATTTTAAACATAAATAAAATTACAGATACCCCATATGCTAGAAAACGTTATCTGCTATCATTAAGAGGGGGCGGGTTTAAAAATGGAGTTCAAAAAATTCGAAATGTTAGTACTTTTTTATTTAATAATTCTTAAGCTGTGCATTCCATCGACAAAGTTATAAAATAGTATCAAATTAAAGGACATCAAATTTTGCCTCTAATGAGTACCACCACATAATAATTTGCGTAGCTAGTGTGGACTCAGATTCATACCTAGTATTCTGTCTCTGTTTTTAACAAAATCGTCGTTTTGACCGTAGTTTACGACCACACGAGTTACCCAAATTGGTATGTTTTGATACTCAGACGCAGAATTTGAAGTGCTTTAATTTCATATACGCTGTTAGTTTCATATACTTTTTAGTAATTATTGGTGAAAACTAAAAAAAGTTCTAAAATATCCATTTTTTTTTGTCTCCATTTCCTATACCAGTAGCTATAAATTGGCAGACATGTCAGATCTGTAGGAAACCTTTGTATGATATGAATCCCTTTTTTGTCACGGGCTCCCGGACTGTAAGTGTTATCGACTATACGATACAGGCATGTAATCCAAATTGTTATGTCATTGCATATCGTTATTATGAATACATATAAACCTGTACCATTACAATCCGTGAAGGGTCTTGGGTTCAATACATGGTATGTACCGTACTGTTTCTTACCCAACGGTTGTGCAAGGATTTGGCCGAGATCACGCTTTTTTCCCCAATTAAGAGTACCCACTTTATAGAGACTGGGGTGAGCCCCAGGAGGGTCTCCTGATCCCACTGGACCGATCCACTTCTGAAAAAAGAATAAATAATTACTTGCTACAGTCGGTCTCGAACCCGGGACCTTTGAGGTTAGCAGCACAGTGCCCAACCGATTGAGCTACCCCGCTTCCTATAAATATATTATTCTTTGATTGCATTCGCTGGTAACAGATGTAAGCTGATAGCTGTAAATTGATTCATAAGAAGAGAAAAAAAATGACCAAATTCTAAATGCTTTTTCATCTCTTTTTAAATACAAATTTTGATAACACGTATCAGTTAATCTGTATATTGCCCGATAAACATTTTTTAAGCACTACAATTTATCTATTTTAAAAAACCGAAACTATCAATTCCGCTTGTTAATGATATTTTTTTAAACGGATACCGTGCACTTTTCTTACTTAGATTAATTCAATTTTTTCATATATAATTTCACTTTAATTTTTTCACTAGTTATAAACTGATGAATTAAGACTCCTCATAAAGAATTAAGAAAATTTATTTAGAAGTAAAAAAAAACAAAAAATAATAATAATGCTTTATAATAATGATACAAAATTATGTCATATTTTTCATAAATTAGTCTTTTTGGTAATCCATTAATGTTATATCTGTGTAAATGCAAACATGTACTATATCCTTAAAATACAAATCAGAAAGATTCAGGAGGCCAATTTGTATACGACGATGTAGGAGAAATAATATTAATTAATCCAACATTTCTTACTTTAGCTTCTAATTGAAATGTTAGTAATTTTGATAAGTTTCCGACTAGAAACGATTTTATTAAGAAAATTTTAATTAAAAAAATCAGCAAACCTGGAAGTCAAATTTGAATATGAATTATACAGGGTGTCCAAGGAGGAAATGTCAGTAATCTAGGGAGGAATAGTCTATCAAAACCATAGTTCAGTGCCGGGCTATTCTACGCAAAATGACGTTTTCGGGTGTGATCAGTTCAGCGTGCACACTCTTAGGGATGTCGTGATTCGAACATTTCTTCAAAGACTCAGCTGCTGAGGCCTTCATTCTGGGTGTTATCGATATAATGAGTTTTCTCTTTGGGATACTCTTCTTTGGCGAGAGGGTGAGCTGGTGAGACATTAGATCCAGAAGAGTAATTTGTTATTAGTGCTGTTTGTGGTATTTTCCTTCGAAGATTTCTTCTCAAGATTCAAAGAGTTTTCGGAACTATCTACACTAGCACGGGATGTTCTACGTATTATCTTAATCTCACACCGTCCTCTCTTCATATTGTTCATGAAAGAAGAAGGATCAGTAGCATCAGGAGGCAAATTTTCATCCGACTCCATAGCTATCTGGGATTCATCATATGAATCAGATGTGAGTTTCAAAACATTCAGGGCTGTCTACGTTTCCTTTGGAAAGTTTTCGAGAGCAGTGGAACGCGTTTTTAGTAAAGACCGTCATGCAGGAGTAAACACAGAAAAAAATCTTTGAACGTGACGGTCTTTACAAAATTACTTCAATATGGCTGCCAAGAGAAGCTAAATCACCCTCCACCATTGGTTGAGATCTTAATGTTGCATGAGCCCCACAAGTAAAGTTTTTGTAACTTGGAAACATTGCCTGGAACAGAGTAACAAAGTATAACACATGTGACGGTCTTTACGTAAAGTATTTAAAAATCATGACCTACTTGATGAAAATTGGTTCTGGAGAACTGAAAATAACACTTGGGATAGATGGGAAGCGTCTTTCCTTACGCCCACATAATGGCTGACTGACGCCGAAATCAAATTCGTCACCAAAGCAATCTGCTTGTAGTTAAAAGTACTAAAAAAGGTAGTGTGACGGTCGCATCTAATTTTGAAAACTGAACTTTCACCAACCATTTCATAATTCAAACCACTGGATACACGGGACTTTCTTCAATTTTGCAGCTTAGGACTATATACTTCGGTTTGAAGAAGATTTCCAGTGCAAATATGCTGAAATGTTAACAATATCATGTTCGAGAGACCACTCACCCTCTCGAATACGCATGACGGTCTTTACATTTTGATGCTATTATATCAAATTTCAAGTATAAACGGTGTGAGATGAATCCAAAAAATTATTTCCAGTAACAAAGGATATTATTCTCAATGTTTAGAGAAAAAATGGTGAAGATACCGAGATTTTTTAGGTCAGTGGAGGCAAATACAGGAAATTTGGTCAAAACGTCATTTTGTGTAGAATAGCTCTGCCGTCAACCTCAATCAATATCTTGATTTTTAAACATTATTTGTCTCAGCTGAAAAGTTGGGATTTGATAGTTACGCTGTTTCATATTCTGACGGACGACAAGTTTATTATATATTTGAACTATGCTTATAATTTGGAAGCTCAAGATTATACAGGGTGGAAATGTTTGTATTGAAGGAGGGAGTCTATCAAAAATTTATGCGTTTTTAGTACCGTATACGCGTATATATGTATAAAGCTACGATCGCCTAACCAAGCAATATTTTTCGACGAATTGGTTGCTACCTTATAGAAAATCCATCGCCGATTCCAAAAATTGTAACAAAACGTTGAAAATTTTCAGTTGAATGAATTTCCTGAAAAACCATTTAAAAAATCATATCTCGCAAACGGATTGAGTTAAGACCACTTCTAACCAACCCTAACAATAATTTGTTTGTCTTTTTTTTTATTAACATTCATTTTAAGATTAATACTAATATTTTAATATTAATTTTAAGGTTAACTTTTAACGTTAACTGTCCCCATCGGGACATTTTTCTCCATTGGGGCATATTTGTTTTTTTACGTGTTTAAATTGGGTTTTAGATATTTTAAATAATATTTGTTAAAAATGTTCAGATTGTAGAGGATATTTCGTGCTCGAGGATATTTAAAAGTAGTATGAAACCATTGGAAGTGACGCTGAAGGTTTTATATATATAAAAATAACGACGACGATATATATATATATATATATATATATATATATATATATATATATATATATATATCGTCGTCGTTTTTTGAAAAAGGTATAAGCGCCGTTTGGCAAACTTTACAGGAAACGCATGAAACGATTTTTCTCCAAATAACAATATAATTTTTTTTAATTTTATTCTATATTGTATAGAGTGGGAGTTTATTAATCTGTCAAAACCTTTATAATTACAATATATTTTAAAGGATTCTAGCTCTGGTTAAGAGCACAGTGACGACTGAGAGTCGTTAGTATTTGGTACTTGCGTCATCTATATTCGATTTTTAGACCATTTACAATTTTTTTTCGATGTATCGTGAGTGGAAATCGATAGAGGTGGTGTTTACGTCACAAAAGTCAATTGAAATCTAAATTTTGAATTTTCGACGCTTAAGTCTTTTTCAAAAAACGACGTCGATATATATATATATATATATATATATATATATATATATATATATATATATTTATCGATAATGTTAATATCACACAACAAACAAACGAAAATAATTTTTCAAATAGAAAAAGCAATATGATTCCTCCCAGTCTTTTTGAGAATTATGTGTTCGTTTTCTAATATTAGATTAACACATTTTAAGATTAGAATTAAAAAACGAATTTAAAAGAATATGGTCACATAACGAGGCATAAAATAAATCGAATGCAGTGTTTGTTAATTCTAAAAAAGGAAATAAAAGAAACAACGATGATAATAATCAGATAATGATAATGTTAGTAATCAGGAGAATTCTCATTATTTAGTTTATTTCAGAGAAATACATTTTTTTTTTTTTTTTTTAGTGTAGTGCTTTTTAATTTTTTTTTATTTTTTTTTTACCCTATTGTAAACCTATTAATAAATATTTAAGTAAATAATTAGATGAAATACCTCGTAAGACTCTAGCTTTTTACGTAGAGTTCTCAAGACTTTAGTCTTAAGCTTGTGCATCATAGCCTTCCAACTGAGCTCTTTTACGACCTTACCTGTATCTGAAACGAATTCACGCTTGAAAAAAAAGAAGGTGAAATTATCAATAATTAGTTGATAATTATTGATAATTTCACATTTTTGTCAATATTGAAGCGTAAATTTGGTTCTGGCACAGGTAGATAGGAACATACTTTCATCTTTGCAAAAATGCAGTTGATCAGTTTTACCTCTGTTTTATTATAATGTCGGCGTAAGTAATACCCATTTGAAAAGATTTTTTCTAGTAATTATTAGAGCTATCGCTTCTTTTCTTGAATTTAATTTGAATAATTTATCTTATAACCTATTTATCTACAAGCCCTCCAAGGTGAACAGAATTCTACTTCCGTCAGTAGTAATTTCAAAGAGAGCGTATTCTTTGTCATACATGCGTACCCATTGGAGGACATAAGTAGCTCTAAAGGTTTTAGATTGATTTCTTTACATTTTATGACTATTGATTTTACATGGAGCAATTGCTTCATTTATCCTATATTCTAATATTAGAATACCTAATATAATGCATGTGATTCATTAGAATTATTGATAGCGTTTGTTGGTGTGGTATCGTTATCGAACCTTCGGGTTTTTTAAGACTAATTTTTATTCTATCACCTCATACTAATTCGGAATACCATTAGATCAGTGGTTTGTTGCGTTTCATTTCGCTAAATATTCCTACTAGATAGACTTTTCACTTGACCAAAGGTCATTGTCTCCAATATAAATATACGAACTTTATAGTAAGGGGAAGTATTGCGATCGTGAAAATTTTCGAATTCGAGTTTTCGACGGAAGTACACGTTTTAAGATCCCCTGAGTACAAATGACCAAGTCTCGCAAAATGGTCTGTTTGTAAGTGTGTACGTGTGTCTGTGTGTATGTGAACAGTCTAGCTCAAAAACGAAAAGTTCTACGATACTGAAATTACGTATTTAAGGTTTGCACATGCATGTGATGCTGCAGCAAGATTTTCATCAAAATCGACTAACCGGAAATGCCACTTTATATAATCGATTTTACACTTTTTTACATTTTTCTCGAAAACGGCTCTAACGATTTTGATGAAACTTGCCTAAATTATTCTACATAAAGATCTTTAACTTTTAATATATGTAGTAAATCACCAAGGATATACAGCGAAAAAAGTTATGATGAAAAGAATATTTTATTTGCGCACAGCTTAAAAAGTATGCATTTTATGGTAAATTATGTATAGAATTGCATGAAAGGTAATTAAATTATCTAAAAAACAATAAAAGAATTATCAAAATCGGACCAGTATTAGCAAAGATAAAGCGTATTTTATGAGGAGCAAAAGACCCTAGATGGATAACCGAGCGCATCTGAAAGGAGACGGATGCGACCGAACCTTCTCCCACCAATCTGTTATAAACAATATAATCTGTAATAAAGTAATTTAAGAATACAAAAGCGGAAATGAACTTAATAATTTCTACTTTCATATTATTTAATGGAAAGAAAATATTTCCCTTAAAACTAAACCGAAACTTTTAAAATATATTTGCAACTTGACGAAGTTAAAATATATAGGTAGTGTACAGAATTGTTGTACTAAAATTGTTTAAAAAACTGTTTTATTGTACTGAAGTGGGAGAAGATGTGAAGAAGTGAATGCTGCTGAGTTTATTTCAAGCATTGTTTATGTGAACTTTTTAAAATTATATCAAAAAGATAATTATTATAGGACAGTAAGGGAAAGTTGTGTGATGCGCGCACCGCACCAGATTTTTTTTTATTGTAGCTTAGTTATGAATCAGTTAAAAAAAAAAATAAACCGCAATTGTGACGACAGGGATTCCATGTAAAACTTTTCTACTGCAACCTTTTTTCAATGAGCAGGATAAAATATATAAAACAACTAGAGAAACCGAAAGATGCATTAATAAAATAGAAAAAAATAATTATTACTTATTTTAGGGCTGATTGCTAAGCGAAGGATTAATTTAGACTTCAACTCACTATAGTTTGATATGCTCTATGAATCAACTATCCTAAGTCTAAAAAAAAAATTAGTATATTTTCTTATTTAGTATAGGAAACGATCAGTGCTGTGCTTTATTTTTGATCCAACACTATCCAGTGTTTGTTGTTCCATGGCTGACGAATATGCCAGGATAGGCTTAATCACTGAACCAGCAATCACCCCTAGGATTTTGAAAATAATACAAATCGCTGTAGATAAAATTTTATCTTGTCTAATAAAGATAAATCGGACCTATTACTCTATAATTAATAACTTTAATATAGCCTTGATCAATTCCTCAATAAGCACTTGATATCAGCAATAATGCCAAAAAAGTTTCTGAATTAAATAAATAAATTGTAATCATAGAAAAGTCTACGAAAAACAAAATTAGTAAAAAAAAAATTTTTTTTATCATATTTTTTTAACACTATAAAAATATACTTGATCGATCATTCTATTTTAATATTTGTTCTCATTTAGATATTCTTATGCATTTTATATATATTGGGGTCAGATCAAATTAAGACTGTTACTGTTATATGATAAGTTTCGTTTTATTTTTATTTTATGTATCCTGGTTATGCTTTATAGAGAAACGACACATAATAATAATGCAAGCAACTGGATGTTCAAAATTCATTCACTTTCTTCTTTACGCCTTCAATCGTGTATTGGTGTCCGTTTTCTTGTAGACCTGCCGAAATTATTTAGTAAGTTTCAAGACGTATATATCGGTTCTTATAATGAATATGTCGAACATCATATTCAAGAAAATTATAACGAAGGTATTCCGATATTTAAAGGCTTCACAGGTCCGCCTCTTGTCGACCATCATCAACTAACTACCCCAGGAAATATTTTATAAAATGTAGAACGAATAGTCTAACTATAATATAATAAAAGAACTTTAACAAAAGTTTTCTCTTTTTAAAGTTGAGCTTTCACATTGTCATATTTCTCGTCCTACTTATTTTATAATAGAGCATTGTCAAAAAACTTTTATAGTGTTACACTCAGACTAACTTACACTATAGACCTTACACTAGTAGGTACGTCCTACCAGTACTAACTGCAGGGAATGAAGTTAAGTTATTCATCCGTACTCATCGCAACTAATTAGAGGAAAGCTGGATTTTGAGGAAATATATGTGCTAAACCCTTATCAGACATGAATTTCTCAACAGTCCTTACTGCTCAGCATGGAGGATTTTCTCCCACACCCTTTTCCTAAGTTCGAAATCGTAGGTCTCCGCTATATCACCCGCAAGTCCGGAAATAGTTGTCTTAGGGAGTTTAACTTTTTTTGGATTGTTCCTGATAAATTATTCTACAAGTTTTACTAAATTAACAAACTTGTAATTTTTTTTTCTTTTAAAAAGACAAATTTTCTCTTCGTTATTTGTTGTTTTAAACTTCTGAAATACACAAAAATATTGTATATTTAATTAGAGCATTTTAAGCTTTAATATTGTATGTGAATAGAAACAGTAACGGCTAGAGAAACCAAAAGTGCGATGCTCCGTCGCCTCCACCACATATTATTTTTTTATTTGGAACTTATAAGTCAGTTTTGGTTCGGGGGATGTCCCCTCTCCTTTGAATAACGAATAGGACCTTCCATTATCCATCATTAGGAACAATCGGTAGCATGTCTTCAAAGTACCGTGCTCTTGTACATCGACAAGAACATAGAGTTGCTGCCTGGAAGGTAAATGTTGGTATATAATGCAACAAGATGATGTAGGTGTTGCCATCGATGGAGTATTTCTTCTCCATTTGTTCTTTAGCCAAAAAAAAAAAAAAAAAAAAAAAAAAACCTATGGGAACATATTTATTGCTCATTTTTTACCAAGAAACATACCTTAGAAACAACTCCATAATTTACTTTTTGATTCTCAAATTTAAATGGTAGTCTCACGGACCACCCACCCTTTCTAAAATGTTCAACTTACTCATAGTATTATTTTTTTTACAATTTACATTTGGTTATATTTAATCATCTACTTCCCTGACTCAACTCATTCCGTCTATCCACTCGTATTAGGATATATTATAATATACACAGTTTTTATTTACAAGTTCGTTTTATTACAACGCTCGTTGCTAGATGGCTCTCAATATTTTATCTTTGTTACAGTGTTTATTTACATTGACATTTATATTTGGTGTTTTGATATTTACACATATTTACATATTACATGATTACGTGATATTCAACTGTATTTTCGCTGAATCAATTAATATTGTACATTTCTTTTTCAAAGGTTGGAGAGTTAAATTCTGATAAAACGTTGCAGTTTTCACACATCGCTGAACAATTAAGGCCGGAACTTTTTCAAGAACAGTTGTGTCTGCATGGTGTCTTACAACTATACGAGATATCGTTTTATTAATGCCGTATTCGTTTATTCTTTCATGTCTCCAACCTCAGTTTGTCGACTGAAGTCCATTGCCGATCCAAAGCTGAACTTCGAAGCTGAAATAAAGTAAACTCTCAACAGATATTGGTGGGCTGCTTCTAAAGTTGGTAATTGGTAATTTCATCTAATCAAAGTTGGATTTAAGAGTCCACTTCTGTATCTATTATTTATTCCTGTTTCGATATTTATTGGTAACAAAGTACCAATAATTTCCTATCATGTTCCCAAGTTTCTTTTTTTTTTTTACTACGGAATACCATGAAGAAGAAATCCTCAGTCGATGACCACACCTACATCATATTATTGCATAATGATTTAATTTTGTGATACCTTCATGAAATTGAATTCGGGTATTCGCCTTCCAATCAGGAACCTTGTGTCAATGTCGGTGTACCACAGCGGCTTCAAAGGCTTATTGCCTCTTGTTGCCAGTCCATAACACTGTGTGGATAATAGGTGGTGGATAATGGAAGGACCCATTCGGTATGCATGGGGTAGGGGATACCCTTCCGAACCAAAACTGACATAAAGGTTCCAAATAAAAAATATATGTTATAATATAATATCGGAGGCATTGGAGCGTCGCACTCTTGCTCACTTTGATAATGTCCTAGGCCGTTACTGTTTCTTTTCACATATAAGCCAGTCATACAATTTTAAAACTTAAAATCCGCTATGCACGTTTTGCATGAAACGTCTTTTGTGTATTTTAACGTTTTAAAACAACACATAACGAAAACAAAATTTGTCATCTTAAAAAAAAAAAAGAAAATTAATTTGTGAATTTATAGCTCCTTAAGTATCATTTTAATTTAAAATACTTTCAAATACAACTTGTAGAATAATTTATCAGGAACAATCCAAAAAAAAATTGTACTCTCTATGAAAACTATTTCCGAACTTATGAATGATACCGCGAAGACCTACGGGTGGGAGAAAACCCTCAAGGCGGAGAAAGGGATTTTTGAGAAAATACATGACTGAAAAGGGTCGATCATATATGTATAATACAGCTTTCCTCTAATTAATTGCGACAACTGTTAGTTTTTGGTCTTATTTGGCTGGACTAATACATGTGTTATTTAGATATTTTTAATTTATTTAATAAAATAAACAATAAGATTAATTTTACATCAATCTTCTTTTTTTTTTTTTGTAAGCTATGTATATCTTTGTTTCTTGTAGTGCGGTTCTTAATGTTATTTCTCGAATATTAACAAAAGCTTCGATCTACAATTGCCATTTATACACCTTGAATGCACAATAAACAAAAATTTACTGTATTATTTTGCCTCATTTAGTTGTTTATCTTATCTAAACCCTCAATAATACCATTAATAACCAATTACTCTCTTCCAAACTACGGTTCCAAATATCTTGAAACAAGCAACGCTTATGAGCCCGTATGTTATCAGTTGTGATACACCCTATTCAGACCTTTACAAAATAATCCCTCAATTTTAATTTTGGTTTATTAGACCGTCACCTAATCCTTTTTTAAAGTAGTTCCTCATTTTTTCTCAAACATTGGAATTAGATTTGAATTTAAAAGCACATAATTATTATAAATTATCATCACATTGTACATATAAAACAAAATATATACATATAATAGAAAATATATGCATATATAAATATAATAGATACATATAAATATGCATGTAATATTATATATATATATATATATATATATATATATATATATATATATATATATATATATATATATATACTCAAAAGTAGCATAAAAGTATACCCATAATCATAACTAATTAATTTTATTAATTTGACCTCTTTAACTATCCATTTGGTGTAGAAAGAACGTTAATCGATTGACTTTTTTTTCGAAATCTCAATTAATTAGTACAATTTTAAAGACGAATTAAAAAAAAAAATGTTATTCTGTCGTTGTCATTATCATCGTTCTGTGCCAAGCTCAAACAATTTTGATGAAAATTGCCTAATGAAAGTCGCCTATTAGTTTACATATATAGTATATCATCAAGAAAAACAGGGAACAAAGCTATGACGAAAAGTAATTTTATTTTCGTATAACGCAAAAAAATTAGTTATATATTTTATGTAAACATTCTATATTATCACTAGAAAAGTTCAAAATGATAAACCTATATATACAACCCTATTAGTGATATCGCTATCAATAATTTAGATTGCTACTTCAATGTAAATATCTTATTAATTTAATTAATTATTAGCATGAAAGAAATGTACGGCTAGATTCTTTTGAGTTGAGCCTCAATATAGACATAAAATTATAACTAAACTGTCTTGATTTTCTCTTTAGTTAGCACACAAACGAAATATCCTCAACCAACTAACATTGAACAGAGTGGTGTGAAATTCCTTTTACAGGTACATTTATCCCATTCAAGGTCAAAACCGACTTAATTTTAAGTTTCTTACAGTTCAATAACTCATCTTTGAGTGAAAACTGCAGTACTTCGTCGTACTTAAATGATTTGTAGTACATCGAAAAATGAAGTAAAACAGTGAAACAAACCACGTATTTACATTTATTTTTTTTTTACACTTTTTTTTATCAATAAGTTCACATATATATAAAATTTATACAACACACACACACACACACACACACACACACACAAACACACACACACACACACACATATATATATATATATATATATATATATATATATATATATATATATATATATATATATATATATTTTTTTTTTTTTTTTTTTTTCGGTTGGCTCTATAGACCTTGTAGATCTTTGGTCGCTCGATGTGGTGTTCTTGCAGACATTTATTGCTTGCGGGAACACAGACAGCCTGGAGGGGGTCATCCAACCTCACGTTACTGCGAACCATGGTTTCCATGGTGCAGCGGCAGGCTAACCGGTTATGGAGCAATGGGCAGCCTTTGGGACCAATTCGGCAGTGTCCTTCCCACCGACTCACTCGGGTTCAAGGACAGTGACAAATCGGTCTAGATCCACGGATTATGGCTGTTCGGAGTCAGCAGGCGCACTAGGACCTATATTTCTTTCCCCGAGACAGACCGTCCATGGACCAAACCTCCGGGCGGCTATTTTATGTCCTGGAAAACCACAATGCGATTCACAATTAAGGTACACGAGGTAGGGTCATCACTCCTACGCCCGGTCTGTGTGAGTAGCCTCCAGTAGGCTGACGGGCCTCACATACCAGGGAGGAGGGGTGATAAATTTCTTGAATTATTACTTTAATTAAATTAAAGTAGTGCCGGTGTCGGGATTCGAACTCACAACCTTTGGGTGTGTGAGTAGGTGCACTTTTGCAAACGTGCTAACCCGCTCGGCCACCCCAACTATACATATACATATATATATATATAATAAATAACGAAACGCAAGTAAATCCAGGCTCATTGATTTTATACATTTGCAATACCAAAAGTCGAAATTAAACTGTATCATTTTTTTTTTCTGCTTAGTTAACATATTAATATATCTTTTAAACTTTTTATTAGAACATATTACAATCAGCTATATATTATGAATAGGGAAACAAATAATTGATTCAAAAATGATTAAGGTATGACTGTAAATTTATAGATATGTAAATACTTGTTTGTAATAAAATTATGTAATTGTTAAATTAATAAATATATTTAACCGAATACCCATAGCTTGGGCTGGATATGGTCCATACGCTAAGCAGGAGAGGTTGCTCTTGATATAAGCCACTTATGAGCAGCACAAGCACTAAGTTATATTACCACTCTACTCTCAAGTGCAATGCACAGTCTGGTAATAATTTAATGCGTCCAATGTATGGGCTGAATTCAGGAATTCCTCAAATTCCGAATATAAATTTATTCAATTATTACATACAAATTATGAAAATTACTCCATGCATAAATTTCATTTACTACATTATGAAAATTTACAACTTGCAAGTAATTTTCTAAATACATAATTACTGCCCCGTCTCGGTTTCGCACAAGATAATGTAAATTTCATATCTTGGCAGAAATTGTCTGACTAAATTTTCGTTTTTCGTCCTTTATAATTGTTGCATAGGTTGTTTCAAAACCATTATTATGGGTTATCGTTGTTGCTCGAAAGGATTTGAAAGCAAGAATATTGTTCAGAAACAATTTTGATTCCATAGTACTACCAGATCACAAAGTTTTCAACAGATCAGGCGGTGGATTTAATGTATGAAATATAACTTATCCTGCTGCGCAAAACATTCCAGCTGTTTAACATTTAAATTTATAAGTACGGCAGTATTCAAATTCTTTATTCATTTCGCCAATAATTATTTTAGAATGTCGATTATAATTATAATCATATAATATAATTATATTATAATTATTCCTCGATAATTAAAATGTCGGACGATTGAACGATTATTGCGTTAATGCACGTTGTACTTGCATCCACTGTCGATTTAGCTTTAATAGCTTCAAACTTTCGTCATAGCTTTTCCATAAGGTATGACAAAAAGGTTAGTATATTTTAATAATCAGGAATTAAAAAGTGTAAAAAAAAAAAAAATCTTTAAATATGATTTTCCAACAATTTAAAATTTTTGAGTTGTACCTTTCTTCTACAGCAGGTGCGAATTCCACAGTGCTAACGCACCAACGATTGCATATATATGCATACATATATATATATATATATATATATATATATATATATATATATATATATATATATATATATATTAAGATACACAAATTGTGTACATATGTTTTAAATTACTTTAAAATATGATTTTAAAATAAAATTCTATTCATGGTCTTTAGTTTCTAGAGTTAATGCAGTGTTATGGTTAATTTTCAGGACTGATTAATGTAGATGATTGTCGGGAGAAAAGGCTATCAAAATGAAACACCGTAGCTGTGTAATTTTTAAGAATTACGACGTTTCGTTCTATTTGCAGGCCTTCAAACCTAGAAACTAGATATAATCAATCAGCCAAAAACATGCATGCACATAGTAGAAAAATAATAATAGCATGCAGAAAATTAAGGAAATTCCCATGAAAAATTAAATTAAACACATAATCACAGAAATGTATATAAAATATCCTTATCTGTTTTCTTCCCTTAATGTTTCCAATTACGTGTTAACCATATTCAAATTTGTACCATGTTTATATTATTTTTATCGTAGTTAACATTTATATTATATTTATGTTTCTATATTTACATTTATACCCATATCATTTTAACCATATTCATGTTTATCATATCCGTGATTATATAGAGTTTTTTTCATAGTGCTTACAGGTGTTTGTAGAAAAAAGGTTCTAGCATATTCCCTACTTCTTAGTTTTTCAGCTAGATTTTCAACTATGTTATTCATGGAATGTTTTTTATGCTTTCTCATTACTAAAGGTGGGGAAGCTTTGTAGTCTTAAATTTAGCTTTTGTAGTGCAGGAAGTAAAAAAATGATTGTCCTTATAATCAAAAATTTTCATTCGCATTTTACGTTTAAGACACCAAGGAACAAAGGTTTCGTGTCTGTAGTCGAATACATATGACTAGCATAACATCTACTAACGTTAATACGGTAAATTTTAATAAAATTTTCAGGAATTCTGCGGCTTGGTCTCATATCAATTTTATACAATTCCATCCATTACTTTCGCTTACGCATGCGCAAACGTATTTTCGTTGAAACGTCTATATTTCAAAAGCGGTTCCTCCGATTGTGCCCAAAGTTCGTAGAGAATTGGCGACTAATTTATAAATGGTTCAGGATCATTTTCATTAAATACCCTTCAACAATTCAAATTAATGTAATGTTTAATTTGATCACTCTTCAGACCATTTTTTTTTTGTGTGTAATATTTCGAAACCTGTCGAAATAATTAATTTGAACATTAAAATATTTTTTACCTCCCTTTTTTTTGCATATCTGTTGTTAAGATTTGTTTTATACTATGCGCATAATAGAAATATTCTGAGTTTTTAGATGTTGCATTGTTGTTGATCAGGTATTATTTCAGTTTAGTCATATATGTTGTTATTTTAATTAGCACGGTTAAGACTATTCCATGTAGGGTAACTTTTACAGAGAAGAGATTGCTAAAAATAAACTAAAATAAAGAAATACTATCTTATAATATTTTACAGCATGTTAGCTGTATTAATTTATTACAAATGGAGATTTTTCTTGTTTGAGTTAATTGAAATTAACAATTTTCTATTTGGTAACCATGAAGTTATTCATATTATTAAAAATACAAATGAAAAATGACTACCTGAACGTTTCAAGTAGTTATATTAAATTAATAACTTCCTATTATTCCATATAAGTTCAATGATTTATTAACTTTTTTTTTTCAAACAAACAATTTTAGTGAACAGCTTATCAATTCCTAATTTTAGTGAACATTAATAAAATAATTCAATTGAGCCCAATGAACTCAGAATCATCTGCATGAATAAATGATATATTTTTCATAATCTGTCTAAATCAGCTGCTCAAGCAAAAAGTAATGTATTTGGTCCAATTAAAGAACGCGAAATCCACAATAATAATTTCTAAGATTACGAAAAGTCGCTGTTTTTAACAATCTCCGAGTTCATACCCGTTGAAGCTATTAGGTCCAGAAAGCCTATTAGGAATCGCGTAAGGAAGGGTGGGTCGGGTAAGGGGGAGGAGGGGGAAATTTATACATATATTGTAACGCTCTACAAATAATACTAGTTTTGGCGAGGATAGAGGTCCTTCGAGAGATCCTTATAACAAAAATAGTCGGTTTTAACATTGATATAGGCACCGATAGATCCTGCTATGAAAGATTTCAGTATTTTTCAGATTTTTAAAAACTTTATTATATTTCAGAATTTCAGAATTATATTTAATTTTTACTTAAAAGATCATTAAAATGTGTTTGATTTTAAGTCAGTACTGTAGTAATTTCTATTAATAATTTTTCAACGGCCTTATTAATATTTAATTACAGTAACGACAAAAGCTATGTCCACACTGTTTGACTTTTCATTCGACTTCATCCTACATTACAAACGGGGAAGGTAACGTGAGACATGTAATTCCAAATAATTATTTTTATTTGGTTAGATATTGAAAAATGATGAATAAATTTATCCACTGAGTAATAGAATAACGAATAAATGAGTTTTTTTTATTATTTATTACTTTATTTTTTATTAAAAAGTTTGCCCAACACTTTTTAGGTCCAAAGCGCTAACCAAAGTCCAATAGTGTGGAGATAGCTTAAGAACTATTTCATATACGCAGCACTTAAAAACTAATAAAATATATCAATTCAAAGCTATAACTTCTCATACCATATTAGCTCATACTTATTATTTTTCCTAATTGAATGAAGTTTTCTTTGAATATTTTGAAATTATTAATATTAAAAAAAGAAATTCAAGTATAAATCAAGTCATAACCAAAAACATTTACGCTTCGACTAATTCCTAATTTCCATATTAGATTATTTCCAAAAATCGTATACATTTTTAATTTATTTGTCTCAATAAGTCGATTGTAGAAGGTTGCAAAATGCATAATGCATTTTCCTCTAAAACTTCTCTGTTCTAATTGTAGAGACATTCTTGAAAGAAAATGTTTGGTCAACTGATTTCGAAATTTTTGTAGGGACCCTTCTTGCAAATATGAGAAATAAGAGCCTTAATAAGAGTATTTTTTCAGCAGCGTCATCGCCGAGGATGATTTGACACTACAGTAATTTTGTAAACGGTGTATGATTCACATTGGTGACAAATATTATTAATTCATTTATAATAGCATTATATAAAATTAGATATTAGTAGATAATAAAATTACAGTTAAGATAATTAAGATAATTCTTTTGTTTCCTCACGATCGAATGCAGGAAATAACTTGTGCTCAGGAAGGTATTGAAAAACATTTATGCCCTCAGAATCGAAAAATTTCATTCGCGTTTACGTCAAACTTTTTTTAGACATCGAGGAACAGATTTAGTCTCGTGTCTGTCTGTGTGCAGCCAAATTCTTATTAACGGCATTACACCTACTAAAGTTAATCCAATTTAGATGAATTTTTCAGGGATTTTGCGGGTTGGTACTTAGATGGCTCCTTATCGATTTTATAAAATTCCATCCACTACTTTCGCATGTGCAAACGTATTTTACTTGGCACATCTATAGATCGAAAACAGTTCGTCCGATTTCGTCCAAAATTGGAGAAAGTATGTTTTTAAGGACGCTAATTCAGAATTAGACATCGGAGTTGTCATGGCGCAAGCACATTTCGATTTACTGTAATTATGTTTTCTTTGATGTAGGAATCGGACGCATATATATTTTTAATTGCATAGACAAAGTATACATTTTTTGAATGATCGCAACAAATATTTTCGGAAATTTATTAAATTTCCTTTAAGAAAAATCAGTCAATTCGGATAAAGCATTTTGAACTTTTTACACATATAACCGAGCATTCTGCACACGTTTCTGTTAAAACCGGTCCACCTTAGATTGGTTTTTAATAACTTAAAAACCTTACATCTCCTGGAATTTCCAGATGCTCATTTGAAAGATAATTTAAATGTCTACAATGTATAATTACTAAACAAAAAAAAAATCTTAATCGGACTTTGCAAAGATATATTAAACAATTTTCCTTTTGGAATCTCGCTCAAAACGGTAAGGAAAGTCGTGTGAGTGGAAAGTCCAGATATTTTAAATCAGTTTTTCGATCGCGCATGCGGATTTCGATTTGATGTTATTTCTTCAATTTTCTTATTGGATCACTTATTGATAATCGAGATTTCTTGCGTATTTCGATTTACTGTAATTGTATGCACTAGTTTTCTTCGATACAGGAATCGTATTTAAGGTTTTCGAGAGTTCTGATTCCGTTTTTTTCATTTTTTGGTCGAAATTCAAATTCACTAAAAATATTGATTTTGACGTTTTAGTTCCAACTTTAGTCAAGCAGGAATGCGAGATTGCCATGAGATTAGCCCTACTATCTCTAATTGGTTATTCTACTGATCTGAGATGTGACGCTATGTTTCTATGTCCTGATGATGTCTACCTAAACGTTGAATATGTCTGGCTAAACGTTGACTGATTAATTACTTACCAGTATTTGAGAACTTGGAGCTCGGCATTTTTAATCCAATAATACCCTAATTAAACTAATCAATGATTTCCAACTAATCTATAACCTGAGTTTCAGATAGTTTATGTTTTCGCGCTTGCCGAACTCGAGAGAAATTATTCATCAAGTCTTGGAAAGTTAGGTTAATCTTAATATTGCATTGAGTCGTCTAGAATGTGTTATATCTATTAATATGTAATTGGAGGTAACTTTGTTGTGACAAGACGTTTAAATCTATTTTGACTCTCGCAGAAACACAGCTATACAGTGACAAATAACAAATTATCTGGAACTCAAGTAATATTTTTATAAAGTTATATACAGCCTGATTTATCCCTTGACCAATGTCTGAAAGCATAAATTAAAAAAATTAAATATTAAATCAAATATTTATACATACCTCATAATAAATACAAAATATCTAAAATAAGTAATAAGAATATTTATGAAAAATAATAAAAATGTCGAGTAAAGTACTAAATATTTTATTTAATCCTTATTAAAATTTTTAATTAAAATAGGAATATGAGGTTTTGATGCTTTCATTTGTCATTCCTAAATAACTAAGAAATAATTTACGACGTCGTTCTTTCAAAAAGGCTTAAGCGCCGAAAATTCGAGTTTTAGGTTTCAATTTATTATGGGGGCGAAATCACCCCCTCTATCGATTCTCGATCACGATATATCGGAACAAAAATTGGAAATGATCTAAAAATCAACTATTGACGACGTAAGCACCAAATACTGACGACTCTCAGTCGTCATTCTGGTCTTGACCCGTGTTAGAGGCCTTAAAAATATATTGTAATTATAAAGGTTTGTCCTCTTAACAAACTTCTACTGTACACAATAAAGAATGAAATTTTAAAAAATATATTGTTATTTGGGGAAAAAACGTTTCGTGTGTTTCCTGTATACTTTGCTAAGTGCTTAAGACTTTTTCAAAAAACGACGTCGGTATGTTGTAAACATATTTTTTTTTTTTCAATTAAGAAGAAAGAATAAAATGTTTATTCATGATTCACGAAATGTGATTTATTCATTATTTTTTATTCGTTATTCAAAATAAAATTTGTCTGATTTTGGTTTTGACCTATACCTCGGGTAACTGTCATAGGTACACCATATCGACGTCGTTTTTTGAAAGAGGCTTATGTGCCAAAAATTCAAAATTTAGTTTTGAGTTTATTAGTAACAATAATAAAAGGCTTAGCGAACTCGAAGGTTCGATGCCGATGCCAGTTTATTATAGGACGTTAACTCTATCGATTCCCGCTCACGATATATCGAAAAAAAATTGAAAATGATCAAAAACTCTACCATTTATGACGTAAGCAGTTCTTGTCCCGTGCTTAAAAATGTATTGTAATTTATAATAAGTTTTGACTTATTAATAAACTCTTACTGCAAACGATAAAGAATAAAATTAAATATACATATATTGTTATTTGGGAAAACGCGCATCATGTGTTTCCTGTAAAGTTTGATAAATGGTGATAACGCCTTTTTCATCGTCGATATATTAGAAATCTTTTTAGCGATTCGTTTCTTCTCTTATAAAAGAATAAATAAAAAGTTCAAACTTAAAATTGTACAGCCAGTTTACATTCTGAGTTGTATGTAGTCAGATTACGACCCCTGATATAAGGACAGACAACATAATTCAATAAATATTCAGTTGACATCCGCATGATAGTATAGAAGGATCAATCTAATTATTAATATATATTACTTTGAATTGTTTATTTTTGAATTTTTTGTGTGTTTTTAGAACTGAGGATGAATGTATAACATTCGAAACTAGTTTTCAATAAAACAAATTTATAGAAGTGGCAAATAATATATCAATCCCTAATTCAATAAATATTTATCTTACGAGTTTTTTTTATTTATTGTTTATTTTATATTTTTATGTAAATGAATGTATATACATATACATGTGGTTACTGACGAAATATTTTTTTTTTTAATATGCATTTGGTAATTTGTTTTGTAATTATTAAAGGCACATCTCTATCAACATTTTTTAAGGTTAAAATTGTCGTCTCAATATATCTTATTCTTCAACTGCTGAATAGAATCATACGAAATTCTAGATGTAATTATTTCAATAAAAATATTATAACAAAAATAAAATCACATTAACTTGGTTAAAAAAAAAAGTTTAAGAAACAGATCTATTTATTATTAAATTAAGATATGTTGCCAAAAAAAAGAGAAAAGATTTCATTTATTAAAAATCATAAAATTTCATATTGCAGGATGGGAATGTGTGTTGGAAAACTATCGAAAAACAATGTAACTAACTTTACAACTGACAAAGAAATTAGAGATAAATATTATAGAATTGAGAGAATAGAATACTATATATATAATTTATTTACAAGCAGTGGTCTTCAGACTTATCTATAATATACATTCTCAGACACACACACACACTTATATACTTATATATCCCTTTGATTTTCAGGAATTATGCGGTTTGGTACATAGATTCCCTTTAACAGTTAGTTTTCCTTACACATTTGTTTTATTGTTGTGTAGTTTTTCGAAACATGTCAAAATAAACAATTGTATGAAAAAAGTACATGTCAATATTGGGCATTTTGGAAAAAAACATTTTTTATAGGTTTATACAAGTAAAACTAGCTTTTGAGCACAAGAACGGCGGGAAAGCAACACTCGTAGACTTTAAAATAAATGTTGATAGTTATTCAGCGCTTAAACAAACCTCTGATTGCTAATATCTCGAAAAATTTATTTTGAAGATGTACTGTGATCATTCACCGATTCAATTAAAATATTAAATTGGTAATCCTTACACATACTGCTGGGCACTACAGTCCTTGAAGAACCATAGTCTCTGCTAATTGATATGTATTGAAACATGTTATTTTTGGACAGTATTATTATTCGGTACAAATTATATACTACAATTACAAGGTGCGAACAAAAGATAAGGTAGCGAGGTATATACGAGGAGGCAGAAAGATAACTGACAGGCGACGGTAGCTGTCAACACAACCTAGCCTTTACCCTCAGATATAAGAAATAAGTTAATTTAAAAAACTACAGAGAAGTGGGCAGTGTGACAAAGGCAGGATGTGGTCCGTCCTGGAAGACGACAATTTTAGGAAACCAGTCACCCAGGGATCCCGGCTGGCATACCGAAAAAACGGCGGAAGACTGGGAAAGACAAAATTCGAGCATATAAATGGATTCGAAGAGATTATCCCACTCCGGACAATGAGTGGAACTATGCGCTGAAATCGCAGAATTTTCCAATTTCAAAACTACTTGACCAATCACAAAAAGGTGCCGTCCAGTGACGGAGATCCAACCAACCAACAACTCCTTAGGAAGAAAAAGGTAGAAAAGAGGGACCGAAGCCGAGGAAGCAACGGAGACTTCTCACTTTCTCGCTTGTGGGCCTAACTTCGAGGACAACTACGACCTCTACTTATGTCTCCGAAAGATGACAGATGCTCTGGCTTCTTCATATTCCATGACTTAAGATATGCAGGGAAACCCGATGGAGAGATGCTGAAAGACCATCAACATCAATTATTACAGATAAGATATTTATGTTAAAACACTTAATGGCTAGGTCTAGTCTGAATCATTCCATGGTTAAACTCATGTAATAGTTATTACTTTAATTTTTATGAATAAAGATACATGTTTATTAAATAATGGTAATCACAAATCAGGCTCTTGGAAAGGTATCCAATTTAGAGGACAAAATAAGTAATTCATATTTATTTATAATCTTACATAATTTTGGGATAATCATCCTCAATGATTGCCCAATAGCATCCCTATATTCAAATTAATATATTATCAGCTTATATATATATATATATATATATATATATATATATATATATATATATATATTAACTCAATCGAGATAAAACATGGCCATATGTCTTTTTCCACCCATCTGTCCGATACCAACCGCCTCCAGCGGCTGACAACCATCGCCTTCAGGTCACCTTCCGCATCGTGCACACATCTGATGCCGGCTCCACACCAGTGACAAATCGTTTGTCAAACAACTCGTCCAATGTTTGTAAAGTTTGAAATGTGAAAGTACAAATTTCACACATGGCGAACCATTTGACGAATCGTTTGCTAAATGTTTGTGAAAATGGGTGGTTTAAAAACAAAAATTATGCAGAAAAAAGTACGAATCAAAACAATTGACAACCAACAGCTATCAAGTTATGAATCATTTATAATTTCAATATCAACTTTAAAGTAACAATTATAAAATGCAGTTGACATCCGCGTGATGATGCAGAAGGATCAATCCCTCATTGTAAAATACAATATTTAGGTAAAAATGAGAAGCATGTTGGGAAAACAGTTCGTCATTGGTGTGGATGGAACGCAATGGCAAATGCCGTTAACGTGTAAAAGAAAACCGCTCGGGAACGGCCAACGCAAACATTGGTCAGCACTTTCACCAATGCTCCAACATTCTCAAATACGCCGATCCATAGCAGTGGCAAACAATTGGTCAAACGATTCAGCACTGGTGTGAAGCCAGAGTTGGTTAGTTCTGATTCTCCATTGGCCCACTCCACACCTGATTGGCCCATTAAAAAAATAAAAAATTAATTCCGCGATAAATGTTAGTTATCTATAAAAAAAAATTATAATCTGTGTGAATCTATATATTTTTAAAAGTTCCTAATATGTTGAATATTTTAAAGAGTGAGAATGATAATTCCAATATCAATTGGCTTAAAAATAACAAGTTATAATCTATAAATCATAGTGAAAATGAAAAAATCAGCAGTGTGACGTGATGAATATTAGCTTTTCTTTAAAATATTAAGAGAATAAAACAAAAACAAAATTAAAACGTTCCATTTACAAAATAGATAGGTTACAACAATAGCAACTGTTGTAAACCTTTTTACTATTATTATTACAAAATTTTATTTGACTCTGAAAAATGGGTTTATGGTTCAGGAAAGTAAATTATGAAAAGAATAAAAAAATAATTAAATATTTTTTTTATTTATCTTGACTGGACAACATTCATAATGTTGTATATGAAGTACCACAAGTCTAAAATGAGCCATATTTCATTTAGATTCAAATGATATTTATATTTGATATCACCCGAAGAATTTATTTGAGCAAGAGTTGAGGAAAAGAAGTTGTGAAACGAACCCCGTGAAATCTGAAAAATCATCTGCTGTTCTTTTAAATACCACCAAAAACACCAAATCTAAAAACAAAAGAACGATGGAAGAACAAATGTCTATAAAGAAAATACAAAATTAATAAAAATTTAAAAATTACCATTTCACACATATTTTGAAATATAATTAATATTAAATTATATGTGATATACATATAAATGTGTGTGTATGTATATCTGCAGATTATTATTAACAACTAGTGAAAGCCAATAATGCCTAATAATTAATTGTTTCTACGGTATTTTAAATATTTATCGAATATGTACTGAAGTAAGTCCTTCTAAAGTCTGTAGGTTCCATTTGAGTCTCTTGTCTAGACTAAGTCTCTCAGTAGTAGACTCAGTAGACGGGTCTACCTTAATGAGTGGTGCATTATTAATGAATACTGGAGGACAGATGTGGTGGTAGCCGAAGAAAGTCCAACATGATCTATTGCAATTTCACTCATATAGGATTCATGACAATTATTTTAAGAAATAATCCACCCGTTATTGATGCATAAGCAAGACGAATCATAAAATAAAAATTATACAAGAAAAAATTATATCAGCTATTCAAATAACAATAACATTTTTTAAGTCTAAATCTTAAAAAAGCCAGATTAGAAGTTTTTTTATCTTGTACGAAAAGTAGATAACGATTCTTTCAAAGAATACTGAGAATTTATCTGTACGATTAACATGTTAAATAACAAAAAAAGCATATTTCAACAATTGGTTTAATATATTTCTGGTTCATTTTAAAATATTTTCCTACGGCTGTCGTCCTCGACTAACCCGAAGATACTGAAGATAACTCTCTTTCTAAGATGGCCTTTATTTTCTACTTCTGTTGGGGGAGCATAATATAGTCTATGTAGTCAACCATAGCGAGGTTCGGAGATTGTAATTCCATCTTCTATGGATTAGTCGCTCTAGAAACAGTAGAAGATTAATATGTGCTTCCGTTGACATATAGTTTGAACTACTGAATGCATTTCACACCAACGATAGAACATACCCAAATTATTTATCAAACAAAGTATTAAAACATCCCTGCCGACGTCATCTTTGGTTTGGATATTTCTAATAGTTCTCAGGAAATTATAGGTATACACTTCTAAATAAGCTTCATTGTTAATAGCAACCGAAATAACTATAAAATTACAATAAATGATGATAATTTATTTTTTTATTTCCGAATTCAGCTTTACAAGTGATAATGTTGCAGAGGTATTTTTTTAATTAATTTACTCTGATCTAAACGTAGATAAAAGTCCATAAAAGAAAATGAAAACATTCCTTTTAAAAAAATCTTCATAGGTTCTAGTGCCAACCTAAAAAAACAAAAAACAAAATTTATATATATATATATATATATATATATATATATATATATATATATATATATATTTATATATATATATATATGTTTATATGGTATATATGGTATATAGGTATATGCATCATTTTTATGTTTTGATGCAGTTTGATGTCGCAGTAAAAAAAAAAATCATTGATTATTGACCTCTATTTGTTTCATATTTTAGGACGTATAAAATTGAGTTAATATGGGTCATTAGTTTTTAACTTAAATTGCTCAATACTATTCTGTTTTAATATTAAAATAACCTCCATTACGTTACCGTCCAAAACTGAGTTGTAAATTTGAAACTCTTACAGAAATCTTGAAAATCAAATTATGAAAAGTCTGGTTTCCAGTAATTTTTTGTTTATTACCTACATTAGTCGCAAATGGTAAAAATATTGTTTAAAATGCGTTTTAGAGAATTTAGTGGAGATTAAAGTTGTGTTCGTGAATATATCCATATATCCATCCAAATTTGGTGGATTGCTCGAGGAGGATTCTGCGAAGAAAAGTGATAAAAGGAGTTTTACAGAGACCAGGTGTTGTCAGAGAATGTCGCTACTCGGTTTCCGAATCAACCGTTGGCAAGTGCCCCTTGCCATAAAAATACGGTGAATATTTCTTTAATACTCCATTACGTTACCGTTGCTTGTTTTTTTCAGGTTAATTAAGTGATTCGTTTCCCATATTTTATTGAAATGTTGTCGCTATGGACACAATTTTCTCAAGTTAATTATATTTGAAGTAAACAAGTTATCATTGTAAAAGCTACCGAAACCTCCATTGGGTTATCGCGTCGTTAACGTAATGGAATTAGATGGTAAAGTTACAGTCATTTTAATACTGTAACTTATAACCAGTTCCATTCTTATAACGAAAATCGCTCTTCATCATTTTCTTTTCAAAGGCTTTATACAGACGTATAAAATGATTTTATTGTTTGAATTTTGTGTGAAACATAGGATATAGAATAAGGTTTATTATAATATAAATGGAATCAACATTAATCATTTGTTTTGTGTACATAATTAGTTTTAAAACGCAGCCAAGGCGGAAACCTACAGTAGTTTTGCACCAGTTCAATAGAATTGCTTGATCTGCACGACAATTTATCTTTAAAGTTAAAAATGGTTTCTAATTCAATTGATATTATGTTACAATATCATTATATAGAAGCTAATAAAGAAAAAAATAAAATAAAAATTATCCATCATTGGATGTCAATCTTTTGACCAGCTAAAATAAAATAACTGATTTTATTGTGACCTACACGACCCACTGACAAGTGTGTCATTTTTTATTTATTCTATTCTATATTGCAAATCAGTATTAGTTATTGATAAAGTGATATCAGATTATTTACTCGAATAAATATTAAGTCAGTATTGCTCTTATCATTACAAATCTGTTATTCAAAAGTAGTATGAGGCAATATGGATTCCTTAAGGTAGACTTTCGCTGGTACTGCCCGCGGTTGCGACTGGCAGAGCTTGCCAATCGCATTACGTCATATTTAGACTGCCGGGCAGTACCAGCGAAATATGTCCCTACCTTTTCAGTCAAAGTAATAGTAAACTGCCCGCAAACTTTGCCTGCAACAACCGCGGACAGTACCAGCGAAAGTCTACCTTTAGCCTTTGATGGCTTCCATATTGTATGGCTATACTGACAATCAACAATACCAACACGAAAAATACCACTAATTCCTAAACTTGGAATGTTAGAGAACTGAATAATGAATGTATTATTCAGTTAAGTCAAACTTCATAAAATTGTCTCTTGGGATACATTAGCATGGAATTAGAGGTATCTCTAATAAACCGTTCTTATGCGGGTTTGCCAGGTAAGGAAACGATGAAAAAAAAATCCGATTATAAGATCCGATATTAACAGCACTTTTAATATAATTAATAATAATTAAACATTGAAAGGAAAAACTTTTATACATCTTGTAATATTTATTTATAATATTTTATACATTGCAATATTTGAGTATGTTTATATTAATTATAATAATAATAAAAGGCTTAGTAAACCCGAAGGATCGATGACCTTACCACTAATCGCTGGCTATATACATCCTTCCACCACTCCCCATCAAAACCTGACTACAAAACCTTTACACAAGTCTCCCGCCTACCCCTCGATTTCCCCCTCAGACATTTACCCGTCGACTCAGCGCTCATTAACTTTTTAGTGATACGTTTGTTTTTAAGCCTCACGACCCACTGAGGCCTCACAACTTACTTTAAAAACCAAGATTAATCTCCATTTTTTTTTTATTATTGAATCATTAATAATGAATCAAATTGTGGCAGTTTTTCTTAAAATACAGTACAAGCTACTCTAGAGTACGCACAGACCAAAGACATCAGCACGTCCAGTCACATCAAATCCGTATAGCTGACTAAATTTTAAGGTCAGCCAGACGAATCCGATGAGAATGGACAGACCGTCCAGACCGGACGCAACCTTTGGCGGTGTTCACATCAGAGCGATAAGAAGATACATATCTTAGGTCGTAAGCGATATAGAATAATTGTCCTAAGGTAAGCTCGGCACTATTAAAAACATTTATTTATTGACAATTTTGAGCTCTTCAACCACTTGAGTTATTTTTACCCTGTACTAAGCTTACAGACATTGGCAATTTACAAAATTTAAGTAGTAAGTAATTTAATAGTTTAAAACTGCAACGATTTTTAAATGTTAGTATAAATGTCAATTTGTTTAAGAAATAGTATAAATTTTGCTGCAGTCTTGATGTGTTTTTTCAAAGTCACTGCTTTATAAGTCATAAGTCTCGATTCCAATATCATCCCATTTAGATTCATGCGCCAAGCACTCGGTCAGGATGTGCGCTACCGTCAATCGTATCCGCAGGAGATACACTGAGGAGGTGTACCCCTCGCCATAAGATACTCGTGGGTGACCCTCCTGTGTCCTATCCGGATTAGCATTACCTCGTCTCTTCTTTAAAGCTGAAGGTCGGCACGGCTAGTAAGTAAATATGGTTCAACTATTCTTAATTTATTTTCGCTTACTCTAAACCAAATGTACTGAAATTTCTCACGTGCCTTTTCTTTTTACCAAACTAACTATTTCTTTGGTTAATGCAGATATAACTGCGACTCCTTGTTTAATTGCTTTCATCAAATACCGGTAGCTCACAACTTCATCCTCACTCGACGACGAGCTCATGATTAAGGACACGAAACTTCGCTTGCTATATCTTATCGGTTGCTCGTTCCGATATGAACCTTGTTTACCTTACGATAATTATCGCTTCTGTGATAAATATTAACCGTTCTGGTGTGAACCCGTCTGAGATTTTATGTATGATAAAGACACATTTTTTAAAACAAAATTTTTTTCTTATCTAAACAATAAATTAAAAAAAAAAATCAAATCAAAATATTTTATTGAATATGTAAAAGTAAAAAATAATATTTTAAACATAAATAATGGCGTTTTCTATTATTCATACAGAAGAATATATTTCATACAATATAAAAAATATTGATAATTTTTTTGGCAACTATAATTATTAACACACGATTATTAATGGCATAATAATAACATCATCAATATATTAAAAAAAATAATTTATTATTATCTTTATCAGGACAGTCTTTATAAAGTTACAGGCAAAAATTTTCATATTGTGGCATTCTTTTAAGTGAATGAATTATCGATTCGAACTTTATTAAATGCTTCGGACATCAACTAACTTCTTTGGCAATCCTTGCTCAATCAAAATATCATACAGCTTCTGGAGATCAAATTTGTCTATGGTTATAAATTTAAACCTAAAACGAAACATAATAGTATGCTATACTGGTTAATTGAAATTAAAATATATTTTAATATACTATATACCTATAAACTACTTTTCTCAATAAGGTTCGTTATAACACCAGCCCTACTTCAAATTCGGATAAGGCTAGAACGCTCTGCTTGGCCCTTTTAAGGATTGGAGAAAGCTTTTCTCATGTTATGTGCTCGGTGGTTTAGCAGCGACGGTTGCCATGGCTACCGCCTCACCACTGCCCTTAGGACCCGTCCCAGTATTTCATCAAATATAACCCTCCAACCCTTGCTGTATATTTCAAAACTATATTCCCATTTCGCATAGCAATTTATTGTTTAGACGCTAGAAAAATAAAATAATGATTATATTTTAATTTGTCTCATAAAATTTTTAAACAATAAATGTTATTATCAGAGTAAAATTAAATGTTAAAGTCTATAAGAAGTTATAAAAATCGATATAACAAGAAGATATATATGTAGATTTTAATGTATTTAAAATAATCTAATATCACACGCTATTAAAATTTAGAAATCAGAATAAAAGAATTTAGGATTTTCTTTTCATAAATTATGTGTGAACAAACCTTCCTTATATATTTCTTGTTTTTTCATGCAATTATTTCCTTTTAAACGTTGTTGATATATAGCGTAGCTAACTGTGCCGAAAGGTTTTTATAGCTTATCAGGATGCTAAATTTCAAAGAAATTTATAACCTTTCTAAATTCTTCTTTATTAATTACATCAACAACATTTCGCAAAGAACTATTCTATTGTAAAGTCTGCATCACGTCTTCTTACTTATCTATTGTCTGATCCAAACCTGGATTATTGTCATTAGTATTTCTAATAAAAATTATTTATTTTAAGTGGCCACTTCGTCCGTTTAAATTGCTTCTCATTGTTTTGACAAGAAGCAATGTGAACGGACCAATATATCTTGAATGTCCATGGACTAAATCTCTGGGCGGTTATTTAACATCCTGGAAGACCACAACATGGTTCGCGATCAAAGTGTACAGGCAGGTTTATCACTCCTACGCCCGGTCGTTGTACGTTGCCTCCATTAGGCTAACGAGCCTCACATTCCCATGGGGGAGGGGATAATCATCTAGGGAATCTCAGGCTGCCTGGCTTCCCCCTGTAGGATCCCTGACCCAAATTCAGGTGGTCACCTATCCAAGTAGTAACGACGTTCAACGTTATTTAACTTTGACTACCTATTGCAAGCGTCATAGTCCACTTGGCCAACCCGGTCAATGTAATTGAAAATTAAAAAAACTTCCTGAAGCTGTAAAATTATTATCACGATTTTCTCCCATGAGCTAGTATATAGGCTACTAAGCGTTAATACTCTCGCATCCAGTAGGATACAAAAGAGGTAAAACAGTTCATTTAAATTATCAGTTATGCAAGTTTTGAATCTTTAAAAAATCGTTTTTTCAGTAAACATTTTTAAAAAGGACAGAATGGTTTGAGGCTCGTACTTAAAAATGAAACGGGAGACCCTTTACAAATGACTCAAACTGTTATACTCACTTTTTCCAAATCTTCAAGACTGACAGCAATGGTAGATATACGTTATTGTCAAAAACTGTACATTTTCCAATCAAGAATATTATAACTGATAACAAAGATTATTATTAACTATTAAATAATTATTAAAGATCATTATTATTAATTATTAATGAGTGTAATAAAGATAACAAAGCCTAATAATCGCATGTAATCGTCCGATATTTATCGCATGCATAAACCCAGCCTAATCAAGGTTCTCGATTAACTTAAGAAGTTCTTTTACATCCTTCTTCTTTTCTCTCGAAAATTTATTTTCGTAAAGTTTAGCAGTTGCTAGGCTAATTGAATGAGCTGAGAGAATGTTGTTCAAACCGTCACTCCAAACTTGCCACTTTGTGTTTTGTTATATCTGATCACTTTCACGTTTCTTGCTTTCAAAGGCAAACTCTTTTGTATGATTGCACATGTCTTAGTTTTTGATTCATATATCACCCAATTTTCAACAAATTCCTTCAAGTTCCCATGGTTTACAATAATTTGATAGTACTCGTTTAGCGAGAAGATCGTTTCTATTTTTCTAAAATCTTTTTCTATCTGCCTGAAAATTTGGTCTGGGGATATAAAACTGAGCCCTCTTACTGGGCAGTAGTGTAGCTCTTCAGAAAAAGATGTACGTACAACTTTCTAAAATGTTAATAACTGTTCTAAATAATGAAGTTTTTAATCTGAGAACTGCTAATGACACTAAATGATTTCAGGGTCAAGTTGTGACGTTCACTTCTTGAAAACTTCTCGTCGAAGCATTTTAAGTAGAATATAATAGCCGAAGCGACTTCGATACCCGAACCATAAGTAGTCATTTTTGTTCTCTTGTTTTTTATCAACTTTGTGTTCCGTTATCTTCAATGTGTCAAGTGTTCCATTCAAGATTTCAGATCAAGTCAAGATTTCATAGTGTGAAAAACTTGATTTTTGAACCCCAATCTTGATTTTTAAAAGATACTCCTTTCAAGCCAAGTAAGTATATTTGTGAAGATTCCCAAATCCAATGCAAAAATGTCCAGGGAAAACGTTTTTAAAATTGGAAAGTGAAAATTTCAGAAACTCTGGTTCCTTAAGACGATTTCACCACATTTTCTGTATTGTTAATTCCGGAGAAGGATAAAGTCGTGTAGGACGAGTACAGACTGCATGACTATTTGTGGTTTATTCTCATCCATTCTCTTTTTGTGCATTTCTTATTAAATAATTTACAGAATAGGAACGGTTTCAAATACCTTGGCTAACCCTCTGCCTCGATGGAAGAGATATTATCATATGAAGCAACGGAAAGCGATCATGAAACTTTATTTGGCTCCTTACGAAATTTAAGTATATCATTATGGCTTAGTGATTCAGCATTACAAAATGTCTTTCCTAATCCTTGTTTGATAAATCCATGTTCAAGCACAATATCCACGTTGTTATATTGGAGTGTGCAATCTTGTTTTGGTGTCTGCTTCCTGATCCTTGGTTTCCGATGTTGGCGGTCACGATCTATTTCTAAGATTTCACAATTATATGCAGGATAGTAAATAGTTCTATTTTCAAAAAAAAATTAAATAACCAATTATTCAACAAGTTAGCATAACAAAAAATGAAGTCTATCCAGTCATTCTTAAAACTGAATTACCATGAAAAAGGATCATCCGGAATCGTGTACATAAAATATGTTTGTATTAAAAATATTGCATTTATGTTAAATAAATGTTAATTTTATGTGTGAAATATGACAGGTTATACAACAGGTTATAGCAATAAAAGTATCACTGATCACAATTAAAGGATACTACTGATAAGGAGCAACATTCGTCACACAAATCCAAGGATTTGTAGTAATTTGAAAGATCTAACGTATTTGGAGGGATTTGCAAAACCGCCGACACGTCCCCCTAACATTTATATGTAATTATTGGTCGTGTTTTGATAAACCGCAATGTCACCATTCGATTCAGCTTCAAATTTTGTATATGAATCGATCAAAAAAAATTAATTTTTCTATTTTAACGTCTGTAGCGTTTTGTAAAAGCGTGCCACATATATTATATTTTTATGAGGGATGAAGGGATTTTCCAATCAAAATTGTTTATATTTTAAAAGTGGACATGCAAAGTTGTAGGGCTGGTTAAAAAGTAATCAGCAGCAAGCCGACGAGTAATCTTCCGGGAGGGGAGGCGGACACGTATTGTGCCAGGCCTGAACTTGTACATTTGAATTTCGACTTTAATGTAAGGAAGCATACAGGCAAATTTCAATTAATATCTACTTCGAGCCTTAAGATTTGTTGAGCCTTCATTTTATTATTAATTTTAAAATATTTGAATAAATGAAAAATTAATTTTGCAATATTAAATTGAAAGTTTTGCGAAACCTAGATATATTTTGTTTTAATTCGTTAATTATAGTTGATAAATAAACATATTGCTAGATAGCAGCCAGTCCTTATCTAGGGCTGCTAAGTCAGCAGTTAAGTTTAGGAGCCAATAACAATTGAAAAATGACAGAATATTATCTCTACGTCTAATCCAAATAATAAGGACGGGTTATCCTAAAGAATCACCAACCTAAAATAGATAAGTTTCATATTTAATTCAGTCTTAAATCTTTTAATCAATTTGAAATATGGAAAAAGAAAGTGAGCAGGTGAACTTAAGTGTCATACAAATTCAACATACAAGATTTTTGGAGTAACTTGACACTTTTTTTAAAGCTTATTAGCAATATAGTTACACTTATTTCTCAAATGCATTTAAGTCATAAGGTTGAAAACCAATATTACTCGTATAAGTTGTAGCTTTTCAATTTTGCAACAAAACGTTTCGGAAGGCGCATCGGGTAACCATACCGCATAACAAGCTCTCATAAATTGCAGTTACTCATTCATACATAGAATACATTCATTCACAGATTCAATACGTCAACTACATAGAATAAAGACTATAGGGGTTCATGAGATTCTTTCCATAATGTTTGACAAGAAATAGTGCTGATAGTTTATTGTAGGTACTTATAATAAATAAATAATTGGTACATCCCGTACAATGGAGTCTGGATTAATAAATAAAACCATATCATTAAGTGTTAATTGGAATTGACTCTGTATATATGTGTGCATTAAGTGTTTTTTTTTTAAAGTAAAAGTTGATGAATTCTAGCTTAATGTCATGCTTAACCACTCTCCCCTACATTTCCGAAAAAAGAAATTGCCAATTGCTCTGAAGTAGAGTGTCTTGATATTTCAAGAAAAATTGTAATTTAAAATTTAATATTATTCATTAAGCTTAGTATTCCGTAATTTAAAAAAAAATAATTTAGACACAAAAATTCAACAACCACAACTTTGCAGCAACTTATACTACTAGGTTGCTACAAAAGTGCTTGTGCATACATATATTGTGTATACATTTTCGTGTTGCATGGGGCTTGGTTCCAGATGACCAAAGCGGGGTACTCTGCACTCAAAACTGCATAAACTCTGTCTAGATGTTCACTGTAAAGGTTTGAGTCCTTACTACGGCCGATAAATTACGTGGGTCCTGGTTCCCACATTCAAGAAGAATGTCATCAACGACCGATGGGCTGCCTGATCTGGATTTTGTGGCAGCATTTTGATAGATAATTGACCCTCCTTCTGTGGCACAAATTTATTCGGCAGTTACCTTTGCGCTTAAACCTTTTTTCCAGTAATGTCTCAAAAGACCGCGAATCACGATTATTTCTTCTGGCATTGCACGTACGTTTTAAAAATGTAAATGACCCCATAAAGCTAACTCAAGTCACAAGGAATTTAAGGATTAGTCAAGGTAAACAGTGACATAAATAGTCGGAACAAAAAAATTCTTATAGGATTAATTATTAGAGTTGGAATTAAGGGTTGTGTTCAGGCACAAGGACTTTTGTAACAGCCTGGTATAAATTTAAAAATAAAACATGAAACGATTATGGAGAATAAAAGGTAATAAAGCGCACTTCTAGAACTAGATACGAGTATTAATCAATATGATTTAAAAACATTGTAATTTCATTTTTTTTTGTTTATATTCGAGAAAATTTATATGAAATTTGTTTCTAGGACCATCTCTTAATAGTTTATTTAAGGAAAGAAGTAATAAAGAACATATTAAACATAGCGTCGTATCTGTATATTGTATGTATCTATATTCATAATTTATTTATCATATTCATTCGCAAAGAACTAAATTATAGCCAAATATTAATTCGATATTACTAATAATTAAAAAGGAAAGTTTTTTTTTCACAACAAGAAGTATCAATAAGAATCTTAATATTAACTAAGAAATAAGTGGACGGCAAATCGAAAAAATTATCAATTTAACCTAATAAGAATAGAAAATGATATTTTTAAAAAAATATTCCATTTACCATGAAGACAAACAATTCGTGCTGATTTCACTTATATTGTGACATATTTGAGTTAAGAGTTCAATTTAAAAAAAGAAATCTGGTGTGATGCGCGCATCACACAACTTTCCCTTACAACTCCATAATAATTATCATGAAGCATGTTACAATAATAATAACAACTGAGTTGAACAGAGCGTGTTGATGAGAACAGTGGTAGTTAGATAGGGAAGATGCGGTTCGGTCGCGTGCTTTCGGATACACTCGGAATTCCATCGAGGTTTGGGCTAGATGGAAGTTGATAGAGGAGCTAGTTGTATTAAGCTGTTCTTAGCTAATACAAGTCAGATATATTTTTTTGTTACCTTCCATATGATTTTCTACACAATTTATCATAAAAATGCGTACTTTTTGAGTTAAGCGTAAATAACATTTTCTTTTCGTTATACCTTTTTTCTCTCCATTTCCTCGGTAGAATAAAATATTTGACTTACTGCAAGGATAAATAGTGCAAACATTTAATCAACTTTTTATAATAACAAAAAAACTGTCAAAACGACAAATAAGTGCAGATAAGATTTGAAAACGTGGATATCTTTAGTTATGTAAAATAAATTATTTTTTTATTCACAATACAAATTAAAGGTTTTACAGGTAAAATGTGGATTTAAATACTTTATTATTTAGTTCTCTTCTTAGGAATCAATGTGAAACTTCCAGAAGTAGGGCTTGGAAAGGTTTTTTGTGCCACCCTTGGGTGTGTCCGTACTCTGGGGTGGTCCGACTCCCCATCCTCAAAATGATTTCTATCAACCCACGTCATTCCAAAGCCTAACCTCAATGCCTAACCTAACAAAGCGCAAGTATTATTTATCAATTTGATAACTGTTAGTATATAAAGTATTATATGAGGAGTGGAGACGCAAAAGGGGATAAATCAAAATTTGTAAATTTTTCAGGAAACACCCCCCAAAAACTATGTATGAATCAGCAATTTACTCCAAAGTAAAAATAAATTGGATTTATTACGTTTTTATGGCGTATGAACATGATGTACATGTGCCTACTAAGGTATATCCTCTTTAAGAAGAGGATATTAATCAGTGTGGAAAACATTAATAATATAAAAAATGACAGCCCATACCCAACATTAATCAAAAAATAAATTCTGTATTCATCTATTTACAGGAACGTTCTTTATTTGAAATACCACTTTTATTGATATTAAATAGTTAATCATAAAAATTGTATATTTTAATATATATATATATATATATATATATATATATATATATATATACATATATCCGTGATTTATTTTGGTTCTTTTAGATATTTTAGGTACCTAGCAGATAATTCAATACCTCAACGTATCTCCCCTTACTTATGATCTTTTCAACTACTAATCATAAATATTATTTTATCCATAGTTATTTACACATGTAATTTATTAGTTTTATATCTTAATAAATGCTTTTGTCAGTTTTGAAGAAAGCCGAATTCCATTTTCTCATTATAGGAGGAGTTTATTTAAAAATGTATACACATTACAAGCTTACTATTTGCATGTGCTTATGTATATGTTTATGTTCAACGACAAAATGAAATAACATAAACCTTACATAAATAAATAATAAAATGTATAAAAATCATAATCATTCTTGTTATTTTTTATTCGTTAGTTAGGCACTAAACAATAAAAAATAACAAGAATAATTATGATTTAAAAACTCATTTTATCATTTATTTATTATTTAATACTTAATTTATTATTTATTTAGTATGATTTATTAACGCTCCCATCTCCACAATAAAGTTGTTTACAAGTGTTCTCTGTATCCAGATTTAGATGTTCATGAGTTTTCTATCGATATCACTTAGAAATAGTCACGGGAACACACTAGTGTTCAGTCATGTTTGCTATAAGTATCTCTGTTTCACCACTTCCGTATCTTCAATAGGTTGCTAGTTAAAAAAAAAAAAAAAAAAAAAAAAAACCTGTACCACTACAACTCGTGAAGGATCTTGGGCTCAGTACAGTAAGGACCTTACTGTTTCTAGGCCAACGGTTGTGTAAGGAGGTGATTTGGCCGAGATCACGCGCAACCGCCAGGTTTTTCCCCAATTAAGGGTACCCACTTTATAGAGGCTGGGTGAGCCCCAGGAGGGTCCCCCGATCCCACAGGGTCGATCCACGACTGAATACAGAATAAATAATTATCTGCCTCAGCCGGTCTCGAATCCGGGACCTTGAGATTAGTAGCGCAGTGCCTTACCCACTGAGCTACTCCGCTCCCTAGATCCGCTCCATAATCTAATCATTTATTACATATTAGTATATAATTTTTTTTATGTTTCAAAATCTTGTTGGAACTCACAGATCTATTGCCTTACTGTATTTTTGTGAACTGTATATCGTCACTGTATACTAATCATCGTATGATTTTAACTCAGATATCTGAGAATAACTTTTGTAGCTACGGACAAGCCTAATAAACCAAAATTCAGAATGTGAAGAGTTATAGAGTGTGTGAACAAAAGAAAAACAAAAAGGATAATCCAATGAATTTGAACATGAGCCAGAAAATGAAATCTTGACCAGTATCCAGGTAAAAAAATATGAAAAAAAACACGAAACAAAATATATTTTACGAAACCTTTTGAACCATAGACTGATTGCATCAAAAAACGGATCTGAACTAATGGCATGGAGGATTAGATTTGGCTCCAAATACAGTTGTTATTTAATAATTTTTGTCTTTTAATTTAATAACATTTTTTTTTTATTATCATTAGTATTGATCGAGTGTCGGGTCTGTACATAATTTCATTTATTATACTTTTTTTTATTGTCTCAACATAAATGATTATTAATTTTGTGGAAATGAAGTGCAATAGCCCAGTCTTTATTAATTTCCGTTTGAAATAGTGAAACGATCTGTTTTTAAGTCTTCATGAGCCTTCGAAAAACGATATAAGAAAATTAAGTAATTATGTATTAACCCGTCAACCATTTTCGCCAAATCAAAAACCTTGTCCAAATGCGAAATTTGGCAAAATTACGCGAGATCGATATAGTATAACATTTTTTTTATAGTTCAGTTATTTTTCTACTCGTATTCTGTAAAATGACTAAAATTTGTGATCTATCTATTATGGAGGAAAGCGTAGTTTGGTATTTTCAAAATTACGTACATTCTATCAAAGTAAGATTGTGCTAATGGGTACGATATGCTTTTTTTATTAAAAAACAGAGAAACAATAGAGATGTAAAGTTGGTTTGAATAGAATGTGTGGTTTGAGGTAGGGGTGTTGGTTTTTGTGAAATAAAAAAACGGTTATCGGTTATTTCGATTATTTTACCTTCAATTATAACCGATTGGTTTTAACCGATGCAAATGAAAAATAAAAAAAATGAAAAAATCAAGTTGGTTGGTTGCTGCTAGAACAATGGATCTTCGGTGGAATTTGCAGAGAGACCGACGAGTAATGAAATGTAATTTAAATTGAATTAGTTTTTTCTTCCTTGTACGCATTAAAGGAAGTACTGAAATCGCGAAAATATTCGGTTTTCAGATTTCAACGGATATATCCATTTTGGCCATCCCTGAACCCATTTTGACCATCCCTGAATCCATTTTGACTAGTTTCGCCGTGACGTATGTTCCTATCTCGCATAATCCAAAAACGGTTGATCATAGAAAGTTGAAATTTTGTATTTAGGATTGTTGAAACATCTAGTTCAGCACCTCCCATTTGGTTTGTTACTACCTGTCACCAGAGGTGGCACTTTACTTGAAGGTCATAATAGATTTTCTTCAAATATTATATTATTATATAATGAAAAACTTCTCAAATTGGTATACAAGCTTTATATATTAATAATAATAACATACTGGATTTTGATTAAAATTTTCAAACCGGAAGTGGTGCTTTATTTGAAGGTCATAATAGACTTTCATCAAAAACTATATTAAATGCGAAAATTCTCAAATTGGGTATATACGATTTTTATGTCATTAGAAATAACATATTAGAAATAACTTTTTGTCAAATTGGATAACCGGAAGTGATACTTTACTTGATGATTGACTTTTTTTAAATGTTTATAGATTTTTTAAGTGGTTCTCAATCAATTTTAGGAATAAAAGTTTTAGAAAATAAAATTCTGAGTCAAACAAACCCAGAATTAAGACTCAGGACACCGTCACAAGTAACCGACGTCAACAGACGTCGTGACGCCGAGTGTCGTTTTTGAGATAATGCTAACTTCGGAATCTAGGTAGCAACCAAATAGTTATTCAGGATCCCTTTTCGAACCACCGATTTATATTTTAATAGCCGTACAAGGAAGTCATGTGGTGTCCGCATCAGATATTTTATTTAACAGTGACGCAAATGTTTCAAAATTTGCACCAATTTATTAGACGACGGGCTAACAAGTAAGTAATGAAAATAATTATATCTCAATCAGGGGAGGATATTGGTTGAGGTAATACTGTAGATAAATAAATTCTGCAAAGAAAAGTTTTGGTCGCGTTTGTACAATAATAATCGATATAGCCATTAGAATTTCATCAGCCTAAGAAGCTATCATCGGATTACTTGTTACAGCATCATTATCACCACTGAAGGTTGGAAAATCAAAAGAAATTCTTTGAATACCTGGCTTGAGGGGGGAAAGGAGGGGAGGAGCGAAGGTATAATACCTACTCCAGGGCCTTCCCATTATTATTTCACTCCCTCTCCTGCGCAATTACAATGATTATTTACCTCGAATTCATCTTTACCTTTGCTCTTGTATTATAAAAAACTGGATTTATGTCCATGTTATAGAGGACTATGAGATAAAATATTTGATCAATATTTTACTCGCTTGAAGCAAAAATTAGTTTTATAATCAACCAAAAATGGTGCCTTATTTGTTGCAATTTTTTTGTTACAGTATAATGGGTATTTAAGTATAGTCAAATCAGTTTTTGAAATGACATGCTGCCAATATTTGGATGATAAAAAGGTTTAATTAGTGATTTGCTATAGCTGGGTTTATGTAAGTTTGATTTGTTGTTCATTATTTGTTTATTTTGTAGTAAAAATATTACAATGGAATATTAATATTGTTGTTTTCTTTTCTTTTTTTACAATATGAAACATTTTAAATGAGAGTAAAAAAACAAACAAAAAATGATCCCTACCAACTTGTTAATAGTTTCTTCTTTAATATTCTCCGATACATTAAAAAGGGTATGCATATTACTAAAATCATTAAAATTTTGTATTCTCAAAAACAGGTACTATATTTTTCAACTATGTTGAGTTTTTCTTTATTTGAAAAGCCAATTTTTTTTTAACCTTCATTAAAAAATTCATAATAAATATTAATTAATTATGCTATTTAAAGCTTTTTTAAAATTTATATTGATAAGTTGATTTTATAAATCATATTCTTCAATATATATATATATATATATATATATATATATATAGAGAGAGAGAGAGAGAGAGAGAGAGAGAGGGAGTGAGAGAGGGGGATAGAGATAGTGGGACGGGAGCACCCCTAGTTAGTCAACATAGACAATAAAATGTATTTTATATTATATTTTTTTAAATATATTTTCCCCCTATGGTAACTCCCAAAGTAGATATTTTATTGACTATATTGACTAACTATGGTTGCTCCCGTCCTAATTAATGGCGGTTGTAATCACAAGTAAAAATACAAAGCATAATTACTCAAGTTATTATTTATTTAACCTTATTTATGCATGTACCTCCAAAATAAAGTTGTCTATAGATATTCTTTATTCTATATTGACATCTACAATATATTATCTATATTCACAATCAAATGTTCATAAATTTTCTATTGGCGTAACTTAGGAATATGCACGGGGCAGGCTATGTAGTACCCGCAATACTGGATGGTTGTGAGGGGGTTAGCGAGTCTAAAGGACGGAAACGGTTGGACGCAACCAAGTGTATTATTATATAGATAGCTTACATGTGCCATGCCTGTTAACATTAGGCGCATTGTATATATTACATTACATATTGAAGTTATATTTTTCTCACTGTAAATTGTATTTAAAAAAATAGATTTATTCAAAGCAATAAAATTTAAATAAAATGAAAATAATAATTATCAAAAAATGACAATAAAAAGAGAAAATAAAGTGCCGAATGAATAAAGAAAAATAAGTAAAGAAAATCAATGAAGTATAAGATAAGCCAAACTGTCTAAATTAAACTGCCTTTCTATCAATTGTTCAATTCAATTCATCAATCAACTGTTTCAAATTTATTTTTTAGTAAATTCGTAGAAAACACTTTTAGAATTTGTTATCATTCTCTTCTTTTTCTGGCCAAGTTCTTTCTTTTGATAAAACGTTCTGTATCAGTCTTGTCCGAATGTTGTCAAGTTGTCTGCAGTAAAATATTAAATGTTTAACATTGTGCATCTGTTCGTCGTTGATTGGCAGTGGCATTTTTCGTGTGATAGGTAATTGTTTGGTTTTCCTGTGTTCAGAAAGAGTTTGTGTCAATTGCATACATTGGAGTCAGCGCTACGTATGCTTTTATAGTTGTGGTGCACGAGAAAGATTACAAATCTATGAAAGCTTGGTCATTTCTACGAAGTAGTCCAGGCATGGTTCCACTAAATTATTTTCTCCTTTATGATATCTCCTTTTATGTAGGATACAGGGACTTATTACGTGATAATGGAAGGTTACTGTGAGCCGCTAGCTTCGCAAAGGTGTCCTCTCATTCATAACCTTCTATTTATGAATGCACCCTAGTCCACACTTTGTTTAAGTTTTTAATTTGGCAGCGTAGCCGAATTCTTTGTAATTTTAAATTTTTTCGTTAGGTATCTAATGGTATACCGTTCATGTTGCTTGTGTAAATATTAATCTTCGGATATGTTTCTGCCATATTCTTAAACAGATATCCTGTGGCCTTGACTGACCAAGCTTCTCCTCTGGTTATTTGAACATTCTAATCCGAATTCCAATCTGCACTGAGCTTCTAACAGTTTTTAATTTTCATCTTTCAATAATCAGACACATCCCTCATTATCTCCATCCTAGATTTTCTAAATATTTCTGTCTGAGTTTTTAAGACGGTATTTGTGCCTGTATTGCGAGATTAATTCAATATTTACAGTCCTTTGAGAAGTCTATATTTCCTTGCAATATATGATTATAGTTAGTACTAAATTTTTAATATTAAATAGATCTATTGTTTCTAGTACTTTTTAATATATTTGAATTATTTCCTGACAAAACACAGGCAGTTTTATGAGAGATGGTATGGTAAGATTTACACATGTTTATTGCCATCATCAGTCTTTGGAGCCATCGTGGTTTCATGAGATTTGTTTTCTGAAGAAAACACATGCGCTGGGTATGTTGGCAAAATAGCTTCTTGAAACATAATTTTGAGAACCTCCGATTTAAGAACCCAAGGAGATCCTACATTGTCTATGGTCTTTCAAATTATGTCTGGGGTCTCCCGATCCCACAGGGTCGATCCACGGCTGATAACAGAATAAATGATTATCTGCCACAGCCGGTCTCGAACCCCGGACCGGGAGCATGGTAATACAGTGTCTTACCTCTTAGCTACTCCGCTCCGTTTTTCGGTTATAAAGTATGCCTAAATGTGCCACGTTGTTTTATTTGTGGTAAATTTAATCTTATGTTTAATTTTGGTATTGTCCGTTTCCGGGAGAAAAATATGATAATAAATTCAGTTTTTTGAGAATCGAAAGAGAATTTATTAAGGTTCGCCCACCTTGTTAGTCTAGATAATACAGATTTGTGAATAATACAGTTTTGTGAATAACATAAATTTGTAACAGCTTCGAGCTCTTTTATATTTGGCATTTGAATAGAAGTAAAACACCATCAGCGTATACTATTAGTTAAGTGTCATCCGGAACTCTGTTTGGAAAATAGTATTAATTAAAATGTTCAATATTACCGGTGATAAACTGGGATTCCACAATCTTTACTCAATTTCTAACCTATAGTGATCGAGTTAGTATCATCGAAATGATTGTAAAAATTTTTTTGGTAATCTTTCGGGTTTTTTAAAATTGTTGTCTGCCACGCATTGTCGAAGGCTCCTTTTATATCCAAATAATTGTATTATGTTTCAAATGGCGAACTCATTTGTTCATTTCGAGCAAACAGTGCGTTACCTGTTCTTGACTGCAGCCGGAAAACAAACTGATTTTTATGTAATCATTTATTAGTCGTTAAACAGTACATATATATTTTTTTAATAATTCTTGGCAAAAAATATACTCAAAACATGCTTAGATGCCTAATAGAGCTTGGATCTTTATGAAGGATCAAAACTAATTTAGCCATTTTCCAAATAGAATGGAAGTTCTCTTGTCAAACGAAAGAAAATTTTACAGATTTCTGCATTAATATGTGGAAAGAATAAGAATAAAGAATAGTTATCTTTGTTACTATGATTGGAGAAATTTTATCATGACCGCCGGGGCGTTACTCGTTATTTAAGTTATTAGTGATGTCTAGTATTTCTTTGTCTTCGAACGGTAAATCATCAATTGTGTTAAGTGGAATAATTGCACCTCATTCGGCTCTGTTCAACGGTATCACTGCTAGTATTGTCTTCTTGAATCAAGTTATTGAGTATGTCAGTAAGTGTTACTTTTTAATCATTTGTGTAGTCGCCATTGTCAGCTAACAGTTAAAAGAGTTTGCAAAATATATGTATATATATATATATATATATATATATATATATATATATATATATATATATATATATATATATGTATATATATATATATATATATATATATATTTTTATATATATATATATATATATATATATATATATATGTGTGTGTGTGTGTGTGTAAGGATCAGACATTTGGTTTGGTTAAAAGATGGGACCAAATGTGGATGACCTCTACCAAGTCACCAAGCTTACATATATTTATGCCCCACATTATATTACACAATTACAGAACTAAACGAGCGGGTTAACGCGCTTGCAAAAGTGTTCTTCTTACAAATCCAAAGCTTGTGAGTTCTAATCCCGGTGCCGGCTTTAATTTAATTAATAATTTATTTAATTCTTCAATCAATTAATCACCCCTCCCCTCCGGTTATGTGAGGCCTATCAGCCTACTGGAGGCTACCCATACAGACCGGGAGTAGGAGTGGTGACCCTACCCCGTGTACTTTAATTGCGAATCTCGTTGTGGTTTCTCAGGAAGTAAAATAGCCGTCCGGAGGTTTGGTCCAAAGACGGTCTGCTTCGGGGAAAAAAATATAGGTCCTCATGCGCCTGCTGGCCCCGAACAGCCATAGTCTGTGGATCCAGACCGATATGTCACTGTCCTTGAAGCCGAGTGAGACTGTGGGAAGGATACTGCCGAATTGGACCCAAAGCATGCCGCTGCACCATGGAAACCATGGTTCGCAGCAACGTGAGGTTGGGTGATCTCCCCCAGACTGTCTGTGTTCCCGCAAGCAAATGTCTGTAAGAACACCAGATCTCTATGGTCTATAGTGCCAAGAGGAAAAAAAAAAAAAAAATATATATATATATATATATATATATATATATATATATATATATATATATGTATATATATATATATATGAATATTTTTATATACCATTCATTGTCTTAACCCGATTATTGCTCACTTCATCGATTATACGACGATTGTAAGGAAATATACAACTAATTATTTATTTATTTAAAACCGTTTCTTTATTTATTAAAGCAGTTGGATGTTCCGCATGGGGGACGTAACAACCCATTGCTCCAAGAAAAACAATTTACATTTTTATAAAAAAATAATTACAATTCTACAACTAATTATAAATCTACAACTTTAATTTACCCTCCAACTTGAAAATGCGTTTAAAACGCATAATAGGCATATCAAGTGTGAGTACAGTGGCCCAGAACCTCATTTTTAAAATATTCCTAACAGAAATCCCTTATCCTTCTTTTATTAAAGTTTTTATTCAATTTTTGTTTTATCTTGTTTACAGTGGCTGATAATTTATTTGGGCAAGTGAGTAAGATCTTGTAATACTAGTTGGGTGCATGCCAGAATGCAGTTCATATTTCTTATAATTAGATAATATCCAGCAAGTCTTAGAGTTTTAATTAGTAAATCTGTTTTATTTTTTCTTATCGATAGGCTTATCTGGCTATTGCCTAGTTTCTTTTTTGTTTTTTGTAATCTTCTAATTCTAAATATTGTCATTCTGCAGAGAATTAATTAGTTAATCGGTAAGTTATTATAAAAGTTTACAATAAAGAATTGATATTTTTAATAGTATTTAGGATTTTAATAATAGTTTTCTAAGAGTTTTAAATGATCATTTTCATTTTAATTGATAAAAATAAGAAACATTATTATTACATTATTGCGTTAAAAATTTCAAGATTTTCATCCAGTATTTTCATCAGTATCACGGCTTTAAGCCATACGATTTCTATAATTATGAAAATGAATAATTATGAGAAAATATTGTTGTGCAAATGATGGTATCTTTTTCAGCACATTAAACCTTTTTTCGGTTTAATTGTTTGGAAACACAAGATTTTATTCGTAGACAATTGTATATATACATAAATAAGAGAGCAAACGAATCCCAAAAACATAGTCTTAAGTCTCTCAAATACCAATGTATGTTTATAAATACACTATTTATATAAATACCCTATGCAAAAAACATATTACTTGCATTATAATAGCTTGAGGTTGATTGCAAATATTCTTGGACAGTTTTAAAATTAATAAGATAACAAGATACACTTATGGATACTTTATTGAGAAATGATAAAAATTAAATTAAATAAACAATAACAGAGATAGATTGTCTAGTTGGAAATGTTTCCTAATACAACAATTACAATTTCTTCCAATCAATATGCATGATCAGATTAATAAAATAATTCATATTAATTTTCAAACATTTACTCACGTCTCGGTCAAAACTTATCTAAAATTAATTCCACTTAGGTACCAATTGTGAAATTATTCATGGCAAAAAAAGCAATGATTTTCTCTTCAAATTATTTTAGACAACTCATAAGGAAGATAGAATGTTTCTTGATGTATACTTAATGGCAACTAAAATAACTAAAATATTTATCGCGGTAACTAGCAAAAACAAATTATGACGTCATCCTCACCTCCTCAAGAAACTGTCTTCCACCACTTAATTTGTCGGGCAAATGGTTTACCTGAAAAGAGCTCCAATTTCCTTTGTAATATTGTAATAAAAAAATTAAGCAATTATTGCCTTTCAATGCAATTTCACGAATTAGGCTTTTCGGACTCTCTTATGGTCGAAAGATTTTTGACAGACAATTGTGGGTTTTAGATTTTATAATTATTTCTAATATATTTACAAAAGAAAAAAAATATTTTAAGCTGTCTTATTATTTTTGGGCCCTTAGTACATATTTGCATATTTCAGTTATGGTTAAATTTGGTTATAGACTTGGATTTATGAAGCCCTCCAAAATGTACCCAGCTTCCAAACTAATACTACGGAACTAATGGTAGATTGTGGATTAATACACTCATTGTGGACCAGCTCGATTCGTTTGTACATATTTTTATAGTTTTGTGAAAATCATGTGGTGTTCAGCCAAACATAATTCTTTGCAATTGGAATATCGTTTATTCCTATAACTTCCTTATTTTATTCCTTTATGTTATTCCTATAAATATTCAGTTCTCTTGGATGAGTGGATCCCTTTCCACGACTAACAAATTCCAAAAGAAAATTTCGGAATCGCGGGAATCAATACCGTGTTTATATTCGTGTTCATATACGCTTACCACCATAGATAAGTTCCTAATAATACGGCTCAAAAATAATTTGTTTATGTTTACACAGCCCCAAGCGGCTCCTTGTCCCTTATAGACTATAGATTTTTACAGTAGTTTATTTCTATGAAAATATACTGACGGATATAAAATCCAACGGATGACGACTGAATTATACAACTGTATAATCTGATCTAGCCAATTTGGGGTTCAGAAGGGGGAGGAAATTTTATTGGAGGGGGTTGGTTATGTTGACACCCCTTGAGTGGTATCGTCCTGCCATCGGTTCGTTAAGCCGTCTTGTTTGTAAGTTACTTCAGAGGAAACGAGTACCTTTGTCAAGGCACAATTTTTTTTTTTTTTAGTTACAACGATTCGGGTAATGGGGAAACATTTTTAATCCGTAGCATAGTTAATAATGCCATAATTTTCTTACAGTCGGTCTAGTATTTATGTTCGTTCGCTATTGAGAGCAAGCTTGTATTTGGAAACTTGCAGAATTAAAATAACAGGAACTCCGAATGTTCAACCTAGAATAATTTTATTTATTTCTTATTTGAATGTTTTCTAGAAAGCATTTATATTTATCAAGTGAACAAACTTAATAAAATCCTATTACCATTAAAATCGATCATAAGTAGGTATGCTAAATAACTTTAATAAGTAAGGGATGAGTCAACAGTTGATTCAAACATTCTAAGATTTTGGTTGTTTGGCCCAATCGCGATGGACTTGAACTTATACTTTCCAAGCTTGAGTTAAAATACCTCAAGATGAACATACTTATCTAAATTAGAACTCATAGATGCTTGACTATAATAGCAGGCATTGTTTTCTGCTATTATTAAGAGCTCATGTGACTGCTTTAGCCCTGAAGATAGCCTAGTAGTATGACCGAAACGATTTGATCAATAATCAACCCCAAATATTTAAATAAACGTTTCATTACGTTAAATAAACGTATGTATTGCACGATAGTAACGCTGCGGTCACTAAATGGGTCATATTTTAAACTTTTTTTTTTTTGAAGTTTCAATTGATAATAATTTAAAAACCATATTTTTATAATCCTTGGTTTCAGAATAAATTTATTAAAAAATACTTTATCCTCTAGCATGACAAATTACCAATATAATTACCAAAAATTTTTTCCTTGGTCGATTCCAAAGATCTATTATTGAAAATAATAAACCAAAAGCATTTACAGATAGAGATTTTTTCATTTTTTTATTATGTTTTTCTTATTTTTATGCCTTTTAAAGCTGATTCCAAAACACCTTACATTTCCTCTCTATCATAATAAATGGCCGAATTATGGATATATAAAATCTTTAATCGGCAATTAAATAGATTCCTTGTTTTTCATTTAAGCCTAGTTACTCTGATTCCAAAATATCTTACATTTCCTTTCTATCTTTATAAATGGCCGACTTATGGGTATATAAGATCTTTAATCGGTAATTATACAGATTTTTTGTTTTTCATTTCTTTCTTTTTTCTTTTTTAATGCCTTTTTATGCAGATTCTAAAATACCTTACATTTCCTCTCTATCTTTATAAATGGTTGAGTTATGGACATATGAGGTCTCTAATCGGCCTCCATTTTGAAACAAACAGACGGATGGTAATGTTGAATTCTGAGGATCATCCTGGGGTGACCTGCGACATTGCTACCGAATCTCAAGAATATCTTTCAAGTAGTCTCGGAGAAAAGCCGCGGACGGCGTACGAACGGATTTTTTTTTTATTCGATTTTTGGATTCTACGTATCTTGAAAGGTAAAACCTCAAATTTTGAGGGGGGGTGACAAAAGTTTTTTCCTTGGTCGATTCCAAAGGTCTATTATTGACAATAATAAACCATAAGCATAGAGATTTTTACAGATAGAGATTTTTTTTATTTTTCGTGTTTTTTTCATATATTAGTGTCTTGTTACGCTGATTCCAAAACACCTTATATTTCCTCTCTATCTTTATAAATGGCCGAGTTATGGGCATATAAGATCTTTAATCGGCAATTCTTATAGATTTTTTTGCCTTGTTATGCTGATTCCAAGTAGTATATAATTGTTGTTATCATATATTATTAAAAAAAATATATATAAGAGAATAAAAAGATATTTTTTTCCTCTAAGAATAACATATTTCTATCTAATTATTCTATTGATTCCAGGTTCCAGTAAAATCAGATTTTAATTTATTAATAATGGATATATATTAAATATATAAAAAATCTTTCAACGTAGTAAAAGATGAGATATGTTCAACAGAGAGATAAACTCAAAACTTCAGACCACATACGTAATGACAAAACACCATAAAACGAGAAACCCATCAAGAGACTGAATATAAACTATTAACATAATTCAAAAGTTAAAATTCTTAGAATTTCTAAAACAAAAGGCAATATCGCATGAAGGGCTGAGTAGCTATCTCATAGTGCTAATTTCTTATGTTTTTTTTTTATTTTTATTTTCACTTACATATATATAAGGAACATTATTGTGATCGTGAAAAATTTCGAATTTCAGATCTCCCCAAAAATCACTAACGTCATGTTATGCTTTGGTAATTCGAGAAAGGAGAAAATGCTGCTTCAACTTATCGGAAACATGCAGAAATATATGGAAAAAACGTCATTAGTGAACGTCAAGTGCAGAGGTGATTTGAAAAGTTTCGAGCGGGAAACCGCAAACTTGAAGACGAGCCTCGGACAGTTCGACCAATAGAGCTTGACGACGAACTCCTACAGGCTACTGCTGAAGAAAATCCTGTTATAGCAGTTGAAGAATTAGCAGAAAAACTTGGATCGACACATTCTACTGTCCACCGTCATTTGCCATCAGATCCATTTTAATTGAAATATCAGCACAGACCAACTTTTTCCAACAAAAAGATGATAAATAGAAGAGAATAACGCTATAACAAACAAAATATGTAAATACAATTCAATTGTAAAGGAGAGATTAGTAATATCTCATAAACAGACAGATTTTTAAAAACCGACAATACTTATGGGATGACCTGAATAATTGATTTTACATTTTTTTTTCGAAAACGGCTCTAACGACTTTGATGAAACTCGTTATATATATGTACAATTAAGTGGTTATTAATATCAGCTAGGTCTTATCATCAATGAAATAGTTGGAGAGAACTTAAATGCCAAATTATCAAAATGGCTTCGTCTAATGTACCTTTGATTTTATTTATTAGAAATAATTAACCTTCTCCCATAGTTAGTAGTAACGAAAAACGGATAAACAATAACTATGAAAGAATTTGACATTTAACTAAAGGTAATAAAAAGGAAAAATATTTTTCCATATTAAAAACAATTTTGCAGAAATAATGTTTAGTAGTACATATAAGAATAACATACCGTTGGAAATATAAAGATTTGGATAAATTAATATCTAACATGTAAAGTTGTAAGAAGTTAGTGAAAAGTGAAGAAAAACGCATGAACTTCAGTGATTTTTGTAAATAATAATTTATACTTTTATATCATTTAATAAAATTATAAAATAAAATAATTTAGTAAAGCAACATGTTTACAAGGAAACTAAATGAAAATTCCTTAGAAACTTTTAAAATTTATTTCAAGTAAGGAGGTAAGTGAAAGTTACGTGGATGCGTACCAATTTTTTTTAAATTCCTAACTTATTGAAATGATTATTGATTTCTATAAAAGGTCCATTGTGAACATTGAATTCACTGACGTCCCTTATACATATTGGTTTTTGGGAGAAAAAGGTATTTCATTTGTATGTCCAATAATAAAGTTGTTTTTATCCACCAACTGATATATGAACTATAATTATGCATAATATAATTATGCATATATGAATTTGTAGTTTTCTCACGAGAATATCATATTAGATTTTGCTTCGATTTACCCAGATTAAAATCGAATTACAGACGATTTTTTTTTTTTTTTACACTGCTTTGAATAGAAAAAACAAGATATCGACAGAAAAGTTCGAATTATCCACGATTTCGAATTAAAAACGTTGGAATTAGTCAAGTTCGACTGGATAGGTGTCTATACTCAGTGATCGAAACGTTAACAAGAAAGATTTAAGACAATAATTTTGAATTTATTCATCTAGTCACCCTACTAAGTGAACAACAACTGAATATATAATATTAAAGCTAACTAATAAATAGCATAAATTCATGTTGCATAATTGCTCTGATCTGTGCTATTGTTATTCCTCAATTATGAAAAGTAACCTGATTGCATTGTAAGTTAAATTAAGGTTTCGCATGTTATAAGGGTACCACAGAATATTCAATATGGCATCCATTTATTTATAACTAGGCTATTTTTGGAAGATCCTAAAACAAAAGCCACTCTAACAATATTTTATTTATAGCATTATTACAAGCGTTATTCACAAAACAAAATGCCAATTTATACAAAACAAAAAAACTGGAAGTTAGCGTTATTAGTTCCTATCTTCAAAAGTAATAATCTATAATTTATCATCATGGAAGTCGTCATGGGAGAGGTCACCCTATAATTTGAAATCCAAAAAAGTCCGGAAATTTGAGATTTTAGAACCGACTTCAAATGGCGAAAATTTCGAGAAACATTTTACTCAAAGTATCACCAAAACTTACAACCAATTACAATATCTTTTAAGTTTATACATTGGGATTTTATCGATTCCATGTTGTGTATGAATAGAAAAGAAAATTATTAATGTCAAATGTCAAAATTCGCAACAGATAAGTGAAAAGTCCAAATCTAAAAGAGTTGGGAAAAATTAAAATATTTCTTTCATAACTATTTTATGATCTTTTTCATACCAAAAACGTTTCGGATAGGATGAAAAACCATATACTAAAATATTTCATAATATAGTTGGGAAATCTGGTCAAAGTTGTTGGGAAATTTTAGATTTTACTCTAACTTCCCAATAAATTGTTGGAGCTGATGTAGAACATTCGTTGAACTCACGAGAATTTAGTTATTTAAAAGTTTTGTGAAACATCCTTATAATCCTATTAAGTTTGATATTCTCATTAATAAACAAATATACAAATTTTTTGAGAAAAAAAAATTAGATATTATTAATTTTTATTAAAATAATTCTTTTATTATTATTATTTTTTTTTTCTCGGTGGAAATATCTACAAATTATAAACTAATCGAAAGCCTAAAAACATATGAATATGTTTAAAAAATATATATTTTCAGCTAAATTTAACAGCCACAATCCAAAATAATTTATCAAAAGCAGCAATACATGCGATATTTTATAGCCCCGTTAGAAAAAGCTGGTTAAATAAAAATATTAATGTGGAATACATCTAATACTAATTAATCATTAATTAAATAATTAATTGTTACATAATGATTTATAAGCACTAGGATTATTAATAAATGGCCGATAAATTAATTTAAGATTTTGGAAATGTCTATTATTGTTAATGGAAACTATAATAGGTGCAATAATAAAAACTTTGTAAATGGCTAATGGCTAATCTGTGGTGCCTTATTAATTATTTTATAACGATCTTTTTTACATATTTTCATCCAAGCTGGATTTAATTTGTCATTGCGATCACTCAAATTATACACAAATATATATATAATTTAAGATTTATATTAGCTTTTCTTTGTGTGCTAATAAAATGACCAAACTTTAAAAATTAATTAATATAAAAATTAATATTTTTCTCATTCCAGGAGTATCTCTTCTCTAAGGAAAAAACATCACCGATCATAGAATTTTCTGCCAAGCTATTTTTATAAGTTCTAACTTTGAAGAAGCTTAAAAAAAAATCGTCAAATAGATTTTTGTTGTTTTTGCATAACTTTTTAATTTGTGTGTTTAATTTAGGAGCATAGCATGGCTGCGTCTACGTTTTTATATGCATATTTTCAATTTTGATTTGTATGCCCCTCTAAGAGGAGGGGGATGAGATAGTACCATTTCGCCAACCTCCAATATTTTTTGTACTAAAAGTAAAATAAAAATCAATAACAAATAACATATATGAACAAATAAAATATGTAAACTAAAACCAATTAAGAAAACAGGAAAATTCTTGGCTAAGGACTAGAATTAAGATTAAATTTGAAGTGGAATCAAATTCTGTAAGTATAGATCAGCCTTTCTTTCGTTACTGCTGCTGGAATTTTTTACTGCTTAAACGAAGTAACGACCGGCAGATCTAGACTTACAGAATTCGATTCTATTTCAAATTTAATCTTGTTTCTTGGCCTTACCAGCTATTCGACTTTCCTCATTTTCTTAATTGGTTTTAATTTGCATCTTCATTCGTTCATGTATATTATTTGTTATTGATTTTTATTTTACTTTTTTTATATTTTTGTACATCAAATTATTGGAGGAGGAGAGAGAGAGATGATACTCTCGTTTCCTATCTTTTATTATTGTGCGGAAAGGTGATCATCCTCCCTAATTATGCGCCTATGTCTACCTGCGACTTCCATTGTTATATGTTTCCTTCACGTAAAGGACGATGGAATACTTATAGTTTTTGATAAACTGTGTTCACTGTTGCATGTGGAGAAGTCAGAAGAATTAACAATACCGACGAGAATATCGAAAATTAGTCGGCTATTTTTCCTACCTTTCAATAGTAAATTGGGAAATATCGCTAGGAACCATAAAAAATTTCGTCTTGGCTTCAGCAGAATGTTAAATTGTATTAATAAAATAATTAACCATTATAAATAGTTGAACTTAATTTTATTTTATGAAGTTTCGTTATTTACATTATTTCGATCATAAAATCAAAAAATAAATTTACTAAAAACAATTTTCAGGTGGTTTTATTTTTTTGACAATTATTTGTCAAACAGTCATTTTTGATCCACGTTATGAAGCATATTCATAATCAGAAATGCATTTCTTATAAGAATCCACAATAAGTAGATTTTTTCCCCAACAAATCCCCTATCGATGCACTTGTGCGCCGGCGCGTCATTTGCATGACTAAATATTATCATCCTAAAATATTTTGGAGAAAAGTCTTAGGAGAATACACTATTCGACCCCTTGACAAGGTTATACAAGAATATATTACGACAAGTTTCCCACTGAAAAAATTGAATAAAATGGGTCGTTAGTTTGGCAAGGTTCTATCTGGCTTCTGGCTATCTATCTGACAAGAGCCTACTCGAGCTGCAATATGTGGAGAAATAGCCGAGTTACATGAACGCAAAATCAGATGCCGTTTTTTTTTTTTTTTGTAGTTTTCAAAAGTTGTTTGCAGTAGCAGTTTCACGAGAATGAGGTAAGGGAACAGTTAGCACAGCTATATTGCAATTTTATAACAATGTTTTTGCAAATGTTCTTTACAGTTCATTTTGACAGGCGTCGACTAGTACCATACAAAAATCACTACCGTGGGTGGAGAGATATATGAAACTTTGACATCAATTTACTCGAAACATATAAAATAATTAAATGGAACTTTGTCACTCCAAGGGGTCGTATTGCTGAGATATGTTTAATAAGGCTAATTAAAATTTTCTTATTTTTTTTTCTTTTGTACAACTATTAGAAATACAATCTCAGAACTGCAATTGCACAGCAGTATGAGGAACGAGTCCGACAGGTAGCATTTGCGAAAGTATGTTCTATGATATTAATTATTACATAATTAATACAAGTTTTATTTTTGGTGTGCACAAAGAAAATCTGAGCTCTTTTAAGGGTAATCGTTTTTCCGACAAATTAAGCGGAGCTGGAGGACTTTCTCGGGCTCTGAAGATGACGTCATGTTGCATTATTTTTGTTTCAGGTTTCATGAAAATACCCTCATGTCGAACTGAAATTATCATTTAATCAAGACAAATTAACCTTTTTGATTTTAAGGCTATGTTCACTTTACTCGAAATCATGGACGTCCCGTCGATCAAAAAAACACACACATTGCGTAAAAAAATTAACAAAAAGAGGAAATAAATATTAGCTGATAACTCCCTAACAGAAATATTATGACCAGAAATTTTCAATGTGTGAATTGTTAGGAAAGGCGTCATCGGTTCCAATAAAATTATATCCTGTCGTTCAAGTCACTTAAAGATATTGAGTAATGATTACGTAGACCATAGAAGCATCTGCTGGGCTTGCTGATGAGAGACCTAATTTCTCTGGAGACGTTTTCCACATCTACTTGATAGGCGAGATATACAAATTCGTTAGCTGGTGCTTCTATGGTCGACGTAATCATTTCCGAAGTTACCTGCTTCCGAGAGCAACGAAGATGCAGCTGTATAAAAGCTTAGCCCACCCAATACTGAGCTACGGTTCTGAGACGTGGGCGCTGAGCAAGTCAGATGAGTCCGCTTAACTAATTCACGAGAAAAAGATCCTCCGATCCATCAATGGTGGAATCGTGCAGAGAATGGCGCCGAAGAACCAATCGGGAACTGTATGTCTTCTTCAAGGAACCAGATATAGCGAGATTTTCTCGTCTTAGAAGGTTAAGTCGAGCTGATAATCTGGCGAGAATGGATGAAAATTCCATCCCAAAGAGGATTCTTCAAGAAGAAATTCATGTAACCAGGCGTAAAGGAAGACCTAACTGCGTTGGCGAGATAGCATCACACACGTAAGTGGAAGGTGGCTGCACAGGACCAGAACGAATGGCGTAGACTGATTCAGGAGGCCTACTTAATAGGGTTGGAACATCGAAAGAAAAATATCGATATTCGATATTTTGATATATCCCGAAACCAAATATCGATATCCACCGATAATCGGTAGAAAAATATCGATATATCGAAAGGAAATGGACGAAAAAACAAAGAAACCTTGCATTAAATAAGTATAACGTTATGAAATTCATGAGAAAGTTATGAAATAATATAATTATTATTTATAGAGCAATATTTTTATTATCCATGAATCATTATAAAAAAGATATAAAAGAATAATATTTTGGTAAAAAAAATAAGTATTATAATACATTTTTATCTTGAAGGTTTTTTGCCATATTTCATATATTATATAATTCTACAAATTTTTCAAAAATATAACCTTGTTTTATTTTTCTTAAAAAAAATTGTATTTTATAAAGTTTCCATACGTACAATGAGCATTCTCAAAACATTTATCTAAAAACATGTAATTTATCTGATATATATTTCAGTACAATCACCATTTATATTATTACCTGTTTGTCTTTAAATAGGATTAATTAACAGTATAAGTATTTCAATCGTATCTACCAATTATTGTTTGGCAACTAAATATTGTTTATTCTCAGATTTACACCATTATATTTATAAATTAACATGTGCTATATTTTAACCAATGATTATATGCAATAATTTATTTACATTTATAGTATTATCTATTTTATTTCAATTTGGTGAATGATTGATCCATATTATTTTTTGTTTTGGTAACCTTAAAATCTTTGTTGTGTTTCCCGATGTCCGAAATATTTTGTGACAATTTATGCACTCCACACTTTTACTCTCTCTCGATTTAAAATGTTTCCATACTTCACTTTTTGGCGGCGACATTTTAGTTTCTGTTCACTTTAATCACCACACTAACAACAATAACAACAACAATAATTAACAAGAGATAACTGACCGTTTGTGACGCCTATGAGTTATAACAGTAAGGAAGTTACAACAGCTCAAAGACAGCGTCCTAGATTGATTAAATAATTAAGCTACAATGCAAAGTACAGCTCACGGATAAAATTAAAAATATGATAAAGCATAAAGGAAATTTATAATTAAAATAAAATAATAAAGTTTAAAATATCAATATCACCGATATGTCGGTATAAAATATCGATAACATCGATATATCGGGTGTTAGAATATCGATATAATATATCGGTTTTTCAAATCCGATAGATCGATAGATCAATATATCACGTTTTGATATTCCAACCCTACTACTTAGTTAGATAGATAAAGATTTTGCAATTTTTGTTTGTTTATCAACTTGGCTAATTTCCAAGCCAACAAAGAATCGATATAAACTAATGATTAATTAATTTGGATTCATAATGGTGAGAGTATGGTTGGCCATGGAAAACGTGCGTAGGAGAATATTGGTTTTGGATGCGGTCAATATAAAAACACGCAAATAAGAAAATTTATTATTTTGTGTGCCGACGTTTCGGCCTGGGTTTCAGGCCATCATCGGGACTAAGAAAAAACAAGATAACAATAGATGTAGCAACAGTGTCAGTACCAGTAATGATAAGAAACTTAACAAAACAGTAAGATGAAAAAATATGAAGTATAAAGATAAATATGCTGATCATAATATGTTAATAATAATATGAAAAATAAGGAATATAGAAGAATATTTTAATAAAGTATAAACAACGTTAATCAAGTATAAAGAAAAATGCTAATCATAATGTGAATAATAATAATTAATAAGAAGAAACAAAGAAAAATACGTTAATGCATAATGACAAAAAAGTATTTAAAATTATTGAGAAACGGGACGTCAACCAATCTTCTAGTTGCCGTGTTCCAATCGTGCAGTGCAGTGCTCAAGTCCAACGAGACTGATCGTTTTGCTGGTTTCATGCGCATTTAAAATGAGCTGAATTCGGGTCTACAAGGACATTATCATGTGGATATCTTCAGAGTGAAAGACCAGGTGGAAACAATAATTAAAAAATTTAAAATCTGGGCCATACATTTTTAGAATATAGTTCTGAAGAATTATCTGAAAAAGTGAAAGCTGCATTATCGCATCTTATGTCCAATGCCTTAGGCCGGGAAAAATTTATTTGAAATAATATTGAGAATTAGATGGTTGAATGACCTAAACAAATTATTTTAAAAATGATTTATTACATCGTTTTGCTTGAATATATGTGTTAAATGATTATTTCACGAAATAACCTATTTCATGATTGATGATTATTTCACGAAATAACCTATTTCATGATTGATGATTATTTCACGAAATGAGGCGTAGAATCCCAAAACCAGCCAAGTCCATTTTTGTACAGTATTCAAGGCTGCACGATAAAGGTCGCCATGGATCGGTTTTATTAATGCATAGCTGATGTTATCTTGTTTTTGTTTGTTTTTCACTGCCGTTTGGATACATAGTAGGGAAAAAAATCGGAAGAAATTGGAGTACATTGTGCGAATTTTTCCGACATGTTGAGCGGGGCAGAAAGAGGTACTGAAGATTAGGTCATAGAGTATAGTTGCTAATTAATAGGATACGAGTTTCAGGTAGAATATTTTATGGTATTAAGAAGCTACAAGAAAATAACGTTGATATTAAAATGTCGACTTTTTGTTAAACAATTTCCTGGCTATTTAGTTTTCTTCCTAAATACAACAGTGTAGATGTGAGCCGGTGAAGAGGTTGGCTTCGGAATAAATACGGATAAGACGAAATATATGATTAGCAATAGAAAAGGTGGCGATTTTGATGATATAAACATAGGAGGGAATAAATTTGAACACTTTGAGAAATTTAAGTATTTGGGGTCTATGAAGTCGCAGGTAAAGGCGTGATATGCTTGTTATATTTCGGTATCAACATTACAGGTAGCGAATTTTGTCGAGAAACTTAAAAATTAGAATTTACAAAATTATTATCCTTCCTAGTGTTTTGTACGGATGTGGAACGTGGCCACTAATCTTGAAGGAAGAGCAACACCTTAAGCCTTCAAAAATGATGTATTAAGTAAAATATTTGGTCCGGAAAAGGACGAGTCTACAGAAGTTAGGAGATTATACAATGTAGAATTGCAAAGTATGCAGCCTGTTAATATAATCGAAGGGATATCATCGCGACGCAAAGTGGTTAGAATAGCATAATTAGCGTGACAAAATAAGATTATTTGAAGTTCTCATTAAAAGATAAAATTTGTTGATAATTGTAGAGCGCCTGCCATGTACCTTGACTCGGAAAGGATTTTCTCGTCTGCCGAGGAATTTTAATTCCAGAAAAATCAGTTGCTTTCTTCCGTCAAGAAAAAGGTTAAAGTTAAATTTGTTTAAAGTTTTTATTTAACTGTTTCCTATTTAATTTAAGTTAATATTATTTAATATAAGTTAAAAAATATAATATTTAATATAAGTTAATATTAATGATTAATATTTCCTCCGTTCATTGCCGCCTGTGTACATTTGAATAAACAGAGTCGATTACTTAGAATAGATAACATTCTGAAAGCCATAGAAAAAAATCGAACGCAATTGCACGCTTTTAATTTCGTATTTTTTTATTTTAAATAACATTATGATGTTGCTGTAAAAAAACCTTAAATCATCGTGATAAAACACTGTGTTTTTTTTCCTTTACCTAGAAGTAGCCCTATGGTGAAAAACATGGATCTCTTTTCAATTCAAGACCCTCAGGAGAGCTGTGGTAGATCGAAAAATTATGATGGCTTATTATCAAGTACCTCGATGAACAATACCAGCGGCTAAACGTTTCTCCGAGATATTCAGTTTAGTTTTAGTTGCAAAAGCTAGTTAATCAAGGGATTCGCTGCTAGTACATTTAAAGCCCTTTTTTTAACCAACATTCATTTTGATAATGAAAATCCGATAACTTACATAGACAGCACTACCAACATTTTTCTAAATTTTTAACAACAGTTGTTAGCTTACTCGACATTTCTTCCTCATTCATTGTCGACGAGAATCGTTCTTGGAGAGCCATCATAATTTCTCGAACCGCTAGATATCTCTGCTGCGCGCCTTGAATTTCAGCCATTGTGAAAAGAGGTCTGTCTATGTTTCTTAGCGAAAGAAAACAGTTTTATTTGGAATTAAAACTGATCGCCAGCCGAGAAAATATAAACATTTCAATAAATCCTTTCAGATACATTGTAGTCCCTCAACAAATACCCACAAATCTTATACAAGTTCGTTAGCTGGTGCTTCTATGGTCGACGTAATCATTTCCGAAGTTATCTGCTTCCGAGAGCAACGAAGATGCAGCTGTATAAAATCTTAGCCCAACCAATACTGAGCTACGGTTATGAGACGTGGAAGCTGAGCAAGTCGGATGAGTCCGCTTAACTAATTCACGAGAAAAAGATCCTCCGATCCATCAATGGTGGAATCGTGCAGAGAATGGCGTCGGAGAACCAATCGGGAACTGTATGTCTTCTTCAAGGAACCAGATATAGCGAGATTTTCTCGTCTTAGAAGGTTAAGTCGAGCTGATAATCTGGCGAGAATGGATGAAAATTCCATCCCAAAGAGGATTCTTCAAGAAGAAATTCATGTAACCAGGCGTAAAGGAAGACCAAACTGCATTGGCGAGATAGCATCACACACTATGCCCGGGAATTGCTTAGAATGCGTAAGTGGAAGGTGGCTGCACAGGACCGGAACGCATGGCGTAGGCTGATTCGGGAGGCCTACTTAATAGGGTTGGAACATCGAAAGAAAAATATCGATATTCGATATTTTGATATATCCCGAAACCAAATATTGATATCCACCGATAATCGGTAGAAAAATTCGATATATCGAAAGGAAGTGGACGAAAAAACAAAGAAACCTTGCATTAAATGAGTATAACGTTATGAAATTTATGAGAAGGTTATGAAATAATATAATTATTATTTATAGAGCAATATTTTTATTATCCATGAATCATTATAAAAAAGATATAAAAGAATAATATTTTGGTAAAAAAAAAAAAGTATCATAATACATTTTTATCTTGAAGGTTTTTACCTTTATAGGATTAATATATATATATATATATATATATATATATATATATATATATATATATATATATATATATATACATAGGATTAATTAATGATGAACCGCTAGATATCTCTGCTGCGCGCCTTGAATTTCAGCCATTGTGAAAAGAGGTCTGTCTATGTTTCTTAGCGAAAGAAAACAGTTTTATTTGGAATTAAAACTGATCGCCAGCCGAGAAAATGTAAAAATTTCAATAAATCCTTTCAGAGTCCAGATACATTGTAGTCCCTCAACAAATCAAATACCCACAAATCTTATCATGAAATGAGAACTTCAAAAAATCCTGTTTTGTCGCGCTAATTATGCAATTCTGACCACTGTGCCACCCGAAAGCTGGCCAAAACTATTTATAGTCCCTTTTGTGTCTCACATTAATGATAATGGTATTTATAATAAATATGATAGTGTTTGACGTAGTTTTAAGAACTTAAAAGCTTAAAATAATAGAAGACAGAATGGAAATATATAACATACAAAGTATATGTATATGCCCTCGCCACATGTGTGTATTATGGTCAAGGACTATATGTTATTGTCAAGTTAGGAAATATTTATTTTTGTCATAAATATTAGATATAATGAAATAAAAATTAATTCAATATGATTAAAATAAGATATGTTATAAAAGAAAATTAATTTAATAAAAAATAAAAACATCTACTACGGAAATAAATTTTATATCTTACAATTGATTCCATTCTCTCCAAGGGACGGTATATAATTGAATATCTATTATCTATCACTATTTGGGTTGTTAGTGAAGTTGACGCCCATTAATATTGAAACCTCGTGTCGTTGTCGGGTGCCTTCCACATCCAAATGAAAATTATGACTCTTCTTTAATCCAATATATTACTTTACTTTCTGTATGTTTACATGCACTGAAGCAAGGAGCTTTCTATATTTTTATATATTTCTATATGAACAAGGCGGAATATACTTGCAAGGAACGGTAACGACCAGTTGAAGGCACCCGACTACTACACCAAGATTCAATATTCATGGGCGTCAACTTCACTAACAACTTGCTAATGCGCTTAAGTAGATATGCAAGTATATTACGTGCCTTAGGACGAATGGGATTGTAAGATATAAAATTTATTTCCGTGGTCGAGATTTTTATTAAATTTTATTTAGAGGTTTTTAATTTTTTAACTATTGGCTATTAATAATTAATTACCGTATGATCATGAACATGCACATGTCAAAACGAATAATTTGACCCATCAAATATGATAATCGGTGTCCCGGGTATAACAAGAAAATTTATCCCATACCCTGGTTTCGGAACATTAACTATTAAACGTAATTATTTTTTTAATTTATCTCGATAGTACCTTACAGCCAAATGCTATTATTTGCTAAAAAAAAAAAAAAAAAAAAAAAAAAAAAATGGTTTGTTTACGGCAAACCACCTTTTCTTAATTTAAGATTTTATGTGGGAAATTTTAATTTTGAATGCCTTTCTTTTGTCGGCAGAATAATTTTCACTTTTAATAAAGCATTTTTCCATTAATTCAAGCTGTTGTCCAATATTGTTGACTGGAAATAGCATCATTTTGTTATATATTTTATTTTTTTGTAATAATGGTGATGCTTGAAGGGCCTGAAATAAAATAAAAAACATTTTCTAGAAAATTTAAAATAACTTATTTTTATTATTTGCCAATAATTTTTAATAAATAATTAGAAAAAAGACTATAGGCGGTTTTCGGCGGCTACTGTTTTTCAATATTAAAACTACATTAATTGCTCTTTCATGTCAAATAGAAATTAGCACTGGGAAACGCTAGGAAGTATAAAAAAATATCTTTGTTTTTAGAAGAAGAGAAAAGAACATGTCTTTTTATATGGTGATATTAAAAATAGCTTTTCCACCACTGTAATATGCTGATATTTTTAAAATTAGTCATAAATTGCAGTACATACCACGATGAGGATCAGCCATAATAGAAATAAATAATTGGGAATTCTGAGACAGGAGCGAGCTTTAACTTCTAGCAACTTCAACTGACTGACAGGGCGCCGTCAAAACATGATTTTGCTTGTTCTGACCCGCAACCCCTGGCCGTCCGACAGGGCTGGTTCAGGTGTCATTAAATACTCCAAAGATCTGTCTATTCAAATGCAATACCATATAAGAGTAAAAGTAAAAAAAAATCGACTTTGGCCAGCTTTTTAGATCAAATACCCCTCTGTGCGACGCACAGTGCGGCGCTCTTACGGTCGAAGTGGACAAAAGTTGTTCTTGACGGGTTTTTAAAGAAAACTTCGAGCTGATTACTAAAATACCATCTATTAAGGGTCTTTGAATAAAAATTAGGTTTTTTTAGAGCTAACAAGATAATAATTAATATCACAAACAATTTTTTTACAATACATGAATTGATTAAATTACATCAGAAAATTATAATGAGTCACTGCTCATTGAAGTGCTCTCTTCGGATGACGTAGATGGGGATAAGTTCTCTAGTTCAAATTGGAGTGAATTCACAGAAGAGTCGTCATCGTCCAAAAGATATTTTTTAATGTCCTCAAAATAAAACTTCGAATTTGAGTGGCTCGCTTTCCTGCTTGCAGGAGGGTCCGAAGATATTAAAAGTCGATTTAAAAGATCAGCATTGGAATTGGCACTACTTTTCTTCCACGTGTGATTCAATCTATTTTTTCTGATGACTTTATGGGAAGCCTCCTAATGAAATAAAACATTATTTACACTAGACGGCATATAATACCAATCATATTTTTCTGAAACAAACAAACACAGAACCATCCAAAGCAGTTTAAAGCAGGAAAGATTTGTATATTTATGATGTATAATTGTTAGTAAATCAAAATATTTCAGAAACTAAGAATGTTTTGGATCGAAATTGAAAAATGTTTATTTGAAGTTTTTTTTTAAATGTTATTTAAAGATATTAACCAAAAAATGTTATTCAAAAGTATTAACAAAAAAATGGGTATTACTTACCTTCCTCAGTGACTTCCATACCAAAAATTCATTTGTAGTTGATGTGCCCTTAACATGAAAGAAGGATCAACTAAATTGAAATTATTTCGTTGAGACAGATACAGATATACGGTCTTCGACTTGTTCAAACTTGAGTTTTATCCTTTGTTTTTATAATATTGGATTAAAAGCTCCTATTCCATATCACTGAGGTCATTATGAAAATATTACTAAAGCAAAACAAGTTGGAAAAAATATTCGCATTTTGACTTTTGTCCACAGGCTACCACAATGTGCGACGTTGGAATGGGCATAAAGTTGCTGGGCTCATTAACGAACCAATTCCTAAAATTTTAATAAACTCTGAGCCGATTGGTAAACATCATAGGGGCAGACCGAAACGTAGGTGGGAGGATTGCGTCAATGGTGATCTAGCGGATTTGGATTTGGACGCTAGTTGGTGGACCGAGGTTTGTAGACGTCGCTTGGTGGTATTGGATTCGCTAATCCTTTTACTATTAATACTATTACTTTTGTTCGAATCCAGCAAATGAAGGTTAGATATTTACATAAACATTATTAATTTTATGGTTTGGTTCAAACAGATTGTGAATAGTGTTATATTTAATTTTATGTTCATTGCATGCTCTTGGGTATAAAATATTTTTGGTGATTGCATTTGGCATATATTGGAACTTTTCCTACATGCGAATGTGCCAAATTTAATTGTCCATGAGAAAATCATGGATTCTCCTTATTCAATCCGAATACTTGCAATGATTGACCTTTATTAACGATACAGGTATTGTAAGAGGAAAAATAAGTTCATAGTACTTCTGAATTGGTTATATTTCGTGATTTGTCTCCAGTTGGTATCAAAATTATTTGTTTGTTAGGATTTCCAGACCTTCCATTCCAGACATTTTTTTTTTTATTCTACGAAAATAAAGTTTTATTAACGCCAATAAATTTTCACATTTTCACAACAGTTTCACAACACCTTTCCCTCCAATTTTATTCACAAAATGAAGTTTTAAAACTTTTTTATTTTTGTCTTACTTAACCTCCAAATATTAAAAAATGGCAAAATTCACAATCACGAGGTCGAAGAAAGACCTTCACCCAATTATTGCACAATTATTAAACATTTTTTGTAGTCAACTTGCTTTCAAGGGTATGAAGTCATGGCTACAACACGTTGAAAAGTTGGACACTTTTTCTGTTAGTTACTAATTAATCATTTTTTAAATAACATTTCAATGAATATGGAATGAAAATGAAAATGGTAGATTTTATCATTGCTGAACCATCCGGGTAACATGAATATTATGTAGATAAAATTGGGTAAAGTTAAGCTCAGTAATTTTGGCGGTTAGTGGTTCAAACTAAAAACGGGCTATCCTTTTATATAATAGTATGAAATATGATAATGGTCGATAGGTTTTATATTTTTGCATCGCAATTAAGATAAAAATTTAATTTTTTTTTTAAATAATCATAAAAAAATTATTCGAGTGTGACAGATCAAGTTGCGAAAATGCTTTCGATGATCATAATGATGGCGTAATAAATGCCAGCATAATTTTGTGTACCTGAGGTCATTGTGGATTGCTGCTAATTACTGGAGAAGTCTATTCATGTAGGACTTGGGTATTACGAAGCACTATGAGAAAGTTTTAACTTGATATTAATAAATCGCCTATTTGCACATATGCTTCCGGACTAATTAGTTTCATCTGCGCAAATGACTCTAGTCCCCAAATTTATGATCATCGCGATATCATAAAAATATAATGAGATTGAGAAAATACTTTTATATATCTGATATTTGTTTTATGGCGTATGTCCACTCGGCTAATGAGAGTGTTAAATGAGACGAGTAATGCCCCATATCGGCAAGTGAGCACGCTATACGAGAGTGTGCCTAAAAGGGCGCGCATGTGTGAACCCCTTTTTTATGCAGCGGCGACCTCCGACAAAGGGTGAGCAAGTGCACATGGCAGGTGCATTTGACTTTTAAACTAATAGAGTTTATTAGGAAGAGGCTTCGGTCAAAGTTATTGTTTACAAGAGCCAGCCGATGGGATCGAAATTCTGTGGGCGGGCGAGAGAGAGCCGGCGGGAGAGAGAGAGAGAGAGAGAGAGAGAGTGAGAGAGAGGGAAAAAACGGAGGCGCCGGGCATATAACCCTAGGTGGGTGGTGGGGGGAAGCTTCACTAATGACGGGGTGTGGGTGGATGGGCGGGGGCCGGGAGCGGGGTAGGTCACCCGGCCTCTTCCCCCCCTTCGGTCTACGGTAGTTCCACGCGATCTCTTCTGTCTACCCTCTCAACCGCCTACTTTGGTTGCTCTTAACGGCTTTTAGAAACATACCTACCTTGCGCACTCATCGGCATTAGTTACCCTCCATTCTACTCTACAAAATGAACCTTTTTGCAACAAATTGCGACGTTATTATCCAGGATGCGCCGGACGCCAAACATATTACAATCATTCAGATCTAATCGCGAATCAGGAATAAGAAAACCTGCTACCCCATCCACTAGGCAAGGGCGTTGTCCTGCACTTTGTCAGGTACGCAGTCGGGAAGAGTCTGGAAGAAAAAAGTTCTATGAATGGTCTGAAAAACTACCCTGAGACAGAGACAGGTACTACAAAGGTCCTTAATGACCGAAAATGGATGTGTATTATTTTGACAGCCGGTAGTAACTATCAATAAGGCTATGTTGGTGGTCCGGCTGTCAGAATGCAGTTTCACCTTTAAAGGAGTCTTCAGACAGTTTCGAAATGGGTCCTACGAACAATTAGCCAGAATCGTCAATGAATTTCAAAAGAAAAATATATTTATTTACTAATAACATTTAGGACAAAATTTGCAATCAGCAAATTACTTTGCGATAGGCGAATTTGTTATCAGAAATAGCGTTTTTTAAATGTAGAGAGCTTCACATCTCAGCAGAATCATACAGCGAGGGACGGATCAAGAATATAGGGGTTCCTAGACGGTAAAAATAAGTATCAACTCAGAGCCCACAAATTTAAAATTTAGTTTTGTGTGATTACTTCATATTTTTTTTTTTTTTTGCACCTTTTCGGTAATTTGCGAAATCTTTAAGTTGAGATATCATACTCCTCGGGGCCGGTTTTATATCTGGGACCCTACGTGGCCACTTAGTCCGCTTACCGCTTAACCGCCCCTGAATTCAGCATATATCTTGGAGACCGCATCCGTAGTCGGTGGAGTTGGCTAAATGGCTCCTGGAACATTTTAGTGTTTCTGTGAGAAGGTTCCTGGTGTAATTATTATTACAGTGCCTGTAATTGCTTGCAAGTCAAAGTCCTTCAGAGTAACTTATCATTGATGTAAAGGAATAGTGCGCACGCCTATGGACATCTATACGCTTTCGACTGTAAGGACTGTCTTGGGATATCGGAGCAGGCGCCTTAGCAGACTTTTTATTTCGTGGGTATTTAAATTTTTTTTCTGGGGAGAGATTTTCTGAGAAGGCAGATAATCATTAAGTGTCTATAATCGCCAAATAGGGCGTAAGTTTTAAGGATAAGAGTGCAAATTGGATAAAAAATTATTACTCAAAATACGAAATTTGTATGATAATCATATGTTTTCACAAATTTCGGCGGGAGGAGGATATATTGGCTTGACGGCAATAGTTCCAAAGTAATAAAGTAATAATTAATTATGTAATTTTTAATACATTAAAGGGTACTATAACTTCGTTCTGTCCTAAGCTAAAATAAAAAGACGTCCATTTAATAATGGCATAATTTTTCATCTTTGACAGATGAACGAGTACATATATATTTTCAGCATTAATTGTTTAAATACATATCAAATATAATTAAATATTATGTAGCGCTGAAGTAATTTATTGTTTTAGATCAAAATTATTATCTTTTCATTTTAGTTACTTTCCAATTAGTTTTAGGCGTCGAAAGGGCATCCATTAATTCTGTTATTTAATAACAAGGGGTTATGATGCAACATCTCAAACACAATCCAAAAAGTTTCATCAGTAGTCAGCAAAATTTCTCGAATTATTAAATCACACCAGTTTAGAAGAAATGACTTAAAAATAGAGTTAAAATAAGCTGATAGATGTATTTAAGAACAGAAATTATGAATATAAGCTATAAACTATACATATATAAACCATGTGAGATTTTTTAAAATATTTTTAGTGTCTGTATATTTATATTTTGTACACCACACATCCAAATATCTTCCACATTAAATGCACGGTCAATTTCAACATAGTCATAAAATAAAGAATAATTATTATTATTTTCCCAAAGTTTATATAATTTATATAACCATAAAATAAAGAATAATCATTTCCCAATAATAATTAAAATATTATTAAAATACTATTATAATTATTTTTATTGTAATATTATAAGTATTTATTATAATATTATAATTATTTTATTACACTAATATTATAATTATTTTTATTAAAATAATATTACAATTACATTTGCATTAATATTATAATAATTCTAAATATTATAAATGCTAGAAGAAAAAAAGTTTTAAAAAATCTATGATGAGTATGAAACAAGAATAATAATAATAAATATAAAAATTGTATTTTTTTAAATATTAGAAACGTTTAAACAGAATGTTTTTCATTACTCGACTTTTAAATTAAAATTTATTTGAATTAATATTAAACCAACTATTAAATTTGAAAAATTTGATATTGTTAAATTATTTTACTACAAACATGCACAAAGAAAAATCTGCTTAATTAATTACGTCTAAATGCAGTATTCAGATTGATATTAAAATACTATTATAATTATAAGAACTGCTGCTTAAGAAAAGCAGGCAAATATAAAATTTCATTAAAATTCAGGCTGTAATAATTAGTGTTGATGATATTTGATAGAAGCACGAATGCATAAATAAATATTTGAAAATTTAATTTAAAGATTTAGGAAATAATAATTTAAACGTAAATTATTTTAATAGGTATAATAAATATAATCGATAATTAAGAAATACATTTTTTTTTAATATTCATCTGCCAAATCAGGGAATTTGGGCATATTTTTTCCTATGCAATGGTACAAACTAATTCTGGTGATGGAATTAAATTCCATCCATGGTAGGAGATGGAAATGCATTCGATTCTCCAATTTTAATAAGTCGATTTTTTTCCATATTTCTGAGAAGACTTCGTCTAGTAAAAAAAAAAAAAATTAATATTTAACAAAAAAAGAAACGTTTTGTCTTCAAGTTAATGGGCATATAATACCTGTTTAACTCTTGGGCCATACCCAAAAATCGTTCGCATTTCATTCAAACGCTAAATGAAATAATGATGATAGAAAACCATCAGGTTGTTTCAGTTGATTTGAAGCATCCTTATTAAAAAATAAATAAAAATAAAATATGCACCATTAAAGAAAAATCACTAGGTCTATCCAAAATATAATTAAGTTATGTTATTATGATCTGTTTTCATCCTGTCATTAAGGGATTAAAAACTTTTAATTTAATCTTTTGTCAAATAGTTATTGGGGCCTATATTCTTCATTATCAGCCTGACGTATTTCATTAATAGCAGTGAAAAAATTAATGAATTAATTCTGACGAAAACATTTATATCCCTTGATAACGTCAAGTGAATCTTACCTCTCAAGGAAAATAGAATATAGTTCTTTTCTTTTTAAAAAATTAAATGGTTAAATTGAAAAACAATTTTATACTAAATCATTAGGAAACGGCCGTGCATGGAAATGCATTACACACTGAAGTAGTATCTTTAATCTCGAACTTATAAGATACAATTTACACCATTGTTCACATTTCCTAATATCCTTTATTCACTCATGTGCATTTACGTATGTACGTAAACTGTCTTAAGTAATATTTTCAAAGTTTTAAAAGAGATTAAAAAGAAGTTTCAAATCGCAACGTATTGCTTGTGAATAGTGGTCGCACTTTATATTTGAAGGGTCGCACTTTTTACTACCCTTTTAACTTATTTACGATAATTTAACACGGAAAATATGGCCAGAATAATCAAAATACTATGATAAAATCAAAATAACCAGGTTCGGACTTTTTACCTCTGGCGTACAAATATTTACTTAATAAAGTAAATGTCGATTTTAACATTTACCGTATTTTTATCAAATTTGCTACTATATATTGCTGTTATGCATGAGAATGTAAAAAAAACAAAAAGTTTTCTCTAAGATTAATTCAGACGGGATTGAACTGAACAAGTATTAAAGATAGTAGATAGATAGATAGATAGATAAAAGAACTTTATTCTGGGACTACATCCCTTAAGAATAACATGAAGGAAAAAATAAAACAGTAACATTATCTGGCCATAAGACTATAGAATACAGACCAATTAATTTTTACAATATCTTCACTAAAATAAATAAGTTTTTTTTATCGAAAAATATAATTAATTTGAGCAAAAAACAAAAACAAGAATAAAGTAAAAAAAACAAAAAAAAAACAGAGAAAATGAAAAATACAAAAATAATGATTGATTAGCAAAGTTTGTGCATTAAAAACTATTATTCACTTCTGATCCAGATGTTAATCCTAAACTGAAATTTCGCAATTAGAGAGCATCATTTTGGAGAGAAAGAAGGTGTTGGAAAAGGAGGGATTTGAATGAGGATAGAGAAGAAGCATGGCGGATATTAGAAGGAAAGGAATTCCAAAGGGTAGAGGAGCGGGCGAGAAAGGAGCGTTCGAATGTTTTGGTTCTGTGGGAGGGAGTATGGAGGTAGTATAGTAGATCTAAGATAGGCAGGGGAAGGTGAATGAGTGTTCGCGGCACAACAATACGGCAGGACGAATGGGTTTAACATATACAAAATTAAAGTAACTTAATTATATTAAGGTATATAGCATTATTCTAATGACAGATGGAAATTAACTAAGAGCTTTCCTTCTGTCCAACTTACTTGCGTTTAACATAAATCGACAGCGGATGTAAATACAACGTGCATTAACGCAATCATCGTGCAATCGTCAAGCATGTGAATATGAACAAGATATAGAATATTCATAACATTCTTTAATGTGAATATTGCCCTATATTTAAATTTAAAAATGATACATCTGGAATGTGTTGCACAGCAGGATAAGTTGTACTGCCCACATTGAATGCACCATCTGATCTATATAATATATATAAGTTACAATTAGGCTGACTATCTACTTTAAAAAAAAAGGGGTTTTGGGGCAAGTTAACGACACAACTTCAAGAAACGAACTAACTCTATTATCTTTTCTGCCTGGTATATATATACATAGATATACAATACTTAACTTATCCTTAAGTGTTCCAGAAGTCTTGTTATTATTTGCATCTCATATATCGTTAACTCCCTCCCTCCAGTTCCTTCACATGGAGGAACTCATAAATAAAATTAAAACATCCACTCGGCTTAATCTATAACAATATAACAGAATGTTTTTATACTTAACGTAGTTACAAAATATTCTATAGCTACACCATTGTAACAAACAAACAAAAATTTTGGACCACTTCTTACATTGTTTAATTGGTGGTTTACCTTATAATTTTTTCAATCGAACCTTTAACGTGTCCCACGTGTGTGTCAGGTCGCATTGGATGGCGTTTAAAACTCTCCTCGAGATTCGACCAATTAAAGATGCTTCTTGAAGTCTCACGTCGGAATCTAACAGCGTACCTGTTTCTTTCCGGGATACTATTAAACTCTTAATCTGGTCACCTCCCTTGATGAAATGTTCGAGGTCCCCTATTACTCCGGTAAAAGGTTCTAATTGACTAATTACCTCGTAGATGAACGCTGAGTTTTGAGTTCTCATCTTCAGCAGTTCTAACTGCGTCGTTTCTGTCGCCTTAGTCAGCTGCGGCTCTAACTTTGACCGCTCTACTGCTGCTTGAGCCAGTTGATATTCTAGCTTTGCCAACTGTTCTGTTTCGCCCATAATTGTTCACCGAATTTATAATCACTAATGCTGGAGTGAAAATAATACTTCGCAACTTACATTCTGAGACCGCTAACTGCTTAAGTCACGTGACTGTATCTCAGAAATCTCTCGGGTTTCGGCACCAGTTACAATTAGACTGACTATCTACTTTAAAAAAAGGGGTTTTGGGGCAAGTTAACGACACAACTTCAAGAAACGAACTAACTTTATTATCTTTTCTGCCTGGTATATATAGACACAGAGTTGTTGATATACAATACTTAACTTATCCTTAAGTGTTGCAGAGTTCTTGTAATTATTTTTTGCATCTCATATATCGTTAACTTATATATATATATATATATATATATATATATATATATATATATATATATATATATATATATAAAAGATAGAATATATTGCTGAATTAATGTGCCTATATGTTGACCGATCTTAGGTAGGTGAAAAATCGCCATTTAGTTCGTATATAATAGTGTGAGATGTCCTATTTCTGGTCTGAAGTTACGCAGTCCTATATTTTTCAATCCATGATGCCTGAATTGGCGAAATGTTGACTATCTATCTACAGGTATTTGAAAGACTTAAGGCTTTGGGCTGGAAATTTTCAATAATCAATAGCGTTTGACGCTTATTTTAAGCGTCTCGCTTTAATTACTAATTTTAATTTATTATTAATCTTTTAGATACTTTATTTCTTAAAAGCTATGCTCCTTATACTAAAATCAAAGATAATCAAATAAAATTGTTAAAAATCAACAATAATTGAGTTATAGGTACTGGTTGATTCCTTTAAAAAACCTTAATGTATGTCGCCAAATACTAGATAAAAATGAATGAAATCCTTAAGTATCAAAGCTACGTAAGCACGAATTAGTATATTTTTTTCATAAGAGAGATATTATTCCTAGAAAGCCATGTTCGATTTGGTAAAACTAATGATTAAATAGCAGCTAGCTTCTCCATTAACTAAATTTGTTAGAACAAGCCATCTATTGAGGGCATTGTTTACAAATGTAATGATATAGTATTTCTATTGTATCTGTCACGAAATTAGGAACTTGGACCCGCACAATTATATTTCAGTGAAATCCAGTGACATTTTCTATTTCTATTTTTTATTTTTTTTTTCAAATGAAGGAGCCTCATCTCAGACTGCACAAAAAAGCGTTCTCCAAGGTTGCAAGGGATGTTAACGGAGGATTTAGGAAGCCAAAGTAAATGCATCAAGTTACTAATTTCGTGATGGCTATTATAGATTAAACATGATGATATCGACCTTCCATTTGCGGTGTTGATGAAAGGTTCTTTTTCACATTAATTTTGTTACATTGCATTGCATATGACCTTCCAAAAGAGAATAGCTCCTAGTAAAATATTGATTTCTCTGGATTCAAAGAAATATGCCTCAGCCAAATGATATGCAATTTTCTGTTGGACACTATTACAACAAGGAACAAAATTATATTGTTTGGTACTTTTTTCTTCTTCGGGCCTTAGCGAAGAACATGTACTCTGTTTTAAGAAAATAAGCCAAGGTTGTGTCTTTGCTATCCCAATATTCAAAAACAGAACATTAACTACCCTATATGTTCAAAGCCTTTAATTCAGTGTTACCCAACTGGTGATCCGCGATAGCCTCCAAGGAATAGCCCGCGGGAGGGTCCGACAGTATCCTCCGGTAACTTTTTTGACTTTATTAGAACAGTTTTATTGGCTACCTTTCCTGAGTTTGAAGGTTGAAAAATTTTTAAGGATGGCAGCTGCCAAGACTCAGGCCATTCTTTTGAGGGATAAGACTGGCAGCACCCAGCCGATTACTTTAGATATTCTGAGGTATATTTCACCTGCGTGGAGTAGTCATAATCTCTCGCACAGACAGAAAAACAGGTTGGTGACGATCTAGCGGACAGCTCTGCTGCTGGTAACCCGGGGGGTACATAACAGTTCCGCTCATGAGGCGGTATAGGTTCTACCAGGTAGAATGCCTATGCTCCTCCTCCTGGGAGAAGACTACTTCCAACACAAGATGAAGAGAGGTCTGGCGGATCTACCGGAGAACATTCGAGTGAGCATAGGTGAAAACCCCAGCAGACGGCAGAGAATCCTCCGAGAGAACACATTAGAAGAATGGGGCAGGCGGTGAGTGACGATCCCAAAAGGAGCTACCCTGAGAAAGTATTTTCCTTACGTCGGATCGCGACTGGAAGTCCCAAGGATCCTCTCGGACAACTGAATCTCACAGCTCCTCACAAGACGTAGGGTTTTCCGTGCAAAACTAGTTGAACATGGTAAGAACATCGATCCCCTATGCTCCAGTGGGGGTACCGGAGACCGCCGAGCAAATCCTACTTGCCTGTACTGCCCCTGAGGCACTGAGGGCCAATCTGCTGAGGGATACAAGGCTCTACGTTCTGACGGAGAGCGTCTCCTTCAGTTAATGACCAACGAGATCTACCCGTACTACAAAGCCTCTGAAGAGGGGTGAAAAGAAATAGTTGGTCCAACCCATTTTGCTTTTAGTAGAAGAGAAGGAGATATACCACAGATACCGTACAATGGAACTGAAGAGAAGACATTGGCTGAACAAAACCCAACTAATGAACTTTTTTTTTCCTCTTCCTGACCTTTCGGTCATAAGGGATTTGGGCGGCGGTAGGGTAGTGCGCTGGGGTATGCACACGCTACTGCCACCAATAAAATACGCTTTATTTAAATTTTCTTATTCTACATGCTTTGGAAAAGGTTTATTTTTGTTACATATATGGGTACTGCGGTACAGCCCGGTGCACGGATGCGCACCTTAATGATGGGGCTGCACCTTATCAACTTCCGGACAGCTCGAATCAATGAACCAACAATGAAATACGAGTAAGCTGTGTGCACAGCTATTTATAAAAATGTATATTCATTTTCTTGTAGCAGTGGGTTGTAAGTCCCTCCTCTCCCATGCGGAACATCCCACTGCTACGAACACCTGTATTGCTAAAGGAAAAGCAGGTTTTTAAATAAATAAATGGTTTTGAAAAATTTTAACAGGCAAATGCACTATCAACTTACCTCAAAATGCACTCACTCTTGCATTATACTCCCCAACTGGGAGGGTGAGGGTGGTCCACACATGGTTCAATTTCTGGTTTAGTTGGCCGCAGACCTCTACGGGTTGTGAACCAATGCTTGAACTTAACTATATTTTCAATTTCATCTGCTATGATATATGTTTATTTTGTTTTTGTAATGTTATTAGTAAATGAAAGATCATGAGGTACAAAATTGCTTGAATTTGAAACTTGTCTAAAACGTAAAGTATTTAATTAATTAGTACACAATTAATATAGTCCCGTTAAACGGCCTGACTTTGCACCCTGATCCTGCTTATTTTAAATAGTGTATATATATTTCTGCTTGCGTTTAAGATATTTATTTAATTTTTAGTTTAATTTATTTTGTTTTTCATTTATTGTTTTGGTATAATTTTTTTTTTTTCTGTAAACATGGTGTGAATGAAGTCTCTTATTACCATTACTGTTGTCCTTAAGTGTGACAAAATGTAATATTGAATAATAAATAAGGTTTAAAAAAGTTAAATTAAAAAATATATATTAGTATTCTTAATTATTTAGGCCTTATTTTGCTACTGTTTAATATATTAAATAAATATATTTATTTTTATTGTTTTTTTATGTACGCATTTTAGTTTAATCATTTATATCATAATTTTATATGTTTTATCTATATTATTTACTTGTTTTACTATTAATTAATTTATTTATTTTTGTTATTTCTTTTGCATTAACGTATTTTCGTCATTTTCATCATTTTTCCCTTTGTTTGTAAATATGGTATAAATGGTTACGTATCGTCGATGAAACAGCAGCATGCCATAACTCTTTTCGTTTTCCCAACTTTTGAGGAGAGAAAAAAAGAACTGTTTTATTTCAAAACTACTTTATCTAAACCAAGACTCTCAAAACGATTCAATCGATTGATGAACCCCTTGAAACAAGTTTAATGGAGTTGAACATGAATTTTCAGTTATCAGAAAAATTAGCTGAGTCGTACATAACTAGATTTTTTTGAGTTAAGGCAAATTGCATCCTCTTGGCAACAATGTCAATAAGAGCGCGGCGAGTGGTTTTTTTCCTTCGAGAAACTGACTTCAACAGTCGATCCAGCGAGAAAATTAGAATAAAGAATGTCATCATTTTGGTCAAAAGTTGAGTTAGAGAATGTTGCTGTTTCAACAATTTTATGCCCGATTCAGATGAAGCCGACACTAAAAAAAAAAGCCCTCATGGATTTGTTTGGAAGCAGTTGTATTAGAAGAAGGACGAAGCAGGAATGTATAGCTCGTGCTCAGTTAGATGGCATTCCGAGGATAAACTCATACGGCACTTAGTTGAAACAAACTTTTTTTTATTTCTTTACACTCACAATTTATTTAGAAAATATTTACTAATTTATACATATATTACAAGATGGTATTGTTACCTTGTAATATATGTATTTATTAGTAACTATTTTGTAAATATAATCCAAGGATAAAAAACAAAAAAAAAAAGTTCGAAATGCCATCTATGAGTGAGCTATAGCTGTGTTGGAAACGGGGGTACGCCATTGGCGTTGTTTCTTCGGTTTACTTGGTATTAAAATTTCCTTAAATTAACAAAGGAGCTAAGACGGTGTGGTATAAACTTTAGATCATAAGATTTCCTTTAATGCCGCATTTCTTTTTTATTGGTTCTTTGAGTTACATTTCATATTTTCATACTTTATTTAACAATAGATTATCTTTCAATAAACTTGATAAAAACGGAATTTTTAATCTTCCCTTTGATATTTCCATTTTTTTTTTTTTTTTTTTTTTTTTTTTTTTTTTTTTTTTTGGCGCCCTCCGAAGCTGAGGCCTGAGTGCTCTGGACCAGTGCTCCCATTCAAGTTAAACCAGTGTCTTATTTTCACATTCCTGGACAGTAGGCGCAAAATGAGCAATTTTATAATTTAGAAAGAACATCAATAACCGCCACTTTCCTGCTTTTATTTGCCCTAAAATTTATTTTTTTCTATTATAAGAAGCCTTAATTATGTTTTTAAAAATTAAAAATTTGTATAGTTGATATTGCTATTAGTGAAAAATAAAGAATTTTTTCGGTTAAATACTGAAAAATTAAAAATAAATGTATTACTGGACTTATGAAATCGTATTACTTCTACAATGAGGGTTCGAAGTAGGATAAAGGAAACTGTATAGCAGTACAATTAAGAAGTAATAATATTAAGAAGTTTCATAATGAAAATTTCGGTCTTTATTTATATATGAAAATTCTTTTACCTGCTTTAAATTATTAATCATCAAATAAGAATAATCTAATACAATGAGGAAAAGGAGTAGAATACAAATTTAAATACTCAATACAATACTTAACATTAAATACAAAATTAATATCGAATATAACAAACATAATATAACAGCATTTTATGCATTTTGTGTACGGAAAATAATTTATTTATCAATCAAAATATTCAGTTTGATTATAATAATAAAGGTTAGTGAAAGCAGAGGTGTTTACGAGTATACATCAAATCCCTTTATATCTCAAAACCCGAAATTACAACATCGGTCTTAATGTTATCCACTCATCTACGTTATGTTCGATTCTTCTTCGCTGTTCCAGCGCAATAGCCTTTTAGTGATTAATCGTATTTCCAGCCTTACTTCAGCTCTTTTATGTTATGTTGGAAATCCAACGATGTTTAGTGGCCAAAAATATGAAAAGACTCATTTTTCTGAAGTCCAAATGTTAGTTATATAGTATCTAGATTAATTTATTTGATTATAAATTTTATTTTCCAAAATTTTCGGCTTTGCAAATCATGAACACATCTTAGTTTATGTATAATTTGGCGATGTCTTTTTTGAAAGATGTCAAGTGACGTCTTTATTTAAAAATATAATTTTCCCGAATTCATTCATCACTTTAACTACCTTAGGTTCTTTGAGTAAAAAAAAAAGCAATTTTTATGAAATGTCTTTTTATTATCGTCGCTACCAATTTCTAAGCGCCTCTCGTTCACGATGAATGAGGGGCGCCAAAATACCCAAAAAAAATTACAATATTTTCCCCTTTTCTTTAGACTGGGAAAAGAAAGTTTATTTTATTGGACCTAAGCCGAAGATATGTTTAAATCAGTGAGCATGAAATAATGTGTATAAAAGCAGATAGGGACGTAAGGTACCGATCGATACAAGTAAAGTATCGATAAATTCCTTTCGATACCATGTAGTTTTGGTATCGACACCAGTGATTCAGTATTCCTTTCGATATCTTTGTGGTATCGAAAATTTCAATCAGCTTAAATGAGTGCAGGTATCGTATTTCACACTTTGTCGGTATCGTATTTCCCTAGAAGCAGATAACCTGATATTGTGGCAGGAGGCGACAGAGTCGGAATTAGGATTTTTTCAATGGGGCAGCTTAATTTTGCCGCCCCTTTACTAATTGTCCTCCTCCAATAAAAGTCAATAGTTTTATAACGGTACTTTAGGTAGTATAATTCGAAATAAATATTAACATCTCATAACGTTAACCCGTTTTATTTACTGAATTAAGATCGAAACTATCAAAAATCAGAAACAAATATTTTTTAACTAATCAAAAAAATCAACTATCGCTTGAAATTTTTATTGACATTTTTTTTCAATTTTTTATTATCGAAAATTTTGCCGCCCTTTAATATCTGCCGTTCAGGGCAAGTGCCCTCCTCCCCTTGTATTCTCCATTGTTCCTGCCCTAGGGGGCAGCAATCTTAAAGTTTGCCCCGGGCGCCAGTTGGCAAGATGACACACACCACTGTCAATAACGAGTCTGATAATTTTTGTAAAATATATTGCGTAATATAAACGTATAATCGTTAGGAAAATTAAATATATAAATTGTGAAAAGATTAAAACTTGACTGGCTACTAAGTTTAGAAATCTAGAAATCTTTAGAAATCTATCAGCAGTATTCGTTACCCCATATTAAATAAATAGCCTGTAGGTCTGTTTGATAAATTTTATTGCTTAAATGTATATTTACTTATTTAAATGCCACCTAATACAAATACATGCGAGGTTACAGGAAGTAGATTCATTTTTCTTATTAATTTTATAATATATTATATTTTTTAAATATTTCCAAATGCGTATTTGGAATATAAATGCCTCATTATTCTGTTATAATTATAATGAGAAGTGCAAATAATGATCATAACCATTATATTTATTAACATTATTTTACATATGTTACATATCGATAGTATTCCTGCAATATCCCGTTAAGGCCCAATCATTTTAGTTGTTCTTGCGAGATTTTGCAGTCAAGATGTTCAAAAATAAAAATCAATTTTTTTTGTCAGTAAATTTAGGAGGCTTGATTCCATGCACTACACACCTGTTACAAAGGCTTTTCTTGGCAGATACTTAATGGGCTTCGTCAGTGTGTGGGACGTGGTTTGACAGACATTTCCTGGGTCCAATCTGCTCTTAATAGCTCTTAATGGGTCCAAACTGCTCTTAGCACGATTCAGCCGATTTCGATGAAACGTGTGGATGGTAAAAGGGGGTGCAGAAGAAGATTTTAGACAAGATTTATCAAAATCCTTTGAGCCGTTTTGGCACTACAGTCTATAGAAAATACTATTTTTGACTAATGGGCAGCTTCTATTGATTTTGTACACGTGCATCGGAGGTCGAAATCATATCAGAACAAAAGGATAACAGAACAAAAAGAAACGAAATCGTTCCTTGAACCCGTTCAAGGAATAATCGGCAGGCACACAAACACAGGCACACAAATCAATGACCGAAAATGCGGTTTTTGGACCCAGAGGGGAGGAACGCATATATATCCGTTGAAAACTTCACATCGAAATTTTGACCCTATTACTATAATTTCCTTACCTAGTAGCGGTAGAAGAGTTAAAAGTAAAGTTGTTTTTTTTTTATTTTTTTTTTTTTGGAAACAACAAACCTAGAATACTTAATTAGTTAAAAAAGAAATGTAATTTCAAAGATTTTTTATATTATTATTTTCTATATTTTCTCAGCATGAATTTCAAGATTCTCATATATCAATCGATTTATTTGTATGTTAAAATCAGAAAAAAATATTTTCAATTGTATTAAATGGGCTTAAATGTACAAAAACCAAAATACGCTTCCTGTAAAATAGGCCAACAAAAAATATTTTAAGCGAGTCAGATTTTCTTTTAGGGTTCTTTAAAATCATTAAGTACGAATTTTCGTAGAAATCTAAAAATAGAAATTTTTGACTACATTTTCTGGAGGATTTTTTCCCCCAAATTCAACATTATTGCAGCCGTGTCCGAGGGCTCTTGCCATAAGTTTCATAGCCGCCAGAGGAGCCGAGAAATTAAAAAAAAAAATCAACGATTTTTTATATGTTGTTTTCTGTATTTTCTCTGCATGGATTTCAAGGTTCTCATATATCAATCGATTTGTTTGTATGTTAACATTAGAAAAAAATATTTTCGATTGTATTAAATGAGCTTAAATGTACAAAAAAATATTTGGGGAAGAAGTAAGTCAGATTCTCTTTTTTAGAAATCTAAAAATCGAAATTTTTGACTTGATTTTTCTGGAGGATTTTTTCTCCTGCAGATTTCCGGCGTTCACATATGCGTTCATAACTCTTCAAGATTTTATCCAAATTCGACATTTTTGCAGCCGTTTGAAAGCTCAATTTCTGACCTCTAGCCCATAACAACAACTTTTAGATTTTATGCATTTACAAGGGAGAAAAAGTGGTGTGAACTAAATGAAAAATCTTTCATCGTTTCATTTTATATCTTCGGTTCTGATTTGTTTACGGATGTCGGATTTGTTCTATTTCGTGTAACTTAAGCCACACCCAAGTTTTGTATAGATTGGTTGAGTCGTCTTGAAGTTATTAATTTATGAATTTATTAAAATTAGGTGTATTTAACTTATTTTTATAAAAAAATTAAATTATTAATTAAAAAAAATCAGTAACAAAAAAGTTCTATTATCATAACTTATTTTCAAGATCGTTTATAGCACCCATGTTATTACTGAAATTTTTGAATAAATAATTTAGTTCTTTATAAAAATAAGTAAATAATTTTTAAAAAATTCATAAATAAAATCCATAAGACTATTATTTAACGGCATAAAAATAAGTTAAATACTATTATTATTTAAAAATGATCAAATTCATAATTAAAATCCATAGAATTATCTAAGCACTATTGTTAATAGGTAGATTATTAGAATATAACGAAATGAAATCACAATTCATGGCGCAATTTCGAATAGTTAGCACTGCAGGATTTTTCAAAGTATGATGGGAGAATTCAGAACACTGTACGAAGTAACAAAGAGGAGTAAAATATTATTTTTAGGGGAAAAACAAAGTTGATATTCGTTTTTCGTACCTCAAGAAACCCATAAATACGAATTTTCAAAGCAATCGAAATATATATTTTTTTTTTTCGCTCCATGGCTTCCTTCGACTTCTTTTCTAAAATCACAAAAATTGCGATAACTTCAAGACGACTTTATATATCTCTACAAAACGTGGGAGTGGCTTAGAGACCTATAAGTTACCCGAAATTGAATAAACCCGACATCCGTAAACAACTCAGAACCGAAAGATTCTGAAACGTTGAAAGATTTTTCCTTTGGTTCACACAGTACAGTGTTAACCACAGCACAGTGTACAGTGTTTACTACAGTGTTCTCCCTTGCAAAGGATGATAAAATTTAAAAGTTATTTTTATAGGCTAGAGATCAGAGATTGAGCTGCACTAATGTCGAATTTGGATAAAATCTTGAAGAGTTATGAACGCATATGTGAACGCCGGAAATCTGCAGGAGACAAAAATCCTCCAGAAAAATCAAGTCAAAAATTTCGATTTTTAGATTTCTATGAAAATTCTTATTAAAAGGTTTTAAAGAACCCCAAAAGAGAATCTGACTTACTTCTTCCCCAAATATTTTTTTGTACATTTAAGCTCATTTAATACAATCGAAAATATTTTTTTCTAATGTTAAACATACAAATAAATCGATTGATATATGAGAACCTTGAAATCCATGCAGAGAAAATACAGAAAACAACATATAAAAAATCAACGATTTTTTTTTTTTTATTTCTCGGCTCCTCTGGCGGCTATGAAACCTATGGCAAGAACCCTCGGACACGTGTCTAATATTTTCGACCTAGTATCACCAAAAAAACTTGTTAGCCCTGAAGATGGCCTCCAACTTAGGACAAAATGCCGACATACATTCATCAGTAAATTTCATTACTGTGTGTTTTACTTTTGACCACCCTTCCCCTCCCCAACCATTATCTTAAAAACTCCTTTTCTCCTTGTTTTCTTAGATATTTTTTTTTAAATGCTATCCGGATCAAGTAAGTACTTATTTTAGGATCATGACATTTATTCCTAATTCTGCCATCTTAATCTAATGTTCCTTGCTAAGAATCATGCTTCATGTAGCTGTCTGTCTAAATGATTTGTGCAAACTGTATAAGCAATATGCCATTTTCTGTACTACTGCAATTCAAGAAGGGCTTGGGTTCAATAATTAGTGAGGATTTCTTGACCAATGGTAATTCAAGGATGTGATGTGGTCAGTATCACGCCCAACCGCCATGGTTTTATCCCCATTATATGAAGGCCAAGGCACTCAATTTATAGATGCTAGTTGTGTACCAACTCAGTCGATTCACGGCTGAGATACTAGAGACGTACTAATTCCTTACATAAGTTAGTAGCTACACCACTCCTCAATATGCCATGTAAACAAAAAAATATTTACAATAACCAATCACCATTCAACCATCAACAGTTTAGGTAACAGTTCTTTAATATGTCCTTAGTCTTCCTTTAGACGGCTTCCCACGAAACAGCAAATCTACTGATTAGCCGACTGACAAAGAAACCTTCTTCATTCTTATTTCTCCTCGTCCTTTATTAATTATTTTTCATCTCGTTTTTATCATTTCTCATCTGGTATACCTCCCTTCCATTTTACTTTTTATATTTCATTTTTTATTTTGTCATTTTTTTTCCATGCTAACTTTCCTTTTTATTTTCTCCTTTATACCTTTAATCCCCCCCCCCCACCTCCCTTTCGTTAGCTAACGCTTTACCATTCATTACATGAAAACATTATTTATTATTTTATTTTGATTTTAATAAATTGTATTTTTATATGCTTATATTTTCATGTTTAATATTCTAATTTTTTTTTTTCATATTTTTCTATATAATTCTCTAACATTTATTCTCATTTCTATTATTCTCATGTCTAGTTTTTTTTAGTCCTGCTGAAGCCCTACAGCACACTTAGGCACACATTATAAACATTATATTTAATTACTCTGTTTAATTTCGGATTGCAAACCCAAGCATCGCCTCCGTGATAAAAAGATGTGTAAGTATACATCTTTCCTAGTATTATTGTAATTATAGGTATGTATTTCGATACAATACATAAGTAATGTTAACATTTGAATCTTAAATAGTGGGTATGTGCAGTGGCGTAGTTCTGATGACGAGATGGGCCCTTTTCCGCAGACTGTAGGAGGAGAGGGGGGAAAGACCGGTGAGGCTGAGATAGTCGATCGCGTGGAACAGCTCTAGACTCCCCCCACCACCACGGGAGCGGCACGCGTCTAGGCCCCCCGTAGTACCCTCCCAGAGCCGACAGGAGAACCCCAGGTCCCGTACCCTACAGGCACGTACACCCAAGTCCTCTCTTATATATAGCACTCTCTCGCTTCTCCATTATTTTTATTAATATTATTTAGTATATTTAAACTTTTTTCGAATATTAGTTTTACTTGAGAAAAAAAAAATTGTAATTTCACTAGTAATTTTTTTTTTCGTTCCCTGGTTAACCGAAGATCCTTGATCTTGCAGTGTTTGTTTTTTGAAATTGTGAAATTTTTGGTTATAAACATGGAGTCGTGAATCCAGTCAAGTAAGTTGAGTCAAGTTAGAGAAAACGCAATAGAGATAATACTTCATTTATAATTTTTTTTATGCATGAAAATAGCCAATTGTTTTTAATTGCCTCGGCGATTTTTAGGATATACATTTTTTTATTTATTTTCGTTTTATACATTGCACTGCATGTATTCATTAAAATTCTAACCACTCCTGGAACCTATGCCCAAAGAATATCAACAAGTTAAGCACCAAAGTATTAGTAATTAAGTAGCTTTTATTTTTTATTTTTTGCTTAATGTAGTTTTTTAATATTTAAACAGTCATATATAATGTTCTACCATACAGTGAATAAAATAACTATTATCACCTGGCACTGATAAGAAACCTGAATGTCATATTTAGATTTATTATTTTTTCAAAGTTCACATTCCATGTCTTAGTATAAAGTATAAAATATGCAGTCATATAATTTAATTGAAATAAATACATTTTTGCTGTCACCTAGTCATTGGTTGATCATGATTAGCATTCGGTTATTAAATTATCGTTCATGTCAATATAACCATATATAACAAAAATAGTTATTTGAAAAACCAAATGTTTTTAAAAAGATCACAATTGAACAAATAAGCATTATTATCCAAATATATTTTTTAAATATCCATTAAGATTTCACCGAATTACATTTCAGCTCTCGTTTTATTTTTAAGATTTTTATAAACTTAAAGGAGTCTAATGACAATAATTAATAGTCGTTAACATTTATTTATTATTCTTTTTTTTTGACAAAAAAATTAATATTTCTAAAATATAAATATTAATTGATTATACTTTAGAATATTTCTACTGGTCAATCCGTTGTCCGAGCAGATTTTCAAAGTGAACTTAGTTTTTCCCTTCCCTTTTTAGATTGTGATATTTTTACTACCTAAGTCATATTTTACCTTCCATGATTCATCTCAATTACTAGGAAAAAAATTTTGAAGCAGTCCAGTAGTTCGGCAAAAGGACGAGGTCCGAAAAAGAAAAAAAAAATAAAGGAAATAATTGAAAATGAAAGATTTTTTTGTACAAATAATTACGGTTAAATAATTACCAAGAATTTCGTTCGTTCAACCCAAAACTTAAAATTTTATTTCCATTGCCAATAATATGCTTTGGGTAACAGAGAAAATCAGGCCGTTTAATTTAGGAGAAGTAATGCTTGATTAGAAGGCTTACCGTTCTAGTAGGCAACCAGTATAAAATGGAGGAGAATTTAATTTTTATACCACTGATGAAGTGTTATAAAACTCAAGAAGAAAATACAGCAAACCATGACTCTGAAAAAATGTGCTAAGATGATGTTATAAGTACCAATAATTAACAGCAAGAATGAATGTAGAAGAAATAGGCGAAGACGTGGGGTTTTCGATTTAACAGGATGTATAATCAATTTAGATAAACTCGGATATAGGAAAACTCAAAAAGGACATATAATCTTTAAAACAACCATTAACAGAAACACTTTGTCGAAGTTCCGGCTAAAGGCGGCGGTAGTCCATTAGTTCGGAACAGCGACGAAGTGAGATTTGGAGAATTATGTACGAAATTCATGAAAATGCCTTTGAAAATTATTATTTTTTAGAAAATAATTCAAGATATTATTTTCCAATATTTTTTATCCCTTGAAATATTACCTATTTATCCTATAAATTATTATTTTTCAAAACTTGTAAGAGCTATGACAACATGAATTGGGTTTACAACTTTTAGTATAGGTCCTTTTGGCAGAAATTCTTGAACGGGGATTGTTAGTACAGCGATATACCCAAAAAGTGTTATTATTTTATTTTAAATGGACCAAGATGTCGGATTTTTTACTACAATAGGTTTATTTAAACTCGAAATAAACATAGAATCTTTAAACTAATCTTTTATCGAAAAAATTGGTCAAAGTTCCACCTAAAGACGGATTGGTTCGAAACAGCGTTGAAGTGAGGTACTTACGGAGAAATACAAAATTTATGATAATAGTTTTTAAAAAAATATTATTTTGATAATAATATATTTCTAAAATACTATTCGTATAAAATAATTTAAAATATAATTTTTCCAATCATTAAAGCGACGATGTTCGGTACGGAGAAGCACGGAATATATGAAAAACCGATTTGAAAATATAATTTTGAAAGTAATATATTTCTAAAATATTATTTCTTAGTAAAGAATTTAAAATAATATATTTCCAAAAGTATAAGAGCTATTTGGTTTACACCTATAGGTAGACTTATAATTAACAGTAGTCCTTAAACACGGGGATTATTAATACAGGGATGATTCCAACAGATATTTAAAAAAATAAATGAATGAATAAAAAGGAATAACAATCTTTTTACATTACTTTAAATCCATACGAAATGTAATTTTTCATTATTATTTTATTAAAATTAGACTTGGTAAGCCGTATATTTCGCAAAGAAATTCTCATATAAATATATTGGAGATTAAAAATAAGAAGTTAAATTATCACATGAAATAAAATATATCAGTATAAATGTTATGACGAAAATTATTTTTAATAATTGATTATTTATTAGGAGTATGAAAGAGCTATTTTTATATTAATGAGAAATATTATTATTATTTTCCAATGCTCGATGGAAATGAATTTCCGTATAGTTACATATGAATACACAACGGGGTGACAGGCGAATAACAAGATACTGTAGCTATCATTGCACTAGTCATCCAACGATAATCCATAGGAGCCGTGTTATCAGCTCTATAAACTTGAATGAAAATTTCAAAAATTGTTAAAATATAAAGAAAAGTATAAGGCATAAATTTTTCAGAAATAATATTTTAATGAATTATTAATTAAGTACTAAATAATCATAATTTGCTCTTAGCTAACTAGAAATAATTATAGTAATAATATTTTTAACTCAGTGTCAATAATTGTACATTTTTACGCTCCATATTTCGTAATGTTGTCAACGGTAACGTAAAACATGCTTACTGCTCCGAAATTTGTTCATTCATTTCAATGTCACATGAAGTCATAATAAAAATAACTTTCTTAAAATTCAGAGGAAGAAGTAATAACCAGTGAACTGTTATTCATTTATCAGTAAAAATATTTAAAATATCAATTGAATATTCAATAAGATACACTTTGATAATGGAGACTTAAAGAAAAAAAAAAAGAATCAGGCAATTGAAGCAAATTAATTAATTTTCATAAAAATTTTAATTAACATTTATGATGTTATTTAGATGTTAGCCATATTAGAAAACATCCGTCAATAATCATATCCATCAATAATAACAATAATATATATATATATATATATATATATATATATATATATATACAAATATTATTTTTACAATTATATAATTTTCTTTTGTGTATTATTTATGCCTTCAATTAAAAATGTATGAACTTACTAATGGAAGTTTAAAGGTTTTCAAAACTTGCTAAAATTTATATTGAATGTAAATTGTTTAACATTTCTGTCAGAAATATATATATATATATATATATATATATATATATATATATATATATATATATATATATATATATATATAAAAGTATGTCCATACATTTTTAATTGAAGGCATAAATAATACACAAAAGAAAATTATATAATTGTAAAAATAATATTTGGCCTGGATTATCACTCTTGCGGCATTCATTATCAGTCATTGTGCATGAGAATAGCAGTTTTTCTATATTTTATATATATCGAGGTCGTTTTTGAAAAAGGCTTAAGCGGCAAAAAATAGAAATTTAGGTTTCAATTTATTTTGGGACCTAAAGACCGCCTTGATCGATTCCACAATCGAGAAAAAAAAAATTGGAAATGGTCCGAAAATCGAATATTGATGACGTAAGCACTGAATACTAACGACTCTCAGTAGTCATGCTGGCTTTAAGTGCTAGAAGTCTTAAAAATATATTGTAATTATAAAGGTTTTGCCACCTTAATAAACTCCTACTACTGTAGGATACAATAAAGATAGATTTATACAATAAATAGATTTATACAATAAAGAATAAAATTGAAAAAAAAATATACACACACACATGTATATTTAATTTATATATATACATTTAATATGTATATGTAAAGTTATAAATCCTTGTGCCTAACAAATAAATTCTTGGTTATGTATAATTATATACCATTATTTTCAAAAAATGTTATTCCATACATTAATAACAATTATAAATAACTGATTACCATTAGATGTTATAATGATAATTTATAACTATTTTCCCCCATAATTCTGCAACAGATCATTCTTATATTCTTCGAGATGCTGAATCCAAAATAAATGTTTGAAAAATTCTACTAACACATCTTAAGCAGTTATTTCCGAATTTCATAAAATTGTTCGAATCCTATTTTTTTCGTATAATAGAATATGGTTAGTTAATGAAAGAAAAAAAAAATTAAACTAAGAGGGTAAAATAATTTAATAAGTAGTAAATACCAAGAAAAAATTAAAACATTTCATCGTTCGATGAACTATTGAACCTTCACTTTCAGCATAGAGGTATGATGGTATTTGACTTCTCTAACATTGCGAGAACTTCAGGGAGAAATTTTTTTTTAATTAATCGTTGAATAAAGACGATTGAAAACTTACTTCTTCCACTCTTCACACTTCCCTTCCAAAGTAGAATAATCAAATCCCACAATCTTTTCAAATAATTCTCGTCCAGTGATGAGAAGTCGTGTGTAACTAGAACAGGAAGCTGTAAAAGTGAACATTTGGCATAGGGACGAGTAATTAAATTTTCGAAAAGGTTCAAGTTTGAGCAACTTTTTACGTTGTAGTACTATGGCTTGTACCTTTTCTAATTCTGAAAGAAGTTTTTTATCTAAAAGGAATATATTTGTCTCTTTATTTCAAAATGGCGGTCTATTAGAGATTTTATAAGCCCATAGCTCGGCCATTTATAAAGACAGATGGGAAATATAAGGTGCTTTGGAATCAGTATAACAAGACATTAAAAAAAAAAAATTAAGAAACTACTAATCTATGTAAATGCTTTTGGTTTATTAAATATCAATAATAGACCTTTGTTCTATTCGACCAAGAAAAATAATTTTGTATTATCCCTCTCAAAATTTGAGGTTTTACGTTTCAAGATTCGTTGTCCAAATATCGAATAAAAAAAAATCCGTCCGTCAATCAATCGAAAGGTGGTGAAATTGCCGAAAAAAGCAAAAAAAAAAAAAAAAATTTAAATCGGACCAGTATTAGCTGAGATATAGCGTATTGAACTTCGTAGACTGATTCTAGGGCGCTACCGTTCAACGTGGCAGTAGGCCTCCTTACTTATCAATTAAGCTTCTGACTTCCTCGCATCTCTCTACTTTATCCTTCCTTGGATTATTTCTGCTCTTCCTTAATCTTCTTGGTCTTTCCTTTTTCTTTCCCCTCTGAAGAGCACATCCATTATTTCCTCAATACCATTTTACTCTCTGATTACATGCCCTAACCATCTCAGCCAACTTGCATTGACACAGTTTCTTATTAACACTTCCAGTTCGGCACTCTCACGGCGATCATCTTGGGACAATTTTCAAATTTCTGTTCCTTTGCTGCCTACTGTTTAATTTTTTTGCTGAACTTGGTAGATATCTTTTATATAAAGTATTCTGCACATGTTCCTTTCCCGAAATACTCCAAATTCTCATTTGAAAGATAATCTAATTGTCTAAACTGTAAATCAAAGCAATACAGAAAGTCCTGTAAATAGGCAGACCAGATTTTTTTTAAATATTGCTATTTGGTAATAATAAACAATTGTGTAATAATTTGCAGCGTTTTTTTTAATTTATTTTCACCTAGGTCATTCAAATTTCAATTTCATTGTGTACCATTGACGTCAGTTACCTTTTATTTTTTACATTATTATGGATAGCACACATCATGGTAACTGTAATAAAATATAGTCACTTTTCTAACATTCCTTTAAATGGTAATTGTAATGTGAGATGGTAATTTGGTAATGTCGAGTTCCGAGGATTACTCTGGAGTGATCTGTGACTTTGGTGACGAATCTCAAGAAAATCGGTCCAGTAGTCTCGGAGAAAAGCCGCGGACGGACGGATTTTTTTTTTTATTTGATATTAGGTATTTGATATCTTGAAACGTAAAACCTCAAATTTTGAGGGGAAAGGTTACAAAATTTTTTTGGTAGATTTCAAAGGTTTATTATTGAAAAATAATAAACCAAAACAAATATAAAAGGCAGAATTAAACATTAAATCAATAAAATAAAGAAGTTTTCACGGCGAAAAATATTGGATTTCTGTTAGTTCGGAAGCTTAAAAACAAACCGGTGTTAACCCTTTTAGTGCCAACCGAAAATATTGTTTTATTTTGTATTTATTTTTAATAATTTACTAGCCGATACTCGTCTGCTTCGCTGCACGTAGGTATAGTGAGACATAATTAAATTTTGAATCTTAGGCTCGCAATGCTGAAACAGGTTCAATAGAAGTCAGAAGGGAATTTTTGGGAGTGTCAAAGATGAAACACTCTATTGTGTATTTGATAGATTATGTTTATTGAAGTGCTTTCTGATACACGAATAAATCGGAAGCTTGTCCGACGCGGGAGCAGACTGCTTACAGCTGCCCAATGAGAAGCATGGATTCCCAAATTTAGCCCGCACACTTGTAGCGATTATCCTTGTACTTAATTGATTGTCAATGCGAGTCGCACTAGAAACTGTTTGAATTCGTTTAAATTCGAATAGCATATCCACAGGGGCATCATAGGAATCCGTGGTAATAGAGCACCCACCATCCTCTTTGAATTTTCCGTTCAAAATGGTAACTTTTTTTATATTGCTCATTATCTTTTTCACTGCTAGTCTGGTACTATTAAAAAGACTTGGTTGATTGATGTTTCGGAGCAGGATGATAGGTACGCCAATTTTCAATGATAAAACGTGCGGCGGGATGCCTGGTAAATCAAGTGGGATCTTTTGTACTTAAGACACGCCAGTAATCATACTATATTATTATTACATTTTATTATTAGTACATTATATGTGCTAATATAATATTATTGTATACATTATTGTATATATTATTATATAACTAATATTATATATATATATATATATATATATATATATATATATATATTGTACACATACTATACAAATAATAAAATATAAAATAATATAGTATGATAATATAACATAACATTTGTAGCTGACTCTTTTCATAAATGTTACGAACAACGATATATCCTTGTTAGCACTAAAAGGTTTAAAGGTTGAAATATTGAATTATATTATATTCCATTGGATTACCTCGTATTTTGGCAAAGATCATTGTCCCCACTGTGCGACGCAACTTTGTTACAATAATTATATTCATTAGGCAATTCCTCGTTGAGGTAAGTTAAATTTTCCTGACAAATCATCTTTCTTTGGGCCAAATATTTCATGTACAAATTTATTTTACGTAAGATGCCTTTCTTCCTTAAACATGAACCGCGAAGTTTTGCAACCCTAAAGAACAATAAAGATAGACTACTGCTGGCACTGCCAACGGTTGCGGCTGGTAGAGACTGCTGGCAGTCGACTACTACTTTAAGAGAATAGAACGGAGCTTGTTTGGTTGGCAAGGCTCGGCAGTCCAGGTATGACGTCCTATACATACTGCTTCGCCCTGATCGCTCCAGAAGTAGCCAGACGGTCGGCAGTACGACTGTTCTAGGTTATGTTATCAGGTCGAAGCAGAGTATTGATGATAGCGCTAATATTCCGACGGTTTTCTATGTTGCATTTATTTATTTATTCATCATGCGAGTCAAAATTAGATGAAATATTGTTAAAAAATTAAACAAAATTGTAGCCAATCAATTTTGTAGGATTGAAGTACGGTATTAATTAAATTTTAGATCTTATACTAATTAAAAAATTTCTCTTTATAATGAGATTTTAATATCAATCGAATTAACATTAAATAATGAAAGAAATTTTCATCTTAAATAGATACTCAAATCCAAAATATGTCTTTTTTTATTAAAGTACTGCTTTGCTAATCACATAAAGACATTATCTGTCGTAAGTTCATTACCAATACGTATAGGAACATCACTCTAGAAGTTGGGCATTAATATGCAGTATATCGGTACATAACGCTTAAAATTTTATACAGACACAACCTAGCCTTATTATTGGACCAGGCAAAATGGTGTGTGTTGATTAAATGTGATCATTAATCGGCCACCGCGTGTATTTCTGCCCTTGCGATATACATGAAAACCATTAAATTTAAGCCTAAAATTTTAATTTCCCCATATTTTCAACTAGAATGTTTAGTGGGAGAGGAGTTGGCCGCTAAGGTGAGCAGTCTGAAGGAAATATACAAGCAGTGACAGTTAGCGATAACGATTGGCAAGCGCTGCCAGCTGCAACCGCGGGCAGTAGCAGTGAATGTCTATCTTAAGAAAGGATATTGGTCTTGTAATTTTTAGGTAATAGAAAAAAAAATGTATGGGTTTTGGATATTTTAAAGAATTCTGTTACCAAAATGTATCTTTTTTTTTTGTTTTTTTTATTGTTGAATAAATTAATTACTATCAATCAATTGAAATAAATTAATTACTATATAATAGGTAAATCAATTACTATTGGAGTTAAAAAATAATTAGGCCTTTATTTTGAAAGTGGAGCAAGTTCATTTTTTGGTATTGCGAGATATTTAAAGATTTGCGTTTTAAAAAATTTAAAAACATTGGTAAGCACTAAAAGAAATATTTTTTGTATTTAGTGGTATTAGGTAATGTATGTTTTTTTTACCTGCCTAAAAAAAAAAATAAAGGTTTTATCATACCCGAATGGACTGCCTCACTTTCAAAATTTATAAATTATTGTAATCGTTAATTAAAGGGATAATATTCCAGTTGTATCAGCACTATTTTAATAATAAAAACAAAATACTATTTAATTTTATATAAATACTTATTCATTTGATAAAACGTAAAATAAAACAAAGAAAACAGTTTCAAATATTACAGTAGAAAATATAACATAGCAAAAAACAATTAATTTTTATTGAGAATTTCAGTGAAATAATACATATTCGTTAATCATTTCCTTATTGAATTTTACTTAGGATTTAATATTTTAAAATATTCATGATGGACGGGAGGTATACTCTTATAAGGCAATAAATCCATCATGTCCTTATATTTGTCAGATGTAATAGATCAACTTTTTTTATACAAAGAAGGTAATTTTATATTTCCGAAATTAGCCGGATAAATCGATAATTTTAAATTCACCATGTCGTTCTATGGATTGTTTAACATTTTGCATGGTGCATTCCTTGTAAATCTGATGCCGCATATACATGACCAATTTCTCTATCGGTATTTTTATTTTAAACCACTTCCATCAATGGTTAGATTGAAAAAAAAATGTTCGCAGTGCTGCCTATATTACAAAAATTTCCCAGTGCTGCAAGTATAAAATATATTTTTATCGAAACACTAAAATTGTTATTCTAAATAAAAATATATTTTTATTGAAACACTAAAATTATGATATTCTTATTATTATTCTGAATTATGCCGTACTATATCCGATTAAAAATAATTTCAACCTAATATGGACTTGCACCATTTTCAAAATAAACATATTTACAATACCGTTAATAGCTAAAACTTCCATCTCCTAAAAATTAGGGAATCTGATTTTGGTTTTACTGTAAATTGTTTACAGATAAAAATATTATATTAGTTTATATATAGAATTATTTGACCGCACTCCCGACCAACTTCTTCCTTAAGTATTTATACAGTCAGCCAAAACTCACTCCAATATTAAATCATTAAATTTGAAAAATATAAATAATGCTAATGAATCCGTGATTGGAGTTAAAAAGCAATCGTGGAATCACGTATGTAATACGGACCAACGTTTTTTATTAGAATAAAAATTATAGACTATAAATTGTAATAATTATTTATTTTTATATTTATATTTTATTTGTAATAATGTTTACGAAAAGTGAAATTTGACCTATAAAACAAGCCGAGAATTATATCTAACCGGAAAATTCAAGAAAAAAAATGTGCAAAATTACTTTTAAAATAAGTGAAATGAAATAATATCTTAGTTTCGAAGGCTTCCTAAATGAAATTTTGCCTTCACTTTTATATATTTTTATATATATAATTATATATTTTATATATAATTATATATTATATATTTATATATAATATATATAATTATTATAATTATTATATAATATTATATGATTATTATATATATATTATATATAATTATATATTTTTATATACCACATTATTTTTTAATGATAACAACAATACATTTTGGGCTCGAATAAGTAGATGGATAAGCTATATCAACCTATATAGTTATATATATATTAAACCTATATAGTTAATCTCAAAACTAAGAATAAAAATTTTTTTCTAAACCTGATGTAATCATCTACACTTCCCTATAGAAGTTCTAGGTCCTCTTTAATTTCATTAGTGGTCGATCGGCGAGACGAAACCTATAAATAATGTTCTATGCTTCAAATTTTAAAGTTTTGTGCCAAATTTAACCAATAATTAAATTTAAATTTACAGGCTTGTAAAACGATGAAATCTTAAAATTCTGATTACATAGCTCATTTTGTTATTGTAAATTAATTAGCAATTAATATCGGTAAATTATTTGATTGATAGAAACTGTTTACTACAGAATCAATACCTATTCGTTTAATAAAAATATTGCAGAACAAAAATCCTGCTTTACATTTTTTCCTTATTTCCATTATTTTTGGTAAATTGAATAAATTTGTGAAAGAACTATCGTGAACAAGCCCTCAGAGGACTGGATATTTCGCTCTATACTTCGGGAACCGATTTCATGAAAAACTGAAGCCAGAAAAATGTATTCCTTTCTCTTTGGTGGTATTTTTATACCGGTTGACTCGCCTGAGATAAAAATAATATTAAATTAAATTAAAATTATGGTAAATATTTTACAAAGCGAAATAAAGTGTCAAAAATTTAATAAACAACTTATTGGAGAGCCTTTCAGCGCGCATGCGCCTAACAATTACCTTTATTATTGAAATAACAATTAACTAATGAAACAGAGCGCATGATTGAAATTATGTAAAACAAATTTTTAAAAATCCATGAGCAGCAGAGCTCCGTCACTAGTGTCGTATTTTCACTCAAATAAAAATATTATAAAAACGGAGGAATGAGAAAAAGTTGAGACCCACAAAAGGCAGTTCCCTAAGATACCGAAATTTACCCATACTTTTATTATATTGTTCTACCTCTCCGCTGACCGATACAGAAAACCCTTCATAACGAATTTCAGCTCATTTGACCTGACGGAGGCCGCTGGAATTGAAATATTGAACTAAAAGTTGAAAGCTGAAAGTTTGATTGGAATTTATCCATTCTTTAATGGTATCGTTCTGCCTGGAAGAAAGTCCTACATACCGAATTTCTGCTCATTTGACCCGTTGGAAGTGCTCACATGTAGTAGAGGAAAGAATTAATAATAATATATATATATATATATATATATATATATATATATATATATATATATATATATATATATATATATATATATCAGACATTTCCAAAACTACCATAAGGGTTAGGGGTTATGAAACGGATAGAAAATACAATCCCGCCGCTCACCGAGAAAATACGACTAAAAATGAACTCAAGATGTTATATTTGGCAGAGTAGTTAGTAGCTGTAGTACCTTTCTTCTTGTAGGTATGTACCTACAAGAAGAAAGGTACTACATGTATGTATACTATATGTATGTCATAGGTACCTACAATGTATGTATATGTATGTACCTACAAAAAGAAAGGTTTCTCTTCATTGAGAGTAACCCCGCTCTAAGCTTCGCCCACAAGGTTCTTCCTTAAGCTGTTTGCATATATAGGGAAAAGTGCCCTATTAGGAGGAGATACTTTTCGTAAAATTTCGCTGGGAATTCTCCGATATGATATTTAACAATGTGACATTTTTTGATGAGGGGTATACTAGATATCCGTATTTTCAGTTTTATTAGAAACAAGTTACTATGTATCTATAAAATAACTGTTAAATGTGTAAAACTCAAAAAACAAAAACTAAAAATTAATTACTGAGAAAAAAAACGATAAAAGGAAAAAAATCTGCTGTCCTGTTGTGTCTCATGTTTGTCTCATATTTTTCTTTCTTTATTTTTTTTTTGTTTTACATTAATTAGAAAGTTTAGGACTAGTAACTAGTGAAAAACAAACTGTATGAAAAGCTGATTATAAACAATAAAAACAACTTACCTTGTGTGTCAAATCAGTCGTCAAGCATAAGTCTCAACAATTTTCATTTAAAACGCGCGTGTTAAATAACTGGAATGGTCTGAGTAGGAAAGGCTCCAATTTCCTAAAAAGTTTTATAAAAAGAAAAGTTTTACTAGCCTAGTTCCTCAATCACTAGCAAGTAGTTTATGAAGCGATTGGTAAGTAATTCATGAATGTAGAGAAGGTATCCCATATTTGGCAAGTAACTCATAATAGGGCCCTTTCCCCTATATAAATATTTATTATACACTGTAGCGCAGTGTTAACTATAAACAATCTTACACCATCCACTCATGAGGTGAATAAACATACTAGTAATATAACGTTCTGAATGCAAATCGAAAAGAATTTTATTTATAACTAGTTGATTACCATTTGTCACTATTTAACGGCTAACCTACAACTAAAATTCGCCCTATTGGTCATATTTTTGGATAAATAAAATAAAATAAATTTTTAGTTCGTCCGTCATTCAGTCTCAGGAATGCGGATAACAGTTGATAAAACATTTTTTACGGCACTAAATTACAACAATAGGAACTTTTATCTGATTTGGTTTAGCCTTTTTACTTCCTTGTAAGAAGTAAAGAAAGTATTGTAATCGCGAAAATTTTCGGTTTTCAGATTTCAACGGAAATATTCATTTTGAACATCCCTAAATCATCCATTTTGACTAGTTTCGTCGTGGCGCCTGGTATGTACGTACGTTCGTATCTCGCATAACTCTCGCAAAAACGGTTAGCCCTAGAAAGTAGAAATTTTGTATTTAGGATTGCTGTAAAATCTAGTTATGAACCTCCCTTTTTGATCACTGCTTGATCACCGAAAGTGGTACTTTAATTGACGTCATAATTGATTTCCATCAAATGTTATATTAAAATACTATGCAAAACTTCTCAAATTTATAAGTTATATATTGATTTAAATAACATACTAGATTTTGGTCTAAATTTGAAATCCGGAAACGGTACTTGGCTTGAAGGCATATTAGACTTTCATCAAAAATTATATTAAAATATAATGTAAACATCAGATATTTTCTATAAAAGGCGGAAAAAAGTATCTAGATTTTTAATCCTCTGCAATTTTTTTTATTTGTTTATTTTTATTACTAATTTTTTTTAGAAGGCGGATGAAAGATTTATATTGCTTATTACAATTTTTTTTGTGATGAAACTGTTTTCTCATTTAAAGTGGCCAAAAAAGCGTAAGAGACGGAAAGAAACTGTTGCTAGAAGTATACTATTGTTTCATAAGATTTCTATCCCCCATGTATGTATGTTCCCAACACTTTTTGAACATAAATACGCACCTTTTCGACCATGAATTATTTCTCTCGATTATACTAAATAATAATGTGTTTTGATTCTAATTACCAAAAAAAAACCTTATAGATTTTCAAAATTCCGCTTTTTATATTTAAATTTTTTTTTTATAATGGGCTGCTTACACTTGGTATTAAGCATTAACCTTGAAGGTGCCCTAAATCCTTTAGGATTAAGGCAAACTTAACATGTTTAAAAATTCAAATTACGAAAGACAATTTTTTTTATAATGTAATTTTTTTTCCCTGTTAATGAGGTTATTCAATATACCTCAAAATGTACAATGCAGCATATAATGAAAAAATGTTATAGTAATTTTATTTTTTCATACTACAAGTTTTATAAAGTAATCGTATTGGTTATATTATTAAAGCTTCTCATTGTATTATAATCTGTAATAATCGCAAATTTTAACAAAATAATCCTAATAACTCTTTTAATCCTCCTGTCACTCACCTAATGAATATTATCTATTTGTAGCTCTATAAAAAATATTTTATGCCTATATTGTTTATTGAATGGCAAAAGTTCGTTATAAAGAATGAAAACTTCCCAATAAACCTAAAAGATATATATTTTATTTTTTAAATATCAAATTTTTAAAAACATAAATAAAAAATAAAATTAAAAATTAAAATAGCTAAGCCCATATACATCAAGATTTTTAAAAACGTGTTAATACAATTACTTCTTTTGATAACTGGATATAAATCAACAATTTCTTGGATGGATGTATTTAAATAATTTTTCCCCTCGCCTATCACATTTCTAGGCGACTTGTTCCATGAAAAAATAAAAATCGAAATAATATTTGGAAAAAAACTAAATATTGATTAAAAATTCCAGATGATATGATAATCTATAAATAAACATCTTCCGTCTCATGCTCAACCGATCTCCACTGAAGTAAAACACATAATACAGGTTTTGCAAATTTCTTAATCAGCAAGATTATCCAAATTTGGAGTTGTTTTTTTTTCTGAAATTTTACTACACTATAAAATAATATTTTTAAATTAAAGTGAAGAGAACTGTATATGGACCAGTATAGTAATATTAGTGCAGTGATAGAAATGTAATTAATAATTATATATAATAAATTCATTAAAAAAATAATAAAAAGAATGTACACAGCGAGTATACTCAAAGCTCAATACTATAAAGCCCTTTGTACGCAAAGGAAAAGAAATTTTGTTTGGTTAGATTTTTCTTATTCTTAATAATTTAACTTCATTGAATTGTAACATTATTTTGAAATTTATCGATTCCCCTAAAATCATTCCCAATTTTTTTGATAAAATAATTTTGATGATTTATCTATTTGGAGGCCATATCCTAGGCGTTCGAGCTAATGTCACTAAGTCCGTTACTTTTAATTTTATAAATTTCCATCTCATTTCATCAAAATATATTAATTTAAACTTTCATCTTTAAGTGCCAGTTGTCATCCTTTCAAAGCAAAAAAAAAAATGTAATAACTATTTTTTATAACTAGAAATATTAGTGAATGATACTTTTCAGAGAAAATCGACACCACTCTTTACTTATTCTTTTTTACCACTCTTTTTTATTTAAAAAATATAATATCAACAACGAAGCAAAATTGCCATTAAAGGGACCTAAAGGCTTCTTGAGGCCAATGATTAACGAAGATAATTTTTCCGTTTTATAGTTTTCCGAAGTACGAACGAAGTTATGTAAGTGAAGGTTAATGTACTTATTTAAACAAAAAATAAACATATTGATTTGTCCGTTAGTTTACATAATATATAATGATTGATTTCAAAGAATTCTATAGTCCTAATTTTGTAACTGGTTTGGCACTTACTTCCTGCTTCGTAACAAATTACGACAACTGATTTTTTCAACAAAAACTACCATATTTTATTGGCGAACTTATCGCTAAACCTTAATTTTAATTTGGTTCAATTGCGACCCAAAACATGTGTTGTAAGCAAAGGAACAAGATTCCTTCTATGTAACCGAAGATAGTAGAACAAGAAACGGACGAACACAGTCGAAGATTAAAGAAGCGCCTTGACATGTATGAATATATGTTAATGTATGCAGGACATTTACGATCGAGTCAAATCAGGGATTGAGCAACTATGGTGATTGTATCAAAGGGTCTGGCACTGAATGTTGAAGGAGCATTGTGTAGGCGGCAAGACTTACAATTATTATTTAAATAAATAAATAATAACTTTAAATGGTTATGATATGCACGATTAAAAAACAAATAAATCGTATTTGAAAAATAAGGCTGTCTTGAGCTTCACTAGTACGTAATTGTATTTTGCAAACGTCACTATTCCTTCACCTAAAATTCGATAAACTTATACGAAATAGTTTTCTCTGGAGTCATTCGTATATTTACAGGAAGAGCAATTTCGAGGCCATAAAGAAAAGCAAAAGCTAATCAACGCTATTTCTTAATTTGAAGCAGTCAATATATACTCGTATATTAAAATCAACTGTCAACATATCTATTAAAATATACTTAATTTATATTCGCATATGAAACCTATTTTCATGTAAAGTATCTTGAATATACTATCTTATTTATTTTATCATTTTAATATATACTATATTTTATCTTCCCTCACCCCAAAGGAATAAAACGTTGGAGTTCTTAAGCACATATTGATAAAACATCTTTTCCAAGAAAAACATCATGCGCAATAAATGTTTTTAAACAATTTTGGTTAACCGTCTCACACCATTCACAGGAGGTTTCTTTATCATTTCTAACTTAAACAATGTTAACATCATATTCTGATAGCAAACCAAATGAAAGGATTAGTAACTATTTTTGCTTTTAAGTATCGGTCCCCATCCTTCAATAAGCCAACACCATCTTTAGCAAAGCATCTCTCAATAACATTGAATTATTTATTTAAACCATTCCAAAGAATTATTCCTGATATATTAATTAAGAGTAATTTTTTATATCGGAGTTTTATTATTCCACTCTTTTGGAGTCTAAAAGAATGCCATTCTGTCTTTATAGTCATAATGTTTAAGAATGAAAAAATATATTTAAAAAATTTCTTTTATCATTATGTTAACGATAATTAGGAAAATATATAAATGTTTCTAAGGACCACACTCTCTTAATAACCAATACAAATTTTTCAATGAAACAGGAAGTCGGATTACTGAAGAATGCTAAAACCTTCGAGAAGAAAACCTTATTGATTAATGCTTTGATCTAAAAAACTTAGAAGAAAGTGTTTAGTGGAAAGGGGAAGAAATTTGCCGAAGCTTCGATAGTGGAAGGGTTTGATTTCAAGAGATCAATTTATTTTCTTATAATAATTTTAATCATAAAATATTTTCTGGCTGGAAGAGGTGTAATGTATTTATCTCAATGGGCTTAAGATTAATTGAAATGAAGGTAACTGAATTTTTTGTTATGTTAACTTTACATAGTTAACGTTTATATATTTGAATTGCAAATTTCGAAAAGAGGTTCATCTTATTTCAAGAGACACTGAATTTCTGTTGAACCATTAGAATTATATAAGCCATTTTTTTTTTCGACAAAACAAAATAGTATTATTGAAGGAAAATTATTTCGACGTCCTTTTTTGAAAAAGGCCTAGTAAAACTTGAATTTAACTTTTTGGCGCTTGAGTCTTTTTCAAAAAACGACGTCGATTTGATGGAGAAAATGATCGTTACAGTTTCCAGAGATGAATCCTTTACGAACTTCACCCGAGGAATTAGGTGGTTATTGTAGTAAAACTGCATTAGTAAAGAACGCATATTGAAAGTAACAAAACTACTATAAAAACACAAAGATAATGTTAAAAATATAAAAATATAGTTTAAAATAAAAAAATAATGTTAAACATATAAAAATAATATCGGAAATACAAAAATAATATTATTAAAAGTCTTCCTCTGCGTCCAGCTATGATACCGCTTCTGTCGCCACTGCAGGGTTTCTTCATAGACGTTTTCAAAATTCTCCGTTATGTATTTTTTTAACTTTTATAAATCGATCATTTTTAAGGGATTGGTCAGCAGTGCCATGAAAATTCTTCAAGTATAGCAACATTTGAACAACAATCTTTTGTTTTCGATATAACAAAAGTTTCATTACTCATTTCGCTGTCAATGAAAGGAAGGCATAAGACTTTAACGGACTTTTCAGTGTCGAATATAAAGTAAAAAAAAAGTCGAAAATTAGTCAGAAAATTTATCTTCTTTTGCCATTTTTTTCCCTTGGCATCTTTCAAGAAATAAACCACATGCCTTGAATATTATCAATTTGTCGAGTCATGATATCAAATGTCTTTAATAAATTTTGGAAAACTGAGATGAGACCTTTTCGAAATTTATTTCAGAAAGTCAAGCGTATTTCACCACTATGACAACCAGATATCAGTACAACCAGTTCTCGCTCATAAAATATCGTTATGTATGAAAAAAAGAACGAAAAAGTCCATTTTCAATAAGAACGGAGACGAGCCTTTTCGAAATTTGTAACTCATTTGTATACATCTGTGACCCTTCAATATTTATTTCCAAATCCTATTTGGTTTAAATAGGTAGTATCTTTCATGCTATGAAATACTATATTGATAATGACTTAATGTTAAGTACAGAATTTTTATATTTTGAATTGTCAATAATATTATTATATTACTCCATAAGGATCAAATCTTTATGTTAATATAGTTTTCTATCCTGTAATGGGTAGTTTCGGCAATGGAAAACTGGTATGGAAGGAATGTCTCAAAGTTGAAGAATCCACTAAAATGATAAGCCCATTGAAAATATTTCGAATGAATCCCTTCTGTGAAGAATGTAGGCGCGAGTTTACAAACAGGTCTTGGTGTACCAATTACCGTAAAATTACCGTCCCAAATACAAATCGATAGACCAATATATGAACTTACATGAAGATCTAAAGATAAAAATTATATCCGATACCTATTATTGTTACCTATAATAATATTAAATGGCGTCATTCCATGTCAAATCATCCAAAATGTTGGTATATGAGGCCCATCATCTCAGATTTTGATGAAATTTAGAATGATTCATCATTTCATATATATATATATATATATATATATATATATATATATATATATATATATATATATAAGTTTATATGCTCAATTTTATCATTTTATCTCAACTAATTTTCCTTTAAGAGATGGCTCAAAGCTTTTACAAAACCGACGTTTTGATAACCTCGGGGCTCCCAGAGAAACTTGCTCAACCAAGAAAAATAATTATCTATTGTTATTTACCAACCACATAGTATGAAACTTTCAAGTTATATTAAAAAAATATATAATCAATGTATGATATACCATAAATTTACAAAAAAGAATGTTATGTGTCAACTAATGAAAATGTTGATGTAAAATAAGGCGTTTTACATAAAAATTATTATGAACCAAAGGCTGTGTATTAATCAAAGGAATACATTTTTTTAAGTAGTTCTAATGATATTGGCAACCATATAAAATATTAAAAATAATGGTATTTTACCTCCTTCTTATAAAAAAAAAATTGTATCAAATAAGGAAATTTATTACGTAATCTAAGGTGCTCTACAAAAAATGTATTATGAATTTGCTATAAATCCTCCAAGGCTTATCTTTTGTGGGGAGGGAGAGGGGGCATCCTGCGTATTGTTAGGGATCAGTCAATAATCAACATGAAAACAAAACAATAAATTTTTATAACCTAGTACATTGATCTAGCCGTGAAGAACGTCCCCATGATTACTCCGAAACTTAAATCTGAAATTAAATAAAAACAAAACTTATCGTTTTGTTATTAAATCAACCATTGACTGATCCCGAACGATATTAAACTTCGATTTTAAAAAATCAAATCCAAGAATACGAGATATATTGTTTATGGTATAATTATAGATACTGAAATGGCTATAAATGTAGTGGAAATTTGAATATTTAAGCACAGAATAATTTCTGAGCTCTAGATTTTATTTAGGGGACCTTTAATTTAAGTATGTGTCACCGTATATGTTCGTATAAATTAAATATCCTGTCTTATTTTAAATGTTTCTCTTATCATAGACTAATTACTATTATATCAATTTTCAGTAGTTATGTTAAGATTTTGTAAATATATGTTGTACATAGCTCTGATCTTTATAAATGTACAACATACTGCTTGGAACTAAGCTTAATGTGTGTCATTTTTATAATACAATGGTGAAACATCTCGCGAACAGGCCATATCGCAAAATAGAATAAACATGATTAAAAAAAAAAAATTGTAAAATATTATAATGTATTAAATTTTTATTTATTAAATATAAATTTATTATTTTTTTATGTTCAGCAACATTTTTTATTTATTTATTTTGTTTCAGGTGTCTGCGGGATGGCCGCAAAATGACGGCTAGGTCTCACGCCCCCGATTCGAGCACAGCCATTGATAAGTCATCGACCAATAGGCGTGTAAGTAAATTTAAAATGGGAAAATTTTTATTTTAAATTAGTTCAAGGAAATTTTCAGGTTTCTACTTCTATATATATATATATATATATATATATATATATATATATATATATATATATATATATATATATATATATATTTGTCCGTAAAAATCCTTTAAAAAAACCTTAAAAAGTTACCTTCATTTTTAGTCCTAACAGTATCCAGTTACCTTCATTTTTGTACCTTTCAAGTTTACTTACTGAACCCCAACAGCTTGCTAAAAGAACGATCCAGCAATAAAAGAGGTTATTGGGACTGCCAAAAATATGTCGACAATAAAAAAAATAACATTGAAAATTATAAATGGATGCAAACCAGCTATAAATAATAGTAATAAAAGGATATTGACGTATTGATAAAATAATTGCGACAGTAGCGAATCCGTTTTAAATTTTCTCTTGGATGTGCTTTGACCTGGCATCCACAGCACACGCTACATGACATGCGTTATTAGTTGACCGTATCTCTAGTTGGGTTTCCTACAAAAAAATCATAACTTCCGTGACCTACAATTGTGAGGCTGCAAAGGCCAAATCAAGGCGTCATTACATGAAAATTTGAACAGTAGAAAAATTAACCAATTATTTTAAAAAAAAAACAGAATTCAATGATTCATCGTAGGAGTTAAAAAGTAATGGATGAAGCACTAAGATATTTTTTTATAAACCATAGTTTATTTTTTAATTTTACATTATTTACCTAGCTTGAATTTATATTATTACATCATTTGAAATTTTTCGTAAAATGCAAATTTAGTCCGGTTTACAAGTAACCAAAATACGAAATGGAACTAAGAATTATACAAAAACATATATTATATATATATATATATATATATATATATATATATATATATATATATATATATTTATAAATACAACTTTCGAACCTATTTAATTTAATTCAATCTGCAATTCTTCAAGCAAATTATATTAAATAAGAATCATAATTTCCCTCATGAACAACCCTGAAACGTTAATGAAGCACATAACAGTAACAGCTTTTTATATGACAATATTTATAAAATCAAGTTTGTTTATATTTATATATGCCCAATTCGTAGGCGTAGCTTAATTAAACAAACTGTTTTGGCATTCCATTTACTATTGTTCCATATCAAAATAGCTTATTAAATATTAAAAAGCTATATATTTCATTATTATTATTAATTAATTTATTATTATTTACTGTTGTTCATTTTTAAAACTTCAGTTATTTTCTCCATCACTCAAAACACAAAATACTGTCGTAAACTAAACTAATCATTGTAAATATTTTTGCCTTAATTTTGGTTAAATGATGAAAATTAAACAAAAGTAAATTATTTACACATAATCCATTTTTCATTTAATGATTTAAAAAAAAAAATTGTTCATAGGCGAATAAGCCGCTCATGGAAAAGAGGAGGAGAGCTAGAATCAATCAATCTCTGGCTGTACTTAAGGCCCTCATACTCGACTCAGCAAAAATGGAAGTAAGTACTCCATGAAGTAATTTTCTTCCTCTAATATTATGTTTTATTTAAAAATGTTTATCACATTTTTTTTATTACTTATTTTTCCCACATTAATTTCCCTATCGTCAGGACAAAACTCTAAAAATTATCGAACAACATTACAATGTTTTTGACAGTTTACTAAAATAATAAATATCTGTACATAACAATTAACAATCAATTAGCTTATTTGCCTTTATGCATCATTCACTAGTATCCTTATTTTCATTTCTCCCCTCTTTTTTTTTTAGTCATTTCATCCATAAATTTTATTTTGTTTCGTATTGTTTTAGTCACTATTATTTTTTTTAAAAAGTCTATAAAAAAAATAGTGTACATATATCGACGTCATTTTATGAAAAAGGCATAAGCGCCAGTTAGAAAATTTACAGAGAACACATAAAAACATTTTCCCCCAAATAACAATAAAAATTATTTTAATTTTATTCTTTATTGTGTACACTAGGAGTTTATTAAGGTGGCAAAACCTTTATAGTTAGAATATATTTCTAAGGCTTCTAGCACTGATCATGCCCAGAGTGACGACCGAGGGTCGTCAGTATTTGTTACTTACGTTAACAATTGCCGATTTTCAGATCATTTCCGATTTGTTTTCTCGATATATCGTGAGTGGGGATCTATCTATAGAGGAGGTAACCTAAATTTCGAATTTTTGGCGCTTAATCCTTTTTCAAAAAACGACGTCGATATGCTCTGTCAAAATGTACATTTCTTTGAATTAGACTTAGTTGTAATCTCTATTGGGATTATTTCAACCCCTCTCTCCCAAACCTTTCTAAGATATTATTTTAAAACAAAAAAACTATTTGTACAACCAGACTGCATCATTAATTAACAATTATTTAATTGTGGCTATTTTCTTTTTAAAGTTACAAGCTGAATTTCATAAGATTTTATTAACTCTATTAATTATATCTAGATAATGGCAGCTAAGGTTTTTTGTATCAGTCTTGCAATTTACTGGTTTATTCGTACGGTTTGTAATATAAACAGCTTCAACAATTTTTCTACTATTTATTAATTTTACTTAACCTAATATTTTCGCATTCTAAAATCAAAATTGTGGTTGCATATTATAATATGTTATGCTATGGCGGTAATATTAATGTATTCCTTATTCTGGCAATTACTTTTATGCTTATTAATTCCAGTTTCTAATTTCTTAAAAGTTTCGCCAATAAATGCCTTATCAAAATTTTCACATTTATGCTATATACCACATTTCTTTTTCTCCAAAATTAAAGTTTAAAAAAAAATTCTTCCATAAATACCAAAAAAATGAAACATATTAGTAAGATGGATTTACATACTTACCAATATATTTATATTATATACTTTGTCTTAATTTAAATAGTATAGGCTGACCTTCTTTGGAGTGATATACTATCTCAAATTGGTTATGCTTTTGTAGACTGTTGATTTGGGACTGTCCCTAATCAGTATGTATTTGATCTTATCTTATTCTGTCCTGGTGATGCTTGAATAACAACGTTGACTGCTAAGTTATTTCCTGGTATTTGAGAGACTTAAGGATTTGTTTTGGAATTTTCCAATAATATTTAAACAGTAATCCTTGGCTCTTTTTTTTTAGAACTTTTTCTCTCATTTTTTGCATTTATTTATGCAATGATTGACATTTTATTCACGAAATAACGGAACTACGACCGTTAAAGTATTGAGAAAGCTATCAGTTGCTACTGTATGACATATAAAAGAACTTTATTTAATTTTCGATTTATTACAAAAGCGTTATTCAGTAATTATATATTTTAATAGAACATTTATTTGTAGTAAGTGATAGTAATACGGATAATGACTTGCTTCAAACTTTGATTAGGGAGTAACTTTATAAAGATCCTCTTGATAAAGATAATGATAAATTATTTTTAATATTGTAATAATATTATTATGCTAGTTCAGTGACAAAAATATATCAATTATGCTTCTGAATGAGTAGGTAGATTTAATTCATGATTTAATGATAAAAGAATGAAGATAAATATTTTTTTAAAACAAAAGGTTGATGTTTTATCAGTGACCTGAGGGCATTGAACATGAAATACAAGAGAGAAGTTATCAATTCCCCATGATCTTTAATAGAAATTAAGGATAATGAGGAGCTGATATTTTCATTGAGATCAGTTGAAAAACTTCAGAAAAAGAAAAATATAAAAGTAGAAGATAATTGTCGTTTGGTTTAATAGTTTTACGTTATTCACATTAATAATTAATTACCTACCATAAAACACAAAAGAAAGATGTGAAACTTGGATAGTATTGTAAGGTGGTGTGAGGTAATCGGAGTAGGGATGAAGCGAGAGCGTTGGGTTCGCCCTTCAAAGCTATAGGACACTTCTATTATATTTTATGTTCTGTGGTCGAGGGACAGAGATAAACATGAATAGATGAACTTCAAACGGTTGTCCTGTACAATTCTTCTTCCAAACGAACGATATATCTTGTAAAAGATAAATCCGGTCATTTTAGTTTAGCACTTAACAGCTATCATGTTTTGATCGTTTGATCAAATTTGAGATTCATTAATTTAATTTATGCTTTAATAATACACTAAAATACACTAAAAAAATTATGGCTTAATTTCCATATTTGAAAAACTGACTCTTGTTTCTATAATACAAAATACAGCTTTGGTGTAATAACTATACCTTTACAAAGGAAAATTCCCTTAAAAATATTTAGTTCTAGGTCAAAAAATTTTGTTCGGACATAAGTGTGATGTGCCTGAACATCTATAGATTCCGCCATCGTTGAAGCCACCTCAAGGAAAACTCTTAATGCTGCTTAGTAATACTTTCCTAAAAGAAGCACTGCCTGACTTTACAGAGTGCGAAGCGTATAGAAGGCACTGGACTCGGACAAAATGCCTGCGTTGTCGCGTTTTAACGGATTCGTATATCCACCAAAATAGTATGGATTGTACTCATTAGATAGGACCAGTGCAGTCTGCGAGAGTGGAAGAACCCCTCTCCCTCCCCCTCTCCCCCCCTCCACACATTCAATTGTCCTGATGAACAGTTGAACTATAAACGACTTCTTTGTTTTTTTCATTTCGCCGTAGGTAAATGTTAAAATTTGATGAAAACAATTTGAATGTAAACAAGAATTAATAAATAAATGGGAATTCGTAAATTTGTTTTTGATAGCATGTAACCTAACTTTTAAAGATACGAGGAGAAGGCGTTAGTTTCAACTTTGTGCCGCGTGGGTTCGCCCTCAGTCTGCCAACATGCTTTTGGACGAGGCATAGTATCACAATGTATGCCGTTCATACAGATACGTCGGTAAGTAAGGTATCATCGGACAAGTGGTGTGCAGGAGTCGGAGGTTCTGCTTGCAAGACAACACATCAAGCTATCCAATGAGGAAAATACTTTGAAATAGCTGCGGGCCAATACAGTGGAGCCTGTTCCGTCAGTCAAAATGCTTGCGTACGGGGGAAAGAGGTGCAACAGGTGCACAGGCACCTGAGTATAAGACCAAAAACTTCAATTAAAACTTTTTTTGTAGTCCAGGAGTGTTGAATTGTTGATTTAATTTTTACACTTTAATTGTTTAAAATACGTTTTAGATAGCATATTCTTAAAAAAAATTTCTAGGGGAGAAAAAAATATCCCTGGACCCTCCGTCCGGCTGGGGAGTACAGAAGGAACTTCTTTGTACTATGGCCTGAAAATTATTTAAGGCGTGTGCGCCAAGGTTTATCGTTCCTTAAGATATCTCGTGTCGGCAGATCAACTTGGACGTACGTGTCACTCCGTTTATTTCCGATTAGCGTCTAAGTTTTTAGTTTAAACATGCAGCCGTTTCCCTTGACGCAGCCAAAATCGAATTTTTTATTTAGTAAATTATATGACATGAGTTAATCTATCTATCAAGATTCCATGTTGAATCTTACTTAAAGGATATAATTGTGTAAAGATGAACACAATGACAAACACTTTGAAGTCATAAATTAACTAAAACGATATAAATAAGTAAAAGTAAACGCAATCATATAGTATAATAAATATGAACGTATAAACATAAGCAAAACTAAACAATATTTGTTTTATTTTTAAAAAAATATTAAATTGATATGATTTGACTAATTGTTTTTTTTCCGAGATTCTGCAATTTACAAATAAGAACCTACATTAAATTTTAATATATTTACTATATTTAATTATATAATTCAATATTATATAATTCAATATTATCATAATTTAATATTATGATTCCTATTAATATTTTCATTATAATTACAATAAATAACATTTTTATAAACGATTGGATAATTATCTATTGCTATCAAATTTTGTTTTTCCAAAAGCTGTTGTATCGTAAATAAGCATATATAAGAGACAATCATAGGCATATAGATATTTTTTATGGAAAGCAATTTCTAGTTGTAATAAATAGTCTTCCTCACCTTGATTCCAATGTCTCACAATCCAGCATTCGGCAAGAGATAATGTTTCCTAAACAGACGTACAAGCGTTGATTAGTTATTAATAATTTAGAAAAAAAATGTAACTAATTATATTATGTTTAATAGAATTATTTTTTTATATATTCACTTTCATCTCTTTTTTTTTCTTAATTCTGCCGTGATAAACTAAATGACCCCAACTCCAAATCCTTTTTTAAAATACATATTTATATCATACCCGAATTGGTCTAAAAACTACACCTTTTTATAACATTAGAAAGCCATAAATCCAATGGTGGAATTCTTATTAAAAAATGTTTTTATAAACCACATATAATTTTTGAAATATACTATATTTATTAATAATTAAACGAGTAACTTCAATAATTAATTAATTACAAGTAATAATTGTAACTAATAAATACAATACAAATTGATTAAAATACCTATTACTCCTGTAACTATCTGAGGTTGGAGAGTAATAGATGTAATAATAAGTAATATAAGTTTATAATCAGTCAATAAATATTCTTCGTGATCTCAAAGAATTTACAAGTTTAGGATTTTTTGTGTCTTATTATTATTATTATTTAAAAAAAATTACGCCGAGTCCGATATTTCAAAGTTCTTTAATAAACCTAATAGTTTGTACTTTATCTGGTTTACCTATACAAATGACATATCTATTTAGATTATCTTCTCCTGGACACCTTGGTCCAACATTTTCTTGGTCGATTACAAAGGTTTATTAATTAAAATAAACCAAAACACATGTTTTGTAGTTAGTTGTTTTTTAAGCGCACATGCTCGCATATTATTTTTATAATAAAAAGGCTAAGCGAAGCCAAAGGTCGATGCCAATATCAATATCGATCATGTACATAACTCCGTCCACCCCACCCCCATTAAAACCCAAAATGGCAAGAACAGCTTTAACACAATACTCCCATCTACGTCTCGATCTACCCATTCATGCACCCTTCGATTCAACCTTTGTAACGAAGAATATCGCTATTTATTCTATGAAAATTTTGCTAATATTGTAATCAGTCGTTAATTAATGGACCTTATTATACTTGTCCTGTATAATTCAATAATATTCTAATTGTCATGTCAAGTACGACTGTTGTTCGTAAGTTGTAAGTAGCTAGGGGGATCAAAACGGCCGGATCTTTTTAAATGTAATTGTCGGTGTTCAACAGGTGTGGCTTTCAACTAACTTCACAGCAATCCCAACAGTGGCAATTCAAGTGAAAATGTATTTGTTATTCGCCAAATCTTTAACATATTGAATCCTGATAGATTTTTTTTATTTCGTTATATCCTTTTATCCAAGCAGCGCTGTTTGCTGAAAAGTACTCGCATTAAAAACATAAATTCAACAGTTGGTCTGTGTTGCCAAAATTTGATTAGATAAAAAAAAAAGGTTAAAATAATCAGTCTGGACTTTAGATTATGTACTTACCACAACAAAAAAATATATGGTTCTCAGGCTAAAAATTTTAAAAAGGTTTTACGTAATTCGTATGATAGAACTAAAATTTGGGGATTAATGCATAATTATAAAGGGCTTTGCAAATCCTAAGGTTCGGTTCCGACACCACCAATCGTTTTCTGCATTCCATCTTCCACCAACCCCTGTCAAAACCCAATTCCACAAGATTAGCCTTACCACAATCCAACCACCTACGCCTCTGTGTTTATATTTTGTAGGTATGAAAACGATTTTAAGGAAGTTCTTGTAAAGAATATATATTTATGGGATGATTGATATGAAAATTATAATATTCAACCTACTAAACTCATTTAAAATTTGGAATTCTTTGTAAAACAAACTACTAATAATTTATTCAGTTGAACTAACCATTTTACTCATATTTATGTTATGAATGAATCCTTAATCTTTCGTCTGACTGAATCTTGTTAACTATTACCTTAACTATTGTGCCGTTTTCGTTGAAACATCGGATTTGCATTGCAGCTATTTCAAAATGGAGATAAATGTCAGGTAAGTCGGGGTAAATGAATGCCCGAGGTAACTGAATACATAGTCTCTACTATGTCCAACTATCGAATAAGCAAAAATGTGATTTTCATATTCGTCACTTAAAAACGGGCTAGTTGAGGCATTGTGGCAAAATCTTGAATTCCTAAACTCCAAAAGGCACAATGCGTCAATCCTTTAGTATTAGTAGTTCAAGACTTTGTCACTATGCGTGTCTCAACTAGAACGTTTCAAAGTGTCGAATTTGAAAATCCCATTTTTTCATATCCGATCGCTGGACACGGTGGGGACGACATGGGGATTTATTTCACATTTGTAGGAAGAACTGCCATCTATGGGGATTTTACTATTTACTGCGCATTCGCCTAGAAGGTTTTATGAAACTATCAAAATAAATTTGTAATAAATCCTCATATATGCAGTTGCCCGAAGTATGCACTTACCCCGACTCATCTTAAAACATTTCCAGCTAAAATATTCCGAATTACAAAAACAAAAAGTTTAATCCATAGTATAATAGCAACTTCGGCAAATCAAAACCGATCTTAAGCAGCTTTTTCAGTTTATTTAAAATTTGATAAACCGAAACCGGTTGAATTTTTTCAGCATTTGATGCTTTGATGTTTAAATAAAAAGGTTGGTAAAAATAATTAATATTAAGTTAATGATTGTTGGGATTAGTGTGTAGTTGAGGAATCAGGTACTGATCAGAACCAATGTTTTTTTTTTAATTTAAATAATTTATGAAAAATAATAACGTAATAGGTCGCTCCATCCCACCCCCACCTTTCTCCCCCTATATTTAAAAGGCTATCAATTTGGAGAGCCTTTTTACAACTGGATTTTCGAAATCGACATATTTTCAAATCATTAAGATCGAAAAGATTGACGTTACTACCAACACCATTATTATTCATGAGGCACTACTTAACGGATGTGATCAGTCCTATGCAAGTAGGTGACGTCATAAGCACTTTCCTAACACATTTCTTGAGCTGATCATCTCTAATTATTTTTATTCACGTTATCTACAATAAATTTTGAATAATCTAGAAACTTCATTGGCTCAACTTCAATCAAGGAAAAGGCAAAATCAGTTTTGATGGAAAGAGAAGTTCTATGACTAATTTATTCTTAATTTTATTGTTTTAGGCTCGTATTATTCTATAACAAAAATAGCTTTTTAGACAAATACACTATTAGTGTATTACAATGCACTATACAATATTGGTGTAAATGACGTCAATACAAGGGATGGGATGCATAGAGGCACAGAGTCTGTTATTATATAAACGTATATACTTAAAAACATTTTACCAAAAGAATTTTTTTTTTTTAATTATTGTTTATTTATTTAAAGTGAGCGTGATTATGCTCTGTTTAGTTAGTATGCTATGTTTAGGAATGAGTTAGAAAAACGTTTCAAGGCAAACTAGTACGCAAACTTATGGAGAAGATTAAAATCGGTTATTTTCCTGGAGGGAGAGAGAGGGGCGCAGAGGAAAAACGGTTGCATATCTGACCTTTATGAAGTGGATACCTGACCATTCAATTGATTGGGAGAAAAATCTGGCAGTTGATCATTGCCAGATCAGCTAAGTGTATTACTATTTCATGAAATAGTATTTTCTTATCAAGTACTGAACCCAAAAAGTGTCTTGTGACTTGTGAAACTAGGCCTAAGAAACTTCTTGGATTATAGGACTACACGTATACGTGTTTTTTCAAAAGCCAGAATTAGAAAATAATGGCATCCTTCTATTAAATAATAGGTGCTATATGTTTAAATCTTTAAAAAAATTAAAAGCTCTATTCAATTAATTCAATGTAATTTTTGATCAATTATTTTTAATCTTTTCTAAAAACACCTATGAATCAAATATAAAAGTCTAGAAAATGCTATTTAAAATTAAATATAGGTAGTATTATAATAAATTATAATTTCTTTTATGGAACAAGCATCCTAAGAAACTAAGATATCATTTCAGTCCTCAAGTAAATATTTTTATAAATTTTTATTTGTGTTTATTACAAAAATTGATGTATATTTGTATTATTTTTTTGTTAAAGCAAACTTTTTTCTTTTCTGTTTTTTTTATCCATCTATGAATCAACATTTAAGTTTAGATAATGTTATTTTTAAATGCAATTTATATATAAATTTATAACTTAAATCTTATAATGTAAGATTCTTTTTTATTTTTTATCAGATGTTTGTTATTTGTCATTCCCTTAAAAGAATATGTTGGGAGATTTGAACAAATTGAAATCAATCCAAATATTATCCAAAGCATTTTGATTTAATAGAATGATATCGGAAATATTGTAAAAGAATTCATAATTTTATCTTATGCACATCTTGGTTCAATTTGTCCTTTTCCATTCTCTCAATTTTTCAAGATTACTTACACTACTTTTAAGAGACATATTTATATAATTAAAGAATCTTTCATACTTTTACATGATAGGCTCAGGAATATTAATAATACCGTTTCATTTTAATAAATTATTTTCAATGCTTTATATTTTCTTTTCTAGAACACAAAGCATTCAAAATTGGAAAAGGCAGATATACTAGAGCTAACAGTGAGGCACCTTCAGAGACAAAAAACTCTCAATTCGAGTTCAGTTGACAAGTATAGAGCTGGCTTCATTGAATGTGCCAGAGAGGTAAGCTATGTCAAACTAATTAAAATATTGACAATTTCCAAAAAATATAAAGTACCTTTTTGCACATACATATAAGTATGTGCTTGAACAAATGAACGTGTATATCTATATGAATTTAAAATTATTTTTCCCAGTTTGCATGGTATATGCATTATGGAAATGAAACTATTTTGCTGACAATTCAATGATGGTATCAGTTCCCTTAACTGTTACTTTAAAATCTGAAAGAAAAGTGGTTAAGAATCAGAATAAGATGGGAGATAGGACAATAGATATGATTTAGTATAAGAGAAGAGTGGAAGACCAAAATCAATAGGATTTATATCATGAAATTTGTAGTTTAATTTAAAAAAATAAAAATAAAAATAAAAAAAAATATATATATATATAGATATGCTGATGTATATCTATTCAATTCTTTTTATTATTTTATGTATACATCATACTATATAAATACATATGTATATAAATACATTAATGTATATAAATACAAATACAAATCATAACTAAAGCAATTTTCATTTTTTTCCTAGGTCACAAGATTCTTAGACAGCCCAGAACTTCAAGGGCCAAAGCCAGGTTTGGATCCATCAGTACGTCAGCGTCTTTTGAGACATCTTGAAACTACAGCTGCTGAAATATCATTAGATTTTGCTGATTCCCATGTCGAACCCCTTAAACCTATTGATCCAGAAACTGAGAGGCGGTTAGAGCAACTGGAAGAGTTTCTGATCGATGATGAAGCACGCCCAGATAGTTCTACAGCACCGGGGGATGAGAATAACAACTCGAGGAAAAGGAAGAAAAAGGGGAGGGCAGCTGATTCATCCACCATCACCACGACTTCACCTGGAACCAGCAATCCTGTCTCCCTGGTACAGGTTAGAGTCTACTAGACAATGCTTTAGTGCAGAGGTTCCCAAGATTCTTTGACTCGAGTCAAGACCTTCCTAATAAAGCATAAGTTTTCTGAACCCATATAGCAGACAAAAGACATATGTATACACTTTTTTTAAATTGTATTGCAGATTTTTTTAATGTATATACCTAATAAAAAATGGGAAAAAATCATATATATTTGGGTATAAAAACGGATACATAGTGATTTTTTTCTTATTTTCAGACAAAGTTGGTTGTAATTTTTTTTTTTTGAACATTTTTATTCATATATAGAAATTTTATTCAATATTCATGAAGTATTTTTCTATTAAAAATTTAAGATTCCAAATAAAACTTAAATAAATTGAGATTTTTCATGTATGAAACATCAGTTTATAAGTCACTTAGCGTTGCATAAATCTTAATATACATACTATCATATTAATAACAATATGATTCTTTACATTTTTATCAATGCTCATTACTTACAGACCAAGTGAACTTGAAAATTATAATTTGTTTTAAACTTCGAATAAGTATACAGGTTCATCACAGTTATATGCTTCATTCTCTTTTTTTTATTTTGGTGATGGTTTCAGAAAATCAAATATTCAATCACTTATGATATTAGCTTAAATTAACATTCCACAATATTTATACTCAATGTTGCAGAGGTTCATCAACTTTTTTTTCTTTTTCAATAGAATAATTTTTATTTTATTTTTTTACTCATTAGTCTGCAGGAAAAAAATAAAAAAGAGAAAGAAAGAATTTCGGAATTCCGACACACTTTACAGAAATTATAGTCAATTAAAATAACTTCTGAAAAACTGCATTTTGAAAACAACCGATTTATTTATTATTTAATGAGATATAATTCAATAGTTCTAGTGATGTGATTATAAGACAAATCAATTTGCCGAAATCCAGATTTCTTACCTCACTCAAAAAATAATTTATTTGGGCCCAGTTAGTCATCTTGCCAGCAACAATTTGGGAACCTCTGCTCTAGCATTCATGTATTAAAAATAATCTAATGCCAATTTTGTACAAATCCAGAATCATCAGTTTTTAAAATATTGATAAGTAATTTACAAACCACTGAATTAAAATTAGGTATTCTTGCTAAATGACAATAAAATCAATGGTTAAATAATCCATCAATCACCAAGAAATCATATAAATATATAAATATATATATATATATATATATATATATATATATATATATATATATATATATATATATATATATATATGCACACATACATATATATTGGGGTGGCCGAGCGGGTTAACGCGCTTGCAAAAAGTGCACTTATTCACAAACCTAAAGGTTGTGAGTTCGAATCCCGGTCCCGTCATTACTTTAATTTAATTTAATTAATAATTCAAGCACATTATCACCCCTCTCTCCCAGGTATGTGAGGCCCGTCATCCTACTGGACACAACTCACATAGGCCTGGCGTTGGAGTGATGACCCTACCCCGTGTACCTAAATAGGGAATCGTGGTGTGGGTTTCCAGGATGTAAAATAGCCGCCCGGAGGTTTGGTCCATGGAAGGTCTGCTTCGGGGAAAGAAATATAGGTCCTCGTGCACCTGCTGACTCCAAACAGTCATAATCCGTGGATCTTGACCGGTTTGTCAGTCCTTGAACCCGAGTGAGTCGATGGGAAGGACACTGCCAAATTGGCCCCGAAGGGACCGGTTATGGAGCTATGGATAGCCTGCCGCTGCAACATGGAAACTATGGTTGGTAGCAACGTGAGGTTGGACCCCCTCCAGGCTGTCCATTCTCCTGCAAGCAATACATGTCTGTATAAATACCACATCGGGTGGCCAAAGATCTTTATGGCCTATAGTGCCAACCGAAAAAAAAATATATATATACATGTGTATAGTATATACATGTATATATACATAGTATATACCCTTCCTGAATGGTAGCTGATTTGTTTTTATTTTATTTATTGATGCTTCAGTTCATGCAGTACCTGAGCCTCATTTAGCATCTTGTTCTAACTTGTTCTCTGTTTCATTTGGTTCTTTCAGCACAAACAGATTCTACGGGCTGATTCTTAATGCCTTCAACAAAGCATCAGTATCATTTATTTATCTCTTTTTCGTTTTTTAACTTTCTTACTCGGACCTCCTCTGCTTTTTCTATATTATCTACAATCTTCCGGTGTCTGATCTCCAGTAAATGCCATTCCATATTATTTTGTCTTTTTCGGAAAAAGTTTCCTATCTTTTCATCTTGAAACTTGTCAGTAGTGTAGATCAACTTCCCTTTCTGCCTTAAATTTTAATTTCCTGGGTAATTTTTGCCGATATTTAGCTAAACACAAGAGCCGTTCGCTATCACCTTTTGCTCCTATTAACATCCAAAACATGTGACAATTTATTATATAAATCAAAACATGATCAATTTGGTTTCTGCTAATATGGTCTCACTAAATCCAGATTTTGTCATAAGTTTTATTATGATGAACCATTTCACATAAATTATTATATATATTGTTTATATAATTCCCTAAAGTGAAAATGAAAATAACGTAAATCGGAATAAAATTTGATTATAAATATTTGCATTTGAACAAAAAATGTTTAAAAACAATAATTATTTTATTTCTCTATTTCAATTAATCATGTACATGTTTCCTATCAAATAAACAATAAAACCTCACTTTTTCAGGTTATTCCTTCAAGACTACCAGATGGGCAAGTTGTTTTTCTCCTACCTAGTCATTACGTTCAACTATCGAAAGAGGAAGAAAAAGAGAAAGCACAAGAAATGCCCATAGATTTCAGTGTTAAAAAAATGGATGATGAGAAAGATGAAGAAGAAGTTTGGCGTCCATGGTGAACATTTAATATTTAAATTTATCTTATCTGAACTGACAGATCCAATAATGACTTTAAAAATCAGCCTATTTTCCTTAATGGGCTCATTTCACTTTTTGTGTGAACTATTATAACACATTGAACTTGTTACCTAATGGATCTAAGTATTTTGTCTTTCCTTGGTAGTCTTTTTATAACTAGAGAATAGTTGTAAGAATACGTTGAAAACAAAACTCTTACTCATAAACTATAAATTTAATAAAATTCAGTGTTACATTGAAAATAATTTTTTTATTTTATTATACTTTTTTAGACAGATAAATGTATTAATTTTACTAGTTGTAAATATTTTCTTTTTCAAAATATCTTGATAAAAAAAAAATGTAATAAATTTGAAATTATAATTGAATAGATTGGATCTATTAAAATGTAATCCAGGTTAAATTTTAAAAGTCTATAAATATTTTATAAAGCTAAAGATCGGTAAACATCCAATTGTAATTGTGCAATTTTTTTCTTTTATAATTTAGATTCTAAGATAATTTAAACATATTTATAAAACAGTCGGCTTCATTAATTGTTAAGGTTTTAGTTATAACAAGTTAAGAGTCCACAGGAGAAAGGGAGAGAATCACCTGAAATGCAATTTAAAAAAATCAAGTTTGAAAGTTAGGAACTCCCCCTTTCTTCAGTGTACAAATATTCTTCAAATGCTTCTAACAAATCGACTATACACATTTTCAGCTTTTTTTACTATCTTATTCTATTCAATGATGTGTATAACTCCATTTCAGAAGAAAATTGATTCTCGCTCTTTCTCCCTGGAGCTCTTCAAGTGTAAATTAATTATTTTATTGAAACTAAAACATGATATAGTGTCCATACAAAGGCTTAATAAATATGGAATGGTATTTAACATGAGTTAAGTTACAGAAAGTTTACAGAAAGTAGACATTTTCTTTGTCTTAACATTTTTAAGTTTATTTTTCAAACTTAATAAGCATTGCTTATGGTATGATGTTTATATTCTGAAAGTTTTCTTGTTCAATTTTAATTTCAAAACATCAGAGTACAGAAACTAAGTAGTTGAAACTACAAACACCTGGATTGATAGAGGAGCCCCTCTCCTCTTAAGACCAATCATTAATTAAAAGTTAACATTTTTTTAACTATTTTAATAAAACTTGATTTTGTTCATGATGTGATTATTCTTAAATTTTTGTCTGTAAATGTGGGTAAGATTTTTTTTTTTTTTTTTTACAGCATCAGTCAAAAATTAAGAAAAACAATTATATTGCCGTACAATAGATCTCAGCTCATAATTTATTTTTTCAAAACTACTTTGTACTACCTTCAGCAGTGTGTATATATATTAAAATTGAAAAGAAAATCCATGTGTATATATATATATATATATATATATATATATATATATATATATATATATATATATATATATATAGAGAGAGAGAGAGAGAGAGAGAGAGAGAGAGAGAGAGAGAATGAGTGAGGGAGGGAGAGAGGAGGACTGTTTACTAGTTTACAAGAAGTTATATGCATAAATTAAAGATCTTACTCCTTTTTAAAATTCCTGATCTTCAAAATTCTATAAATAATTATTTTATATTAGCATGGAAAAAAAAAATGTAATAATATTTACAGAGATAAACTAAAATAGAAAAATAGATTATAATTTAATAAATGCTGCTTCATTTATTCCTTAAAATGAGGCACTTATATCAGAGAAAATTATCCATACTAGTCATATTTTAGCTTTAATTATCTAGAATTTCCCACAAAAAAAAAAGATGGAATTAATAAAACAAAAGAAAATTTGTTTTTATCTAAATTATAATGGAAAATGTACATAGTTTTTGCATTATATTAAGTACAATAAAATAATGTATTATTTAAAAAAATTAAATTACTATTTTATTCAAATAATTAAAATAAAATAAACATTTAAATTTTTAAGCAGTGCAACAAATTTAAGTTCGAGGAATATTTATATTTATAAGTTATAGCCTAACTTTTCCTGGGCCTATGCCTTCAAGCATCAGGAAAATATATTTTTTATAATAATGTTTTTTTTTTTTTTAAAGAGCCTAATTTTAAATTAACCAATTACTTTTATTGATATTTATTAGTTCTAAATTTGCAATTGATATTGTTGGGCCATTCATTTCTTTTTATCTAATGCTGAGCTAATATTAATTTTTAAATTAAAAATTTAGTTAGATTTTTGAGGTGAATGTAAAAAAGACATATTGAAATAAGATTAAATAAAAAAGTGTACTAAAATAGTCCTAAAAGAACGAAAGGATAGAACAGAATATTACATCTTTCTTTTGTCTTTTCTTAGTTCGGTTTAAAACTAATGGTTTAAAATCCACTGGAACTACGACAAAATCTTTCTTTCAAGCTTATTGAACCATCCAGGATATGCAATATGAGATATTTGCATTATGTCTGATAGGTATTCACATAAAATATAAAAAAAGTTAATTGTATGCATTTGTGTGAACAGTGAAAATCTGATCAACAATCTTATAAACATGAAACGTTTTATGTATGCTTGCAGGAATTGATTTTTATCTATTCACATCAGAAGTGAATTATTCACAAATATTTCTGAAACCAAACTATGTTTTATGAACATCAAAACTTAGCACCAAAAATATTTTGATTCACTGATAACAAGAGATAAATCATGGAATGCAACAGTTCATAATTAGATTATTCTTCTAATACAATTAAATGTAAAAAGCAAACAACATTTTTGTTCCTTCCTCTTACAAGCAGGATTCTTGATAGACCAATTATTTAAATGATATCCCATCAAAACTATCAGACAATAATCAAATTATATTTTAAACTAATTAAGTAGTGTTATGAAGATGATGGAGTTTCTTAATTATTTTTCAATTTTTTTTCAGATGTAATGGCCTGAAAAATTAAATTATTTTTAAGGTTTAACAGCATACAAAAAATTAAGCCACAAAGTTATTGTATTTTTTTTCTCTTTTAAATGAATACAAATTAATGGAAATTCCATTTTTAAAGCTTCATTAATGTAAATAAGAGAAATATGTTAATATTGAAGCACATAATCAAAAGTTACGATTTGGTTGTTAAACCATTTCATCAAGATGAAAATTGGGGACTAATTGTCTTTGATTCTTGTTTGAGAATAAATAAGAATTAATTTTATTCATAAAGGTTTACTTCTAGGTATAAAGAAGATTTAATCTCTGGTTTCTGATATATTATTTCAGTTTTAAATATTGCTTGTTAGATTATAATGACAACGAAAACTTTAGTCTGATTATTGTTCTCATTATTTTAATAAAGTCTTTTCTCAAATAATCTGAATTTGTACCTTAATAAACAATTTTTTTACATTTTTAAAAATAATACTACATATTTATGAAAATCAGTTTTAACTATAATTAGTAACAATATTAGATAGTTGTATTAATATTATAAAAGCTTTTTAAATGTTCTTTATGAATTTTAAATCTTAAAAATTATTTAAATGGCTTTTATCTTTTAATTTATATAAATTTAATGTTTCTAGATAAGGTCCTAGTGGACTCATATATTTTTAATACTCTGTATTATTTTTGTTATTACTGCCATGTATAGATGTTATATAATGTTGTATTTTAATTTGTTTGTATATTTTGTTTATTTTTAATAGTTGTATATTTTGTTAAACTGCAATATTGAGAAATGTATTTATTTTAATTGTAATGAAAAGTATGTAAAATCAAATTGTTGTGAATTAAATTTTTCATGATAGTCTATTATTAATTTGTATATTATTTCTATATGTATATGTTCCTTGAAATAACCATAACTGAAAATCATCAAAAAAAAAAAAAAAAGAAAAAAAAAAAAAAAAATTAAAAAAGCATCAGGAATTAATAGAATCAACACAAAGATTTTTAAAAAATAGTTGAATTTTTCCCCTGTTTATTATCTGGAATACAGGAGACATTTTTGGGTGGAAACAAGTATAAATAGGGGGATTAGTATTATCACCAAAGAAGAGGCATTTGGACCACTCAGAATATTTCGATTAATAGACAAGTTTTAAGACAAATTAGTAAAAGGCAGACTGGTTATCCATGTAACCAGAACATAACTAATACGATTAAACAAAGCAATTTATTTGTTAAGATCAACTTTTAATAAAGTCTGGTGGTGATGCAAAGCGATCCAGAATAATTTCACTGTCTAAAAAATGAATACCAACTTATTTGAAATAGCTATGATTGTGGGGCAACTTACAACACAGATTAAGTTTACCGAAGGGACTGATGTAAGTCCATCTATAAAACGAACAGTATGGACACTTGATATCTATGATTACTCAACGGCATTCTACTTACCAGACATGACACTTTACAATACTTAGGCACACATTTTGATAGAAAACTTGAATGAAACATATGACAATATTTAAGGTTTAAACACTACACACTATAAAATAGCTGTCAATTGCTGCCAGAGTTAATCAGAGTTTTAAGCCTGAGGCTTTAAAGACAATATTTAAAGCAGCTTCACTCCTGCATACAAGTATAAATCACATGCTAAATGTTCTTGAACTCCAAAGACTTGAGAATGATTGTAATAAAAGTCTGCATGGATTTGACTATAATCAAAATCAGTAATGGGTTGATTATAATCTGAATCTGCAATGGAACACTTTTATTTGAGATAAACTAATCCAGCTGGCATAGTATGATAAATATAAAAATATAAATGCTTGTGATATTTTACAACTGTGAGATGCCATAAAAATATTTTATAAAATAAAATAAATTTGACAGTGCAGAGCATACAAGTAATTGTTAAAATTAGTTACGTCCTATTTCATATTCACTAATACATTTTCAAACCTAGAGTACAATGGATACCTAAATTCATAAATTTATAGATTGCAGCAAAGATGGTGACATTATGGATTGTGGTTGGCTTGAAGAAGAAAAAATAATTGAAAAATTAAACCAATTGAGCTCTTGGTGTTAATATGACTAATCCAAGAAACTAAAATTTGTAAATGCAATAGCATACCTACATAAATAGATATCAGTGATTCACTAATTAATCGCATAAATTTATGCAACGATAAAATGCTGACATGCATCACCCCTTTGGCTGAATAAATAAGACTGACTTCATGATGAAATTGGTTACATTGGGGAAGTTCATCAAAATAGAAAGGATGAAGCCAAAAAAGTAAATAGAGAGTAGAGAGAGAGAGAGTAGTGAAAGAACAGAAATTTTAGCTTTAGAGGCAACCAGATATTGTCTCTTGTCCTCTTCCGTTCCATATGATTCAAATTTAATTTTTTGGGCCACTTTTCTTTGAAGAATCACTTAAAAAATAGATGATTGCCTACAAAAAGGTAATTGTTGGCTTTTATAAAATCAGAAATCAACTTCGAACGACTTATTGGCCAAAGAAGGGCAATTTAATACTTCTAATTGTGTTTATTATACTTTTCAACATCATTCTTCAAACTATAGTAGCAAGAGCCTATCTGGATGAGGGAGGTAATATCTTCTACAAAGGGGCCCAATTATTAGCATATGCCGACGATGTGATGATAGCTGGAAGATCTCTTCTTAATGTTAAAAATGCTTTTGGGAAGCTGGAAAGGGAGGCCAGGAGATTTGGCCTAGAAATTAATGAAGAGAAGACAAAGATTATGATCTTGAGGAAAAAGAAACTCATGCGACCCCAGATGTGCTATACAATTGGAAACTACACATTCCAATGTGTTGCTAGTTTTAAGTATCTTGGTGCACAGTTTAATGAAGCATTGGAGGAGGAGGAGATCCAGGCACGCATTATCGCAGCCAATAAAGCTTTTTTCTCAATAGCTCATCTTATGAGAAGTAGATTAGTTAGTCGCTTAACCAAGTTAAGGCTATATAAAACCCTCAGTAGATCAGTGACAGCATATGCAAGTGAGACATGGATATTAAAAAATCAGCAGCTGAAAAGATCGACATCTTTGAACGCAAAATATTAAGGCGCATTCTGGGACCTGTGAAAGAAAATGGGGTATACCGTCTTAGAAAGAATAGAGAAGTATATTCCCTATATGACGATGTGAAGCTCTCCGACTATGTCAGATTACAACGTCTAAAGTGGTTGGGTCACCTCCATAGAATGGATGATGGCAGAACCGTCAAAGAGCTATATAAGGATTGTCCAGAAGGAGTGAGAGCTCGAGGGAGGCCACGAGGCAGATGGAAGGACAGCGTCTCAGAGGACCTTCGAAATCTTAACGTGTCTCTGAGACTTGCTACGGACCGACAAGACTGGGCAAGAATGATTGAGCAGGCCAAGGACCGCCTTGTGCGTTCTGCGCCTATGAAGAAGAAGAAGAAGAGTTGTGTTTATTTATTTATTTAAGTATTTAAAAAAAGAAAAAAATCAGAAATCAACTTTGGCCAACTGATTGACCAAAGAAGGGCAATTTAATACTTCTAGTGTTTATTTATTTACGTATTTTTAAATTTTTATTTATTGTCTTTGTTCATTTATTTATGTTTTTAATAGTGTATTTCAATTTTGAATTTGAACTTGCATAACTATTAACGTGTTGAAAATTGAAACTTTTGATTTTATTTTTTATAGTACCATGAAAATTATATTTAATAGGAGCATGATATTGTTTTGTGTAACAAGAAGTGTGTGGTCGGCATTATCTTGCTGAAACAAAGCCCGATTTCTGTTTACCAATCCTGGGTAATGCTGGGTCAGACTATCATACATTATTTGAAACTGCAAAGTTCTGAATCAATGATTCGACCTGGAATGATTCATAATGAATTATACCTTTGTAATTCCAAAATACAAAGAGCATAGTATTTTTTTCGAAATGCCCTTGCTTAGTAACTGGCACAGAAGGCTGATTACAGTCTAACCATTATTTGATGGTCTTAGAGTTTCTCTAATATATCTACTTTTTATGCAAATAACAATTCTTTTATAATGAAATGATGGTTATTTGGGTTCTTTCAAAAGTTGGTAACAAATTTCTACCTGACATTGTGCCTGCTCAGTGGTCCACTCATGAGGAAACACTTTTCTCAAATTAAGCAGCCCAAGTTTTACAGTAAATTGGGAAACTCCAAGCTCTCTTGCCAATTCCAGAGCAGTTTTTGTTGGGGTTGCATTAACAAAGTCCAGCAGACTTTATTCATTGCAAGACGATTCTTTTCCTGAACCCAATTTTCTTCTTTAGGCTGATGTCACCATTTTCAAATTTCTGGAACCATCAACTCAAAAAGCATCCTCATCTTTGAATTTCCTCATCAAATGTGTTGTTTCGGAGCCGAAAAACTTATGTTTCCAATAATGGCATAATGTTAGCTGTCTTTAAAATGTTAGTATCATGTTTAACCTAATTTTAAATCAAAACTGAAGGCAAAGTGAGACCATTTTAGTTACTAATTCATTTAGTACAGCCTAGCGATTAAAATGATATCAGATTAATCAGATTTGAAAAACAAATTAAGCTATTAGTGTATTACAATTTTCAAGAATACAAAATCGGCAATTTTCTGTGATTCACTGCCGTTATTTATATACATATATTGATAAGGTGTTTCTTAGACTTATTGCACTAAACATATGTATATACTTATTCAAACTTCAAGACTAATTGCAGTAAAAATATACTCCCAATCCCACACAATTTTGTTTGAGACTACAGTTCTGACTGGACTGATCTCAGTACAATTTAAAACGAAAGAATTTACTATCAAATTCAATACAAAAATAAGAATAAAAACTACAAAATCTTGAAAATGTATGACATAGAATAGAATACAATCACCAAGAATTGGCTTGATCTTATATAACAAATTTAGACATAAAACATTTTATTACCAAAAATACAAGAATTTTTCAAAACAATAGTTCTTTTCTTACCGCATTTGAAAATTTATAGCAAACAAAGTTTAATTAGGAATTTATTGAGTTTAAAAAATTAAACAGTTCAAAGCCGGTGAAGAAAAAGAAGAGAACCAAAACATTTTTCTAAGCTCACTCACTAAAATCTACAAATCATCATCATAGTTTTGTTCTTTGTACTGCAATAAAAAAACAGTAATAACAAACAATCATAGATGGACAAATTAAGTCATAGATATAGAAAAAGATATAAATATACAACAAGAAGAGTTCAAAATGTTTGACATTTTTCATTTGAATGGTAAATGAAAATTAATATAATGTATAATTACTGTTTACAATGTAGAGTCAATTACTATTACTATTACAGAGTCATTCCATTCCAAGTGATATAGAAAAAAATAAATGGCTGCTTGACCACTTCAGATAAAATTGATTCTTTGTAGGTCCATTCATTGATGTTTTTTTGGCTCAAAAACAATGTTTAAACATTTTTATTATATTTGGTTTTCAAATGTCGGCCATTTTAGTTTCAGGTCACATACTATTTTTTGAGTTTGCAGACATGTGCGGTTTTCAAAATTACTCAACACTGAATTTCTCTAGATATTTCTATTAAACTGTATTGTGATCATTATATTCTGGCCAACAGATCATAGCCCTACTATCTATATGTTGCCAAAGTTAATGAATGAATGAAATTTAATTTTCTCAGAGTAATTTATTTAAGAAAGAAACAATTTCTCAGCCTCAGTTATTTTGTGCTAATAAACATATGACATTTAGAGCACATTTACCTTATATACAATCTGGCAAGCTACCACTGATAATCTACATAAAGTAGGTCTGCTCATATGTTTATAAACGCAAAACAATTGAGACTGATACATTTTTTCTTCTTTAAATAAATTACCCTGCAGAAATTGAATTTTGTTCATTCTCATTTGAATAACTTAGGTAACATAGTCAGTAGCGGATTTATGCACAGGCAAACTAGACTAGACACATCCGCCTGGGGCAGAAATTAATGGTGTTTGGCAAACTTTAATTTACATTATATTTTTAGATTCAAACAAATTTGCAAGTATAAAAAGAATTATATAAATAATTAAATTATAGAAACATATAAGGTAGTTAAAAAGGGCTTTATCTGTATGTTAGAATCTGCTGAACAGAAGATAGTTTATTTGAAAAGCCTAGGAAATTCAAGGGTTGTGTAATTTAGAAAACTCCACAAGTCTAAAAGCACAAAAGTTAATTAGTTATATTAAAAAAATTAATTCCAATTGGAAATAAAGAGAAAAAATAAACATCTTGGAAAATATATGAATATATTTTCTTGAAATATTAAGGAATAATGAAATAATGAATTTCTTTCAAATTAATGAAAAATGTCATTTAAACAATTGATTTTTAAAATTAGTGTAAAAAAAATTCAAGACTACCTACAAAATGCGAGCAATGGACAGGGAATGCCAAAAATTCAAACCATGGAGAGGAACTAGCACAAAGATCGTTAAGAACAGGAACACTCAGTCATACAGGAGCTAACCACATTCCTAGCTGGCTGTTGGCGGGCTTTTCAAATATTTCTTTTCAACTAATGTTTATATTTTCGCTTTTCTAAATAATTCCAATATAATGACATTTTCCGAATATTTTTCTAATAAAAGAGTTTCTTTAAAATTAAAAATAATGATAAGTTTAGACTTTACAATTTAATGGTATTTTATAATTAAAATTGCAGTGGTTCCATTTGTTATAACTTATTATAATATAATATTTTTATATATGAAAACCCGGAATACTTTTACCCATTCTGCCATTTGTAATATATCGGCATCGTCAAATTGGAGCGCTTTTTTTCAAATATAACGGCGGGATCTTTATCATTTCGGCGGTTCGCTTCAACATTGTTAATTTCTTTTTCATGATGGTATGTACTTATAATGCACGTGCTTCCCTTTCAATTGCCTGTGACTCTAACAATATTTTATTTTATTTAAAGCCTATGAAACCCATGTATAATATAACTTTATCAGTTACACCTATCCTTTATGGCGAGAGGTCGACATTCATTAACAATTCAATCCACGCTAAAAACCCTTTGAAAAACTTAATTATTTTATATTTAATAATAAATTATTAATATTAAGGAATGATACATAGTTTCACTCACAAGTGCTTCTAGAAATATTTTATTACAGAATCAATATTTAATGTGGCACATCCTTGTTTTGTTAAAATCGAACACGCGAATTTTAATAAAACAAGGTTGTGTCATTAAACGCGTAATAATATACGCAAAAATTGTCGTTTGATGTATGGGTGCGTAGTTTTAGAGAAAAATCAATGTTTTGAGACAATTATGTGAATCATTGATTTGAGAAACCCCATAAGTCATTGAGACCATTTTTTTGGAAAACAAAAAAACAGTCCAGGCCAACCAAAGCTTAATGGTTCAAGGCAATGAAAAACGACTGATAATTAAAATGCGATTGAATATGAACTTATTGAATTACAAATTGAGACATTAAGAGTCATTATGGGGTTAAAATTTTAATTTGCTTGACTTATGAGTTTTCTCAAATCGATCAACTTTACGAATCAATAATTACTAATAAATATGTAAAAAGATGTTTGTTTATGATATAATTGTTAAGTACATTCAGACTAGATTAGTCAGTCAGCTTCCAATTCTTCATTGCTTTCACATATCGAACTTAACTACACTGACTTCAGGAGGGGTTTCTCAACTGAATTATAACTAGTCATCATTACCAAAATAGCGAAAATGCCACCCACAATGGTGTAGGGATAGGTAAGGTAGTAAGTAGTAGTAGTAGTAGTAGTAGGAGGTAAGGTAGGTTAAAGTTAATAAGTAGACAGGCCACACGACCTCAAATGGCCTCGAGATGAACCTGAATTCGTAGTTTTGATAGTAGGAGCTCAGATTCTGACAGGAGGTTAAGTGGGCCAACTCCCAAATTTCTTTCACATTAGCTCATTCTGAATATATTCTTATCAACTTCAAAATATTGTTTTGTTTTTGTAAATTTTATTATATTTAGTTTTAAAATAAATTATTATAGATAGTATTAAATTATTGAATTAAAAAATAAATAAAGTGATTTCATTTAGATAATGATTTATTAGTCCCACACCCATTAATATATTTGTTAATCCACATAAAATATTACTCTAACAAATATATATATATTTTTTAAAAGATAAATGTGTATTTGAGCAAATCAAAACAGTAAATTATGATATACATCAAAGTTGTTCTCTCTAATAGTAGTCAACTTTATTGTTTATTATTTCCAATATAAAATGTTAGGAACAACCAAGCAAACTAAACACATATGTTATGTCATAATAAATAGATTTGATATAGCAAATGATTTTGATAATTTGAAGAAGAGTTAAATAGTCCTGAGCCATTTTAAAGATCCAAAATGAAGAACAATTGTGTAAAAACTCAGAATTGTTTATATATATTCTTCTCAATTTTGAGGGCAGTCTGCATTCGTCCTAGAGGCATTGCTTCAACAATTTATTTGAGGGCATAATCTAAAATTTTGGTTGAGATTGGTTTTAAATGTTAGTAATTCTTTGAGTAAAATGTTTTACCACAACTCTCGTAGTTTGAAGTAAGTTCTCAAATCTGAAATTTCCCAACTTTTTGGAGGATGAAACATCCCTCCCACCTTTTCCATGGCGAAGTCCCTTATTTATCCCATTAATAATTAAGCAAAAAAATTCCATTTATAAATGATCTTCATATTACAGCATTTTAAAGTTTCAGAGTTGTATCCATATCTCAGAAATATTTTTATTATTGCAATGATACTCCTGTTGTCATTGCATTATGTGTAATAAATAATTTTGTTTCATATTAAAAACGTCAGGAGCTAGCTGTTGAATCAACTTGTTTACATTTAAGTTATTAATTAAAATTATGCTGGAAAAATTATTTAAAAAAAGATCTATAAGGCCTGTAAAGCCAACAGAAAGAAAAAATATATATATGTATCTAGATTTGCCATGGTCTAAAGTCTCATATTTCTATTCTTAGAAATATTTATTCAAAATAATTTTTAAAATAATAATCTGATTAAGTCTATTAAGGGTATAAGCAAACCATAAATAGGATTAATCAGATAATCAGTTATTTTAATATTATTTTTTTATCATTTATATCAATAGATATTGTCATATGGTTTTTAAATGATGAATCTTTGTTATGATAAAATAAACAAATATTTTGTATATTTTAATCAAATTAAACTTGCTAATAATTTAGTATGATTAGTGTTATATTGTTAAATTAAAATTTCTCTTTGTTTTTATTTCCGATGATGACCTAGATGGATTTAATAAACCCATTATAATTCGTCCTAACCATTCTTGTTGCATTTCATTTAACGCATATGAATTCAAATTTTGTTATTTGAAACTTGAACTGAAAATTTATACTTGATCAAGATGACTCAAAAGGAATACGAAGAAGAAATAAAAGCTGAATATAACCAAGGCATAGTTGAAAAAATTGCTATACATAAAAATATGAAAAAGGTCCTAGAAAAATTTATAAAAAATAATTTGTTAAAAATAAAACTAATGTTTTAAGAAGCAATAAGTTGAAAATATTTTGATTGGATTTGGGTAAAGTTCCTATTTAAATAATTTGATTAGCAATTTGTTTTTTTGAAAATTTTAAAAAATCTGATTATACTGAAAATAATCAGTTTTTCAACTAAGATCTTACAAACACTTTTCTTAGTGCTATACGCAATAAACTCTTTTTTCCTGTTAGATTACCTCCAATCAGCATACAATTAGAAAAAAAAAATTTAAAGTAATATATTGACAAAATTATTACCTGCACTGATAAATTAATTTTTTTTCTTGGCATGTTACAGAAAACACTAGAGATCAAAAACAAATTTAAAAATGAAATGCACGAAGCTAATGCATGCACAGTTCCTGCAATCAAAAGAGATGGAACAAGTATTAGGACTAAAATTCCTGCTTATGACATGCCTTACATTCCAAGCATGAAGTCATTGCCTTGCACTTCTTTCTCAGAAGAAACCCTACTAATGAATTTAAAAAATAAGACATTTTGTAGCTCAAACCACAAACGCAATAAAAGAATTATAAAACAAATACAAAATGAAGCAGAGATTATTAAAAAAGCATCAACAGAGGACAAATTTTTTAAAAATCTAAATCATTATGAAAATGAAATGAAGATTGCAACTGATAAAGAAAATAATAATTCATTAAGAGACTATAACAATGTAGATATTATTTCTGAAAATCAAATCCAGGTCAAAACAGTAAGTTCAGAACAATTATATTCCATGAACATTATCGATTCTGTTAAGTCATCACAATCCTTTGTTGACTCTAAACCAACCAACTCTACTATTTTTGCAAGTAAACAAAGTTATTCATCAAATGAAACAGGAGAAAAGGCTTCAAAACCTAATTTAAAAATATATAAACAAGACACCTTTGATGGTTCATCCATAAATAATCAAAATAGTACAATGGATGAATGTACAGAAAATATTAGAAAAATACATGGAAGATACGAATTCAATGAAGTGCACAAACAAATCTCTAATGAACACCATACAAATCATGAAAAGAAAAAACGAACACTTGCATTTTTTGACTGTAACAAATATCCATTGACTGATAGTCAAGGTAAAACTTTAAAAACAGCTAGTGGTAAAACATTTGTGAAGTATAGAAATGGAAAACCATATGATTGTTTTGGTAGAGTAGTTTTTGACCCAAGTGGTAATTCTTCATCGAGTAAGAAGTTTAACCCCTTTCTAAGTGTGTCAAAAAACAAAAAAATTCTATCAACTATACCATTATTCGATTTTAGAGGATACTGCCTAATAGATTTTGATGGATCATCATTAACAAACGCAGATGGTAAAAATTTGATCCAGATAGACAACGAAGGAAAAATATTATATGATATAAACAAGCATCCTATTTTTGATAAAAATGGCATTCCTATAACAAAACAAAATGGTTTTTGGCTTTCACCAAAAGGAACCCCAATGAGATTGTTTGATAAAACAAAACACCCTTTGACAAATAAGCATGGTGAATCCCATCGAGATATAAAATTCCAAGAATTATTGAAATGTGACCAATATGGGCGTCCTCTTTTTGACTGTAATAATGAACCTACATTTGATGCCACTGGGACTTCAGCAACAGAATCAAAGTTTAATCCTACAAGGGAACCTTTAAAAGGTGATATAATATTAATTGTCATGTTAGAAAATAAACCAGTGCAATTGTTTAATAAAAAAGGTTGGCCATTGACAGAAAAAAATGGTGAAGTTATGTATGATTCAACAGGGCACTGTCTTTTGATGCTTAAAAAAGTATACCCAAATGAGATAACAGATTATGATCAACTGCTTTTCAGACTAAATGAACCGGTGCCATTAACTGAGATATGTCTTTATTTGCCAGAAGCCAAATTAACTCGAGAAGATGAACTAAAAACTAACAATCAAGATTTGAATAAAAGGAAAATTGTTTTAGACTTTGTTGGTCATCCACTAAGTGACAGGTTCAAGGGAAATGTATTAGATAAAAATGGAAGACAGGTATTTTTAAATATTAAACCATACTTCATGGGCATCAGTAATGGTCCAAGTTCTACTAATGTTTATATATCGGATGATGCATATACAATCAGAACACTAAATTCATCTAGGACAAACAAGTCAAAGCTAAAACTTGACAGAATTTCATTTTCCGCTGATGTAATTAGTTTTCAGACAGAGGCAGATTTATTTGGAAGGCCACTATATGATTCATTTAATCGCCCTCTATTTGACAAATATGGAAGGCCAATGTATGACTTGTTTGGTAGATCCATTTATGATTCAAAAGGACGACCAATAGCAACAGCTGAAGCAATAAGATTGGATAATGGGTTAGATGAACCACAAGGAATTAAAATTGGTTTTGATACCTCGTGCCTAGTTCCTCAAGATCCCAATAATCTTCCAAAAATCACAGATTTAAATGGAGGGCCACTTTTTGATTCCTTGGGATTTCCATTATATAACAAAAAAGGAAAACCATTAATAGATGCTTATGGTAGACCATTGTATGATGAAAATGGTTTATCACAGTGTGATAAAGAAGGGAGACCAATGTCTAAGTTGGTTAAACAAAGAAAAGTAGCTATTTTATCTGTTGAAGACAAAATTGAAACACTTCAATTATCCCCCACCAGAACTCCAATGAAGAAATCTTCCATCCGTGATCGAGTTACAGCTCAGAATAAACCTATCAATGGTTAGTTTATCCAATTTTTTTTTTAGTGAACTATTTTTTTACATTTTGTCATTTATGGTTTCTAAAAGGTACTGCCATTTCTTTCGATCTTGCCATTCTCCTTTTCTAAGCTTTCTGGCAGCCATGCCCTCCTTCATATCCTACAACCATCTCTTCTTCGATCGTCCTCTTTTATGTCTCTCTGTCTTGGATAATGGAAGATTATTTTTGGCCACCGTTCCTCTGCCATTCTTTGCAAACAGCCATACCATTTCAGCCATTTTGTTTTAATCCTATAGAGGATCGTTTCATCTTGCTGTATGTACTGCCTCGATGTATTATTTGGTTAGTTTCTAATAAAAATTATAAAATTGAAGATTTGCTGGAATAAATGTTCACCAAAAGATGACCATCATATCATTTTCATGCAACATAACCATTTTTTAGAAAAGGAAATGAAGAATTTTTCAACAACTCCACTACAATTTAGCTGTGTGGTCTTTTCAAAGAAAACTATTTCTTTATATTTTCAAGTATAAAACAAAACAATAAACCGCTAATGTTAAATTGTTGTACTCAAACTTAATTTAACTTTCTATATAACTGGATTCTAATTTGCATTTCTTTTGATTTCTTAAAATGTTTCAGTGTATTGTCTGAACACAGTTGCAATTTTCTTCTAATTAGAAAATTGTATACAGTTTCAAATGTGTTCAATAGTTAGAACAAAGAATTTTATTAAGAATTTGATGAATATTTAGTATGAATTAAAAAATGAAAAAGCTTGCAACTGTAAATATATTAATTGAGTATTTCCTACTGTTTTCATTCTTCATTTAGATTCAGACTGCACTAAAATAAATGATAAAAATAATAAATAACAAACCAATTAAACTAGGTTTTCATGCTCTTAAATTTTTTTTATTTTCTTATGGATGATTTAATAAAATAACATTTTTGTTTCAGAAACTTCTAAAATTCACCATAATGAAAATTTGGATGCATCTCAACTGACGAAGAATCTTAAAGTTAGAATCAGAGTAACTACATTTACTGATGGAAAAAAATATTTTGAAATATTAGAATCAGCTCCTTCCCCTTGAACCTCCAAAAAGCATATTATATATTATACAATATGCATATTATACTAGAAACATGAAAAAAAGAAGCCCTATCTTAAATAAGTTATTATTAAAAATATTTAAGCACAATAAGTCTATAATTAATGGTCGTAAAAAGTTATAAAGTAATTTGAATGCAATAAGCTGCACTTTGCAACACATACATAAAAAGAAAAGCGATTCTTCTGTTGACAAAGGATTACTTATGTAAATAGATAATTTATTAAAGGTTTGTATTCCATTTACACACATGCTTAGGTTGCTATTTCCATTTTTGTTTTCAACTAGATAACATAATAATTACATGAATATATGAAGCAATCTAACTGGTTGAAAGATGTGTTCAGTTTGATTTTCTATTACGCTTTGAAATTATCACCATTTGATACTAGCTTAGAATAGAAAACTATGTTTTCAAAAAAGTGTTCCAAGGAAAAAGTCAAACATTTCTTTTCAGTTTTTATCATTTTAGCAAAGATTTGTTCTTACTTCCCTTCTCTGATTTATATATTTTATTTGTAACTGCTATATGAGACTAGTTTCAAAAAAAGCTCAATCCAATTTCAAAAATTTTACAGGAGATACCAAAAAAATATCGCACCTGCCGTAGAATAAAGGTACAACTTAAAATTTGAAATTGTTGGAATGTCATATTCAAAATAATGAAAGAGATTACGTTCTCAGCTCGTGATAACACCTTGACATTGGTGTATGAGCTTGCTTGTACTAAGATTAATACGTCCATATATCACTCTTAATTACGTCAAAATTAACTTTACCCATGTAAAAAAATTTCATATTAAAAAGCGTTTTTTTCTACACAGTGTTTTCTTAAAAATAGATTTTCTCATAAAAATACACTGAACATTTGTAATACCCGTACGCACCATGAGTGTGAACCCATTTTTATATTTAACCGAGACACTTTTGGCCAATACGGGCCTGCTAGGCAATGGAGTGCATTAAGAACTTGTGAAAAATAAAATAAAAATATTTTGAAAAAATTAGATTGATCCAGTTTTGAAACTTAATTGGCTCCTGTATAACTTAATTAAACACACACACAGAATATAGGTTAAATTAAGCCTAAAATAATTGTAAAAATAAAAAACTGTGATTTCCCAATTTTCACTATCTGAACATCAAAAACTGGTTAAAATAGTTGCCTGATTGAAATATTCTTTGGTATAAGAGAAGGGACTTAATATGGTAGACAAATTTTGTAGATCACTAATAATAAGCATTAATTGACTAATCATAAATTGTAACTTAATGATAGAAAAAACATTTTTTTAATTAATGTTGCTAAAGTATAGCATTAAAACAAGTATTTTTAGATAAACTATACTCTTTGTTAATAAAGTCAAGAAATACAGCTAATAATGTAAGCCTTATAGTGTATCTGTTTAGTACTCATAATAGTGTTGACTTTTAATAGTAAAATTGAATTTTTCTATATGGATCGAGAATCTTAAACATACTCATAACTGGACTGAACTCTTTATTGCCAAAACTGTAATCCAAAAACAAAGGTATACTTAGCTAATAAGATCTCTTGATTCACTTCAGTGATGATTAAAAATATCACACCTTTAGAAGTGGCTCCATTGTTAACAAAAAGGAATAACAACTTATTATTGGCTTCAAACCAATCATTCTCATAATATACTACCTCCAAACAAAAAGAAAATTTTGTAATTATTTAATAAGCATTCATGCCTTCACCGAGACATCTCAAGTTGATGGTAAAGATGCTTACAATACTCACAGTAATGCTAGATAGACATTATCTGCCCCAGAGAAAAAATAAAAGTCAAAGTAAGGGCCTTCAATACATCATTCATAAAACAATTTATTTCCGAAAACTGTAACATCAAATTTTATATTTTTTACAAAAAAAATTGTTCAAAAAGATAACTATTCACTATTGATTACAAAGCAAACATGTATCTATACTTTATACTATACAACTTTACAATTGAATAAATAGGTAAATAATAAAAATTTGCAGTTAAATCAGACATAGCATTGCATAAAACTGGTTTTAATTATTGTTCAGTATTTAACTTTTTTACAAACAGAAAGTCAGTCGCCTAAGCAAAAAATGAAACATGTAGAGATACATGCACATACTCATAAGTATGTAGTTGAAGCATAAGATTCATAAAGCTCACTTTTTCATACTGACTTTCTTTGACACAAAGCTAAAAGATGTTTCATTATAATATCTACAATATAACATACACATATATAACAAATATGAGTGGACAGAAATTTTAATATTCATAGAAGAAATTAATTGCCCAGTTATTGGCAACTGAGCCAATAAATCATAAGAAATCAATAACATAATATTTAATTCATTTTTAAAATCCTTAACATAACTTTCAAGAAGCTGCATTACTATTAAATCAGTTACTTAAAACTTAATCTGTACACATATATACTACATAAAAGTATCGAATTTAGAGCAAACAATTTTTTTACAATCTCTTTGAAAAAAAAAAAAAAAAAAAAAAAAATCACGATGAGATCATGCTATTCAATTTTCAATGAAAGCAATGAATTAAACTTTGTAATATTGTCCAATAGCAATGAAAATTATTTCACTTTCGTTTTTTGTACCGTCTCTTGATTGTGCTTTTTAAAGATTTCTGTATCATTTGTTGAGTGCTATCACAAATCTTATCAATTTGAAGCTCCTGAAAAATAATTAATAATTTATAAAAACAATACAAAATGAACTTTTTAGTATCATAAAAAGATGATCAGATCAATACAAACCCATGCTCTTTTTCGTCGAGCTCTTTCTAATTTCAAAAGTTGAGCAAATGTGATTGTGCTTGGTGCTTCATCAAACATATTTACAAATCCACAATATGGAGCATGTTTTTTATGTTCTGCGCTGCAAAATTTTTTATAAAATATAAATTAAATGAATACAAAAAAAATTGATTGTTATTGCAAGAAAGCAACAGAAAGACAATTGATTCTTACAAGGGATCGTCATTTTTTTCCCATCCTTCTAATTCTTTGAAACAAAAGTAACATGTAACAGCATGTTCATCCGTTTTAGTGACATGAAAACCAGCCCTTGCCATCTGCAAAAAAAGAATATATTTTTTCATAAGAACAGCACGAATTAATTTAAATAGAAATGATAACCAAGAATAAATAAATAAAAACAGTTTCTGAAGAAATTATAAATTAAATTAATAAAAATATAAATAAAAACAGTTTCTGAAGATCTTAAATCATAACGAAAAAAGTATAAGATCTTCAGGAAAAAGTGTTAAGATGGTTTACTGTTTCAGAAGAAGTTAGTGTTTTAGACCAAATATAGAGGAGACAGGAAGGAATTTTAGTTTTTTTCTAGTTATTTAAAAATGTTAGAAGAAAATTGAGAACAAATAAAATACATTCATTGATGGGATTCTATTATGAATAATATATAAGTTATTCAAATAAGATGAAAATTTCTATAAGCAGTAATATGAATCACCATCAGCAGGCATTCTATCAGTTAACTTAAAAAGGAATAAATCTAAATAATCTTATAACCACCAAATAGATAAAGCTATAGCAAAACCAATTTTAATATAAAAAGAATATTATACAACATTATAATTACAACAAAGAAAAATAATTATGAAGAGATCTTAAACCTTTTAACAGCCATCCAAAAAGAATCAAGAAGTTCAGAGTGGTGGCACAAACGTAAATTAAAATATCTGATGTGGACAGCACATGACTTCCTTGTACGCCTATTAAACTATAAATCGGTGGCTCAAAAAGTGATTCTGAATTTGGTTACTAGTTTCCGAAGATCGCAGTATCTCAAAAACAACACTCGGCCTTGCGACATCCATCTATTGACACACACACAAATAGAGTGGAAAACCAGTATTTTACGCTAAATTTTAACAAAACAAGTAATAAAAATGTTTAATTTTTATTTTTTATTTATAATAATTATAAGTTTTAAATTGGATTGGAAACCAAAATAGCGATTGTAACCTTTATTACCGAAACATATGATTTATGTATTTAATTCAAATATAATTTTTTATGTAAGCTTATTATGACCTTCAAGTAAAGTACCGTTTTCGGCTCACCAATTTTAACCAAAATACAGTAAATACATTCACATCAATATAAAAGTCCTATTTACCAAATTTGAGATGTTTTATATTATATTTTAATATAATTTTTGATGAGTCTAATATGACCTTCAAGTAAAGTACCGCTTCCGGTTTTCCAATTTAGACCAAAATCTAGGATGTTATTTAAATCAATATATAAATTATAAATACCAAATTTGAGAAGTTTTGCAAAGTATTTTAATATCATTTTTGATGGAAATCAATTATGACCTTCAAGTAAAGTACCACTTTACCACGGTGATTAAGCAGTGACCAAAAAGGGAGGTTCACAACTAGATTTTACAACAATCCTCAATACAAAACTTCAACTTTCTACAGCTAACCGTTTTTGAGTTATGCGAAATACGAAGGCACGTACGCACAGACGCCACAACGAAACTAGTCAGAATGGATTCAGTGATGGTCAAAATGGATATTTCCGTTGAAATCTGAAAACCGAAAATTTTCGCGATTACAATACTTCCTTTACTTCGTACAAGGAAGTAAAAATGAAGACATCTAGACATGGCTGTTTATCATGAGGACAAAACAATAACTACAAAAAAATAAATAAAAACAATTATAATAAAATACAAGAAATAGAATATTAAATTATTATAAATTTTATATCAAATGTGAAAGATAGGATAGAAAAATTATATAAATAAAATGTAATATATAGACTTAATTGCGATGGAATATACCAAGGAGAAACGCCAATAAAACTAAAAGCAAGGATTAACCAATACATTGGAAATTATAAAAATACAGCAGCTTTAGCCCAACTAGCATAACATTACTTAATAAATTTAATTTTAAAAACCCGAAAATATGAGTTATGTATAACCAACACACATAAAAAATGGAAAATTTTTAGAAGCTATCAACATAATAAAAAACATGAAACTAATAGTAAATTATAAAACAGATACAAAAAAAAAATAAATATCCACTATACAGATATAATGACAAACTAATAATATAATAAATAGATAGTTTTAATTAAAATAAAAAAAGTAATCTACTACCATATCTTTCTAGCATAAAATAAATTGCAGTGAGGGATAGCTCAGAATGTTCACAATTTAAAACAAAAATAAAACTAAGGAACTAAATAAATCGGAGGTAGGGAAATGTAATACATTAAACAAAGGGACCAGTTGTAATAACCTGAATAGATGATAGCCATTTTATGTGCTCTTTAGTTTTTCTCGTTTTTTTTGAAAAGTTATTAAGGAGTAAGTTGTGAAAAGTATTTTAATCGGTGAAAGACAAGTTAGTTTGAGGGATAAAAGTGAAGGATAAGAGGGAGGAGTGTTAATTTAAGATAAAATAACAATTAACTATCTCTGATAACAGCTTATATCATACGGTTTTGTTATTTTTTGCATAGAGCTAATACAACATATGAACAATAAAATAACAAACTACCTTACTCCATAAAGTACAAAAAGAACTCGGAGTAACAGCTCACCAGAACTGAATACATTCACTGAGAAGAAAACTAAAACATCAGATATGCCCCAGGTAGGTAATTTGTCAGTCGAACAGCTCAAGTCTCTATTTAGCGACCTTTTAGATTCAAATTTTTTCTTTAAAAGATTTTAAAATCTTAATTTTTCAACAAAAGAAGACATAAATCAATTAACATCCAAAATTGAAAGCTTGCAAGAAGAGAATAAGATGATGAGAGAGGAGCTAGAAAAATATAAAAACACTACTAAAATGTTAAAAAATCAGGTGGAATATCTTTCTCAACATTTAAAGAGAAACCAATTAGTTTTTTATGGTGTTAATATAGCAGATAAACAAAATTCTTATGATTTAATTAAGGATATTTGTTCATCCCTTCAATTTAAACCTATTGGAAGAATAAATAACGAAACTCGCCCGTTATTAGTCAAATTTCAATCAGAGAGTGAAGTAAATTCACTTCTGAAGAATAAAAGATGCTTAAAGGACACAGGCATAAGCATTGAACAAGACATGACATTATTTCAAAGGGAGGAAAAGCATAAATTATTGTTCATAAGGAAAAAACTTAAAGCACAGAATCCCAATGTAAAGGTAAATGTCTGGAAAAATTATTTATTTGTAAACAGCAAGAGATTTTATTGGAATTCTGAAAATTTTCTTTGCTCAGAAGGTAAAGATGGGAAGGTTATTTTAAATTCCATTTACAAATGTGACCTGTAACAAATATCAATTGATGTTACTTCTGAAAACTTTAACAAAAGACAAAAAAATATTAAGCCTTCAAATAAAAATTTAGAAAATAGTTTGGCAGTTACTTTAAATAAACAAAATACCAAAAACTGACTGATTGAAGGTAGAACATTAGTTATGAATAATTCCTTTGAAAAAGTGAATTCATTATCAATTTAATCATATAATATATGTGGACTAAGCAATAAATTAATTCAAAATAATTTCATTCAATACATCAGCAAATTTGATGTTATTCATTTATGTGAGACCCATGTAACAGAAGAAAATATTCAAAATTATGAGGAGTTATTCAGAGAAAACTGTCAGGCATTAAGAAATACTTATCTAATGAGATGAAATTAATTTTTTTTTGAATGACCAAATTCTGATAGAATTAGTCAACCTTAAACTACACATACTACCTATTTACCTTAGACCAAAAGAATGGAACAATGAGTTTTACAGCCTCGTAAACTTTGTAAAAAATCATGATCATCTTAATTTTTTAGCCATTGGGGATTGTAATAATCAAATCTCTGATAAACAAATACTGTCTGAAGAAATTAATTTTGATATATACCCCTTCAATAGATCAAGAAAATCTAAAGATACTAAATTAACATGTAATGGAAGAAAATTTCGGGTGTTCTGCTCAGATTTTAATTTTATTATTTTAAATGGACGGTCACCTTCTGATTTAAATGGGGAACTTACATTCACATCACCAGTAGACTGTTCTGTGAATGATATATCCATTATTTCTGGAAACTGTCTAATGAAAGTACTTGATTTTAGTATAAGATGTTTACCTTTTTCGGATCACCAACCAATAAATGTTAATTTAAAAAGAGAGAAAGGTGTAGAAAGAACGGACACAAGTGAACTGTTGCATTTATTACCAAAACTCAACTGGACCAAAAACGATCAAAAAAATTATAAATCAAAACTTCAACTATTAACAGAAACAAGACCCAGCTGGAGAGGTTTCACTGTCACATCTGTATAATCTGATTAGAGAGGTAGCGCATAGAGGTAAATATTCCAATACAAATAGTTATAATCCTCTCTGTTTATCAACACCTTGGTGTGATAGGCAATGTTCTTTGGCGCGAAAGCGATCTTTTAAACTTCTAAATATTTATCGAAGAAATAACTTGGATTCAATAATTTATGTACTGATAAGAAATTGACATATTTTAAAGAATTAAGTAATAAGTTTAAAAATGTAAAGGATGTGAAAGAATTTTGGTCTATAACAAAAACTCTGACCAATAAAAATTTTTCTATTGGCAACGATATTCAATCAGAAGAATGGATTTACCATTTTGGAAGTTCGCTACAGGTTATCAATGAGCCTGTCTCTTATGCAAGACCATTGAATATAAATTCTGATATAGAAAGACCATGAAGTTCTTCATCGCTCAAAAGTTAATAAAGCACCAGGATTTGAGCGAATTCCCTACGAATTTTATAAATATGCGCCCGATAATTTCCTAGAAAAACTATTGGAGTTCTACAATGGTCTACTAGATAAGGGAATCATTCCTACAAGTTTTTCAAAAGCCTTGATTTATCCGTTACATAAGAAAGGAGATCTAAATGATGTAAAAAACTATAGGGCAATCTCTTTCATTGACTGTGAGGCCAAAATATTCACAGGGCTCTTATTGAAAAGATTGGAAGCATTTATAGAAGAGAACGATATTTTGCCTGAGGTTCAAGCTGGTTTCAGGAAAGGGTACTCCACCATGGACAATATTCTGTATTTTTCAATATTATAAAAATAAAGCTAGCCATAAAATAATCCAAAATTATATTAAAAATATTAAAATTGTTGTTAACATAAGTCACTCAAGCTCATGGGATATCCCAAGTTTTATGTAAATTTACTTGTTATATTTTCATTTGTGTATATATGAAAAGAAATAAAATTTACTTCATTCATTCATTCATTAAACAAAGGGCAAACATGCAGATTTATAAGTATTTTAAAAACCTTTAATATTTTTCTGAAAAAGTCTAGCAATAATTTCATTTTAGAGATCAGTCAACAATATTATAATTTTTAAAATATGAAATTATTTCCAATGATTTATGAAATTAGAATCTCGTGAAAATGTTCTTTTTTTATATTGTTATCAAGGACCTTGAAATGAACAAATATTTATACACTGTAAAAGTATAAGCCAAAAACTGTCTAATCTATTTTTAATGTAGTTGCCATTGTCATTAGCTGGTGCCAGGAGTGATAAAATGATCTTTCAAAAGGATATTTCCATTAATATAGACTTAGAAACATGAACATTCTGAATCAAATTAGAAGAAATATTGGTCCTCTCAACATCAAAAAGAAAGGGCTGCGGTCAATGTAAGTTTCTTGGAAACAATTTTCGGAAGCATTTCGGAAATATAAAACACACACATGATCAGATATTTCAGTGAAACAGAATCAGGTTAATTACATCTGAATCTTGACAATACATGTACTTGTTACAAAATACAGCATGAAATAACAAAACTAAAGGACATATCAAATATATATATCCTTACACATCTGCAAATACCAATACCATTGGCATGAATGTGAAATGGTTTATTTATAAAATTATATAATACACCTGTTTTAAGATCTATTTATAAATGCTTTAATGCTAAAGAAAAAGGTAATTTATTCTGTATCAATTTTTATATGCATGTAGGGATGGAATGTAATTTAAAACTAAACAAAAAATAAAGAAGCTTCTACTTTATTATTATTACCACTATTATTTTAATATATTTTTTTTTCATCAAACCCTGAGTAGAATTGAAGAAACAAAACCAAAAGAATATGCGAACGAGGAATACTATCCATTTTAATTATAAGAAATTTAAGAGGGCCTCTTCATGGATTGTAGTGGCACAGATTTTCCCTTACCTATATACGCAGTATATAGTAAGGGGAAGTATTGCAATCATGAAAAATTTTTGAATTCAAGTTTTCAACGGAAATACATGTTTTAAGGTACCCTGAGCCCAAAGTCTCGCAAAATGGTCTGTGTCTGTGTGTATCTGAACAGTCTAGCTCCAAAACGAAAAGTTGAACTATAATGAAAAGTATGCATAAAGTAAAAGCTTAAAAAGTATGCATTTTATGGTAAATTATGTATAGAATTTTATGAAAGGTAATTAAATTATCTAAAAACCAATAAATGAATCATCAAAATCGGACCAATATTAGCAAAGATATAGCGCATCGGACTAACCGGAATAAGCTATTATACCACTATTTTACAATTTTCTCGAAACGGCTCCAACGATTTTGGTGAAACTTGCCTAATGTATTCACCTGAAAGGCCTTTAACTTTTCATGTATTGAGTATACCAATGAGGGGAAAAATGCAGGGAAAAAAGTTATGAAGAAAAGAATATTTTATTTTAAAGAATCATCAAAATCGGACCAGTATTAGTAAAGATACAGTGTATTTTATGAGGAGCACAAGACCCTAAATGGATAACCGAGCGCACCCGAAAGGAAACGGATGCGACCGAACCTCCTCCCACCAATCCGCCAATCTATTGTAAACAATAGCTCTGTAATAAAATAGTTTAAGAATACAAAAGCGGAAATTAACTTAATAATTTCTACTTTCACATTATTTAATGGAATGAAAATGTTTCCATGATAAAATGGTTCTTGATATTAATATTCTTATAACATTTATAGAACATAAATGAATTTAATATATTGTATAAATAATTCAAGCATAATTTTATAATCCTTCATTATTATTATATCAGTAAAATTATGTTCTGTTGGAATCTACAACCATCGCCTGGTTGTATAATCGAGCTAAAATTCATAGAGTAAACTTTTTCAAGCACATTATCCCATTGTATTTGTTTTTTTATGAGATCGAATTACATATGGAAATGAAAATTCAGATTTCAAATTTGGTAGACAATTTTTCTAGCACTTGACATTACAGTTATCACTTTTAACATAAATTCCCAGTTTAATAACATAAAATCTAGAATCTTCAACAACAGTATCTTGAATATAAATTTCCAAGAGCATACAGAAGAATTACAGGGCAGTTATATTTATTTGTATTTTTTAAATAACATAACACTTTTCACTTATGCACTGCACTTAATTTAGCATACAAATTTCAACATTAAAATAATTAAAAAATAACTTTTTAACTCTTCAGCATTTCTTACTTGTAATTATAAAAATAATTTGTTATGAGTAACATCCAGGAATTTTCAATAGACTGTCTGGTAGCCATTGAGAAGTAGTAAACAGATTTAAAACCACTAATAGGAAAGACTAAATATTTAGTCCTAATCAAATATATAAAAACAATAAATTACCTGTTTAGCTGTACATTTTCCATCCTTAAATGGCCATTCAATAAATGATTTCTCCCTATATTCTGCTAAAGCCATCTGAAATAAAGAAGAGTAGTAAAAATAGGGGCAAGTCAATGAAAGTGTTGAATTCAGTAAAACTTCATAAAACAAGTAACAAATAATAAATAAACGTACATTTGAGAAACAATCAAATACAATACTCGAATTCAACATGATTGAAGTTCACTGATGTGATAACGGTTGTTTTCAAATAAGTGTGTCAATGCTCACTATATCGAGGCGGGAGATAACTTGAATAATCAAGTAGGTACTTGAACATTATATAAATAAGAAAACCAATAAGAAATATTACATTCATAAAAACCTTTGAAGATATATTTAAGTGCGTTAAACTGAATATTCTAATATTCTAAACTTTTTTTCTACCCGAGCAATTTGGAAATAATAATAACAACAATATAGTTGATCAGTCTTCCATATTGTCAAAAGGACTGTATCAAAAGTGTAAGGTTAAGTTAATATATTACCCGGTTGGTCATTTCACTATTGGGCTCTCTGGTGTGATAATTATTTCAATTAGGTTGGATTTGAAACTTGAGTTTTTCGTCAGATTATTTATTCTTAGATGTAAGTTATTGGATATTAATTATGAGCTCAACAAATGAGATCGTTGACGAAGACGCTGCTGATCTTCAGTTCCCTAAAGGTGAGGAATTTATTTTTTGAAATGCTAGTTGTTTTTAATTTTATCATTTTAATTTAAAACCAGTACAGAATATTTAAACAATGATTATTTTATTTTAATTCATCTTGTCATTCTTGGCTCAGAGAAGGAGCATAGGTTTTTGTATATATTTATGAATTTTACTTCTTTACTGGATATTGGGCCAATCTATTACAGAATATAATTATTTATTGTTAAGGCTATTTCATTGGTGCGTAATTCCATGAATTCATCGTTAATAAAACTAGTGTTTACATTTTTAAATCATTCATTTTCCTCTTCTGTGTATAATTATTATTTCTTCTTAATTTCTGATTGTTAATATGTTATAATTATTAGAATTACAGCTTAAATATTCAATTTTTATATTATTTAGGGTCAACTTGAGTTGTTCTTAAATGAAAGTTGAAATATCTGATTTTTAGTTAAACTTGGTTATGATCTGTTCTTATGTTTAGATTTTTCTTGTATTATGATTATTTTTTTGTGATATGGATTGCAATTTGTAATGATATTAAAATTAATAGTTTGTGTACAGTAGTATACATGTTCAGTGTACAAATGTTCGTGATTGCATTTGTTGTAATTTTTTACTTCATATTCATGTTGGTGATTTATTACATATTCCTGTTGTTCATCTTTTTAGATTAGTTCTTGAACAAATGAAAATTGTAAATAATTACTTGTTCTGGTTAATTCATTATTTAATGTTCTTTACATCAGTGATGGGTAGTCATTTTTTTAGACATAATCTGGTTAATTAAGTTTTACCCATCTTAAAACTTCTTATCAGGCCCTTGCCATATTTACTAATTAAATTCACTGGCGATCTGCATAAAACATTTTCGTTTGGCTTTATTATATCATTTCAGCATAAGTTTTCTTTCATTTTATTTATCAGTTTTTACTTTATCTTTCCAGTTATTTTAAGTTAAATATAGGAATATAGGATAATATAGGGAATCTCCTTAATTAAAAAATTATATGGCCTGTTTAAATAATAGATAAAGATAAATAGTACAATTTTAAAAAATTTTTTATCCTTAATGTTAATTATTGTTTATAATTGAGAACGCAATGAACACATTTAAAGACTCTCTTGCTAGAAATATTTAAATGTTGACTTTTCTTTCTAGTTTTAATTTTATTATTGATCTGTAATATATAATACAGATTAGTAATAAAATTCTTTCATATTATGAAAAGTCCATGAAAGAAAGGGACGAACTGTTATGCAAGTTAACTGTTGAACAAGGGGCGAAATGTTATGAATTTCACGAAAATCCTGTTTGAAAGTTAGGAGGTCCTACTTTCTTCAGTCTATGGGTATTCCTCAAACGCTTCTAACCCACTGGCCATCCACATTTCCGGCGGTTTCTTTTTACCATCTTATTCTACTGAATGTTTTGATCTGTATAACTATATTTTGAAAAAATGTGGCTCTTCCCTTTTCTTTCTTGGACTTTTCTTATATATTTTAGTTTAATTTTTATTAGATATACCAAACTGTTAAAATTGGGTTTATTTATAATGATCTGATATTACCCAAAAGCCTCAATAATTATTTTGGGAGCTGTGACATGCACTGTGAAATCATTGTTGTGCCTAATAGCTCAATATCGAAGGCATATCATCTGTTTTATGAATAATTTATGATTTGTTGGTATGCACTATTTTTAAAAATTTAATTTATATTTTTTTTTTGTTTATCTTTATTAAAACTGTGAAACCGAAGTTGCTTTGCCGGACATCTATTAAAAATTTTATTAAGTCAATAATCCTGAGTGTATCTTACTAAGAATTTATTGTTGAATTAATCTTAAAGACAAAAATGTGTACCATTATGCTTTTTTTTTTTGCTTTTTGGTTTATTATTTTCAATAATAGACCTTTGGAATCGACCAAGGAAAATTTTTTTGTAACCCTCCCCTCAAAATTTGAGGTTTTACGTTTCAAGATACGTAGAATCCAAATATCGAATAAAAAAAAATCCGTCCGTCCGCCGTCCGCGGCTTTTCTCCGAGACTACTGAACCGATTTTCTTGAGATTCGGCACCAAATTCACAGGTCACCCCGGGATGATCCTCGGAACTCGACATTACAATCCGTCTGTTTGTTTCAAAATGGCGGCCGATTAGAGATCTCATAAGCCCATAACTCGGTCATTTATAAAGATAGAGAGAAAATGTAAGGTGTTTTGGAATCAGCATAACGAGACATGAAAAAAAAAAATAAAAAAAAAAATTGAAAAACAAAAAATCTGTATAATTACCGATTAAATATCTAATAAGCCCATAACTCGGTCATTTATAAAGATAGAGAGAAAATGTAAGGTGTTTTGGAATTAGCATAACGAGACATGAAAAAAAAAATTGAAATACAAAAAATCTGTATTATTACCGATTAAATATCTAATAAGCCCATAACTCGGCCATTTATAAAGATAGAGAGAAAATGTAAAGTGTTTTGGAATCAGCATAACGAGACATCCAAATATCGAATAAAAAAAAATCCGTCCGCAAAAATTTTGTTTGGTACTTTTATTGTATTTAAACGAAAGCTAACGAAAATCCCTACAATACGAACTAGAAATCACCTAAATCGGACCATTATTAGCTGAGATATAGCTTAATGAACTTCGTTTTTACTTTTTCCTAGTGAAGTGCACATCAAATATTTCCTCTGTATCATTTTACATCACAGCCTACTTGCATTGACGCAGTTTTTTTAATTAACACAGTTCGGCACTCTCACCGCGAACATCTTGTGACAAGCTTCAAATATCTTTTCGGTACAACTACAGAGGAGCGGCGCACTTATCAGTGGACGTCTAGAGGCTGCCCCCGAGGTCAACCGAAGCCTGCCGAACGTACCCGGCGGCGTCCAAGTTCACAAATCTGACTCTCACACAGAGGGCGTCGTATTCTCACTTATTCACGATGCTTTTAATTAGATTTCCGCTTTTTGCTAACCCCCTCTTCCTGCCCCTACGCCATAGCATCTTTGGCTTCTTTTCGATTTTGGCTTCTGTTCGGCTCATATTCCAAAATGAACATAAACATTTGTGACGGTTGCCTTATAACGCTCACGAATTTAGAAGAAATAGGACTTAGCCAACAGGATTACATAAATTTCTTCAGGAAGCATCATCATATATAAGTGAGTATACGACGACCTCTATGTTAGAGTCAGATTTGTTAACTAGATCACCATAAAGTAGAGCGAAGGCAGATCGGAAGCGTTCGGTTGACCTCGGGGGCAGCCTATAGACACCGCTGATAAGTGCGCCGCTCCTCTGTAGTTGTACCGTTTAAATACAAATTGTTTATGTATTTCGCTGATTTGTCAAATACATTCATATCACACCTATTTTAGAATAAAGGTACAACTCAAAGTTTGAAATTTTAATCCCTAGGAACAGGTATCGTGAATGTTCAGTGTATTTTAATAAGAAGATATTAAATAATGAAGAAAAAAAAATTTTAAATTCGATTTTCCAACCATTTCAAATTTGCGATAAGTTAATTTTATAGATAAATTTCATAAATATCACAAAAGATAAAAAAAAAAAGTACAATTTTTTTATTTTAATTGACATTAATCAATTGATTTTAAATTTTAATTTTTTCATATCCTAATATAATTAAAAATATTTAATCTTTGACGGCTTGTCACTCGCCCGGTATTCGGTGCCATATGACCTAGAGACATAACTAATCTTGCTGCATGGTCATGCGCGTGCCCTTTCTCAACCATATTGTTGTTCCAGGGTCTCAATCTCTGCTTGAATTCTTAGTCCAAGATTAGAATCCATTACTCCTACATCTGTTTGTATATATTGTAGATATGTTTGGGTTATTATATAAGGAAATTATATTGCAACTATTTTATTTCTAATCTTCCGTTGCTCGTTATAAATAAATGATTTATTTTCCAATGTTAGTTTTAATCTTGTTATTAACCCAATTTATCAAGAACTAAATCTTTGTTACCAATTAGTATAAAATACGAAAAACGTTAGCATTTTACATACTTTCTCAAGTGCTTGTCTGGTGTTTTATCTGATATGTATGTTACCTTTGTGGTGTTGGCCCCTCAAAGTCAAAATTTTTTAATTTTTTTTAGAGTTCTGATAGCCCCCTCTTCCACTTAAAATTATTCTAAAACAATTATCAACGTTTTAACTCTAGTGGGATCCGCCACGTGTTGTATTAAACACGCATTCCATTCTGTCGCATCTACTATGAGTACAGTCATGCTTCCTCAATGAACTACATCCTTTTTTCCTCGTTGCATTTTAGTTCTGATGAAGGCCTAAAACGTGGGTTGAAATGTCCTCAAATGAAGCATCAGAATGGAATGGGATTCTTATTCCACTAGACATGGTCTAAGATCATTCATTTCCTTGATATACTGCAAGTATTCAAACATCATATGCATAATTTTATTAGCTTCTTAAGTAATCACTAATAAAAAACAGTAGAGATTTTCTGGGGCTACGAAACTTGGTGAGAGTTCGATTCCGACATCTCCATAGATACTTATGTTTGGATGCCACTTGTATCAAAATATACTATAGTGCCATTTAATATCCCTTGATACGACATGCTCATTATGCTTTACTTCTATATATTCGATTGAACCAAGAAAATGTACTTTTACTTGTATACAGATATTTGTACATAGTACGAGTAATAAACTACTGGACTAGTTTTAATTATTCTTTGAGTGAATGCTTTATGGATTTTATGTAATTAAATTTGATTTTTCATATTTTGTTTATTTATTTTTCATAAAAAAAAAAAAATAAGTCGAAAAATTAATCTTCCCAAGTTGCTATTAGAAATTGTTCCTCGTTATTGTTGCTATCATTCCTATAATATTTTTGACATAATAATTCATTTCTAGTTCTTCATTTCAAATTTTCAAGTATTAAAAAAATATGTATATGAGTTATAAAGCTATTCCTAGCAATCTTACTTATTTTTCTGAACGTGGTTATTTCAGTTTGCTATTATGGTTTCTGGAGCTTTACGACTGTTTATTTATTCAACTAGTTACTCTTTTTCCTCTAGTAAATGAATTCTGATCTTTTTTTATGGGAAATATCCTCGATATGTCAAGATTCTTTGTAAACTCAAACTTGTATTATTTAAAATTCAAATAAAGCAACAAATATTATTGCTCTAAAATAGACGAATCAAGTAGTGTCTACTGCTAAGGAGAAAAACAGTCTAAATAACTAGTTTTTAAACACAAAAGCATTGATGGTCAGTGGAAAAACAATATAATTAACGGGAGATTGAGGAAAAACCGTCTAACAACTCCTTTCTGGTATAGGTAAATAACTCCTCTCTCCCTTCCCCCCTGGTTCAGTTACAGGAATGGTTCAGTTACATTCTTGCACAATTCTCAGTGCCTTTTTAAGAAATATTTTTTGTGACAAGACTGCTGTGGACATTTTATCCCTTCTAAATAAAGTTTTAAATATCCGTCCTGGCCAATGTCTCATTTCGGAGGAGTACAAACAAAAAGAATTTAAAAAGAAAAGATACACCAAAGGTTCAACAGGCATGACTCAAAAAAGAAATATCTAAATTATAAACATTTCAAATAAGCAGAGGCTGCCGTAACGAATTTTCAAAAAATAAAAGAATAACAAAAAATATTAGTCCCGATTATTCTTACTTATGATTGGTATTATAAACGTCAACTTAATTTTATAGACTTCAATATTCATGTACGAGGGTCATTCAAATATAAACGAGAATGCTGAACTGGCGGTCCAGCAAGAGAGGGGGGTGATTGGTCATAGGTAGAACAGTAAAGGGGAACTATCGCCTCATAGACACCTAGCGATAAATGTATGGGGCAGATTGTATGGCTGCATGTCGCAGCCGGTTTGGGATTGTATGGAAATATGGCGGAATAGGATGGGAAGAAGCGGCTGTACTTCAAAATGTGTTTGAATCCTAGGTTTAATTTTGTCATTTTATAACAAAATGGTAACAATTATTAGTGATAATAATTATAGCATTATATATAATGCTTAATAAAATGGCATTCTAGGATTAATTTTATAATAAATTGGTAACAATAATAAGATGACATTCTATATAATGTTTAATAATATGCCATTCTAGGGTTAATTTTAATTTTTCTAAAAATTTATTGACGTGGACTATGCCTTTCCAAAATTCTACAGTGCCGTTTATCTTAACGTTTTTATTTTTTGTTTAGCTACTATCATCATTAGATTTTAAACAAACAAATTAATACTACATAGAGCATTTTTTTGTGATATGGTGCAACACCGTGTTACATACTTATTCAGTAGGTGTGGGTACGAGAATTTGTATCACGACAGTAAAATACGGGTGTCTTGCAACATTGTCGCTAGGTGTGTATTAGACTACCTCAGTTTTTTATACTTTCTTTGAAACCTTGCCAGTTTTTGTGATTCCTGTTCAGATAATATAGTAATTATACATTCATACTTTTTTACATTTTCTCGTAACACAGAAAATGGTCTATAGGGGTCTATTTCCTATCGACATTCAGACATGGAATGTTACAGGAATATGACATACGTTAATTAAAAGTCATATATTGAAGTTCCTGTCAAGAGGTTTAGCGCCAAATTCGACGAAAGCCAAGTTAAAGCAATAGATTTTTCTAAAAATGTTAATTTCCAGAAATAGGCGGCACATCTTTACGCTTATTACAAACCGAAATATCCTGTTCCAACTCGTCCTAATCTAGGATTTGAAAATGATTTTCTCAGAAAAACTTTTCGAACAAATACAATCTCTAAAGAAACTAAAATAAAAAGAGGGTACAACAGCGTACCTGTGTGTCAACTGCATACGTCACCACTTTCTTTAAAATTTTCTAACATAAAATACCTTCTTTATCTGAAACAGTTTTTGGCTAAAAATGAATTGAAAAAAATAACGTTTTGCAGGTCTATGGTATCCATGATGATGAAGACTGTGGATATCTGGACAATATCCCAATTCACCAGATTGGTATTTGAACAATCGAGATCTTTGTATGAGATAGCTTTTTTTTCCTTCAAATTATCAAAATAAACTCATGTTTTAACATTTTTATAAATTTTTCGTTGTAAACTATCCGTTGAAAGGTTAAATTTTCATTCTACGTATATTTTGATAATTTTTATCTCGAATTAATGGTTAAGCAATATAGGTGAATTTTATTTCTTTCTCCTGAAATTTTTTTATAAAGATGTTTTTATAAAAGTTTAAAATTCAGACTAAAACCATTGTGGTTATCCCTCACCTCACGTCTTATTACATGGAATGAATTTACTTAAAAACTATTTACTTAAGACTTTTTTTAATACGTTCTTCGCCCTGCGTGAATCGGCCGAGTTAATATGTTTTATATTTATTATATATTTTATGTTTGCCAGTACTTATTCCACCGTATGATTGTGTTACAACTGGAGTTTCTGTAAATTGCTTTTAAATTTTTATTTACCTTGACCGAGAAGGACGTCACCCATATCTGGATGACAGGGCATTCACGGTAGCATACCCGTCACCTAGATATGGATGATGTGGTGGCAAACGAATGTTGGTTTATCAATAAATGTAAATACCTGAATTTAAATAAACATTGAAAGGTTTGTTTTAAATTTTGACTTAAGAGACTTGAGACTTTTGGTTTAGAATCTCACAAAACTTACCTAATCATTAACATAGATTTAAATATTTGTTCTAATTTTTTTTTAATCTATACTTAATTTTTGAAGAGTAGATTTTTGGTATAATTATTGCATGTGGATGTTTACTCCCCATGAATTTTGTTCTAGAAATTCATTTGATATACAGATTTGAGAACCCAGAAATTTCCTGTTGCATTTTTTGGTCATCTAAATACGTACAAATGTTGATAATCGCAATCAACTCAAAATATTCATTATCGTTTATTCGGCCTTAAAGACTGCCAACAACGGATCGTGCGTCAACGTCTGCGTACTTGTACATTGTCTGCTGATTGATAAATTCCTGTCTATTTCAGTACAGTTGAGGTCATATAACATAATTGATGTATCATTGTGTGTCATTGCACTTCTGCTCCTAACTTTCTATCACCGTCAATGGGTGGGACAAAGAGATGACAAATGATAAGCGTTGAAGCGAAGCAGATGTCATCCCTAGTTCCCCGTTTCGCGCGGTCAGTCTCACGAAGAACACTGTCGTGATCAGAGGATACGTTACATGGAATGACGTTACGTGCATTCAGGTAATATGGACATATGAGTTTCATTTTGCTTATCTTTTAAATTTTAATTTTAATTGGATCCATGGTGATAATAACAATTATAATGATGTTTATTGAATTATACAACAGTATTTGCAATACATTTAGTGAATATGCTTGTATACCTTATTATGGCATGTATGGAGTACCATTCTATAATCTTTAAGACTCGTAAAAATGCTGCAATTATAATGATGGGCAGTCAAGTGTATTGATATATTAGGATTATATTTTAAACAAAGTCTCAGTCAAAGTGGCATAAATAAAAATATCTGATGTGGACAACACATGTCTTCCTTTAATTTAACTATAAATCGGTGGGTCAAAAAGTTATCCTGAATTTGGTGACTAGTTTCCGAAGATTGCAGTATCTCAAGAACGACACTCGTCGCGACATCCATCTATTGACACACACACATATTCTTGTTTCTGGAGGTCTCATTCCGTTATTATATGTCGTTTTCATTCGGTAGGTAACTAGTTTCCAAGAGATTTCTTCGTGTTCCGTTGACAACATTAGAACTGTCAAGCAATGGAAATCGACAGTTTTGACATTTTATGCGGAAGAACCCACTTAACTTATATCTTATTCTCTTGCTGCAGACTTGTTCATCTCACAAATGGGGAGCGAAACCGGTATTTTACTCATAATTTTAACACTTAAAACGAGTAATAAAAATGTTTAATTGGAGTGGGAAAAAAATCGCGTTTGTAACCTTTATTACTGAACCATATGATCTCTGTATTTAATTTTAATATAATTTTTTATGTAAGTTTATTCTGATCTTCCAGTAAAATACACTTTTTGGCTCACCAATTTTAACCACAATCAAGTAAATACATTCGTATTGATATAAAAGTCTTATTTATCTAATTTGAGATATTTTACATTATTTTTTAATATAATTTTTGCTGAAAGTCTTCCGGTAATCATTTTCCTTTCCTAATTCTGAAGCTACCAAATAGTTGGTCCACTCAACTTTGAAAAACCGCCAGTTTTCGCTTCATTGCCCTTGAGAGTTTCTCAGGTAAAGAGATATTCATATTAGCTATTTCAAGATAAAATTGATTTCCACTGGATATTTGATATAAGATATAAGATTCCACCAAGATAAAATTAACGATCCCGACAACTTTTAACTGATAAGCACGTAGGAACGGCGTAATCGAACGCCATATTTAGTAGTTATAATATTATTGAAAATAGTTTTATTCAGAGAATGAAATAATAAAGCTTACATAGCGGGTCATATAACACGAAAATACTAACTGTTTATTTGTTTCCTTGGTTACCTTATAAAATATAATATCGATGATCGATACATTCGATAAGAAATATAAAACAGTAACGTCACCTCTTAGATTTACCTACTTATTTTGTGGTCATTACTGATGAGGAAAGGGGCTATGAAGGTTTGGATGACGAAGTAGATGATAGTGAATGGAGAGGAAGCTCTGATCAGGTTTATAACAAATTGCTGTTTCTCAACGCCGAACAAATAAAAAAGCTCAGTTAATATTGTAATTTATTTTGTGGTGGTTCGAGGAATACATTTGACACTCTCATTCTGGAGATTACGACTGGATGCCAATCTCCAGATAGCCGTCAGGGGTTAGAAATGTGCCCACTTGCTCGATCAGTATCCCTCACCATTACCAGTACCAGCACTGTTTTTTCAAAGTTTTTTATTTTTTTATTGCGGTTTCACGCCCTTTTCTGTCCTTTTAAGGCAAACAGGACGGTTATCCTACAGGTTACCTATCTATTCTAACCAGAGTGGAAAGGTCAAGATTCATTACGTTAGACCGTCACAAATAAATTAATAAGTTTTTAAAAAACTGATTCCCATTTAATTGTATCCTGCAAAGTTTAAATATATAGGTAGTGGAAAGTGACCAGACTTTTGGGTTCTTTTTGCCACATTGAAAACTGTCCCTCATTCGGCAATCTTTTGGATTAAAAAAATATTTTTATTAATTAAATCATATTAATTATTTAAATTTTTACAAAGTCGATGTGCAATATATATGTAATTAATAATAAAAAATAGTAGAAAAATATTTGGCCAGAGGAAGTAAAAGTCCACATGAGAATTTAGGAGGTTACACAACGCGGAATTGTGGAGCATGCACTCTGTTAGTATAGTGGTCGCTAAGCCTTTTATGTATATATATATATATTCCTAAAAAAATACAAAACATTTGTTTTGCCTGTCCCGCATTTAACATCCTGGTGACTTTATTACTTCCTTGTACGCAGTAAAAGAAGTATTGTAATCGCGAAAATTTCGGTTTTCAGTTTTCAACGGAAATATCCATTTTGACCATCCCTAAACCCATTTTGACCAGTTTCGTCGTGACGTCTGTACGTACGTTCGTACGTACCTCGTATAACTCAAAAACGGTTAGCCGTAGACAGTTAAAATTTCTTATTTAGGATTATCATATAATCTAGTCGTGAACCTCCTTTTTCGGTCACTGCATGATTACCGGAAGTGATACTTTACTTGAAGGTCATTACTGATTTTCATAAAAAATCATATTAAAATATAATACAAAACTTCTCAAATTTGGTATTTAAGATTCATATATTAATATAAACAACATAATAAGTTTTGGTAAACATTGGCAAACCGGAAGTTGTAGTTTACTTGAAGGTCATATTAGACTTTCATCAAAAAGCATATTAAAATATAATGTAAAACATCTCAAATTTGGTAAATTAGACTCTTATATCAATATACTGGTACTGGTTGATTGGTGGGGAGGGGGGGAACTAATCCGGCAAGTGGGCCTTATGGTTCTTTTTGCCAATCCCTGACGGCTACTTTTACGTCACCGCCGCGTACTAACCAGAGTGGGAGTGTTAAGATTCATTTCGCGAGGTCGCCACTAAATAAATATTTACCGACCCAGGTGGGAATCGAACCCACAACGTTTCGAACCGGGCACTCTGGGACCCACGCCCCAACGTACTCGGCCGTATATCTTATAGCCTCTTATACTTTATAGCCTCTTTATATCAATATAAGTAATTTAATAGATTTTCGCTGAAATTGAAGATCCGAAAGAGGTCATAAGAAACTTACATCAAAAGGTATATTGAAATTTATTACAGAGATCATATATTTCGGTGATAAAGGTTATAAACGCAATTTTTTTCCACTCTAATTAAATAATTTTATTACTTGTTTTAAGTGTTAAAATTGATTGTAAAATACTGGTTTTCCACCCCATTCCACCAGTGAGATGAACAAGTCTGCAGCAGAAGAATAAGATATAAGTTGTTTGTTTTTTTCGCTTAAAATGTCGAAACTGTCGATTTCCAATGCTTTATCTAGTAATATTGACAGTTTAAATGATGTCACGGAACACGAAGAAATCTCTTAGAAATTTCAGTCATCATGAGATCTCCAGAAACAAGAGTATGTCTGTGTGTGTGTGTGTGAGATGGATGTCGCGACGCCGAGTATTGTTTTTGAGATTCTCTTTTGAGACTCTGCAATCTTCGAAAACTAGTAACCAAATTCAGGATTACTTTTTGAACCACGGATTTATAATTTAATAGGCGTACAAGGAAGTCATGGTTGTCCACATCAGATATTTTTAATTTATTTATATTTATTATTGTTTTTTGAATTCACTTAAGTCAGTTGTCCACATCAGATATTTTTAATGAATATGCCATGGTATGTTTCACATAATTCTGAATGACTTAATTGGCACATATGATTCGTCTTCGCTGGTTGTATTATCACATGGCAGTTTTTTTGATCTCCTGTCTTATCAGAAATCAATCGAAAATTAATATCTAGTAATTTGTTGTCCAACGTGAACATTAAATTTGATTGATTTGCAGTAGCGCATCAGCAATAACAATTTAATTTTTTTTGTTAAATTATCCGCTGTTAATGTTTTAAAAAACAATATATTAAACCTTTTAGTATCTACAACCTTTTTTAAACAACATATGTTTTATCAGCTAACCTTTTCCTAGATGGATGTGGATGAACACCATTACTGTCCAAATATTTTCTCTAAGAATTATATACATATATTTATATATAAATATATATATATTTTTTTTTTGATTGCTGGAAAGTTTATCGTACGTTTACGTGAGGTAAGTTCTTCTATATTATTATTTCAAATAGTTTCTTGTCATTACTGTTTAAGCTACGAAACATTTTTAAAGCAAATCATAAGCACTAATACCTATAAAAAATTGTTTGCAAATCATCGCAATTAACATATTTGCCATCCGTAGAAACTACCAAGCCTTCGATTCTGCTTCTATTGTGACGTCGCACATTGCGGTAGCCTATGGACAAAAGTCGAAAGTGCGATTTTTTTTCCAACTTGTTTTACTTTAGTAATCCTTTCATAGTGACCTCAGAGATATGGAAAAGGAGCTTTTAATCCATAAAGCAAAGGATAAAAATCATGTTTGAACAATTGTCAGATCGTATATCTGTCTCAACGAAACAATTTCAAATTTAGCAGGCCCTTCTTTAATGTTAAGAACATATTAACTTCAAATATGAATTTTTAGTGCTATGAAGGCATCGAAGAACGTTAGTAATATTCATTATTTCATTAATACTTTGGAACAACATTTTTTCGTCAATGTCTTTAAAACACTAGAAAAAAAACTTTAAATAAACATTTTTCAATTTCGATCCAAAACATTCTTAGTTTCTGAAATATTTTGATTTAATAACAATTGCACATCATAAATATACAAATCTTTCCTGCTTTGAAAGGTTCTATGTACATTTCTTTCAGAAAACTTCATAAACCTAAAAAACATTTATGTTCTGGAAACTTGGATAAAGTCAAAAGGTCCGGACAGAGTTTCTATAGTTTTGGCGGCTATCGGGGACCGTTTACACCTTTCTGCACCTTTAGGTTCCATATATCAAAAATGTAAGATTGAGTGTTTCGAAGGAAATGGCAATCGTGTTCTTGTCAGCGGGAAAATTTGGAATTTCACCACATTATATATATATAAAAAAAAAGCGATTGCGACACTAGGAGGAATATTATTTTTCAATTTCACTTTACAATGTTAGATGGTAAAGTGGCCTACATATTATCAGAAACAAAATCAAGTTCAAAGTGTTACATACGCAATGCCACTCCGAAGGAGATGAATACAAAAAAGTATTTGAAAGAATTTCTGACGCAAATCAAAAATGTTTTGGATTTTCCACACTTATTGTTGGATTCGGTTTTTTGAATGTCTACTCCATCTTTCATATAGACTGTCTTTCAAAAAATGGCAAGTTAAGGGTGACAATTTGAAAGAAATTTACGAGAAAAAAAAATTCAAAAGAGCTTTGCGATTTACAAGAAAAGAATTCAAGAGAGCTTCAAATCGCGCTTATCCCTTACAGCAGACAAACCGAAACCTAGGTTTGGTTCGTCAAACGACAGAAATAATGCCGGATCATTTTCTGCCAATTCCAAAGTCAATGCTGAAATTACTGGCTTGAATGAAGAACTGATAAATAAATTTCAATTGATTTTGAGAACTTTGTTCTGTGACAAGCGCGTGAATGTTGACACATTTGAAGTTTTATTAAAAGACACAATTTTATTAAAATTGTATTTGTAGAACTATGATTGGTATTATGTGCCATCTATTGTATTGTACATAAAGTTTTATTTCATAGTTGTGAAGTAATAAATTCCTTTCAGTTTACTCAAATTGGAATGCCCTCTGAGGAGACTTTGGAGGCTATAATAAAGTCATCAGAAAAAATAGATTGAATCAAACGTGGAAGAACAGTAGGGCCAATTCCAATACTGATCTTTTAAATCATATTTTAATATCTTCGGACTCTTTAATGTCTGCAAGCAGGAAAACAAGCCACTCAAATTCGAAACTTAATTGAGAGGACATTAAAAAATATCTTTTGGACGATGACGATTCTTCTTTGAATTAACTCCAATTTGAACTGAAGAGTTATCCCTATCTACGTCATCCGAAGAGAGTATGACAACGAGCAGCGACTCTATTTCTGATGAAATTTAATCGATTCAGGTATCGTAAAAAAAATTTTGTGATATTCATTATTATTTTGTTACCTCTAAAGAACTTAATTTTTATTCAAAGACCCTAAATATATGTTTTTTTAGTGATCAGCTTGAAATTTTCTTTAAAAACCCCTCAAGAACGACTTTTGTCCACTTCGACTGTAAGAGCGCCGCACTGTGCGTCGCAACGTCAGGGTACGTTTGACGACGCGTCGGTAGGATAATAGTATAGAAAGCGATTTCTGTTATTGACAATTATAGAGAATCAGATGCTCTACCTCACTCTTTCGTTCACTTTACCTTTTTTTCTTTCTTTTGAAACATTTATAGGTTTTTTAGTTTTCTGGACTCGTTTTCGACACGGCGAGAGACATTTCAAACAGTAGGTAGTATATTTTTAACTTAAAATATGTCACTAATGCTACTGTCCTCTGTTATGCAAAAAGTTTCTTTTCATTCATTAGTAAAAATTAATATCTCAAAAAGTATTTCAAATGTCGAAATGAAATTTTACAGAGTTAATAACAATGACATATGTAAAAAAATACAAAGAAAAAATCTGATGAGATCATGATTTTTATTTTTGGCTGGATGACTGTTATTCTCTCAATTTTTACATATATTCGTTTTATATATGGCTATTCGTGTAAACTGTCGAGTAGTTACATAACTTTCATAATTATTTATTATATGAATAATTAAATTTTAATTATTTGGATTTTACGCTTTTAGCGTTGTCCTTGGCTCAGTAGTTCTTTTTTATAATAAGTTCTATCAGATTATTTATTTCCTCGTTAGAGGTTTTGATATGTATATATTTTTTTTTAAAGGGCAATAACTAATCAGATGTAAATGTTCTCATTCATACTCTATACAAGAGAAAAAGAAGTAATAATATTAATAAAAAATTAAAAATATATTTATAACACTAAATTATATAATGGAATGTGTAATGAATAAATAAAAATCCATATCCAATTATAAGAGTAAAATTATGACCACAGTAAGGTAGATATTTGAGAACACTTCTCTTTCAATCACATTGAAGTCTGCGGAAATTATATAATCAATTTTTTTCATTATATTGAGCTTATAATTGAAATTATCTTTAATTTCTTTTTTTTTTCCTGTGCAAAATTCGGCTAGATATCGCATAGAACTTTTCTAATTTTAATTCTTTTTACTTCCTTGTACAAAGTAAAGGAAGTATTGTAATCGCGAAAATTTTCGGTTTCCAGATTTCAACGGAAATATCCATTTTGACCATCACTGAATCCATTTTGACTAGTTTCGTCGTCGCGTCTGTACGTACGTTCGTATTTCGCATAACTCAAAAACGGTTAGCCGTAGAAAGTTGAAATTTTGTATTGAGGATTGTTGTAAAATCTAGTTGTGAACCTCCCTTTTTGGTCACTGTTTAATCGCCGGAAGTGGTACTTTACTTGAAGGTCATAATTGATTTCCATCAAAAATTATATTAAAATACTTTGCAAAACTTCTCAAATTTGGTATTTATAACTTATATATTGATTTAAATAACATACTAGATTTTGGTCTAAATTGGAAAACCGGATGCGGTACTTTACTTAAAGGTCATATTAGACTTTCATCAAAAATTATATTAAAATATAATGTAAAACATCTCAAATTTGGTAAATAGGACTTTTATATCGATACAAATGTATTTACTAGATTTTGGTTAAGATACGTGAGCCGAAAAGGGTACTTTACTTGAAGCTCATAATAAGCTTACATCCAAAATTATATTTAAATTAAAAGAGAAATCATATGTTTTGGTAATAAAGGTTACAAACACAATTTGTTTTCCAATACAATTAAACATTTTTATTACTTGTTTTAAGTGTTGAAATTTAGTGTAAAATACTAGTTTTCCTCCCCATTTGTGAGATCAACAAGTCTGCAGCATGAGAGAGAATAAGATATTAGTTATCTGGGTTTTTCCGCTTAAAATGTCGAAACTGTCGATTTCTAATGTTTTATCCAGTGATATTGACAGTTTTATTGCTGTCACAGAACATGATGAAATATCTTAGAAACTAGTTACCTACTAAAGGAAAACGACATATAATAACGGAATGAGACCTCCAGTGAGTTTTTGTATGTCTGTGTGTGTGTGTCAATAGATGGATGTCGGGACGCCGAGTGTAGTTTTTACTGCAATCTTCGGAAACTAGTAACCAAATTCAGTATCACTTTTTGAGTCACGGATTTATAATTTAATAGGCGTACAAGGAAGTCATGTGTTGCCCACATCAGATATTTTTATTTAACGACTTTTACAACTTCGGTCATATGTCGTCACCAAATATAATTTTTTCCCATCTTTCTCTGTCTTCCCAGTCTCCTTCACGCATTCCCCTGTTCACCATTCCTTCCTTGACGCCCTCCAACCAGCTTCTCCTCGGGCGACCCCTCTTCCGTTTTCTCTCTGTTCTCCATTCCAAAATTCTTTTAGGCCATCGCCCCTCTCCCATCCTCATCACATGTGATGTGGCCATACCATTTCAGCCTCGCTGTTTCAATGGTATGGAGCATGTCCTCCACTTGTTGCACTATCTTTATTTAGAATTTTTAGTTTTTTGAGTTATACATTTTTGAAAAATAAATCAAAAATCGATTGTTTTTGTCACGTTTTGAATCAGTTTAAAGCATAGTTTAACATAGAAACATTTTAGCATTTTTCCAAAACTATTTGCCCTAGAAAGCCCAAAATTGTATCATTCTTTTCAGGATTACACGGGCTATAATTTTAAATATCTTGCCAGCTAAGCCGGATCAATCTTAAGATGTTCAAAAATTACCAAAAAAATGTTTTTTGAAAAACTCAAAATTTTGAAAAAAGTTACATATATAACAGTGTATGGGCAAAATTTCAAGATGGGGTTTTTAAGGGTCCTATTATAAAAAAATAAAATGTATTTTTATACCAAATCTTTTTCAAACTGAAATGAAGATATGCTTTATAAGACGTATTTTAAACAGTTAAACTTACTTTTCTAAAAGTCATTGTACAAACTGCGTTTTTAAATAATTTACCGTATCCGGCAATATTCGTGAGCTTTTATGGATTTACATGATCCCATTGAGAAACCATGATAAAATTTGGTATCTACATTATATCAGGATTAAATACCTTTTAATTAAACATATATTTTTCATTGAGGCATATATTTTTAATTGAACACGTAAAACATACCAACACTTATTTTATTTGATTGTAAATTCCAAATTATGAGTTTAAAAAAAAATACTATTTTGTTTTAAAAAAAATATATGTATGTTTAATATTAATATAATCAGTTGACATCCGCATGATGGTATAGAAGGATCAATCCCTAATGATATTAATATAAGAATGCATATACCAAACTGTACGAAGTTTTTAAATGATTCAAAACATGTCAAAAAACTGTCTAATTTTTTTTTTTTTTTATTTGTACCTCAAAATCTAAAGATGGAAAAAAGCTGAAACTTTCTGAAACTGTTCGACTATATTTATGTATAGAACATAGCAGAAAGTTTCACTCATATTAAAAAAGCTCCTCTAAAATTATTTTTTTATTGGCTGATTCGGTGTGGAATGACACTTAATAAGCACGTAATCCGAACCAATTTTTTAGTTTTTTTGCCTTCAATGCTTTCATGACTGATCGCTTAGTTGGAGCTCCCGGATCCAGTTTGTTAGCGAACTATTTTATAAATAAAAATTGTCGTATCTAATTGAATTGCAAGGTTTATTTATAGTTCATCGAATGTTCTTTGTTTATTATCTTGTTATAGTCGTACGATCTGAGTTTTATAGCGTCGAGCGGTTACCAGGAGGCCACCAAGAAACAAGAAAGGCTGAAACAGGTTTCTAGACAATCTATGTCAAGATCATGAGTCCTTCAAGCTTTCCTAGTTTAGTTAGCTTTTTCTTGCTTTTGGTACCATCATTTGGTAAATGGGTCCCAAGTAATCATTTTTTTTGTGTAACTTAGACTTAATTAACGTAAAACTGTAAATATTTAGAAAAAAAATAGCCAATTTATTTACTTTCATTTGTTTACGCTGTCGGGATCTGACTAAGCCTGGTTTTCTAGTGGTTTTTAACCTTGATAAGGCAGAAGTATTTACTAGTGTCAGTTTGTTAGTCAAAATGGATTTCGTAAGTAAAAATACTAATTATAATTCAGTGTTTTAATTCAAACGTTGCGATTTTAACTCTTTGACGACATTTGTAATAATTACTTATAAACAAAATATAAAAAACGTTGATGTGTGTCCATTTCTTATTCGCTTAGTGGTCATTTCCTTCAAATGTTTTTTTACATTTATTTTATTTGTATCCTTTGTATGTATACACTAATTACTTCTCAAAACGTTCTTTTAAGGATCTCTCCAAATTTTTCTCTCATATGATTTTTTTTTTGTACAAATATTGTATGCAGTGTTATTCAAATTTTATTAAAAATGAAGTCTAGAATTTTTGTGGAATTCAGTTAAAATGTTCTGAAATAAATTAAGAAAAGTATGATTCCAGAGAATTATGGCAAAGAAATATGTTTTCTGGTATTAAATATAAACAAAAGTTTATTTTGATACCTTAATGCACAATTGTTCCATGTCTATTTTTCAAAGTTTTGGAAAATTTCAAAACAAAGTTTTTAACACATGTTTCGATGTTTATTTTGTCGTGGATGTTATTGGCTTTTCATGTGTAAATAGAACGATGAATGGACTTGAAACATTATGGATTGGAACCAGAACTTCTCAAGGAATAAAATAAAATCAAGATGTCGAAATTGAACAAAATAGACTTGGAACTATTGTATATTAAGGCATCGATTTCATTTCGAGCTGGCTTGTAAGTTGAGGAGGAAAAGTTATTCCGTGGCTCACGTATAAAACAAAAATGCGGTTTTTTAAATAATATTTCGGCGTCTGATCAAAAAAAAAAAAAAAAAAATAGATGATTTAGCTTATCTAAACACATACAAGGCTAAAAGTTACAGATGTCTCTTTAAGATGCAATTAAATTTACCCAAATTATCGTTATACAACGATCTAACATCGTTATACTAATGAAAATGGTATTATTAAATTATCCAATTACTGAAAAGCACTAATTTTAAACAAAAGGAATGATATTAAAAAATATATATATATATATATATATATATATATATATATATATATATATAAATTCATGGTCTGCATCTATCCGCAGCTATAAGGAAGAGGTCGTGCTAATCTGAGTGTAATATGAATAAGACCAGTAAAATATAATAATAATATGTAATATAAATAATATTATGAATAAGGATAACAAGGCTTCCTCATTCTCACCATTCTATACAGCTTTATCCGTCATGGCAATATTGTAATAATTATTATTTTAATTCCGCATATTTTGGAAGAATATACTCACTATATCTTGGGTCTCTTCAAGAATATCACCCGATAAAAGAGAAACATTGTTGTTTTGATAATCCCTCGTTGAAGAACGAACCATCAGTTCAGTTACTTGACTCTCTATATTATACTAATATATTTGTATATTGTATATATTAATATATCTATACTAATATATTTGATCATTAATTAAATAATTATTTAATTAAGAAATAATTATTTAGTGCTAACTCTTTCTTATTGCTGCGGATTGATACAGAACACAAATTTATATTAATAATCAATTAATAATTCAATAATTTGTTATTTTCGCAGTTATTATATTTCACTATATTCAGTTTAATTTTCTATATTTAAATGATTTTTATAATCGTTACAAAACATTTTTTAATATCTTTTAAACGTTATTGTAATTATATTTGACGATTTAGCATTAAATAATAAGTCAGTTCAGTTGCCTCAACATAAGTGCCCTTCGTTGTAAAGTTTGTTCCGAAACGTCTATTATGATCCATAATTTGTCTTGGGTAATGTTTGATTCTATAATCGCTAGCATGAAAAATTTATTTGGTTGTATAAAAATCTATTCGTAATATGTTCCCTATTATCTAGTATAAGTATAAATAATATCATTATTTTTATAATTTTATGAAATGCCAGAAGAACCTGTATATAACAATCAATCTTTTCGTTTTTTAATAACTCTTAATTATTTTAATATTCTAATAGCTATTTTATTCTTAATTAATATATTTCCTTTCTTTATTTTTTCATAGCAATTCGTGAGGAGCATTCGAAAAATAGTCCCTCTATTTCTGCGTTAACTTTGATATATTTATAAATCGAATTTAGCGAATATATTTCAACCAATTATTAATAATAATTTATGTTAAATTATTATTTAAACTATAAACTTGAATATTTTATGAAATGCACATTTATTTAGGTTATTCATTTAATAATAATTGGGATTCTAAAATATTTTTTAAAAATTAATCAATTTTGCTAATAAATTAACTTTGGGATTATTAGTGTTTATATTTTTCCCTCATCTATTAATGATTTATTTTTTTTTAATATCATTTAATTCCAATTATTTTTAAATGAATTACCTAAACATAGTTGTATTTCATAAAATTTTATTCATAAAATTCTCTCATTGTAATAGTATTTTTATATAGTTCTTTTTTGTTTTGTTTTTCGGTTTTGTTTAGGTTTTAAAAAAAAACTTTTTTTGTTTTATTTATTGTTCAGTATGAAATATCTATGCAAGCTAATTATCCTATTTGATTTATGAAAATAGATCAGAACACTGAATTACTATTGTAAATTAAGGAGTTAAAATTCAATACCTAAAATTTCAGTTAGATTTTAAATTCTGTATTTTGTTTAATTATTACAAAACTCATTTCCAATGTATAATTATATTAATTTTGCTGACCAGAATTTGCACTTGCTGTCCAGAATTCATAAGACTATTATAGTTGTTACTTTTCTTCGTGGATGCAAAACGTGGTTGTTCACTTTAAGGAAAGGAAAATGTCTAAATATTCATGAATTAATAATGTATGGATTGGAATATATTGCTCAAGGAGAGGAATAAGTCAGCTAAAGAATTGATGAGGCTGCATAACGCGGAATAGAATTTGCATAATCGCTTACAAAGTAATTATAGATAAACAACTGAAGAAATAATTAATAAAATAAAAATATAATAAAAAGATAGATTTAATTTAAAAATAAATATCTATTGGTAAACAACTTAAGGGATAACCTTTTACAGCCTTGAATACCGGATTCTGCTTGCATCTTTTGCGTCGAGAAAAAAATCGGGAATTATGCTTGAAAATTGTCAATCATCGGGAATTTTTTGTTTTTAGTCTAATAATTTAATTTTTCCATCAGTAATAAGCAACAAGTGTTTGAAATATTAAGAACAAGATTGATGTAGTCATTCGCCTTATCTCTAATTCCATGAAAGCTACTAAAAGTCTACATCCACTTTGTTCATCAGTCCCTCTCCCTCGATCACGTACTCATTCTATGTTCTGTCTCAACTTACCGGATCACTGAAGCTGTCGCTAAGTGAACTAGCAATGTTATGGATCGGTAAATTAATATATTAGCTCCAAACAGCTCCGTATTTCAGTTTCACCTGAATCTGCAGTTGCCTTGTTACAATAAGTTCGTCCGTTCACACTTCGCCCTTCAGGCCGTTAGTGGAGTAACAAGGATAAAGAGTTGTCAGGATTCATATCATTCATATAATTATTATTACATTATGTACATATTATTTACGTAGACATCCCCGGATTCACAAACACGCAATCAAATTGATCATGTTTTGATACAACAAAGATGGCAAAATAGTATAATTAACGTGAGGTCTTATCGTGGGGCAGAATGTGGGTCAGATCATGAATTAGTAATCGCGAAACTTCGACAAAAACTTAATGTAAAAAACAGGAAAGAAAGCCGTATTTGTTCCGAAAATTTTGATCTAGATAAATTAAAAAACCCTTCAGTTAGAAATCAATTCGCGGTAGATATCAAGAATAGGTTTGAAGCCTTTAACCTTGAGGGACGAACAATGCCTTAAGGTCTTCGAGAATAAGGTACTACGTAAAATATTTGGTCCGAAAAAGGATGAGTCAACTGGAGAATTTAGGAGCATGCATCCTGTTAATATAATCGAAGTGATATCGAAGCGACGGTTGAAATGGGCTTGCAAAGTTGTTGGGCTCGGTAACGAACGAATTCCAAAAAAGTTAATAATCGCTGAGCCGACTGGTAAACGTCCGACGGGTTGACCGAAACGTAGGTGGGAGGATTGTGTTAAGGGTGATCTAATGAATTTGGGTTTGGACTGCAGTCGGTAGACTGAGATTTGTAGGCAGCGATTAGTGGTATCGGGTTCGCTAAGCCTTTTATTAATTAATTATGTACATATTATTTTATTTGGTATTTAAAATAAGTTTATGAATATAATTATGGTAAAATTTATTTCAAATTTAATTAAAATAAAGTGAATTTAAATAAAATTATTTACCCTTAAAGTTGTTTTTGTACTGTATTTTCTGGTTGTTTTTGTTTTTGGCAATGCCTTGAGCTCTCAATGTAAGAATTTAAGTAACAGTTTTTCATTATCAAACAAGAATACAAACTTGATAATTATCCAAATTTATTTTCAAGTGCGATTTTATCATAAGCTGACCGTTTTATGGTTCCATTTTTTAAAATTTATTCCAATAAATAGACGAGAAGCGCGTTGAATTTGACAGTTAACAGCCTTGAAATTTTTCATGCTATGTCGCTGGATATCCTCTTTTAGTGCGCCTAACAATAGCCTTTTGTTGATTATATAAAAATCAATTTATGAATTAGTGCACGCGATTGAGAAAGAGTGTAAAGCAAGTCGAAATGTTAAAATTCAATATGGTATATTAGGCAAGATTACTGTCCGTAAATATGTAGAGGGAGAAAGCTTTCTCTTCCTTGCTCGTGCCCTCCCGGCCAAAGCTCCGTCCACAAGGTTCTCTGTTATGTTGTTTGCCTCTGGCGCTGAATCGAAAGGTAGGCAGAGAACATGATGGGATGGTTTATTAGGTATGATGTTATAGATTCTGAACCGAGTTCCGTGGAGGTAAATATGTAGACAATAATTAATTAATCGTTCTTAACATCAATCTTCTTATTTATTACAATTCTTTAATTTTATTTTGGTTTATTATTTTCAAATATGAACCTTTGTAATCGACCAAAAAAAAATAAAATTTAAACCGCCCTCAAAATTTCTAATTTTACGTTTGGAAAAGTAAAAACCAAGCATCTCATAAAATAAAAATTCTGTCCATCACCGTTATGTGATTTTTTTCTAAGACTACAGGACTGATTTTTTTTAGAATCGGTACCAAAGTCGCAGGTACCCCAGGATGATCCTCGGAACTCGGCATTGCTACCCGCCTTTTCATTTCAAAATGGCGACCGATTAAATGTTTCATAAGCCCATATCTCTGCCATTTATTAAGATAGAGAAAGAATATAATAGCCTTAAAAAGAAAAAAAATATGAAATCCAAATTAATTTTTATTTTTTTTATTGGATGTATTCCTATTTGGAAATAATAAACCATAGATTAATTTATAATTTTCAGTGTTTTTTTTTTTTATCAATAAGACTCGTGTATAATTTAGTTTGTACTAGCTTTATAATGAATAATGTATTAATTTCAAATTTTTCAATATTCCTTATAAATAATGATGTGTAATACGACTACTAGTGCACTTTACATTCCGGCTCCTGGAAGAGATTTCTGTTGCAAAGAAACCAGCAGACAGGGCCGAATCTAGGGGGAGGAGGGGACACTGGCCTCGGGCGGCAGAGTTTAGGAGGGAATTTTAGAAAAAAATCGAGGGAATATTTTTATTTTTAAATCCCTTTTTATATTAGTATATGCACAATTTTAATTATTACCAAAGAACAAAGCTCAAATTACAGAATCATGACTTTGTGTTTGGAATCTTCCGATTGTATCCTCTCAATTTTAACTTGCCTTCAAAGAAGAAATACAATTCAATGCTCCCCGTTTGAAATGGAATACAAGAGAAAATGAGACAATTGTCAGACAATGTTGGGCATTATTTCAGAGCGTGGACTTCGCAGAAGACGAGCTCTCCGTTTATTCTTTGTTCCTCCACCCGATTTATTTTTTATTATTTTATTATCATACAGAGAAAGTGTTAAAATTTCTTGGATATTTTTTGTGGGAAGTGTGAGGTCAATTAAAAACTCAATAGTGTTTTCTATTTATTTTTAGGTGTTTCGGGGATACTCTGTAAAAAAATATTTATCGTAGAGCTGGCCCAAAAATATAAAGTGTTCATAGTTATAATATAACTGCAACCGTAACAAAGATTCTGCACAAAAATGTCACGGCATCCACCAACGAAAAAGAAACGCCAAGGGGTACCAAATTACCCATATCCCAAGTCAGAGGCACCAATTTCACTTTTTTGATAAACTTGAATTTTCCTCATTTGCTGATTGGAGGATTGGTAGTGTATCATTAAGGTAGAAATAATAGTAATGTATACAAATAGTAATTACGATTAAAATTTCTAGCACTGGCAAGTAAAAAAAAAAAAAAAAAATGGGGTTCCACATCGCCTCTATCATGTTAACTACCGAATGTGAAAAAATACGGTTTTCATGTCATGCCTTAACTTGTGTGTTTATTAAACCGCATTTTTTCCCATTCGTTAGTTGGATATGGTAGGTATGATATTACCACTCATCTCTTCCTACATATATATAAATTATTTTATATTAGTAAATCCTCAACATTTCGTGTGAAAAACTATTTTGAAAATTATGTGTTAGTAAAATATATCAGTTTAACTGTTAATGAATAACAATAACAAAACTCTGTATCTATTAATTTCATGGAGTGGTATTGAGCTAAATCAGGTCCTCTCGTCTGTTTTCAATTTCCTTTTGTTTGTATACGATCTCGATTACTATTGCAGCTAGAAATGGAAGTTCACTTAAGTCCAAAGCAACCGAATCTTAACAAGGAAGAATTTCATTTTAAAACTGAATGTTTCATACAGCATGCGCGTATAACAATAGAGGGATGCCACTGCATCATCCGTATTAAGTTTAATTTATAAAAATAAGCTGAAATAGGGGTATCCCAACCTTACTACATCCTTGAGAATATACCTTAACCACCCCAGTTTCTGTTTCTCCTGAAGAAAGGAGTTTCAGCAAGCTGAAACTGAATATAAGTTATTCGAGGAGTACGATTGCCCAACAAAAGCAAACAAATCTCAGCATAATCTCCATAGAGCAAAAAAGTAGCTGATTCCATAAACTATGAGATCATAAACATTTCCGCTGCAAAAAAAAAATATCGGAAAGTGAAATTTTAATGTTATTTGTACATGCTCATCATTTTATTTTTCTATTTTTTTTTGTTTGATTAGACCTTAATTTAGTCAATAAAATGTGTTAATTTATTTCGAAATATATTACCTACAATTTCAATTATAAAAGAGATGATTTTTTTATTGAGGAATGAGTTTGAAAGAAGTGGCGGCAAAATTAGGTTTGCTTCCCTTTAAAACAATCCTAGGACCGTCCCTGCCGCAAGACATTTTAATAGGTTTAGCTAATGCTATTTTAAGATGCAATGCCCTTGAAAATGTCTTCACTATTACAATTGTAATAGGCAGACCTTCAACCGGTTGATTGCCGTGCATTTATTGTGTGAACTTCTGTGATTCGACTGAGCTATTTGCGGTTTGGACAGCCTCGTGGCCATGGAACGTGCGATAGCCTATCGGTAGAACCCAGACTGGATTTTCCAGATGCTTGGTGTTCGAAGTTGTTTTTCTGAACCGGTATTGCAATTGCAGTAGACAACGAAATGCATCTTGTTGATTTTTATATATATTTTTACAAGTTCGTTAATAGAGGCTTTGCCTTAATTTAAGAAATAATAAACTTTCACCATTTTATCTACAAAGAACTACTATTTTGTAAATATTTTTTAAAATATTTAAAAATGATATTTTTTGTAATAAAGAAATAAATAATCAAGGTATCTTTTAAAAGTAAGCAAGAGCGCAAAATAAATTAGAAATTATTTTGTAAATGAGTTTATAGTAAATATATGTTAATGCGTGAGCTCATCTTCATAAGCATATATATTTTCAGGACTGTAGATATTGCTTTTATATAATATTACTTTTTAATTAATACATATCAAATAAACGGTATAGTTATGAATAATTAATTAGTTTATCTGTTATATTTAAATTCATTAGTGGCCGTTATGAAAATTTGCGAAGCGTATTTGAAATTGATTTTCTCAATTATGATACATATAATGTATGGCTCGAAAATAACTGCACTTTTATTTTGAAAAAATCCTTGTACTAACTTTCACTTTGTAGTTGGAACTTTTTTTAAACAGTTCATTCAAGTACTTTTTTGTAAGATCTTTTATTTTAAAATTCTTGCGAGAACATTATGTTAAAACAAATTTATAGTAATTGTCCTTTCAAGAACTTAATTGAAAAAACTTTTGTAATTCAAGCTCTTCCTAGAACTTTTTGCCCAAAAATTTTGTATGAAAGTTCTATAAATAGAACTTTTTAGTGAGAACTTAATAAAAGTTATTACTATAAAAATTCTCAATATAATTTTTGATGAAAGTCTAATATGACCTTTAAGTAAAGTATCGCTTCCGGTTTTCCAATTTAGACCAAAATCTAGAATGTTATTTAAATAAATATATAAGTTGTAAATACTAAATTTGAGAAGTTTTACATAGTATTTTAATATAATTTTTGATAGAAATCAATTAAGACATTCAAGTAAAGTACCACTTTCGGTGATCAAGCAGTGACCAAAAAGGGGGGAGGTTCATAACTAGATTTTAAAACAATCGTAAATACAAAATTACAACTTTCTACAGCTAACCGTTTTTGAGTTATGCGAGATACGAACGTATGTACAGACGCCACGACGAAACTAGTCAAAATGGATTCAGGATGGTCAAAATGGATATTTCCGTCGAAATCTGAAAACCGAAAATTTTCGTGATTACAATACTTTCTTTACTTCGTACAAGGAAGTAAAAAGAAGATAAGTATATGAGAACCCCATAAGTATATGAGAACGTATGTTTGAAATATTAGTAGGGGCTATATGAATATAAAAGTTATACTAAAATATGAAAAACTTATATATGACTATTCTATTAGAATTTACTATTTACTTTTATATGAGATTTTTATTAGCGTAACTTTTACAAAAAATGTTTTGGCAAGAACTTATATTAGTAGAACATATCACAATATGTTCGGTGGTAAAAGTGATCTACTGCATTTTTGTAATAATAGAAACGTTGTTGCTATTTACCTGTGCCTGGTAAGTTAACTCACTAAAGGTTATAATGAAATGAACTAAGGAAAAAAGTATTGGGATTTGTAATTATTCGACTCTAATTAATTTTAATTTAATGACAATGTTATTAACAAGCCTTAGAAAATCTTACCATCTACGTTATACAATATTAAAATAAATGCAATTTAATATTATTTTTTTCGTTGAATTATTCTTTGTAATTCATTATTGACGAAATTGTGATTAATTGTAATAATTAACTTATAATTATTGATAATTTCACAATTTTGTCAATATTGAAGCATAAATTTGGTTTAGGCATAGGTAAATAATTATTACTTACTCCAGGGGAAATCAATTTTATAAGTTTCCATTTAGTTTCCACCGAAATTCCATTTAGTGTCCGTGGAAACATTTAGTTTCCATTAAATAATATAGCAATAGAAATTATTATCCACAACAGTCACCTAAGTTTATGCGTTTTTCGTCACTCTCCATTACGTTCTACGACTTTATAGGTTAGATATTAATTTTTCAACTATATTCAGCTTTCCAACGGTGTATTATAAATTTGTATTACTACTCTTTTTACTTCCTTGTACGAAGTAAAGGAAGTATTGTTATCGCGAAAATTTTCGGTTTTCAGATTTCAACGGAAATAACCATTTTGACCATCCCTGAATACATTTTGACAAGTTTCGTCGTGGGGTCTGTACGTACGTACGTTCGTATTTCGCATAACTCAAAAACGGTTAGCCGTAGAAAGTTGAAATTTTGTATTTAGGATTGTTGTAAAATCTAGTTGTGAACCTCCCTTTTTGGTCACTGCTTAATCACCGGAAGTGGTACTTTACTTGAAGGCCATAATTGATTTCCATCAAAGATCATATTAAAATATTTTGCAAAACTTCTCAAATTTGGTATTTATAACTTATATGCTTATACTTATGGGGCACATCTTCTTTTTACTTCCTTGTACGAAGTAAAGAAAGTATTGTAATCGCGAAAATTTTCGGTTTTTAGATTTTGACGGAAATATGCATTTGACCATTTTGACCATCCAGTTTAAAATTTAAGGTCATAATTGATTTCTATCAAAAATTATATTAAAATACTAAGCAAAACATCTCAAATTTAGTATTTACAACTTATATATTGATTTAAATAACATACTAGATTTTGGTCTAAATTAGAAAACCGGAAGCGATACTTTACTTGAAGGTCATATAGACTTTCATCAAAAATTATATTAAACTGTAATGTAAAACATATCAAATAGGACTTTTATATCGATGTTAATGTATTTACTATATTTTGGTTAAAATTGCTGAGCCGATAAGTGTACTTTACTTGAGGGTTACATCAAAAATTATATTTAAATTAAATACATAAATCATATGTTTCGGTAATAAAGGTTACAAACGTAATTTGGTTTCCAATCCAATTAAACATTTTTATTACTTGTTTTAAGTGTTAGTAATATAAAAAAAATTTAGTATAAAATACTGGTTTTCCTCCCTATTTGTGTGTGTGTGTGTGTGTCAATAGGTGGATGTCGCGACGCCGAGTGTTGTTTTTGAGATACTGCGATCTTCGGAAACTAGTAACCAAATTCAGGATCACTTTTTGAGCCACCGATTTATAGTTTAGTAGGTGTACAAGGAAGTCATGTGTTGTCCACATCAGATATTTTTCTGAAAATTTGTTTTCAACCTGGAAAAGCATTTTTCCTTTTTTTTCTTCTTTCAGTTAGTTATCGAATTCTTTCATAGTTTATATTTATCCGTTTTATTACTACTCCTGACAGGAAGAGATGGTTAATTATTTCAAAAAACAAAATTAAAGGCAAAAATTCGTCGATGAAAAATCGCGAAATTTCTTCGTTTAGCACTTTCTGCTTTGACACCGTTGTTATAATTAGTTAATTTCATACTCCTTCTCTACTCCTTTAGATTTAGATTGGTATTTAAATTAATTAATAACCGACATTCCTTCTTATAATATTATTTTATATAAATTTCATCTTCAAGAAGTCTACAAAAACATAAATGTAAATGTTTTGATTACACTTCGAATTAGAATTGAACAAGCTTGTCTTTGATGTAGATGCGTCTTCGACTCAATTTGAACATGTGATCGGACCAGCCAGCAGGCAGCCCAGGCTATTTTGCATAATTGAAATGGAATACACAATATTGCTAGGAAAACTGATAAGAAATTTTAAAAGAACATTTCTCTGTTTAAAAAAATAGTTCTAAAGCATATCTTTATGTTGAGAGGCAGCGTCTGATGATATGAATCCAAGGTAGTAATTATGGGGCGAGTATAAATTGCACTATGCACTAAATACGTCTCTATATGAAAAGCGCAATATTAATAGTTACCGTAAACTGGAACAACTTTGCCATTTTTTGAAAGATATGATGTTTGGTGCCGGGTTATTGAGAGTAGATAACCTTCACACATAATTTCAATTCTGTCAGTTGTTTATGGGACGAATTAATCAGAGTTGTTGTTTATAAGCTGCAGAAACGAATTATTAATTTGTCTGTAAAAGTATCTCGTCCTGCCTATTCATTAATCCGTAAGTAAAAACTCTTTGTTTTTCTTCAAATTTAGCATATAATCCTCTTCCAAAATCTTTCTTAGTATTTGTTATATGATGAATTTTGATTTAATAATACAACTTGGCAAAGTTGTACCAGGAAGCATTATTGCATGCCTTCTATCAAATGCGCATTACTTGTGTTATTTTACACATGCCGGGACGCATAGTTTGAAGGACGCTAGTTAGGAGTTAGGAGGACGCAGGTTTCAAAATTATAATGATACGATGCTGTAAATGCACTGGTTAATTGGGGAATGAGCAGTGGAAAAGCAGTTGAAAGGTTTAATATCCCTTGTCGAACTATTGAAAATAAAGTAAAGTATCTCCATTAAAAAAAAAAAAACAGGGCGCCAGACTGCATTGCCCAGTGTTGAGGAAGAAGAGATCCTCCAACAAGTTCTTATTTGTGCAGATGGAAATGCCTCTTGATGGTCTTGATCCGCATTTAATTGCAAAAGAGGCTAAAAATGGCTAGCTATGGACGGGACGTCTATACGCGCCATGGATAAAATGGGTTTTGCAAAAGAAGTCCTTCAAAGGTCTTTTATGCTAAAAATAGTCAATTTTAATATCGATGGGGGCTTCGATAGATCAAATAGTGTTAAGAGTCCAGACAATTAAATTATCTTCTTTTTCTGATGAAAATTTTGAATTTTTCTTTAAAGGTTGAAATATGTGAATTATAAATGTTTCAGTGTTTATTATTTTCATATTCCTGTTTTCTTTTCTGTACAATAAATGTTATCATAATTTTCAAAATCTTTTTTTCTTGTGTTTTATATTGATTTTTACTAGTTTTAATAAGGTTGGTAATGTTGTCCGGTTTCTACGTTAACTTTGCTAGCGTTGCTTTTTATTTTTGTTTCGCCTATAAACGTTTACTGCCATATTTCCCCAGATTAAGAAAAAAGAGATCAAGACTAATGGTTTATGATAATTTGTGCACATGATCAGTTTACAAAGCAGTTGTAAGAAGAAAAAAAGTTGTCCCGCTTTACGGTAGATTTTTCTTCGTTTTTTACAAGAAAAGAGTTCGTAAGCGACAATTCTTTAATTTCACAACTGTTTAATACAAAATCGACTTTTAAATTTTCGATTTTTTTTTCTCTTGAAATCTAGCGTGAGATAAAAGAATTATTGCTTACGAATCCTTTTCCATAGCAATTTCAATTTCTTTGATTTGGTACTTATTACGCCTTTCTGCTTTGACACAGTAGTTATCAGTGTTGGTCAAAATGTAATTTCAATTGCAATTACTATAATTTGGAATTGTAATTGTAATTGCAAAAAAAAAATGATTTCCACAAATGTGCTAAGATATACGTTTCAAAAGGGTGAGATTCAGTGAATCGTATACAAATGTATAAACATTACGACAAAATTAAATATAGAGTATATATTGTTATGACTTGAATTTTAGGTATTTGTAATTGTAATTACTTACCGTCAAGAAGTAATTGTAATTATTTACCATCAAGAAGTAATTGTCATTATTTATCGTCAATAAGTAATTGTAGTAATTTTAATTAAGGCCGCAATTACAATCACAGTAATCCAAAGGAGTAATTGCAAATACTTAATACAATTACAGTAATTATAATTCCAGATTTAATTAAATACTAATGTAATTAAATACTGGCCAACGCTGATGCTTTGTAATGATTTTTCTCTGAAATGTATGCTGCTTCTGTTTCCAATAACCGAAATTCCGATTTCCTAACTGTAGATCCCGAGGAATTTTTAAACATTCGATCACCTGATTTATTTATAGCTGCAGTTATTTTTTCTTCTGTTCTTCGAATGATATTTTTGAGATGATGCTCTTTTTTTTTTAATTTAATTTTCCGTGTTATGTAAGTACTATGCGCTGTCTGTGAAGCAGATTGTCTTTCTTCAGTTTTATTATATTTTATTGTTCTTTATTTTTGTTTTTAACCCAATTAACCCGAAGTAAATTTTGATAAATTTTGGATTTAAAGGGAGTACAAAGAATTAAAGCCTTATAATCGTCATAAAAATATATATATGCACATTCTCTCTGGAAGATAAAGATGCCAAATACGCAGATACCCACTTTGTAGAATCCAGGTTTTTCTTGGGAGGGCGTCTTTCTATAGTAGGAAATGTAAAGCAATCGACGAACATTTTACACTTGTTCGAAAATCCGAAAGTTCTGCTCTTCGGTGGTAGGCCATCTAAAAAATATGTAGCATAGTTGTAATGCTAAAAATTACGACACAGTTTATATACCAATAAATTCATTAAAATTGTAGGCTTTAAAATTCCAGCTTCTAAAATAGGTTACTGTCAAGAAAATATTTTAACTTCCAGTACCAATTAACATAACCTAACGTAACTTAAAAAGATATTTTATATACCTGTTTTTAATGTGTTAATATTAATGATTCAAAAAATATTTAGTTTGAAGTTTTTATTAAAGTATAATAAAATGCGCCTGATATGCTATAATATTTTAGAAGCCTTATATTTTTATTTTTTTCAATACAGTTATTTTATTTTTTGATGATTTTTGTAGCATTCCCTATCGTTCTCTATCTGAATACCTGAAGTTTCATCGATAACGGGTCAATATTAACGGAATAGGAGAGGTCTATCCAAATTGCGGGGTGACGAACACGCCTAATAATTTTAAACAGCATTTTTATCCACTAAATTAAGATTAATCTCTGAAACTTCGTTACTGGCATATCTGGTACCCTATCTGAGTGGAGGTGGGGAGGGAGGGAGGGTGAGAGAATAAAAGACAAAATTAATTACAAAAATCGTATGACAATCTATTTAATAATTTTATTTTTTTGGCGCTATAGTCCATGGGGGTCCTGGTAGTTCCAAGACCTAGTTTAGGACCTTGCTCCATTCGGCTCCGTCTGCTGCCTCCATTGGCCGATTTCCAACGTCTTCAGAAAAGCTTTACATCGTCTATCCATCACAGACGTGGACTCCCCTTTAACCTCCTGCTTTCAGGCTTGCCAAAAAGCAGCTTTTTGGATAGTCTCCCTGGAGCCTTTTTTCCCTATGTCCCTAACATCGCAGACTAAGGCGGATGAATGATTCTTTGTCATGAGGTAGCGTATTCAGTATTTTTCTGAGCTGTTTTTGTCTAAGCTCACGTTTTGATTTTTTTCTGTCTCACATTTTTAGATGATAGTGTATGTGACAATAGTTTTATAAATAAAAACTTGCCTTCCGGATTAAGCAATCCAACTTTAAATAAACTTTTTGGTCTACTAAAAAGCTTATGTCGCCTTAAACCAAGCTCCAAACCACGGTTCGAGGACAATCATCATTCTGGCTCTCGACATTTTATTTTTATTACGTTGTAAAATTTGCTTTATAAGTAAATTATACAAAATGATTATCAGATGTTTTTATTTTACAACAAACACGTAATAAGTGTGTAACGATCAATAAATACAAAAACGGATGTACATAGTATACCTGCTCATTTTAACTGTATTTAATGATACAGTTGCTTTAGTATGTTGGTATGATGAGCTAGTTAGTGTAACTTAGGTTAGTGTGAATCGACTGGTTAGTGTGGTTAGTTAGGTCTTTGTTCGTGGGACTTACGGGAGGAATCAGTATGAACTAAAAAGTTTGGATACCCCCTAAATTTATTCTGTCTTGATTTCTGTATTCACTGTATCACCTGCAAGATACATAGTTAAATACGCCTAAGATACATATTTACACATACTATACATATTTATTACATACTAAGCCTAAGATACATATTTAAATAATAATATTATATTAGTATATTTAATTCTAATGATCTAGAATATAAACTAAGGATCTGAATTCCGAGCCCAGATTTAAGTTTCACTGTCACTTAAGCATTATTTCCTGTTCTATCAGCGGTTTATCGACACTGGAGTTCCTCCTTAGGCACACCTGACCTTACATATAAATTGGCTAACCTTCGGTAACCTTTAAATAATAATATTATATTAGTATATTTAATTCTAATGATCTAGAATATAAACTAAGGATCTGAATTCCGAGCCCAGGTTTAAGTTTCACTGTCACTTAAGCAATATTTCCTGTTCTATCAGCGGTTTATCGACACTGGAGTTCCTCCTTAGGCACACCTGACCTTACATATAAATTGGCTAACCACCCCATGCTTTAATGGTTTCGGTGACGTAGTTTGGATGGAACCAAATATGAGAATCTGGAAAACACGATTGCTAACCAGATAATCTTCTTCCTTAACCTTTTTTTCAGGAAACAGTTCTTCCTTACCTAATTCTGAACCGATTTGTAGTTGTGAAGGTGTATTATAGACCATTTTTCTTAATTGTCTTGTTTAGTTCGTTTACTGTTAGCTTATTCCTGCAGATGGTCCATGAAACCACTTAACTGATACCGGAAAGCACCCATCGTAATTCAGTTCCCCCGCGGACGTAGGCGTATTGCAGTTATGTTACTGTTGCTGCCATTTATCAAGTTGTCAACCTTCACTCATTTGTTTGATTAATTGCACAGCTCTTTGGACTTTGTAAGCGAAACATTTTTCAATGCCATGAAAAAATGCGTTAGAAAAATGTAAACGGTGCTTGGATGGGTTTGATGGATTGTTTGCTGTTCCAATGCCGATGTATTCATTTGTTTTAGATTTCCGTTCATCCGTTAAAATTGTTAATCCGTTGCTTAAATCACTTTAGAATGTTTACAAAAAGAAACATTAGGTAAGTGCTTAAATGTAAGGAAAAAGTAACTTCTAACCTAACAACCATGAAGGTGTTTTTTTATTCAAAATTATTAAATTTTAATTTTTTTTATGATCAGTGTATAACATATAAATATATATAAATATATATATATATATATATATATATATATATATATATATATATATTTTATACGCTGGTTATAAAAAAAATTTAATAATTTTGTATAAAACAAACTTCTCCATTTCTGTGCTTCCGTCTACAAGCTATTGAAAATATTAGATATTGATTACATATTCGCAATGTAATATAAACTTGAATATTGAAATAGATATTATTATGTAGACACTTATATAGATAGTATTGTGTTATTTTTCAGATTTCATTTGCGGAGCACATGAAATCTTATCAAATATTTACGTCTACTTTTCAATATAATTTTCATAAACAAAAAAAAATAATCATAAATAAAATAATATTAATCGATTATGTGAGAATGTACAACGTTTTATTACATAACAGTTGTTCTTTTTATCATTTAGCTCCAACAGTTTTAATTGCTATTTAAATAAACAATTCTGTATATCATTATTAACGCATTAGTCGGCTACAGCTTGCAGAATAAGTTATATTGCCATTATCAGACCAGTAAATTTAAATCACTACTTCAATAGGACCAGTATTAGTAAAGATATAGCAGATTTTATAAGGACCAGACCCTAGATTAAAGTGACCAGCAGTTTTCCAATGGAATGGAATAATATAAAGAAAATGTTCATTAAAGCAACATAAAATCTATTCGGCCAAATCTCAAAACATTTTTTTCATTTAAGTTATTCTCTGTAACCTCAAATTTTAGGGTTGTCGAACTGTTGCAAGATTCATTGGAAGCTCTCTTTTTTTAAATTTATTTTTAGGCCTTACGCATGATGCATTCCTGTCTAAAAAAAATTTAATTTTAATATTGGCAACACTTGCCTGCTGAAAGGCCGCTTATTGTCCCGCCGGATAATGGAGAGCATTATACAGGTTAGCCATCCCCGAAGTACAAAAGCTGCTTTTTGTGCTTCACTGAATGCAGCTAACGCACAATCTGCGTACCGATTTAACTTTCCGGGAAGGTTGGTTCTGAAGATTTAAACACGTAAATGAGCTAAAATTAGGTTGGGCAGTCAACGGGCCTGCAAGGAGATCGCTTGTTCAAACCAGGATTATATTGGTAACTCGGTCAGTGGGGCTTGTACAAGGTATCATTCTATGCTGGTGACTTGTTTCTGTATGTACAATACTTCATTTGGATCTAAATTTCTTCCCTTTGATAATCTTCTTTTTTTTTTTGTTCTTATGTTATTAATTTGAAGAACTTAATTTATTCTAAAATAGTCATGCGGTAGTATCTCGCTTTGGATGTTTCGAAAAAAAAAAGTATGAGTGAATGCATTAAACATCCTATAAAAGAAATATAAAAAATCTCTTTATTAAAATTATTATATAAAAAAAATGAAACCTTCTATTTATATAATGGATCAAGGAAATAATTTCTGCTAAAAATTTATTTTAAATAAAAATAATCATTAATTATTTTCAATTGTCGATCTTCCATATTATATTTTTATCTTTAATCAATTTGCCTTGAGGTCAATTAAAAACTTAATAGTTTTTCTATTTATTTTAGACGTTTCGGGGATACTTTGTTGGGTTTGTCACTTAACTGGTCTAATAGACTTGGTCAATGAATCTTGACAAAGACAAAATGATTAAAGATAAATAAAATAATCATATTTTCATTTATTCGTTGTTTGGACAGTTGTTTTTCGCGATCATTTTCAAAACTGATTAATATTTTTCATTGTTTATCCTATATATTTTTATATTTATTTTATGTTTTTATTATAACTTTTTCTTTAGATTCATTGTCCTAAAAGGAGCAAAAATCCCAATTATTAAAAACACTGCAAATTATTACACTGATGTGTATTATTTTCAGACAGGTAGTTGTATATTAATAAAAAATTTAAACATTACCTATTAGATTTTTTTTTTTTAAAGGTTTTGATATGACTCCAAAACACTTTCTATTTATCCTTTATGTTCATAAATGGTCGAGATATGGGCGAATGAAACCTCTGAACTTTGAATTAAAATGGCGGATGGTAATGTCAAGTTGCGAGGATCATCCTGGGAATGAACTGTTGTTACTTTGATGCCCAATCTTATAGAAATCAGCCAGTCTCGCAGAAAAGCGGCGGGCGGCAGAGGAACGAATTTTTTTTTTCTTTATTCGATCTTTGGATTACGATACGTAGGTAAAACGTAAAATCTGAAATTTTGAGTTGGCATTAAATTTTGTTTTCTTGGTAGATTTAGAAAGGCTCATTGTTAAAAATAATATACCAAAAATACAAAAATAAAAATTATATTTATGATAACGAGTCATTATAGAAAATTTGTGATTTCTTAATGAAAGGACCATTCTAGACAGCCTGTTTGTATGTATTATAATAAAAAAAATTTGTTTTTTAAATCTTTTTTTATAAAATTTGGGACATAAATAAAGACTGCTTCTTTATAGGACCATGAATTTGAAATATAACAATTTATGATTTAATGCAAGGATAAATATAAATAGTGAAAAATTTTAATCAGTTTTTAAATGACCGTGATAACGTTTGAAACGTCGAATAAATGAAGATATCTTATTTTCAACAAATTTTTATATAAAACCTGAAGTCCTCGTGCATTTAGAAAGCATTATTTTCTTGATTTTTAATTAACAATTTATGCGATTAATGATTATTAATATTAATAAACAAAGACTTACGTATCTCAGAAACCTGTAATAATATATAACGAAGGTAGACCAGAGACAGCATATCTCACATCAACAGTCTGAAAAAGATTCACCAAATAAAGACATTACATCACTCCAAGACAAACAATAATTGTTGAATTGTCTTAATTTCACTGATATTTTAGAAACCTTACTCTTTGTTTTTGGAATTCTCCTATTATGTGGTAGTTACATTATTTTAACTTAAATATTATAATTAAAACCACCGTGGTTTAATTTTTTTTTTTCAAACTTATTACTTACCTCTCACCCTGTGATTCTTTGTTGATAATTCACAGAAAAATCTTAGAGTGGGTTCTACTGTAACATTTTTTTTAAATTGATTGTATACATTTTAAGCATTTACTTACTTCTTTATTCTGATGAAATTAGATACATGCTTGTCCTTTTTTTCTCAAATTGCCTAGTGCAAAAGATGTTCAAATAATCATAAATAACTTTCCTATTCCATGCGGTGTTGTTGGGATACCATTTTGTGAAATATAAATTATGATATGCTTTCGTGAACCTAGTGATTCGATGCCGATATATTTGAAGAGCGTTGCCTACGTATCTACCTCAAAAAGTATTTTTGCTATTAGCTTATTTGAACTCATATCCGGTGAACAGTTAACTCTCTTGTCCATCGCTTTGAAAGTCGTAGGTGTGGGATTTGTGGGTTCGTGATGTAAATTTTATAGGATTTGAAAATGTTAATATTTCCATGTTTTTGTGTAGTAAATCTTTTGTAATATAGAATGGCGCGTCCAATATTTTTCTTTATACTTTTTACTGACAGAACTGAATTCTCTGGATTTTTAAGGTTTCGGTAGATATAGCTCTATTCCGCATTTATGGATTTATAAATACTTTGTAGATGGTAAATTGACTAGTCAAGCATAATTTGGACAGTCTGCCATGTAACCTGGATAATAGTCCAAATCCTTTGTTCATTGGAAGTCTGATGTGGGCTCCCCATGTAAGTCTATTGTTCAGGCGAAGTCCTAAATAATGCACTTCCTGAGATGTAGAAGTTTATGCATTTTTAAAATATACCTGAGGGCATGGATCCATTATGAAATGTTTAAAGTAAACTTTAAACCAAGCTTCTATTTTTCACATCCTTATGAAACTGGTGGAAGTATAATAGTTTTATAAGTTCTTTCTTCCAGTTTTCTCTACCGAGTAATTAAATATTTAAAAAATAAGAAAAAAATTGTAATTTTGCTTTTATTTCCTCTTTTCTACGTGCTTGAATGGATTCTCCTCTATATTCATATCAGCGATGTCCTCATCAGTTTTACCGCTGATCGTGTGGTTTGCTTTTTCCTTAATTATTTCAAGAATTAGAGTTATATATAATTGAATTTTTTTTGTTTTTATTTCTGTTAACTAGGAGAAGTCAAATTCTATTCTGCCATTTAGGAACAATAAGCAACTTTTTTTTTCAAAGCTCATCATTTATTGTTGACTATTATAGTCTATTCGGTATAAGTTGAGTCAAATAGTTTGATTTACGACATGGTTTAACTGATGCGCCGAAGTTTTGACTTTCCGCATCAGTAAACATGCTACATGGTAAAGCCATTTATGGACGCAAACTATAACGAACAGGCAGTAACTCTACAAAGAACCAAATTTTCTCTCATTGAGCTTATGCTGGTTTTAAATAATTTTTCTTAACTCGCAATTTCGTTTTTATGGATTTTTTGCTAAGAAAAATTGACAAATATTTTCCACTATACCATATTTTGGCGGTAGAAGCCAGGTAAACGATCCTTACGGTACTTAATTGGAGCATTCAATATAGAAGATATGGGATGAGATGTTTTTTCATATATTCCTATTAGTAATTAGAAATAATGGTTAATAATATTTTTTTTTAACATGTTTTAGAATTTGAAAACGCTGAAACCTTGCTGATATCCGAAGTCCACCTACTGCTCGACCACAGGAAACAGCAAAACCAGTCGGCAGAAGATGAGCAAGAACTCTCTGAAGTATTTTTAAAAACCTTAACTTATACCGAAAGATTTAGAAAGTTTAAAAACAAAGAAACGATCGCTGCAGTGAGGAGGTATCCCATAAGTCATCTTTTAATTTATATAAATTTTAGAAAAAATAAAAAACTTTTAAATGGTTGCATGATTTCGATCAATATTGATTTAGGCCATATATACTTTCTAATTCAGTTCTGTTGTATGTTTGGCGTAACATGAGACGTGCTATTGATGGGAAGGAGAGAATATTTGTAGGTAAAGAGCTATGTGGTGAAGGAGATTCATTTATACGCTTATGCGTCCTTTTATTTTGACCTCACTCTAGTATCTTATTTTGAATGAGTTTACTCCATACCCTATAATATTAGAGCAGGTCTCAAGTTATACCGAACACAGTATGTATAGCTAAGCTTTTCGGAGGGGACAAGTATACAAATCGCTTAGGGACATTAATTTATTATTTTTAAATTATTATATTTCATTTAGAGGTACTAGTTCCGCAGAGCTACTAGTGAGCATGCTCCCTTGACAGATTTGGTAATGTTTTTTGGTACGGTCTGTACATCGAATGCCTAGTCTGCCATTACTTCGGGCTAGTCTTCCATATCAAAATCCAATCACTCCAACCTTGTATTATTATTTAATATAGTTTATCTATATTAACAATTTTTTTTTATAATAGTTTTGGTGTCTCTTATAATCGTTTTACTGAATTTATAGGTTGTAAATGATTTATATCTGGTTTTAGATAGAACTCGTATAATTTATGATAAGGCGTTTATACTGAAATGAATGAGATCTTCATTTATGGATTCTAGTTGAGGGGAATATATAATTTCAGACCTTAACCTATTTTCATAAATTATTAAAGTTTAATGCTAAACAATTAAGAGGAATAAAATGGATGATAATTAAAATATATTTAGGAATACTAAAAGAATAAAAAAAAAAAGCAAAGAAAAAATAACCCAATATAAATATAACCAAACTGAGTTATAGAAAACTCTATAACAACATGAATTAAAACACAACCCCCTAATTTAAATAAAATAGGTTTTAAAATTATAATTTTAGAAATGCAAGACTCAAATAAAGAGTGAAAAATTAGATAATTACCACCTGAAATTCATTCAGGTTGATATCCCCGCCCAAATATTAAAAAAAGGGTGATGTAAAGGGTAATCAATGATCTTTCTTTCAAAATAAAGGTAAAAATTAAATATATAATAATAAATAAAGTGAGGAATCGTCAATTGCCTCCTTGACACTCGGTATTTCAAGATGACACGCCGACCAGTAGCACTGCGGAATTAATACCCATTTTAATTGGACTTACTGTGAAAAATTAATACTTTTTTTAAATTAATGTAAAAAAAAAAAAAATTATTGGATACTCGGCCTGGGAATGGCTCGAGAATTGCTGTTGCTGCAAGCTTGTACCAAGAGATTTCGTGTTTAAAAATTGCTGCTAAAATAACGAAAATGCGTCTATAGAAACCTCGATTGCTTTAGTTGTGTTAGTTGCGATATTTCTTTCGTTGGGTGCAATAATTCGTGTAACACAAACCTATCAATAATGAGCAACCCACGAAGAAAGGAAATGGAAATTGCGCTATCTCGTGTAGGCGTTTTCTCTCACCTGTTCCACTCATTCAGAAAATTTCCATTAAGATTGGCCCACGCTTGTAGATGTTCGTGCTCCTTATTAATTAGAGTCAAAGACCTCCATTTTTGACACGGGACATGTTCTTGGAATATGTTAACCCTTGAAAATGCGAGACACCGTTTCGTCATGACCTATATAATTTAAATGTTACCTTTATATGCTATTTGCTAGATAATGAAATGAGTAATCAGGAAAACTCCAATGTTTATATTTTTCAGGAGAGTAATTCGAGGATTTTTTTTTTTTACCTCCTCATACTTCAAGTTAGTAAAATTAACTTAATGATAGTTAAAATTCTATAAAATTATAGAGATTTCTGTTCGGAAGGTCGTTTCTGAAACGTTGATATGAGATGTGCTATCTCTGTTCTGCATTTATGTGATTACGTTAGTAGTCCTAATTATGCCTCGAATTGATGAAACATTGACTGGTTCGTTATTTACTACTGTTTGAGAGATTATAAGGCTTTGTGTTGAAATTTTTAATAATATTTTTAAAGAAAATTTATTTAAAACTAGTACCACAAGTTGAAGAAAAAAAACTTATTACCTCGCAATCATCAATAATAATACTAAAAAAAAAAGAAAGATAGTTGTCCCGTGTTTTCTCTGATCATCATTTTTTTTTCTAAAGTATTTTAAATAAATTTATATTAAGTTTGATTGTGGTAGTTTTTCTATATATCGTCGGCAAAAGTGTGAAACCGCTCAAGTCCGAAAAGGTTAGGATTATTTTATTATGTAAATTTTATGCACAACAATGAATTATTAATTGTTTCTGTTCGATAGTATATCACTGGCTAGTACCTAATATTTAAAAAACACGTCAATACGATAAATTTTTTAAACGTTTTTTTTGTCTTCTGAAAAATTGGAATTTGACAGTTACGTATTTTCACACTTTTTCCGACGATATAATTTGCAATTAATATTTTATGATGGAGTTTGTTTCTTGCTAAGTATTACAATTAGAAATAATAATGTTCAACGTAAGAACCAAATGCCTGATTTGTGAGAGCTTATCGCGCATTTTACTATGGGATTTTCATTCTCGAATTTTTATTACTAATCTGATATTACATTCTACATTTGGTTTGATTGGTAGGTTTTCAAAGAAAAATATAATTGTAAAACTTTGTCATGTTTCTAATCTTTTTATAATAATTATAATCTTTTTTTCCTTTCTTTTTTAAATTGAGGAAATTTGTTTTTCTTGAAAATGTTCCTTGCGATTGTTTATCTCTGACGTGCAGAATCAAGGTATAAAAAGAAAATAATGCTATTTAATTGTTTGTGAAAAGCAAGTTCCCATTGGCATTTAACTTTATATTAAAATTCACATTGGAATCGGTAATGTACCTACAATATTTGCCCGTGTTTCGAAATAAAGCACTATGGCATCATCTTTATTTTAAAAGAGCTTTAAATTTCTTTGAGAATTTTTATGTCTGGTAGTAGATAATTTAGCAATGTTTAATATCAGTGAAAATTGATCTGCAATTGTCCTATCGCACGGCTTCCCGGCGAAATATTTTTTTCTGGCAGTTTCAAATGTGATTGATTACGTTATTATTTTTTTTATAGGCAAACGAAAATTAAAAACAAGTCGATACTGATTAGTCATTTTGTCTTTATAAAATCTAAAATTTATGGTATAGATATTTTAGTTACAATTTTCATTATTTGATTCAAATTCGATTTTCATTTGATGTTTCAAAGCCTAACAAAGGTTTATTTTGATATTATTAAGTCAATTTTTTCGCGCATGTTACATTATATTTAAAATATTATATATGTATTTTAAAAAGATGACAGAATCAGCTATTATATTAATTCCGTTTTATTATGATCAGGAAGTGTGATACAACTGTTTTTTTTTTTTTTTTAAACATTTTTTGCCATTATTTACTGACTTGATTTCTAATTCAATTTTTCACCCCTTTTTTTTATTACAAGCTTGTTAACGCAAAAGAAACTGCACAAATTCGAACTTGCGTCTATTGCTAACCTGTGCCCTGAAATGCCTGAAGAAGCTAAAGCCCTCATTCCCAGGTGAGCCTATTATATTTTTAGATTTTTATTGCATGTTTGGATTTCATAGAATGTATCTTAAAACATATATTTGCAGTGGTTGTGAAGAAATATACTATATAATTCGAACCAAAAAAATATCATCGTAACTAGTTCAATGTTTAATATATCTCAATCAAATTGACAAAACAAAGCAAATTGACACATTCTCGAGAATATATATATATATATATATATATATATATATATATATATATATATATATATATATATATATATATATATATATGTATATATAAAGATAATTTTTTATGAAAAGTGTATGTTTTAACTTTTGATTTAATACTCATCATGTATATTATGCTTGCATGTCTGAGTAAACTCACATAATTGAAGCGTTGAAATGCAAAAGGGTCTAAATGGCTTTAGCAAAATTTGTCAGAATTCGAGTTTCAACTTGAATAATATTAAAGATATATGACAATTAAAAATAAAAATATTTTTTTCTGATTACCTAGGTGGTATAAGTAATAAAATCACATTTATAATAGTACTAATTCGGTACATGGAGCTGTATCTACTTTTGCATTTCCGCGCTTCAATTTTAAAATACAAGATTTCTATAGCGGCCAACTTTTACCAAAGTTTCAAACTATTTCCGTTGAAATATTTGACTTTTCGGCTTAACAATTTATTGTTATATATATATATATATATATATATATATATATATATATATATATATATATATATATAAAACAATAAATTGTTAAGTCGAAAATTCAAATATCTCAGCGGTAATGGTTTGGAAGTTTGGTATGCTGATCTTGAAAAATTCTTTATGCTAACTTGAAACAACTGTATATGCATATACTATTTAAAGACAATCCTAAAGTGTACTGTAACTTAGGGCTACTTGTACCCAACGAAAGAAAGGTTTTTAATTATGCCTTGGTCTCTTATTATAAAAGTATAGACATTATTCATAATCTCTATAACATGTGGCATCACTAGGTGCTGAGGAACTTAACCACGTTCCCGCTACTTTTTTTCGTAACCATAGACTTAGTAACTTAAGTAATCCTTAAGTACTTAAGTAACCCCCTAGGATTACAGTAACCCCAAATTATGGTATCTAATTTTCTATTCATACTATAACTTTTTTTTTTTTTTTTTTTACATATAATCTTGTATCTATCAAGTATAAGATCAGTTTTAAGTCTCCTGATGATCGTGTGTATATATCTTACGGTTGGAATTATTTTATTTCTGTATTCTATGAAAAATAAATTAATCCTAATAAAAGTATACTTTGAAATGTTTTTTGCTCTTACAATGCATAATTTGATGTAATTAATTGTGATGCGGTATGAATGAAAATATGAATCGTGTGATGAATAATTGTATTTCGAAATATATGAACTTTGCTAGATTACCGCGCAAATCAACATTTAATAGTTCACCCTGTAGCAGCACAAACGTTATACAGCTAAAGTTGGGAGATCTATGTATGAAAAAAATGTATTTTTACCGAGTGTGTGAGTGAAAGAAAGAACAGTAGCTCTTTTTAGTTAATCACTCTATCCATCCTCCTCTCTCTTTCTCGACACACCCTCCGATCTTAATCTCGAAGTAGTTCTTTTCACTGAAACAGTGTATCATAAAAAATATGTAGTTCGTTGCGATGGATCTGAGTTGATCCCTGGCAAGAGCGGTTTTGTCCATTACTAGTTGTAGCATGTAATATGCGTGTAACATACCTGTCGGGTATTATGGTTGAAAATTAGCCAGTCATCGGAAATTTTTATTTTCTAGTCTAAAATTTCAACTTTCCCGTCTGTACTTGGCAAATTTTAAAAATATTAAGAACTGGTTTGATGTCGTAGTTGATTCTAATTCCGCGAAAGCTGGAAAAATCCTCCTTTCAGTAACGTTGCCCATCAGTCCCTCTCTCTCAAATTTGAATATGTGTTATGCATAGTAAGACATTGTTAGTTATTGTATTATTTCATACAATATTGTATTTCTACATATAAATACAATTTGATATTATATTTGGTTGTTCGAAACCCCGCTTGGGCCGAGGTATACTGCATTAGCCACCTTGCCACCCTGTTCTCGTTCTGTGTTCTGAGTTTACTGTGTCTGACAAACTGCTGCTAAGTGAACTAGGGGTGTTAAGGAACGGTCAAATAATGTGTTTGTCCAAAACAGCTTCCTGTTTCAAATTCAACTGATTTATATTCACCTTCTTATAATAAGTTCGCCGATTCGCCCATTACCCTTGAGGCTTAGTGTGTAGTGACATGAATTAGGGGTTGTCAGAATTATTTTTATTCCCATATTTATTATTTTGTTACATGTGTGTATATATACATATATATATATATATATATATATATATATATATATATATATATATATATATATATATATATATATATATATTAAAAAAAATATATATATATATATATATTAAAAAAAATATATATATATATATATATATATATATATATATATATATATAAAATCTACAAGGTTTGTAAAGCCAACCGAAAAAAAAATAAAAAAAAATATATATATGTAATATTATTTTGTTTTGTTATGTAAAAAAAAATAAGATTGTGATTAAAATTGTGGTGAACATTATTCCGGGATGCAAATTTTATTTATTTAAACTTGAAATTGTTTCTGTACTGTATTTTCTAGATTTTTTTATTTTTAGCGATGCTTTGAGCGCTCAGTGTTTAAGTTCAATTTATCGCTCATTTCAGGGATTCATTTTACTACTGCTCTGCTTTTTTACCGAACGCTTGAAGGATGGTTTACTTACGAGCATCTGCGAAATTGTTCTCCTGATATATTTGAACTTCAACAGATAATTATCTATTCCAAAGCTTAGTTGTTTTCATTCTGTACTGTTAACTGTAGCTAGCTATGCGGTTCTTGTTCTAATTTTTGAATGCCATGACTCGCGCTAATGCTGCATCGATTGAATTAATGTTGACTATAAATATAACTTGAGTCATCTGACGGCATTAAGTATGTGACTCACAATCAGTTTAAGATCGAAGATCGAACTTCGGTTGACAGTGGAAAAGTATGTGTCATGTTAGAAGCTGCCAGGTATATACTCAGGAGATATACCCCCCAATCACATCTCTCCTCCCCCCCCTTCCTCTGCGTACGGCACTGATTTGAACCTGAAGCCGGGACAAAATCCGAATCACGGAGCTAGTGAAAAACACTATTAAACCTTTCATTCTTCAAGCTTGATAACTTATTTTCATCCCTCTGAATTCTTTCAGGATGTCATATAATTTTCTACTGGTGTATTCTGGACGTTTTTAATAGAATCTAAGAGAAAATACCCCCCAAAAATTACTACTTTGTAATAATTATAGTTTTTTACTCAATTATATTTTGAAAAACAAAATGGCGGAAGATTTTTGCGTTTAATATCGTTAATGCTGGCCTAAATTTTTATGTTTAAGATCAAAATTTAACCCGACAAGACCCGACACACAAACAGATCTTTACCCGATAACATTAAGTAAAAAAAAGAATTATTTAAATATTTTTCATATGCATGATTTTTAAACGAGCAATGTAACCAGTAAATCAATAAAATGATAATTTTAAAATAAAGTACTTAAATAAATACTGTTCAATATGGGACACAACTACCATGAATGAAACCACTCATAACCATGAGCCTTGAAAATCTGACAATCTCACATCTTGAGTTCCGATTGACTTTGCAAGCAGTGGCAAGCATGGGAGAATTTTTTTTTATTCCAGTTTCATGAGCCAGTTTTCAAGCTTGAAGAATAGTGGGTTCAGTGGAGTTTTCACAAACTTATTCGGAATTATGTCCGTTTTTAAGACTCAAATATTCCTATGTGCGGCGGGTAAACGTCCGAGACGTAGGTTGGAGGATTGTGTAAATCTGACCTTGCGGGTTTGTGCTTTAACTGAGGTCAGTGGAAGGAGGTATGTAGGCGGTTGGTGATATCGGCATCGAACCACTGGTTCTCGCTAAGCCTTTTATTAATTATTATTTGTATTTCATTAGATAGCAATTTCCAAAAAACAAGGAATAAATAATTACTAAGGGAAATTATTGTAATTCGGAAGCGAAGTAGTCTTATGGGTTATCGCGCTGAAATTATTAAAGCAAATGACAGATGATAATGTGGAGCTTCGAGGACCATCCTGGAGTGACCTCTGACTTAGCTGCCAAATCTCAAGAAAATCGGTTCAGTAGTCTCGGATAAAAGACGCGGACGTCGGTGGGACGGATTTATTTTTATTTTTATTCTATACTTGAATTTTACGTGCCCTGAAACGTGACGTCAACTTTTGAGGGGAGGAGATTAATTGTTTTTTCTCGGTCGATTACAAAGGTTCATTATTGAAAATAATAAACCAAAACGGACATCCAGGCAATTTATTCGAACGGTTGACTTTATTATGACACGAATCAATAAAGCTGGAACATAGATCATCACAACGAAGAAACGTGTAGGAACAGCAAACAGATGTTTCATACCTAAAAGGTCTCTAAAAGCTATGAGAGGTGCTTCATTGTATTTTCCATAATATCTTAAGAGATCGGGTGGTCATTCTGAAGTGCCTTTCGAAACGTAATTTTCACTCAGACAAAGTCTACTATTTTTTTTTTTCAATTTTAAACAATTTGTATATTCTGCTTCTCATTCCTCTTGCCTATATTCTATAAATGTGAGTAATAAATAAATTAAAAGATTTTTTTTTTAATTTCTTTATTTTAATAGTGGACATTTTTACTGTTTTTTTTTTTATTTTCAACAATGAATCTTTACAATCGACCTACAAGGAAAAACTTTTAACCACCCTCTCCCCCTTAAAATATTAGGTTTTAAGTTTCAACGTAGATAGAATCCAAAAATATAATACCGTCCGCGGCTTTTCTCCGAGACTATTGGGCCCTTTGTTTTTCAGATTTGGTACCCAAGACGCAGGTCATCTCAGGATGGTCCTCGGAACTCGAATTTACCATTTGATCAGAGGTTTCATACACCTATGTCTCAGCCAATTACGAAGAAGAAGGAAAAATATATAAGTTTTTAGAAAAAATATCACAAGCGGCCAAAAAAAAAAAGTTATTAAATAAAAGTCCAAATCAAGTTGGTTTTTTTAGTCTTAGTTTGCTGATTCAATAATACATTTAATAATTTTATTATTAATTAATAATAAATCTAACAATAAATAATAATAATTAATAATAAAACATTCTGTAATAATTTGCACCATTTTCTTATTGTATTCGAATTAAAAATACGAATTTATAGCATTTACAAAGTCTAATATTATAAATCCGTTATTCATTTGAATAATGGCATAGCAACCTACGACACTGAGCGAATTACATCATAGCCTAACTAGGAAAGTATGTGGCTAGAGCAATTAGCTCCAACCGGCTTATTTATTCCCTAAATGCCGCCAGATCTTATGGAGCTTCCGATAAACCACGATTCTTATCCGGACTAAGCCCACCAATTTTGTCGGTTAAACAATGATGATTTGAAATGTTTTTACTCACCGCGATAACCCATAAGACTACTTCGCTTCCGAATTACAATAATTTACCTATAGTAATTATTTATTCCTCGTTTTTTGAAAATTGCAATCTAATGAAATACAAATAATAATAAAAGGCTTAGCGAACCAGTGGTTCGATGCTGATATCACCAACCGCCTACATACCTCCTTCCACTGACCTCAGTTTAAGCACAAACCCGCAAGGTCAGATTTACACAATCCTCCAACCTACGTCTCGGACGTTTACCCGCCGCACATATTTGAGCCTTAAAAACGGACATAATTCCGAATAAGAAAGTTAGTGAAAAACTCCACTAAACCCGCTATTCTTCTAGCTTGAAAACTGGCCCATGAAACTGGAATAAAAAAAAAATCTCCCATGCTTGCCACTGCTTGCAAAGTCAATCGGAACTCAAGATGTCAGATTTCAAACGTTATTCTAATTTTATACCTCTGAAGTTCTTAAAGTACCATTATTTAAAAATAATGGTCAAGGATGTCCCCTTTTACGGTCAGCGCAATTAAAAAATAAATGAAATCTAATTAAGAGACGCTCATATCTCCGTTCATTGTCGACTGAATGGTTTTTTTCCCACTCTCTACGATAAAACACCGTATCAGCTTTGTTGACTCATTACACATAATCGTTTCCTGCCTCAGAAATATTAGCGTATAGTCAATACTATATTTGAACACCATCGAACCTTGAATGAAATGACTATTTCAAATTATTGCGAAGACCGGCGAATTTTCTGATAATTAAAGTGAGGTCACGCCAAGCCATTCCTCAACTGGATGTTGTTCATGTAATGATTCATTTCAAGAACAGTCATTACCTTGTATACGAAACGTATTTTGATCATTTGTTGTTTTTTCCGTAAATTCAAAGTAATTATTTTGATCGAAATGCCTTGAATATGCGAAGTAAACAGAGAAATTATTTGACGAATCGTCGTATCAAATTTTTCAATTACACCAATGTATTCTAGTTAAAAAACATTATTATTATAGAATGTAAATATTGTTTATAACACAAGAAATACTATATCGACTCGATAAAATAATTTTCTCTGCGTAAAATCTGACTTTGAAAGATTTAAAAAAAAAAGATTTATTTGGATTAAATTTGATGATTATGATTGGATTATTATGATTCCAAAATACTTCATATTTTTCTTCTATTGTCTTCGTAAATGACCGAAATATTGGCGTATGAAATCATTAATCTGCCGCCATTTTGAATAGGCCTATAAAATAATGGACGATAATTTCAAGTTCTAAGAATCATCTTTGGGTGACCTGTAAGTTTGGTGCCATACATAAAAAAATCGGTCCGGACGGACGAATTTTTTTTCCGTTTCTGGATTCTAACGTTTCTGGATGTAAAACTTCAAATTTTGAGCGGATTTTTAATTTTTTTTTTATTGATCGATTACAAACGTTCATTATTGTAAATAATAAACCAAAAAAACATTTTAAATTACATTGTATATCGGTTCCGTAAGATTATTTTATATTACTTTTTATAACTCGCTCTACCTGTTTCCCTGCTATGCTACATTTTTGTTAAAAATCAAAATGTTTTATTAAAATCATATTTAGTGGTTCTATTATCTATAAAATTGATTAGATCATTCTATGAAACGAATGAATCCTCGACACCGGCGATACATATATATATATATATATATATACATATATATATATATATATATATATATATATATATATATATATATATATATATATATATATATATATATATATATATATATTAAATCACTATTTTAGATTCAAATAATTTTCAAGTGGAAAAATTGAGAGATAACTTAAAAAGTATACGATTATCGACTTTAGTAATTTCTAAGATCCCAAGACATTACTGTGTTTTTCTCTATTATATTTATCTTACGCCATTACATTGCAAATTTTATTGGTTAATACATTAATCCTCATAGTCCTCTAACTCATCACTCATATATAAAAATATGTCATTTTTAAAGTCATATCTAAACATTTGCAGAATGAGGACATGTTATATCTAACATATCTACAGCTACATGTTTCCTAATCCATATTTCACTTTAAAAATAACAAAGAAGTATTGGTTCATATTATTATAGTAAATTAAAAATTTATTGAAATTTTAAATACTACCTTAAGTAATAAAATTATTATTCGATTTTTGGATTCTGCCTATCTTGAAACGTAAAATCTCAAATTTCTTGGTCAATTACAAAGATTAATTAATGAAAAAAAAGAAGCAATACACCAAGGTACGTAGATGAAATACAGTAAACTTTACTTGACATCTCGATTTTTTCCATAAAAATTTGGTATTGATGAATTATTATTTACGACGCGTTTAAGTGTAAAAGGAGCGGTTTACTTTTTCATTTTCTACCTTTCAAAATTATTTCAACTTCTTATTGTCTTTATTGTTACAAAATACGATTCGGTATAAAATTTCTGCCGAATCATGGCTGTAAAATGATTTGCATTTCTCATGTAATCTAACACTTGATCGAGTCTTAGGAATTCGATGAAGGAAAAATAATTCAAATGCAAAGTATGAACGGTGCATAGAAGTTTTTTTTTTGCCTCTTATTCGGGCTTCCTTTGTTGTTTTTATTTCAGTAAATTCTATACTATAATAATATTATATATATATATATATATATATATATATATATATATATATATATATATATTATTGCTTATATCTTTATTGCATTTTCTTTTTTTATTTGTTATAATTTCTCACCTTCTCTCAAATGATGCTTCAGCTCTGGTGAGTCTAAGCTTAACGTAAGATTGAATTTGTTACTTCCTTGTACGAAGTAAAGGAAGTATTGTAATCGCGAAAATTTTCAGATTTTAACGGAAATATCCATTTTGACCATCCCTGAATCCATTTTGACTAGTTTCGTCGTGGCGTCTGTACGTACGTACGTACGTACGTTCGTATTTCGCATAACTCAAAAACGGTTAGCCGTAGAAAGTTGCAATTTTGTATTTAGGATGTTGTAAAATCTAGTTGTGAACCTCTCTTTTTGGTCACTGCTTAATCACCGGAAGTGGTACTTTACTTGAAGGTCATCATTGATTTTCATCAAAAATTATATTAAAATACTTTGGAAAACTTCTCAAATTTGGTATTTAGAACTTATATATTGATTTAAATACCATACTAGATTTTGGTCTAAATTGGAAAACCGGAAGAGGTACTTTATTTGAAGGTCATATTAGACTTTCATCAAAAATTATATTAAAATATAATGTAAAACATTTAAAATTTAGAAAATAGGACTTTTATATCAATATGAATGTATTTTCTAGATTTTGGTTAAAATTGGTGAGCGGAAAAGGATACTTTACTTGAAGGTCATAATAAACTTACATCAAAAATTATATTAAAATTAAATGGAGAAATCATATGTTTCGGTAATAAAGGTTACCAACGCGATTTTGTTTATACTCTAATTAAACATTTATATTACTTATTTTAAGTGTTATTATTGGGCATATAATACTGGTTTTCCTCCCCATTTGTGCGATGAACTGTCGATTTCTAATGCTTTATCTAGTGATATTGACAGTTTTAATGTTGTCACGGAACACGAAGAAATCTCTTGAAAACTAGTTACCTACTGACAAAAAAACGACATTTAATAACGGAATGAGACCTCCAGTGGCGTGTGGGTGTGTGCGTGCGTATGTGTGTGTCAATAGATGGATGTCGCGACGCCGAGTGTCGTTTTTACTGCAATCTTCGGAAACTAGTAACCAAATTCAGTATCACTTTTTGAGCCACGGATTTATAATATAATAGGCGTACAAGGAAGTCATGTGTTGCCCACATCAGATATTTTTTTAATAATTTTACTTTCTCGATTTACTACGGTAGATGAAGTACCTATGGCAATAGATAAAAAATAAATTTTCAAAAAATCTCACTTAATTTTATACGTTTTAAAGCCGAATAAAAAGAAGTTATTTTTAAACAATGTTTTTTTGTTGTCTTAGTTTCCTATTCCTTGATATTTTGTCTTGTGAAAAAAATGAAATGCTGTAATAAAACTTCTTGAGTGTAGCTGTTAATTCAATATCATCTTACTCACAAGAAATGCCTTCTTGGACCAGAACAATTTAAGCCACTCGAAATTGATTTTATTTGAATATATATAATTTAAAAAAAAAAAATGAAATGTTGTAGATAAAAATGATTTGTTTAGATTTTAGATATTTTCTTTTAATTTAAATTAATATTTACTTTCAAAATGCAATACATTTTTATAATGGCTTCTGGTTGGATCGAAAAGTCATCAAAAACCTTGCACAAGGAGTGTATATTTTTGTTTATAACCTGAAGATTATTATATTTTTTCTATTGCTTGTAAATTATATAAGTGGTCCCAAAAATAATTTGTTTCGAGATATTTATGGCAAATTCATTTCCTAATTCTGTACGTCACTGGAAAATTACTGTCGGAAGTAAAATTTTCAAAATTTTACTGGAGAGCAAAACAAAATCCCAGATCGCACTGTATTACTTTTTGTGGATATTTATATTTAAAGTGTTTCATATTATATTAACCATTTAGTTTATTTACATTTAAATTCGAAAAATATGGCCAAATAGAATAGTAAATTCAAAATCGGACTCACGTCACTTTACCTCTGACGTACAGAATTAGGAAAGGAAATTTCCATTTATACCTCGAAATAAATTGTTCTTTTATTCCTAAACTACTGAATTGAAATAAATGAAAATTCGGCTTACTTTTAATGTAAAAGTGATATTTAAATTATATTAAGATTATAGAAAAGATAATTCAAGTAAAAAATATTTAAACCATAAATTTTAAAATGTATTACATTTGAACATTTTTTAATAGATTTAATTTCAGTTTTTAAAAATCTTTAAAAAAAAAATGTTAAAATAGAAAAAAAAAGTTTATAATGAATCATAACTTAAGTTAGAAAGTAGTTCATGAAAGTACTTGTACGTAACAGGAAAGAATATTTCTGACTTAGATTTTAACATGATATTTCAGTGTATATCAAACAAGGAAGTAAAATGATTTATTATCTTTCTGGATGATTATAATTAAACATGTTATTCATCTTTTCTATTTCCTTTGCTTTCGAAGAAACAAAAAAAACAAAAAAAAAAAAAAAACAGGCGGAATTCCCTGACGCATGTGTGGGCTGAGCTCTTTACTGTCATTATTCTTGTCATAGTTGTCAATCTGATGTTACCCCTTCCAAATTCATGGTTGAGTACTTGGGTTATTCAGTCTTATGCTAGCGTCTCTTCAGGCAGCTTCTTAGGCACGGCGGATTATTCGAACTTAGTTTTGTGCTTTTGAGTAAGTCCTTTTGTTTTATTTTCGGTTTATATACCTATTTACTAATTTCTTAAAAAATAAAAAATAAATAGTTATTCTTAATATTTTCTGATTATCCAAAACATTTATTTTTCAAATTTAATTTTGCCCTGAATTCTCTTTTAGTGTAGGTAATATAATTTTTTTTTGTTTTACCACCAGCAATTAATTTGCGTAATTCTATCAATGAAAAGTTAGTGTATTTATTTTTCAATTTCCGTTCATTGGAATGGCTTTATCAGCTGATTCGGAATCTATTTATATCTTCATTGATTTAACCTTAGTTCGCTGAAATTCTAAATCGTGCTGTATGAATTAATCCAATTAACGTATTTAAAAACGTGAGTCTCTTTTAGTTATCTAAACTCTATCTTGTAGTTTGATTAATCCTGCTCAAATGCCACATTTGATTGCCACAGTTTTTGTTTTTTTTCAATTTTTTTATTATTTTTTTCCTAGTTTTTAAAAATAAAAAGTTATATCTTCGCTTAAGCTGTGACAAATCGTAACTCAAAAAAGGCTATTTTACGGGAGTATGAAAAAACATTTTAAGAATTTATTTCCTGCATATTTATTTATGTATTTTCACGTTTCAACCGTTGATTTATATATATTGATATATCGCTCACTGACTTGAATAATGGTACAACTCAAAATGTAAAATTGTTGGAAAATCATGTTTAAGGTACCTTCTTTTTCTAAACTTCTGAATATCTTCTCATTAAAACATACTGAACATTCCGATACCGGCTCTTAGGGTAATTTTTTTTTTTTTTGGCTTCTAAAACGGTGTTAATTTTGTGATACCACGAAAAACCTTATTTGACTAATTAGATATTCCCTAAACCTGAGTGAGATAGGTTCATTGTCGTAAAACGTATATTAATGTCTGGATTACATTTTCTTTTAAAAAATCTCTTCTTTTTTGTTCCTTTTTCTATTTACTATGCTATATATTTATATACATTGAAATTTAAATATGTTTTGGCTTTTATTCAATGACTGAAAACATAATTAGTGAATTAAAAAAATATATCCTTAAAACAAAAATGGTTTGTCCAAAAAAAAAAAAGAAAAAATTGACTGCTTTATTGACCATGATGACAATCTGCCGCATTTAAGATCAGTGACTTATAAAAAATAGCACCTTAATAATTAATATTATTTTAAATTCAAATAATTGAATGGTTTATTTCAGCATTGGTTTTACAATTTTTAAATTCTAGTTCTACATGATTTTCGTCTTTGAGAAATATAGATTTTTTATAATTTTTTATTGGATTTCTAACAGTGTTAAAATTGATGATACTAACATTTTAGTCCTTGATTTTTTATTTTTAATATTATTCCTTATTAAGTTTACTAATATTTAGGCTATTTTATAAAGACTTATTAACGTTACGGGAAATATGGAATTTAATAATGGTTTATCGTATCTATTGATTATCGATATTTCTAACATAGTCTGATCTCAATGACGCCCTTGAATGAGCCAAGGTTCGCAATATTCTGTCTCAATACTTCAGCTTCAATTAAGAATCCTTACTACTTTCCAATTCCTTAATAAGCTTTAGTAAAATTAAAACCATTTTTTAAATTTTAATTTATTATTAATGCCTTTATAATTATTACTAGTAATGGTGTCAAAAACGATGCGCTGTTTTACACTTTTGATTCTTGGACCAGTTATCATGCATTTCAATATTTTATTTTTTTAATATGTTTTTAAATTTAAAAAGAAACAAAAAAAAGCTGTATTAAAAAGGTAATAAGATAGCATCATTCCAAATTTTTAGAAATTTCAAAACTTCTATATTTTTTTTCCTATATACTTGATTCGATTTTGATATTATTGTTATTTTTAAAAATGGCTGCACTAATCATTATCGGATTTGGTTAGTGGTTTAGGAAGAAAAAAAAAAAAGAAGATTTTGATAACAAAACATTAAAATTTTCAGGAAGGGTGGGTATTGGTGTTCTGGAATTTCGAAAAATTAAATTAAATAATACCATAAGCCTGTATGGTGCCAGATTTAATTTTTATTTTAAGAAAAATTGATTTTTTATTTTTTTTTTAAATCAGTTAGGAGGATAAAATGATGTCCTGTGTTAAAACTATAAATAGAACACAGTAAGACATATTTAAAAAAAAATTTTGTTGTACATTAATGTAATTGTACATTAAAATTATCGAAATAAATAGGTTTTTTGGAATCTTGAAAAAACAAAAAAAACATACTATAAGCTATACTGTAATATAATTCTAAATGTTAACACAACTTTCGATTTTACGGAAAATTAATATTCGGTATTCGATTATATTGACAAAAAAAAAAGAGTAATAATACTATGAATGGGACCAGATTATATTTCGATTTCAAGGTTACACAAAGAATCTGACCTTGAGAAATGGTTTAGGCTGAGAGTTGAGGAAAATACGTTGCAATTCAATTTACTCAAAAAACAATAATAAATATGAATAAATTAAAAATATCTGATGTGGACAACACATGACTTCCTTGTACGCCTATTAAACTATAAATCGGTGGCTCAAAAAGTAATCCTGAATTTGGTTACTAGTTTCCGAAGATTGCAGTATCTCAAAAACGACACTCGACGTCGCGACATCCATTTATTGACACACACACACCAGTGGGAAGGAAAACCAGTATTTTACACTCAATTTTAACACCAAAATCTATTATGTTATTTAAATCAATATATAAGTTATAAATACTAAATTTGAGAAGTTTTGCATAGTATTTTAATATAATTTTTGATGGAAATCAATTATGACCTTCAAGTAAAGTACCACTTCCGGTGATCAAGTAGTGACCAAAAAGGGAGGTTCACAACTAGATTTTACAACAATCCTAAATACGAAATTTCAACTTTCTACGGCTAACGGTTTTTGAGTTATGCGAGATACGAAACTAGTCAAAATGGATCCAGGATTGGTCAAAATGGATATTTCCGTTGAAATCTGAAAACCGAAAATTTTCGCGAATACAATACTTCATTTACTTCGTACAAGGAAGTAAAAATAATTTTTATTTTTACGGATCTTGGAAAATTTGCCTCAAATTATATGTAGATAACAAAATAGAAAACGCGGTAGTCGCAAGCATAGCTTTTAATTAATTAAAAATATCGTTGCTGGTTTTTTTATGAATTTTAGTTTCATTTTGGCTCCATATGATTTTTCTATAAACTTTTTTTATTCTTTGTGGGTTCTTTAGAAACAAAATACTATCGCGACAATGTAATTGTTAATTCGGACTCAAATGGCCCTAAAAGTAATTAATCAAGTTCTCAAAAACATTTTTACTTGTTGTAATGCCTATTAATAAATTTAGTCGTGAAAATATAATAGATTAGTTGTGAAAATATAAATAAGCTTAAGTACAGAATAATAGATCTTAAAAGGAATATGTTAATGTTATATTATTTTATGTTTCTATTATTCATTTCGTTCGATGATTCGATAGCATTTTATTTATTCTAATTATTCATCTATTTAAAAATAACAGAAAAAAACAAAAAAAAAACAATTTATTACCCAGTTGATAGGTGAATAAACAATGTGAATCATTGTTTCAAATATCTGGGTTTTTTTTTTTTTTTTTTTTTATGGATATTGAAATAATTCCTTGTGTGCTGATTTATGATGGGTATTTATTTTTCTGCTGAAGAACTAATTCTTCAAATAAATAAAATTAAACGATGTACATAGTTAATCTGATGATTTCGGTTATATAGATGTTAGGTAAAATTAATATTTTATTTACAGACAAGTTAAGTATCTTTGATTTACAATCTCCAAAAGAAACCAAATTTCAAAAGGTATTTAAAATGCGATTTAGATGGCACAAAACGCTGAATACTTTTCCTTATTCGCGTAATTTGGCGTCTTAACAATTATTTTTTGAAGAATAAATAGTGCTTGTGATGTGTGAAGGTAGTATTAAGAGAGGAGAAACAACTTTAGCTTTTCTAGAATATATTGTTGTGTAACCCATGACGATGAATAATAGTCGATAGTAAATATATTTATATTGAATATATTAAGTATGGAAGATGGTCGAGTTCTTAATTGCATTGGCAGAAGGATTCAATTCAGCTATTCAATTTTGGAGGGTTTGGATATAATAGATACCTCATAGCAACAGGAGGGTCCTTTCTCCGGCAAAATCACCTCATAGCAACAGGATGGTCCTTTCTCCGGCAAAATCGTCACTGATCAAAACTGCGGTGTTTACACCATTTTAAACAGTGGGCTTGGATCATTATAAATTACTTTAATTTTAGTAGCTGTAATTACAGAAACGTATATTATAGGGAATGTTTTTTATATTTTTTTTCTTGACACGCGCTTGCATTTAGTAGCTGATTTATATATTTTTTAATCCACCATTCAGATATGCGCCACTCCCTCAATCGTATTTCTTTATTATTTGTACTATTAACCATTAATATGATTTTAAGGAGGTGAAGAAAACGCTGAACAATGCAGCCGTTGGAGAAGACGGTTTAGTTACTATAATGTGCTAACTTTTACCGTGCGAGGCGTCGACATGTGATCGAATATGGACATTTGATGCAACATTGTCGCAACTACTTAACCCGAATGTTACAACACGAAAATTGAAATTTAATTAAAGCCTTACATTAACAAAGTTATTTTTATTTTTTCTTACCTATGCATGAAATGTATAGTAAGGGGAAGTATTGCGATCGATAAAAATTTCGAATTCGAGTTTTCAACGCATTCACGTTTTAAGGCCTCCTGAATCCAAATAACTACGTCTCGTAAAATGGTTTCTGTGTGTGTCTATGTTTCTAAAGAGTCCAGCTCAAAAACGAAAAGTTGTGCAATACTGAGATTACGTATTTAACGTAGGTAATATGCCTGGGATGTTAGAGAAACTTTTTCGTCAAAATCGACTGACCGAAAGTGCCACTTTATTTAATCGATTTTGCACTTTGGAAAACGGCTCTATTGATTTTGATAAAACTTGCCTAAAGTCTTTACCTTCAAGCCTTTTACTTTTCATACGTGTAGCACATCACCGAGAAAATGCAGGGAAAAATGTTATGATGAAAGGAATATTTTATTTGCTCATAACTCAAAAAGTGTGTATTTTATTGTTAATTATATTTCCGATCACATGAATGGTAATTGAATTGTGTTAAAAACCAAAAAAGGATTTATAGATATTGGAGCAGCATTAGCAAAGATACAGTGTATTTTATAAGGTCTGCAAGTCACTTGATTCAGTGTCGAGCGCATCCGAAAGGAGACGGATGGGACCGAACCCCTCCCACTAAGCCGGTTTTCATCAATACGCTCTTTAATAATGTAATGCAGTAATATAAAAGTAGAAATTGACTTTATAATTTATACTTTTGTATTGATTAATGGAAACTAAACGGAAAATTTTACAATATATTTTCAACTTCACTTACCAAAAATTATAATGTATAGAATTGTCTTACTAAAATTGTTTAAAAAACTATTTTATTGTACTTTTCTGTGAGAAGCTGTGAGCGGAGAAGTGCATGGTTCTGTGTTTATTTCAAGTTGTGTTTATTTATACTCTTTAAAATTACGTTAAAAAGATTATTATTATAGGGTGGTAAGGGAAACTTTACCAGATATGTTTTATACGCCCGGAAACCACTCCTTTGGATCTGCTATTACTTTGTTGTTGTTTTTTATTCTCTTCTTTAATTGTTTTAATCATCGTATTCGTCTTATGTATCTCTATATATCGTATTTTTGTGTACACTTTAATATCATTAGGCGTGTTTGTTTATTTGATTTTATGTATTCCAACTACGCCAAGAAATTTTTACTAACGTCTCGAGGTAGCTGCTCGAACGCACTAAGGGTACATGAGAGCCTCTAATTTTATATCAAGGCTAAAATTTAATGTATTTATCTTATAATTTTACGTTTACCATTACTGATATTGGTAGATTTACGTGCTTCCTATTTCGATTTCAACTGATGTCACTACAGAAAGCTGAAACATCTTGATAAATCTCATTTTTAATTTTTCATTTTGTTTTTTCTATAAAGTCCTGAAGAGATATTTTATATTATGTAAGTATTTCTAGGAGCTCCGAAAGTTTTAAGGAGCTCTTTTTTAGCTTGCTAAGTTTTAACTTTAATTTCAAACCCTGTCTGAAGGATCTATACTTGTTCCAAATGTAATTTGAATGTGGTAAAAAACGCGTTAAATAAATTAAGAAATAGTGTGCTAAATGAGTAAGAAAAAACAGACGTTTAGAATGGCACAGAGGGCATTAACTGTATATCGATGTTAAAAAGGTCCAATGGGAGTAGCCTTTAAAATGAAAAGTGTATAAGAGACGCAAACAAAATTTCAAACTAGCAGGAAAAAGATTGTCTGGGTGATAGCCATGAATAAAATAAAATAGTTGTTGCTATTTATTTAATGCCGAAGTTTCGACCCACGTTATAGGTCTTCATCAGGCCTAAAAATAAAGATACAAATGAGCAACGTAGGGGTATAAAGACATGTTAAAAAAAAATATATATATATATAGGTAGACCTAAAATTGAACTAATAGAAATAAAAAGTAAGTTAATGATTAAAACAATATTAAGTGATGTACAAGCTGATATAGCAAAGAGTTGAAAACAAAAGTATAAATCTATAGAAAAATGATAATTGATAAAGTAAATTAGATAAATATTAACAATAGTAACAGTAAATAATTGATTAAAACAATTATTTTGAAAAATTTACGTTTGATAAAGTAATGAATGCTAAATAATTAGAGTGATAATATAGCAAAGAGAAGAAAAGATATAATGTGGCTTCTAAAATGAACTCACCTCTACAACCTATGTGGGATAGGAAAAGTCTGAGCCAAAGAGAGAAAAAAACGTCGCCAGTTTTAGCGGTCTCCGAGGGTGTGAACTGTTTCCTGAGATATTCACGAACTAATTTTAATGTTACGATCATAATAAAAAATAATAAATAATAAAAATCATTGTTGGTCACTATCCAAAATTTACGGCCATTTGTCGCAGAACTGAGGAAATCGAAAGGAACCGTATTAAAAAAAAAAAATCATTTTCGATTTTTTGAGGATTATAAACCTTGGCCTTTTTACCGTCGATTTGTTCATGAAGCGTTCGTTGAAATAAAGGCAATTTTTGGGTTCGGAATTTAATTATAACCAGGTAGATAATCCTAATTTACTTTTACTAACATATGTGTATATATTTGTTTAACGCTATTTTTTGGAACAACATAGTTTATTAATTAATGTATTAATTAATTAAAGTAGTGGAAGGAAACATTGTTTATGTTTTTTATTGGATTTTTTTATTTTTTTGTATTGTTTAAATCTCTGCCTCTTGCTTAATTATATTAATTTTATGTTGGGTTTTCAATTGTTAGTATTGAATATGTTTATGTTTGATTAGTATTTAATTTAAGTACCTATATATATATATATATATATATATATATATATATATATATATATATATATATATATATGCTTCTTTTTTATTTTTATATTTATGTTTATTTTCTTGTCTGTTTATTTGTTACTATCTTACTATCTGTTTATACGTAACCTATTTTTTTCAATCTTTATATTAATTTATCGCCTAAGTTTTTAGATTTAGTTTGTTTAAATCCTAAGAAGAAAAATTTTAGAATATTTTTTTTAAATTAACACATTCATTGATTCATAAAACTTTATGAGACGGTTTTCGGATACAGAACCTCTTCTTTCGTTTTTTTTTTTTTTCTTTTCCTTACAACCAAAACGGGCACGTGTCAATTGTTATCTCGCTTAGAAAAAAAATAAATGCAGTGTTCAGGTCTAGTATTATCTCATGAACGTCTTAGTTTCCAAGATGCTCTTAACTCCTCGCTAATTTACCATTCACCATGAATACCTCATCATCATTCAATCTGCATCAACAACCTCTAAGTTGAGAAAAGGAATTTTTTGCGTTGCGAGGAGGTGGCTGGTGCAAGAGAATGTATCCACTTATTGGTCGTGGAAAAGCAATCAGGTGAAATAAAGAAAAAGAAAAAAAAAAGTAATAATAGAACTAATCTCATCCTTCCACCCAAGCAATCCAGTCGTGGCCATTTACTTGTTATTGTTTTATTTGTTATAGTGTCCATATAACTTATAAACTTTTTCTGTTTCTAACGTCTTCGTTAACATTCGGCTAGTTTGAGTCAGTATGCAAAGTTTTATTATTACCGTACCATTGCAGTTGCTTAATATTTTAAGTAAACATTTTGTTGCCGTAGTATGTTTGAATTTATCCAATCCAGTTTTGGTAAGATTTTATCCGTGATTTTGTTCCTTAATTTTTATGTTAATTTTAACGTAAGATTGACGAAATATTTTGGAGTTACGCGATTGACGGTTTTTGTTTTCGCAATTATTCATTATTGCGAAATATTTCGCTCTGCCCTTTTGTGGGATCTGTAAGTTAGAATCTGTAATGAGTAGATATTTCATATCTACAGGTAAGGACAAGACGTCCCCCATAAGGTCGGACTGTTCCGCATTTGGATCCTCCCAAATTTTGACTTGCATCGAAATCCCACATTGGGCAAAATTTAATGTTTATTAATTATTTACATTTTTACAAAGTCAAAATACAATATATAATTGATAATAAAAAATAAATAATTTTTCGCTTATCCTACCATGGTCACTTTGCCTTTGGGTAAACCTGAGCTAAAAATATCCAAGAAAACAGAAAGATTTTTATTGAATAATAATGATGCGTGAATTGAAGCTCTTTCGCTAGATAAGGCGTACCTGAAAGGGCTTTTGAAATACCCGTTTATTTTCAAACTTCAAAAAACCTACTACCTTAAAAATATTTTTATTTTTTTTTTAAACGAATCGGTCCGATTGACTAATACCCCATATAGATCTGAACAGCTAGTTTGGTTTTAAGTAACAGTAGGTTCTTAACATCTGGTCTGGTTCGAAATTACAGGTTTTGGTCTGAAATTACTAGTACGATTGGTAACCAATTAGTTAGAAAGCAACCGTTCTGAAAAAAGCTAACCTTTTTTTTTCATAACTATCTTTTTTTTTAGCTACTATCTAAGCATCGGGTTCTCTTGTATATGTCATAATTTTTTATCATTTCTTTTTGGACGTTACATAACGGTTAGCTTATACGAAATTGTTTTTAAACAATCACCTACCCCTCTGAGAAGTGGCGCAGAGGTCCAACATCAGAAATTTTACATTTAATTCCGGTTGCTCATATTAGAATTCTTTGCTGCCGAACCTCGCTTAGCACGTTTCGGGTCGATAAACTGGAAGGTTCGATTTCTTTTAGTACTTTTTTTTTATTTATTTTTTATACCATTCAGGCTTTTAGGCCACACCATCGCCAACCACGAATTTAAATTGATTTCGAATAGAGCGGATAGTGACGCACGGAGAAGACGTCTATACCCGTGGAAAAATTTAGCATTGCTAATGAAACGCTTCTAGAGTTTTCGATTGGGTTCCGTATAAGCGAATGTTTTTGGTATCTGACTAGACTGGTTTCATTCGATAATATAATGAGAAAATAATTTAATTACCTTTTAACGTTGAAGATTTTTTTTTTGTTCACAGCTTGTTAGAAATAGTGAGTATTCGACACAAACTCATGTTAAGGTTTTTGTGGATACATTTTTCGGGTCCTGTTCATTTTGGCATAGCCTAAGAAACACTGACAGCTCGGTTTCCTGTAGTCATGCAAAGAAATTTCCCAAGGTTATTAAACTCGTCCAATAACTTTCATGGCCTTCATTTTATTTCCATTCCATCTCCATGGCCTTATCACGTTAGTTACTTTAGCAGTTTTGTAAAGTTTGCAGGTACTCGGTGATCACTATTACTAAGGTCAAGTACTAACTATATTCCTATAATTTAATTTGTTTAACATCATTTTACTTAATCTTGTACATTGTCCTAACATACCGATACACATTTTTTTAATTTCTTAACTAACAGAAGTTGGAGGAGGATGTACCAGAGATGAAAAAGTATTTATTTTTTTATCTGTAGCTATTTTCGTATTTATCAATAACAAAAAGCGAAAATTGTTATTCTTTTTTGCTGTATCTTCGAGACCCACAGGGGAAGTAGGTTTATCTAAAACCAATCCCAGAAACTACTGATAAAAACTTTATAACAAATTTCCAACTCTAAGTATTATTGAACTATCAATAATTAATTTATTCTCCAAAAATAAAGATTATTCACAACAATTTATTGAATTGGTAATTTGCTCTAATTATTAAAAATAAACGTGTCCATTGGACAGCTAGCCATTTTTAATTCAACTTCGGCAGGGTCGAAGTTGAATTATATACATCGATATTTTCTAATTAGTTGCGTTTCGGAATTGTAGCATCCCACCTTCAGGATTTTACTATAAAAAAAAAAGTTAATATTATTCAATCAACACTTTATTTTTATCAATTAATTGTATCAAATAATAACATTATATAAATAAAAAATGGTTGGTGGCAATGAATTCGGGATTGATCTAATCAAAATAGTAGATACATGGATTTTTTATGTTTGATGGTTTAAATAAATGATGGTTTAATAATTACACGGGTTAACAATGGTTTTGTTGCCGAGCCATTCGAAGATGATTTCATGTGAATTTGAGGCCTTGAATTCAAAATATGGCATTATTTTTTCCTTTGAGCTCAAATTTCTAAGATTTGTGTTTGGTTGGTGGTCAGAGAGTCAGAGGAAACTGCGATTGGTGGTATCGGCATCGAGCATTCGGTTTGTTTATTTGTTTTCTTGAAAAATACTTTAATTCCCCTTCCTTTCCTCCCGAAAACTACTAAACTAACAAGGTGAAAATTTAGAGGGCCATTTTATATTAAAATCATAGCAATCAGTTATAAAAGTATGAAGAAGTGAAAAAAGGTTTTTTTTTTTGGTTTTTTTATAGCTTTTCAAAAAGATTTTCAAAGGAGTTTTTAAAAATTGAATTAAAATATTAAAACAATTAAATTGAAATTTATCATTCTGAAGTTTATAGATAATTGAGGAAGAGGAATTCTGAACAATCGTTTTATTATATTTATTCAATAGATATCAGTTTTTCAAAAGAAATAAAAAATATAACTTCTCGGTCCCGTATTATCCACTACATAATACATTTATCCGTTCATTATATATCTTTCTTCCTAATCGATTTCCAGGAATAACCTGAAGGCGCCTCAAATGAAAATGGTGCATGTGACCTTGCACTGAAATGCCCTTGGAGTCTAACCAATGGCAATTTTCTCCGAATCTGATTTTACTTTCGTGGCACGGATCTCTACTTTTTCGTATTCACTTGTTTCATTTTGCAAAATTCAGTTCTAAATTTAAGTAACAAAATCAAATTTATGTTGTTATTAAAAGTTACAATAAATTTGAATGTACTTACATAAATAATAACTGCTCTGATAAGAATTGAAATGAGGAAATTTGTCTATAATTTTGTTTTATTTTTTTACCCCTCGTTGAGGATGTGCATCTTATCATTTAGTTTGATAATGCTCCTCGTTATATTTTCTTTGTTTTCCGGAGAACTAGTAATGTGCAAATTTAAAATAGTAGAAATTCAAAGTACTGCGTTGTAAACAAAAAACGGTTGTGTTCGATTAATCTTTTTGAATTCGCTATTGATTTAATGTGAATTATAAATTCTACTAGCAACTTGAGTTAGTATACGAAGAAGCTTTTTAATATTGATCTCCTAAATTAATTTTCAAATTTAAATTTTTATAGTTATCAATTACATTTATCTTCATGCTTTCATGGTATTATTTTATACAGCCCATTCGTTGGTAGTAAATAGATTTTTTTTTTTTTTTACATTTGTGAATTTTTTAAATGAAGTAAAAAAAAAAGTGTATTTATAATATTTGTTTATGGATATCAATGATTGCTACGACCTTACACTTTTAATGGAAATATGTGGCTTTGACATTTTTTCCTGCTGGTGAATATATTTTATAATCTCTATACTTTTAGTGTTTTTTTTTTTTTTTTTTTTTTTTTGTGCTTGTAGTAGGTGAATGCCCGATTGGGTTCGAACAATTGGCACTGACGTCTGCCTTGGCTGTCTACAACACCCAAATGATCCATTGCGTTGTTTTATTTTTGGTTGTTTGAGTTAGAAATAGACTAGAAATTCAAAAGGGCTTATTACCGCTAAAAAATAATAGTGATAAATAAGTAAATAAGGTGGTGTGTGTGTGTGTGTGGAGTAAGTGTGCACTAGATTTTAAGAAGTTCGTGGCTGTAAAATCTTTATTTTTGAATCTAGATTTTTCCTATTTTTTTTTTTAAATATTCCTTTAAACGATTATGTTTAAATATTACATTCAAGCTCACGTTTCAACCTCCTCCATTTTGATAAGATTGATAATGCAATTTAGTAGTACCAAGTACGTACTTGCCCCGCTGCCTTGAGCGGTTAGTGCGTACAAGGTATCTGGAAGACAAATTATTCAAAAAGTAGCGGTTGTGAGGGTAGTGTGAAATAGTTCGTTTCCGGAGTATTATTATAATGATGTAATAATCGAAAAAATAATCACATTTTGTGGCAGTTATGAAAATGGTTGTGAAATATAATTGTATAAATGTATTGAAAACAAAAAAAAAGTTCAATGCTCTATTCCATAGTTGCCCCAGCAAAACATGATGTAGGAATAAGTTAGCTCAGCACACACTTATCCCTGCTGTAATATTATTGTTTGGGCACTCACCAGCGCTCAAAAACTAAAAAACTGTCAAGGAGAAATGTAAATCACGAAGTTCTTCTGAAGGTTCCACTTACCAAAAAAATTTTAAAAAATAATAAGGCCGAGTTGTGAATAAACACCGATACAGCTGTACAGCAGAAATTGAAAGCTCCAACTTAATCAAGAGGTTGGAACTGATATCTTTACAACTCGTTATACTTCACCTTAGCGAGCTCTCGTGGATGATTTGTTATACATCAGGGTTTAGACTTCATGCTCCCCATAGGATAGTTCTTACAAGTTCAGGATATGGATCTAACGAGGCTATTACGGACTTGCCCCACATTGCGTTATAAATTAAATTTTATTAATAATAAATTACTTCATAATTAAAAAAAAATTAAATTAGGGATTGATAAATTATTTGCCACTTCTATCATTTTGTTTTTATCGAAAACCAGTTTCGAATGTTATACATTCATCTTCAGTTCTAAAAACACTCAAAAATTCAAAAATAAGCAATTTAAATACAGTTTGGTATTATTATACATATTAAATTATATGTCGTCAAAATACATATACTTATACATATTAAATTAAATGTAATACAAACATTACATTTAATTTAATATGTATTTTGACGACATATGTTAAATAAGAAATTTAAAATACAGTTTGGTATTATTATATCATACAAATTAAATTAAAAATTAAAAAATAGTTTACATTTAATTTAATATGTATAAGTATATGTATATTGACGACATATAACTTATTTTAATAACGTGTATATATGTATATAATGTATATATATATGTGTATATATATATATATATATATATATATATATATATATATATATATATATATATACATATATAACATAACTATAGTGGGTAAAAAAATTATTTGAACACCTTAATTTTCTCGCATAAATTGATTGTCAGCATCAACAATAAATATCTGATGTGGACAACACATTACTTCCTTGCACGCCTATTAAACTATAAATCGGTGGCTCAAAAAATGATCCTCAATTTGGTTACTAGTTTCCAAAGATTGCATTAAAACCGACACTCGACGTCGCGACATCCATCTATTGACACGCAAACACACACACATTCTTATTTCTGGAGGTCTCATTCCGTTATTATATGTCGTTTTTCTTCAGTAGGTAACTAGTTTCCAAGAGATTTCTTCGTGTTCCGTGACAACATTAAAACTGTCAATATGACAAGATAAAGCATTGGAAATCGACAGTTTGGACATTTTAAGCGGAAAAATCCACTTAACTAATATCTTATTCTCCTGCTGCAGACTTGTTGATCTCACAAATGGGGAGGAAAACCAGTATTTTACATTCAATTTTAACACTTAAAACAAGTAATAAAAATGTTTAATTGGATTGGAAACCAAATCGCGTTTGTAACCTTTATTACCGAAACATATGATTTATGTATTTAATTTAAATATAATTTTTGATGTAAGCTTATTATGACCTTGAAGTAAAGTACCCTTTTCGGCTCACCAATTTTAACCAAAATATATTAAATACATACACATCAATATAAAAGTCCTAGTTACCAAATTTGAGATGTTTTACATTATATTTTAATATAATTTTTTATGAAAGCCTAATATGACCTTCAAGTAAAGTACCGCTTCCGGTTTTCCAATTTAGACCAAAATCTAGTATGTTATTTAAATCAATATATAAGTTGTAAATACCAAATTTGAGAAGTTTTGCAAAGTATTTTAATATAATTTTTGATGGAAATCAATTATGACCTTCAAGTAAAGTACCACTTCCGGTGATTAAGCAGTGACCAAAAAGGGAGGTTCACAACTAGATTTTACAACAATCCTAAATACAAAATTTCAACTTTCTACGGCTAACCGTTTTTGAGTTATGCGAAATACGAACGAACGCACGTACAGACGCCACGACGAAATTAGTCAAAATGGATTCAGGGATGGTCAAAATGGATATTTCCGTTGAAATCTGAAAACCGAAAATTTTCGCGATTACAATACTTCCTTTACTTCGTACAAGGATGTAAAAACTGTGATTAAATAATTTCAAATCTAATTAGAAAGTTTTTGTAACAAACAATTTTTTAAATAGATTAAAGAAATGATAGAATTTAGACTTTTTTCAGTGCCAAAAAAGTATTTTAACAGTTTGATAAACTACCTTTAGTTTACAAATTTGACAAAATAATTTCTATTAAAAAAATTAATATCATTTCCCTAACTAATTTCTATTAAAACCGAATCAGTATTTTAATAGTTAATCCTGTGAATAAGAGAAAAAAGTGAAATGTGCCCACAAAACTAGTGGACTTCCTTTAGAAGTCTCTACTGACGGCTATAGTTTTAGGGAGATTTCCAAAATGCTGAAAATTACGTTTATTTAGTAAAAAAAAAAAAAAAAAAAAAAATTCAGGAAATATCTATAAAACTATTGCCGTTTCAGAGACTTCTAAAGAAAGCTCACTAGTTTTTGGCCACATTTTACTTTTTTTCTACTGTTCACAGGGCTAACTATTAAATTACTGATTGGGTTTTAATAGACATCAGTTAGGAAGATGGTATTAAGTCTAAATTCCATCATTTCTTCAATGGAATAAATCTATTTAAAAATTGTTATTTACAAAAACTTTCTAATTAGATTTGTAATTATTTAATCAGTTTTTTTTTTCATTTGTTGATGTTGGCAATAAATTCGTGAGAGTTATCAAATACGTTTTTTACCCAGAGTATGTATAGTATAAATATGCATGTAAAATAATCGCTTTTTAGTTTGATTCAATGTACAGTTCCTGAATAGATTTCACAATAAATTATGGCAATGCTTTTTGTCGAATTTAGGAAATGTAGAGTGTCAGGGTGTTGACGTCGATTGACTCACCAGCTATAAATAGTTTTTATCGTAATAAACAGTCAGTGTACTTTTTTAAGAATTATAAAAATTTCTTATAGTAAAAACAAAAATTCTATCAACTCCTTACAGTTGAGTCTCTATAGTCCGACTGACGCCAGTCTGGCACGTCGAGTAGTCCGACACTGCTGATCGGTACATGAAACGTTCATGTTACCGCATGTCGATGGGTCCTAGGAAAACGAAAAGTTGTACTGTCTCAGTATCTAATTGCCTGTTACGTGTGAATTACTACTCCCCGCTGTAAAACATATTTTTTTTTTTATTACACAATCGTTTTTTGTAGTGTTTAAAGTTCGCACTTGCAGTTATGTCAATTATGTCTGAACCTGGTGGAAGTGGAAGAAGTTGGCCTTCTCTAATAGTTTGATTTATACTTTTCTTTGTTGCATATTTGGTAATATATAAAAGCTTTTCTATTAAAGAAAAAAAATTATACTATAAAATATATTATAAAAAATTATCATATTATACTCTAAAATTATATTATACATACGCATATATATGTATACGTCTTCTGTATTTGTCTTCCTATCGTTGCACATTATTATTTAACCTCTATAAACCAACATACCCCGGTCCCATATATGTCGGATTATAGAGGCTCAAATGTATATATTTATATATTATAACAAATATTTATAGCTGGTGGTCAACACCCTGTGACACTCTAGTAGTAAACCTTTCCTAAATTCGACAAAAATCATTACCATAATTTATTCAGGAACTTTACGTTGAATCAAAATGTTTCCATATTTTATATCGATTTAAAGGTTCTTTCACTTTGATTCCGACATCTTTATAAAATATCTCTTTAATAGTCTTTTGTAAAAAAAAAAAAAAAAAAAAAAAAAAAAAAAAAAAAAAAAAAAATTAAAGAGACATAGCTGCTGTTTTGTTGTACTCTTTTTCTTCTTTTTTTTAATATTTCCGTTAAAAAAAAAAAAAAATGAAGTAACGTTGTCGTTATACGTGGGATGGGACTTGACTTACAACTCCACACGGACAAAAATATTTCTTGAAACTTTATGGTACTTAATTATTATTTACGACTTGAAACTGACCACTGCATAACTTTTATAATTTCGTCTGAAACAAAAAGAACCAGGATGTCCTTGGAATAGGGGTCGTAGACAACAATAATTATTAAGTAAGATAACGAAAAATATTTGCTGGCCGATAGCAATGTTTCAGCTATATTATGGAGTCGAGGAAGTAAATAAATGTTGTATTTATTTTGAAATATTACAATTTTACTTTGTTGCCAAAGCTGTAAAAACTCTCTCGCCATCTTAGCGCCGTATCCCTAAATAGACACACAAGTTGTCTCGACCGACATTTCAGCACTAAGAGAGAGAGAGAGAGAGAGAGAGAGAAAAAAGAAATGAGATAAACTGTTCAGTTTGAAGGTCACTTCATTCATTGAGGCTTGCGTGCGTTTGAATGATAAATCTTTCTCTTGCGTAATAATGGGAAATAGAATACAAAAAAAAAAAGGAATTTTTTTATCTGTCATATTTTTCACAAACCTAGCGAATGATGAGCAGCTTCATGAGTTCATTTATTTTAGAAAAACATCGATTGACACTATAAGTTTAAATGAATTATTCCTATGTATTTATTTTTAATAGCTTATTTCTACTTGTATTTTTTTAAAATTTTGATTAATTGCATAAAAGACGAGTATCATTTGAAATTTCAATCATCTATTAATATTGTATGATTTAATCTGATTATCAATTATTATTTATTCAAATCTACCCATTACCATCAAATCTGCGATAACCAAGCATGATGCAAAATGTTTCTGATTCTATTATAAAAAATGCTTATTTTGGAAATGCCAATATAATATGGGTGAATACCATAAATTATTAATTTAATTAATGACATTGGCTCAAATCCATCCTGGCTTAACATTAAAGTTCTTCACTGCCCATCCGAACAATAAAAAGTAGTTCACGTTTTTTTAATTGCTTGAACTAGTTCATAAAAAATATCAGAGATTAAAATTTTCTTAAGTATTAAAGCAATCTAGGCTTCCTCCATTACATCATTTATTGCTCTGCTATCCTTTGACGTTTTGGGATCGTAAATCTCATCTTTAGGCCTCACTGTACTTTACTTTGCCATGCTCCTATTTGTCACATTTATAATAATATAATCTATTATTTAACTATTATACAGTCACATAATAAAATCCATTTCTACGAACACAACACCTTTGGATCCTCTTAACTCCAGATCTCTCTGTTAGAAAGGAACTTGTGGACCCGAAACATCATATGATAGTAAAGAATAAATAAATAATTTAACAGAGGAAGCCTAGATTGATTTAATACCTAAAAAAATTGAAGAATAGAATATATAATAAAAATTGTTGATGTGTTGCGAAATTACTTCCAGGCTTTTGTATTTACTTTTTAGGCTACTCTGAACATTATACCAAAATTGGATTTCTAATAACTATTACCATCTATCAACTTAGTTACAACAAAATGAATAAAAATATCAATATTGTTTGTTTGGCAAAATATGCGTTTAAGATATTGTGAAGCAAAAGAATAATAATTAATGCTTGTAAGAAGATTATCACTATTGTGTTAAATATATTAGTACAGTGATCTGTTAGCTTATAACATTAACATTTTATGAAACGAATTATATATATCTGATTGTAAGTTTTTCATGAAGTGGGTGGAATAGCTTGTCCTAACTCCGAAAATCCAGGGATTTGCAAACTGAAATTCTTTTGTTTCTATTATATTTTACAAATATATCATAACTTGAAAAAAAATCTATCTACTATTTCATAACTACACCCAAGGAATTTAATTTTCTTGTATTTCTGGGTGGAGGAAACTTTAAAGATTGTTACACATTGAGATGAGCCAATGTAGTATATCCTGATTTATCAGGATCATACTATTATCGTAAAAACTATAACTTATTTAATAATCAAAATTATTTTCAATTAAATCTCTTATGAAACAATCAGATAATCATGAGTATATTTTTATTTAAAATAACTAATCAGCATTATTTAATTGAACAACGAGGTGCTCTCAACAAAACAAAAATAATTGCTCTGATTATGTCATTAATGGAAATTAAATTAATTTTTTATCACGATTTTTTATGCATAGCTTTTATTTTATTTTATAATTTTTTTTTTAACTTCCAACTTCACTCTTTTGTTTAATTGATATTATAAACTTTAAGAGAAAAAAGTGTTTTACAACATTAATGAAGAGCATTAATGTAGTTGTTTTTATATTTATTGCAATGTTATAAACTTAGTTTTTACTAACAATTAATTTAGTATTATTTTTATCTTATTCCAGTTTGGAAGGTCGATTTGAAGATGAAGAACTTAGACAGATTTTAGATGATATTCAAACCAAAAGAAGTTTGCAGTACTAGGTAAATTATTTATTTTTTTTTCAATGAAGTAAATCTTTAATTTTTTCATTAAAGTTGGATGTGGTGAATGGAATCACAGAGAAGTTGTGAAAATGAAAACTTCTTATTTTAATTTAAGAAAATAAATCCTCCTCATTTTTAAAAAGCTTTACTGATCATTGGATATAAATGATTTTAAGTGATCATTATCAAACAATAAGTGATCCCATTTATCAATTATTTATTATTAATGTCATTTTTGCCTAAATAATAAGAGAAAGAATTTTTGTTTTGCGATTAGGTAATAAAGTTTGTGTTTGCTGCAATTTTGTTAATCAAATCAAGTGGAAACCAATAAAAAAAAGGAAAGCCATAATCGGAGAAAATATTGTGGCTGATGATCTTTGGACCTACTTCTAGTAAAAATAGGAAAAATGGCTGTCTTAGATACTGTGCCATTTATATCTCTTAAAAATACTCGTTGGTTGTATCGAGGAGAAGGAAATGCTAACCTAGTCATTACGATTCCCGACGAAAAAGTTATTATTAGAATGGAAAAATGTGACTATCACATGAAAATTAGTAGCGAAATTATAGAAATGAGGGAGAAGAAAGTCAAACGAGGAGTTGAATTCCACATGAAGATAATAATGCCATTTCTAGGAAAGGCATTTATTCAGCCACCATTCTTGGGCAGACTTCATCAAGAAGAGATAGCTGAACTAGACCTGGAACTTTTCGAAAATCGGCCTAAGTTTCGTCTAGCTAAAGGAATCCGCTATGAGTTAGTGACTATTCACCCAGATTACACTTACCTGCCTCCTGCCTTAATAAATAATTCAACAGAGAAACCGCTTAATGGATCTTCAGGCTCTAAAAAATGGACACATATGCATAATTGTTTCTCACAGATTGGCTTTTTATCATACCTTCCGAGTCAGATTAAAAATTACAAATCTAATGAACCAACCTACTGTATCGAAATCAAGCCAAAACAAGGCTGGGTTTATCCAGCTGACCGGCATCATCCAAAGTGTACTTATTGTCTAAATCAGTTTGTAAAGATCAAAAAGAAAAGAATTGTACGAAAAAGTGAATACTGTCCTTTGGATTTGTTCTCTGGTAATCTGAGCAGAATGAAGAAGGCAATCAGAAACTTACTAATTACCCCGCAAAATAATCTCAAAATTTTTAAGAATGGTGATCTTGTGTACAGTGATGAGACCAAAAGAAATATTACAGAAATTCTCTCGGAATGGTTAGAGCCTCATAATAAAAATAATAGTTTTAATGAAGAACGGCTTTTAGATAAATGGGCTTCTCTTGTTGCTGAAGCGTTGATGAAGCAATTGACAGAAGAACCTCCTTTCGATTTAACTTTGATTAATAATAAAACGGAATCAAAAAATTACAATAAAAATTCATCTCCACTGAGAGGAATAGTAGAGCCATGTAATTGGTCACCTAGTATTCTTCCTAATAATTGTATATTGAACAGGATTTTAATGATGCAGAAATTACAGGAACTGGATTTCTCAACATTATATGATATTTATTGCAACAAGAAGAGTACCGAAGGAGATTACGACTATGTTGACAGGTTGCTTTATTATAGTGAACCACCGGGCGATATTGAAAGATATTTGTTATCAACTACTGCAAAAGACTGTTCTATATTCATTGCTTTTCAACATACAATGTTCAAATCTGATAATAGCCTCCATTACATTCAAGATTATGACGGAACTGTGTATTGGATGAATGTAGGAATATCAGATATAGATCCGAAACCGCTCTCTTGTATTGAAAAGCATTTCAAGAGAGATAAAGACGTAGTTGATGCTGTTTTTAAATACATCGAACAAACTGGATGACCCTTGTTTATACCTATTTATTATTTGATTTATATTTGTGATCTTTAAACTTGCCCTAGTTTTTATAATCGTGTTATCGTGCTCTGTTTGGTTTTTGTGCAACATTATTTATTAAATTTATGTGGTTTTTAAGTGAAAATTATTTATTTTTAAATATACTTGTGCTCGGCAACTTTTGTGATCCTTGTTATAATTTTATTTTTCTAATTCAGTTTTTCAAAGCGAGCAGTCATTGTTAAAGTCTGATCCGTCCATTAGCTAAAATATGTATTGTTGCACAGGCTAACAAATCCACTTTTATACATGCAGAATGAATGATATCTATGTATTATATATTCCTTTATATTTAAAACCTGTAAAGTACCAATACTCATTTTAATTAAGTATTACATTATTTACGTTTTTTATTTATTCAATGTATGAATTCACGAAATAGTTTACCATGACACAACTAACACTTAATATTCATCCTTGTAAATATAGAAATATAATAGCCTCGATTTTTTTAATTAAATATTATTTATTACATCAAGTGTTATGATTAATTTATTGATGTCTGATTTTAATCTATTTGTTTTTTCTGGAATATATGTACTTTGATTTATGTTGAACATATTTTAAATGATTTTCAGTTATTAAATTTTATTTTATTTCTAAATTCAAATCATATTTCATGTAAAAATGAGGTAGCTTATTGTATACATTACGTAGTTGTATCATAAGTCTACCATGCCACAATATATTGTAATATAATATGAAATGAGGAAATAAATTATTCAGATATTTTTTTAATCAGCATGTAATCAAGCAATCTTCTTACATTAAAATATTACCAGAAGATTGTTTGTTATAATATAGAACAAGTTTTATACTTTTTTTAAAATGTACTTAATGTGAATATCTAGTTGTACTTTTTAAAGTGTTAAATTAAAGTCATCCAGTATCAGAATTTTGTTTAAATTAAATTAAAACCATGAACTAGGGTCTGAAGCATATTTTTACCTGTATTGATTTTTCAACGGAAGAAGGGTTTCCTTAACCTACTTGAAACTGTAAATTAATTAATTTTTTCTATGTCGCCCTTGCAAATGGTAAAACATAAATTTTAATTGTATAGTCATTATACTTTCCCACAATGCCAAATGAAGGTAAAATTTACTTTATACTCTTGTTCATGGTTTTGATTAAATTCTTTCTCTTATGATTGAAGCGTGTTGTTTTATCTTCTCCTTCTTTGTGATCCCACTCTTCCCTTCCTGTCACTTTTCCTTCAAGCAGCCCTTTTCTACACTTTTGTTAGGAAATGTAGAAAAAAATATTATTGTTTTCTGCCCATCTTCTGGTTTTAATCAAAAACTAATTTTAAAATGTTAAGATGCTTTTATTTTTATTATTTTATTTTTTTAGTTAAGATGTTTTATACTCTCTTAATTTCTCAGATATTTTAAAATATTGTTGGATTTAAAATACTGATATTTGTCCAAAAATATTTTAGAGGAAACAACCTGAAAAAATTCATAGTTGTAATTATAATTGGCCCTGTATATAGGAAATTTCAAAAACATTTATTTGCCTCATTATTTATCAGTATAAGGCTAATTTTAATTGAAATTCCCAACAATTCAGCAAATATGGCTTGTAACCTTAGCATGTTAGTTAACAACAAAAGATGGATTTAATACATGTTAAATGAATGTTAAATCTAGAATACTATAATTAGGGCATTTTACAGTGCATTCCAAATTAATAGCTTTAAGTGTCTCAAAACAAAAGTTGATTACAAATTTGTCAATCAATGCCACAATATATTTAGGCATCTTCATTTGTTCATTCATATTATTTAATAATAATATTAAGCAATTAATACGTCAGTTGTTGCAAGTAGTAGTCAATTGTAATAATATTCAGGATATTATAAATGTATAGGATATGTGGATCAGGATGTAAGGATAATATCCTATGCATTATAGCCTACTATTAGCATTATCTTATTAATTTCTAATATGGTATTATGGAGATGAGATATGTTACAATTCATAACAGAGGCCTTTGTGGCATTCTCGATTCAGAAGTGGCACTGGTTCGAATCCATCTTGGGCAGGTTGCAATTTATTTCTTGGCAGACCCACGGAATGAATGTGGACCTCACTCTGGCTAAAATAAGTTGGATAATCTATATTTCCTACCCCAGTTGGAATACATCAGTATGTTAAACCACAAATATACAGTTCAAATCTTTTCTCATGTCAATTTCCAATAAGGCTCTCAAAATGAATTTTAAACTATTCATTTCGCTTAATTCATATTATTAAATCTTGCTAAGTGTTTTAATTTAATAATATGAATTAAGAAAAATGAATAGTTTGAAATTTATTTTGAGAGCCTTATGAATAATAATTTGGACTGTTGTCTAAATACCCTAATGATATATTAAATAGTTATCCATAAAATATGCTTGCTATTAGAAGGTTTCAGTAATCACCTGATTCCAAGCCCAGGTTACAACTGAACCTGAACCTAGGCGCTACACTTAAAAATAATTAAACATTTTCAAACAACATAAGTGATAAACATTATTATTTTTAGTTCAATCGGTTATTTCAGAAACGACACATGTGACATTTTCACGATTTTGGGAAAAACACAAATATCTATTTAGTACTAACATTTTAAAAGGTAAAAATCTATGTAAAATATATAATAAAAAAAATTAATCTCTACATTATTTATGCCAGGCTTTAGTAACATAAATATCACTAGATGTTCAGACAAAATTTTTGAAAATTTTACATTTGTGTTGTTTCTCCAGTAAACCATATTTTGGTCCCTTTTCTCATTTTTATTTAATTGTAACTATACGTGTAATGATAAAAAAGGTCAGAGTATTGCTTCTTAAATAAAGATCATTTATTTTTACAAACTTTAAAACTATAATTTTTTTTAATTAATTGATTGAACACACAAAAAAAAAACCCACAAACATACCACTTGACCATATTCCAATATATCATTCTGACTCCAGTTCTGCCTGTTATATTTGACAGGAAGGCCTGTCTTATCAATAAGCCAATTTAGAAAATAAAAGATCCGTAGCTAAGGTCGTAGACCAACAGCTTCTTCAAATCCTCAATCTTCTTTTCGTTAATACTCATGTTTTCTTGTGAGTACGCTGTTTAGCTGTTGGAAGAGCAAGAAAAATCGATTGACGTCTGCATGATGGTATAGAAGGATCAATCTAATTACGGAATTGATAAATTATTTGCCACTTCTATAATTTTGTTTTTATTCAAAACTAGTTTCGAATGTTGTGCATTCACCTTCAGTTCAAGGTTTTAAGTAGATTATATCAAACAGAAAAGTTTTTATTAGTTTGTTCTTGTACTGAACTAGTAATTATGAGTTCGGTGTGAGAACAAACCAATACAAACTTTTCTGTTTGATATAATCTACTTAAACCTTGAACTGATGAATGTATAACATTCGAAACTATCTTTCAATAAAAACAAAATTGTAGAAATAGCAAATAATTTATCAATCCCTAATAAAAAAAATCGAATTTGGGGCCTTTTTCAATGTAAAAATGCTTTTCAAAGACCAGAAATGTACTATTGCTAAATTATATAATAAAGAACTGCATACATCTTCATTAAGGTTCTAGCCTTATTAGGCATGTAAGTACAGTTTCGCCTAAGACTTCAGATTGTGAATGTAAAAAATATTGGCCCATAGCTGCTTTAGATAAAATATCTCCTGCACGAATACAGATAAAATATCTTCTGCAGAAACAGTAGTTGTGATCTTTCTGCTCTAAGCGAATGCTTTGAATTGATTTTTTCAAGGAATAGATGTAAAATGTGGGTTTATTTTCATTAAAAGATGTGCCCATGAACAATGTACCTAGAACCACTCTCAACACAATACTGGTAAAAATTACACGTGTGTCTTCTGAAATAACTGATTCAATTAACAGTCATATTTTTTTCAATTTTATGTATGATAATAATAAAAGGATTTGCGAACATGAAGGTTTGATGCTGATATCAACAATTGGTGTATAATATCACCTACTAACATCCAAACCAAAATCCACAAGATAAGTCTTAACGCAATCTTTGTATCTATGTTTCAGTCTACTCCTCAGATGTTTACATTTTAGTTCAGAGCTTATTACCTTTTTAGGGTTTCGTTCATTTCTCAGCCTGACAATTTTACATTTCCATTTCAACCGTCACAATTATGTTATGCCATCCCTTCAATTATATAAACAGAGTGCATGCTCTGATATTCTACATTGTGTATCCTTTATTCTCCAGTGGTCTCATTCTTACTCGGACCAAATATTCTATATTCATAAAGATCATAAGGCATGTTCTTCCTTTTAAACCAGTGATCACATTTCATACCAAATTTTATACATAATAATAATAATAACAATTAAAGATGTAGTGATGATACCTAAATATTCGATGCTACCAACCTACGTACTGCCTTGATAAGTTGATTGGCTCTTACTTCGAATTATTTTTCCAAATACATTTATCAGTGTACCCGATTTGGCCCCATAAATTTAATGATTGGGATCTAATCATTGAATTTAGGGCTTTCTAATGTTATCAAAATGTGCAATTTTTAGTCCAATTCTGGTTTACTACAAGAATGTCTTTAAAAAAATTATATGAAGATAGGGCCTTTTAACTTATCAAGGCAGCATACCCTCTCTCCATTGACCCCTGTCAAAACCAAATGCTGCAATGTCAGCCTTAACGCAATCCTCCACCTACTTCTCGGTCTAACCCTCAGACATTTTCCAGTCGGTTCGTTGCTTATAACTTTCAAGCTATTCTTTCATTATTAAAAGTGAAATTGGCAACTTTTCATATCTCTTCTTTTCTTTTAATAATTCTGAGAACAAAATAAAAAACCGTGGCACGTACGTCCTCCAAGGGACAGAGCCAACTGTACTATAATTACAATTTAATATTTAAAAATTGAATGCCTATAATAGAAAAATGATTTCCAACTACTACAAGCATATAATTTATTTTAATTTAATAACACCCTATAGACCCTGCTATTTTTTTATGGTAACAGTCGAATCAAATAAGACCTTTAAATAAGCAAATGGTGTACATAATTATAAATTTAGAGAAAAAACTGTTACTAGGTATTACAACCTAATGTTTGCTTGCTTTGATTAATATAATTATCTTGAAAAACAATACCGATTACACTACATGAGAAAAGTATTAAATCACTTATTATTGATCACTTTCATTTACTGAAGCAACAACAAATTTAGTTACTTATAATATTGAATTCAGTTATTAGTGTTGGAACATGTATTCAACATCAATAAAGATACAAATTCTTTTACATTTTTTTATTCATAGACTGAATCTTTTAAAGAATTTACATGGCATTAATCATGTTTTTTTCATTACCAATGGTTCAGAATTGAGTACTGTTTAAATCTACCTGATTTTCCCTAAATTTGATTTCCAAAAGTTGAAAATGTGTTTAAAAATCTCTTATGTTTAAAAATAACTAATATTTTAGAGAACAACCTTTTAGATCAGGTTTAATATCCCTGTATAATAGTAATTTACTGATGACATAAAAAAAAATCAACAATTGATAAATGGAAGATTTTTTTATGAGAGCAATATCTGTTCTTCCGTAACTGATATTATTCTTGATCAAAAATGTATAATATTTAATTTGTTATACATAATTGATTTTAGAGAATAAAATAAGTCTTAAATAGTTTCAGAAAAAGGCTTTGGAGATGGTCGCATTACATATAATTCAGGGCCATTTTCCTACTTACCAACTTATTCCCTGTAACCATAGATATATTTTTTAACTTAATAAAATAAATTACTCTTTCTTTTTTATGAATCAATTAAAAAATGTTTTGGAATTAATGTGAACATTTAATAGATCATGTCAACGGGTTTGGTACAAAGAATATAATTATGCCATCAGTAAATTCAAAGAAAAATTATCTTGAATATTATCATTAATTTATCTACTGAACAGGTGCCTAAAGCTGCCCTTGGCCCTCTCAACCGCCTTTTCCAAGTCATTGCGGCCAATAGCAAGTCTGCTGGAAACTCCGATGGTCCTCAGCCAAGGAGTCTTTCCTTCGGTCTCCCGCGCGGTCTGACTCTATCTGGGTTTCCATAATATAACTGTCTGGCTGTTCTACCATCACCCATCCTGATTACGTGTCCCGGCCATTCGAAGCGCTGAATTCGCACGAAATGGGAAGCTCGGAGATCATCGTATAATTTGTAGATCTCTTTGTTCCTTCTCAAGTGGTACGAACCATTTTCACTGATAGGCCCCATGATGCGCCTCAACACTTTTCTCTCAAACCTGTCAATCTTTTCAGTCAGGATCATGGGTAGAGTCCATGTTGCACAGGTCAAATCGGGTCGTATGATTGTTTTGTATATAGTCATTTTGATACCCCGACTTAGTCGTGTACTACGGAGGAAACTTCTTTGGGCAAAATATGCTTTTTTAGCCCCCATAATATGATTCTGAATTTCCTCCGTCTGATCATCTGATATGGAGCCAAGATATTTAAAACTGGAACGTATACTTTTCCACTACAAAATGCTTTGGCGGGTTTATAGGTGTTTTCTTCCTGAGCACCATAATTTTCATTTTCACTTAATTTGTAAATAACCCATTCTTTCTACTTCTCTTTCTAACCCTTCCGCAGGCCTCCATTATAGCCTTGAATGTTAACAGTTGTTGATAATCAGTAAAAAATATTGATGCGTATTTTTTTTTTCTCAGCTATTAACTCTAATTTATAAAAACCCACTCCTTGGAATAGCATTTTTCTAGGAATAAAAATTATAATGGGTGGTGAGCGGCAGAACTGCGATTTATATCCGTTTCATAATTCCTACAGCACGATTATGGAAGTTTTGGAGATGTCTGATATATATTGTAACGTTCCGTTTTTGGGAAAATAAATAAATTAAACTTATTTTCACTTTTTATATATTTATATTTGTTTTATATAACTTTGACTCTATTTCTCAGGGGGGTTGCTAGACAATCAGACACAGACACACAGAACTATTACTATTACAAACATACGAATAACGTGAAGCGTCAATATATCTTAAATTATACACTTTCTTCTTGTAGAATGATGACGGTGGTTTACGGAATATAATTAAAATGTGTTACCAAATGATGTGGATCTTGTGGATTAAGTATCACGGGAACTCTTAAGATGTCTACCCCGGTCTCCGGTCGAAACAACAATAATGCTCTCCTTTGTTGTCCGTTACACCTCTCTAGGTTTCAAAATGGCGAACTGCCATTTTGATTATCTAATACAAATGGACCATTTATGATTTTCTGAAGTTCTCATTTGATGAAAATCTCTTCTACTTCTTTTTGATTTTCTTAGATCAGGTTTATTGTCGAAGTATTGACAAATTGACCATCTTCACCCACTTGATCATTATGGCAGAGGCTCTGTTGAAGTCAAAATAAAGCCGCCATGTTTTAAAATAAAACCGTCTATTTTGGTTCCATTTATGATGATAAACACACTTTTCATTATAATTTATGATGGTTGCAGTCAGGATAAATAAATGTTGTATTATTTTCCTGAGAATCCCTATTTCCAAATATTAAATCTAATTTAAGATATCTAAAACAATTATTTACTACGTACTTAATTCTTAAAAAAGGTGTATATTACAATATATATATATTTTTTTTCACCCGCACATTTGAGCACTACTCAAGCGGCCCCCGTTAGGTCAAATGAGCTGAAATTCGGTTTGAAGGGTTTTCTTTATCGAAGGTCAGCGAAGAGGCAGAACAATATAATAAAAGTATGGGTAAATTTCGGTATGTTAGAGAACTATCTCCCCCGTTTTTATAATATTTTTATTTTAGTGAACATACTTTGGTTACGGAGTTCTGCTGCTCACAGATTTTTTTATCACTTATATTCCATTTAAATACAATATAGGTACTCCATTAAAAATTCAAATTTTGTTTTGCACAAATTTTGTTTGCAGTTTCCATATGTATTTTGTCAAATGCTTCATAATTCTTGCTGGATTATCCAATTTCTCTGTGTTTCAAATCAATAATATTGTTATTGAATCTAATATGTTACATTTGAACTATTTGAACATTATTAATAGTCTTATTACATACTTATTATTTTATATCATAGAACATTACTGAATTATTATTTGGTAGGCTTCAGAATTGTTTTATGCTACAGGTAAGTTTTATCTAAATTTTTTTCACAAATAACAAAGAGTGCATCATACATGACTCCTAGCTTAATTATGTTACATAAAGCCTGGAAAATTTACTGTAGAATCTAGAAAGAATTTATTATGAACAAAGAAAAATAAGATAATTTTTTTTGTTGGAATTTTAATCTGTTACAAAACTATTTTGATATATTGTCAGAATTATAGAAATCTATTGGGTTAGACTATAAAATAAAATTTATGCTATTTATTAATGCATTAGTTTTATGAGCTACTGACTGTTAAGGATGAAGATAGGTTAGATTCATGGTTCTCATGAAAACTTTTTCTGAAGATGTTAAGTTCTGGAATGAGATCCACTCAACTCATGAGAAAACAGGAGTAGCTACTCGATTAAAGTCTTACTCCTGTATGGATTCAATGGTAAGACTTCAACTTGAGCTTATCTCTTGAGTGAGTAGAAGCTCATCAAAAAGCATCTTGAATATTGACAATCAGTAATAATGTGAATGAATAGGAGTAACCGTTTTGTAATTTTTTAAAATTATTAGACAACTAAATTAAAATTATTTTTCATAAATAAATAATTATTTTTTGTATTAGTTAATTAAATTTGTCATCCTCAATTCCTCTTGCTTCTTAAAAAGTTTACCAGTTGCCTAATTATAAATTGGTAACTAACCAATATTTAACTGATATCAATAAAGGGAGTTTTGTTGAGAATTAATTGCAAATGGATTCATGGAGTTAATTACCAAAAACAAACCTGCACTGCAACCCATGGAGGGTCTTGGATTCAGTACTTGGTTAGTACTGTACTATTTCTGTCAACGGTTGTGCGAAGAGGTGATTCGGCCAGGTTCAAGCTCAACCACCGCGTTTTCTGCCCAATTAAGGGTACACACTTCATAGAGGCTGGTTGAGCCAGAGGAGGGTCTCTCAACCCCAGACTCGATCCATGGCTGACGTACCAGAATAAATAATGATATGTAATATCCAGATTTGAATATGGGCCCAGGAGATAGGAGCACTCATTGAATTCCCCGCTCCCTCATGGGGTTGATTAGCTATACCAAAATAACTTAAGGATATTGCTTAAGAATTTGTTGACAGTGTTTAGTGCATCTTTGTGTATTACCATTTTTAGAGCTACTATAGATTTCATGGATATGGGGGTAGATTGTATGCAGGTTTTCTGGGATTCATATTATGAACTTGATATTGGATTTTTGTTGGTGCTTGCATGTTACTACGTTACAAATTCTTTGTACAAAATGCTAAAATTTAAGAAACAAATGCAATAATTGCTTTTTCTGAATAAAAAAAAATTCAATAATCATGTGCCTGATTATCCATTTACGTTTTCAAAATGATAATTAGTAATTATAATTATTAAATAAATCTCCTGGCCTGCCTCTGAATTAGCTATTTTAAAGTATTTTTGTCCTAAACCAATTGGGAACTAACTAAATATTCCAAATTTATTAGAATTCAATAAAAATCTAATTTAAAATTATATATGAATACCATCCCTCTTTTTTATTTATTGCAACAGGTTAGGCATTGTGGTCATCATTAATCACCTTCCAGTTAATGGGGTAGTTATAAGTTATTCCAGGGAGTAAGGGCTAAATCATTTTTATAATGAAATTTAAAAATAAAATAAATTAGCCTTAGTGGTTTTCATAACACTATATGGTACATTAATATGCATTCGCATACAAAGGATTATTTATAGGTGCAAGAAACTGGTTTAGTTTTCTGACTGCTGGTTTTAAAATCTTGAATGTTTTATGGAGGGGTGCTACTCTAGTTTGTGAGAGAGTATAATTATTGGTCATTTGGACTATGTCAATTCCAATTATCAGTTATTTTCATTTTTTTTTTTCTTTTTATTTTAAACAAGGCACTGAAATTTTAAAAAACACAAACTATTTCTTCTAAAATGTTGATGAAGACAAGTATAATTCCAAGTCCCTAATTTTGATGTTTCTTATACATTTTTTCTACAATATTTTCTAGTTTTTTTAAAAATTGCTCCATGAAGTCATACCAAAGTCAGTTCATTACTTTGAAAATGGTATATATGACAAAACCTTTAAAATCTAAAATATCTTTTGATGGAGATGTAATTGACTGTTGAAAAAATCAAGGAGATGATGGTTGGGGTTGCTATCAGAAATAAAATAGACAGTAATAAAACATGCTGTTAATTTATGACGTTTGGCCTAAATCATTAGCCTTCACCAGGGCTAAGAAAAAAAAAATACATGAATAATTTAAAACAGAAGAATAAATTGCCGCTTCAGAGCAGTAGTAGTTTAACTCCAAAAATTTAATTTTACAGGAGAGCATTTTTTTTTTTGCGTTTTGTTTTATTGTTTCATGATTTGAATGTATAAACCAAATTATTGACTCTCTAGCTTAGCCCTGAATTTAGTAGTACATTTTGGGCATTTAAAAAAAAAAAAAAAAAAAAAAACTTGACAAAGAATTTGAATAATCGAACTGTATCATGAGAATAAGTGAATAAAAGAGCTTTGTCAGGTGTTGACACATTGCCATGTTTAGGATATTGATAGATTACTTCTGCTCAAGTACACAGTCATCTTAACTATCTCAAGTGATAAAAAAACAGAAAAAGCCAAATTTTGAAATAGAATAGTACTTCTCCAAAGCGACAAAATATAGCAGTATTCATGAGGGAATGCGAAAAAATATAAAGGTTGTACAAGAAAAGAGAATTTAAAGTGGAACAGTAAATAGAAGCTTTATGTTTCAGTATGGTTCTTTTTTTACATTTTTAATCCATCTTCTGCTTCCTTAATCCTTATTGTTAAATAATATGATATATAATAATATTTACTATTCCACTTTGTATTATTATTATTTTTTTTTATAGCTTCTATATTTTTATACTAAAAATAATGTTGAGAATTATGGAGTAGAAGTTTTGATATGAGCTAAGTATGAAATATTTCTCTCGAAAATATTTGTGCTCTTTACAACTCTGAACTATCCACTACATATAAAGTGTTATGAAAGAGCTTATCAACCACTGAAGCAGGCTGAGAGTGTTGGACCTGAAAATCTATGCTTCCAAGACAAAGTATATGGCAATTGGATAGGAAGTACAACCCTATTCCATAATAAAGTTCAACTATAAGTGAGTCTATGACTCAAAATGTGAAATGTTGAAATATGATGTGATTTAAAATAGTTTTACTAAAAAACAGTAAATAAAAAATAATTGAAAACAATTATGTTCTAATGACAATAAGTAACCTTTAACCACTAAAAACGAACTCATACATGTACTATTTATTATACTTAATTATGAAATAGGACCAAGGAGAAACTATAATAGTTGGCTCTGGACTTTTTACTGTTAACTTTTATAAAGAGTCGATTACCTACCTTGGATGTAAGATTTTTTTCTTTCCAATCTCTATTCTAAAAATCTTTTCGACCAATGCCTCTCTTTCATTCCTACTATGCATTCCAATCATTTTAGCCTCATGGTTTCAGTGGCGTTTGGAACGTTTTTTATTTCATTTATTTGTTGTTTCCACTTATATTAGAAGCATTCTAGAGCTGTGGAACTCAACATGATAGCCTCCAATAATTCATTCCTAATTTTAGAGATTAAAAAAAGAAAAAAACCCAGTTAAAACTGATTTATCTATAATCCTGCCTATTGAACTATACCATGAATCCCTGAAATTCAGAATCCTTGCTAAGTCTCTCAAAGCTCCTTATAATAGCACAAATTAAATTACCATTACCGTATATACCTAAGGCTTATCCCGAAATAGGTACGCCTCCTTCCATTACTAACTCCATCCAATCTTGTATCGATCTTGCAGAGGCGTGGGGATTTAAAAAGAAGAAGGCAAGTAATCACTTAATAATTATACGTTCAAATGCTTAGTTATTTCGATTCGTCAATTGATTTGATCTTCGTTACTTCTTATTTCATTGCATAAGTATTACTCCAATTTGCAAAACTTATGTAGGTGGGAATGAAAATCATACATATCGGGAGAGAGAGGGATATATCTTCCAATCCTAATGATTTTTCGTGGCGTCTATGCAGTTGTACCTGCTATATGACCAATTAAACTTGTTTACAAATCTAATCTATTTCTTTCTATACCTCTACATGTTTTTCCTAAATTGCTGTACATTGGTTTATTTTCTTTTTTCATAAAATGTTCATGGGTAGGTCGTGTAGGTATGGCTCATCCTTAGACGTGTAAAAGAATATTCGAATTACTCGAAGGGCGGTTTCACGAATTGCTGCACCATCCATAGTGTAGTGAACCTCATGTGAAAGCATATACCATGTCATCCAGTTTTGTTAATCCTTGATACTTTTGGATCACATAAGATACTGTATGACCTCTTTGTTTTGCCAGTCTGGCCTGCAAATTCCCTTTTAATTTCTGGCGTGCCCACAATGACTAGGTAGCCATAACAACTAGAACTTTACAACTTGCAATTTTCAGTGTTTTCAAATGAAGCCTTAACTCGATTATAATATAGTCCAGTCAAAGAATGACTAAAATAGAAGATATAAAGAAGGGGGGAGGGGAGAAACATTTGACTTTGCGAATTCGTTGGGTATATTAAGGAGGTGAATATACTAAAAGTCACCACCCATACCCCTCCCACTTCATGCAGGAAAGGCCCCCGTTTTTCACTTATAACTCGAATACCATTCTTCAACGGGTCAAAAGCTAAGGCAATTTGAAATTTTCTGTTTAATTTCGTGATTTTTTGTATAGTTTAGGAAAAATAAGCCCAAATCGACCAACGGAAATTCGTTTAATAAGTTTTGTTTTATTTCACAAAGAAGTTTTTTTATTTTGTATTTCCGTGATATTTTAGTGACTAGAAACAAAGTTAATTCAATAAATTTCATCCTCAAAACACTTATTTGTCGTAAAAACCTAATTCCGCACCATGTTTTTTTTGGCAAATCAGGAGCCATTTCTGGACTAATCCCAAAAGAAACCTCGACTTCAATTATACGAAATTAAAGCTTAATAAAAGTGGGGTATCTGTGGTCGTGCGGGATGACAAAACAAGCTTTTGTTAAGCCAAGCTATATCTCTTGAAGAGAATTTTGTCTTCTTTACGATGGCGCAATTGGAACTTAATTGCATTGGATAGTTTTTGATTGATTGCTTTCTACTCAACAAAAATATCTGATGTGGGCAACACATGACTTCCTTGTACGCCTATTAAATTATAAATCCGTGGTTCAAAAAATTATACTGAATTTGGTTACTAGTTTCCGAAGATTATAGTACGGCGTCCCGACATCCATCTATTGACACACACACACACACACACACACAAAAACACACACTCTTGTTACTAGAATTCTCATTCCGTTATTACATGTCGTTTTCCTTCAGTAAGTAAGGATATATCGATAGTTTCCAAGATATTTCTCCATGTTCCGTGACAACGATAAAACTGTCAATATCACAGTTTCAACGTTTTTAGCGGAAAAACCCACTTAACTAATATCTTATTTTCATGCTTCAGACTTGTTGATCTCACAAATTGGGAGGAAAACCAGTATTTTACACTCAATTTTAACACTTAAAACAAATAATAAAAATGTTTAATTGGATTGAAAACAAAATTGCGTTTGTAACCTTTATTACCGAAACATATGATTTCTCTTTTAATTTAAATATAATTTTTGATGTAAGCTTATTATGACCTTCAAGTAAAGTACCCTTTTCGGCTCACGAATTTTAACCAAAATCTAGTAAATACATTTATATCGATATAAAAGTCCTATTTACCAAATTTGATATGTTTTACATTCCATTTTAATATAATTTTTGATGAAAGTCTAATATGACCTACAAGTAAAATACCACTTCCGGTAATCAAGCAGTGACCAAAAAGGGAGGTTCACAACTAGATTTTAAAACAATCCTAAATGCAATATTACAACTTTCTACAGCTAACCGTTTTTGAGTTATGCGAGATACGAACGTACGTACAGACAGACGTCACGACGAAACTAGTCAAAATGGATTCAGGGATGGTCAAAATGGATATTTCCGTTGAAATCTGAAAACCGAAAATTTTCGCGATTACAATACTTCCTTTACTTCGTACAAGGAAGTAAAAGGTGGCTTTCTTAAAAATTAAATTTCCTACTTTTCTGACAAAAGCGGACCATGGATCCTTAGGAAATTTTTGTTTCTATTGAGGTTTGTTACCACGTTTTTTAATATTTTCTGTGACTTGCGGGATACTTTGTGTGTAGTTCAGCCGCAAACTGGCATTTTTCTGTGTTTATAAACCTAAAATCAATAATAAAGTCTAAAGTATTGACTGTTTCGTTGCGGGGATCAATACCTTTTGTGAAAATCCTTTTTTAATATAATTCCTCCCAACAAATTCCCAAAGTTACATGCTTCCTCCTCTCCATGTTCTATACATCCCCTTCTTTGACTCGACCCTGATCCCATTAAGTTAGGCAGTGTATATTGGGAGTAGATTGGTTTTAATCAAACTAAGAAGATAAGGTTGTCTAAGACGACAATGGTGCCTACTCCTTCGTCGTTTTATGAGCCAACTGTATGAATTTATTTCCTTTTAATTAATATTCGTATTTTTTAATATAATTAATGGTAAAAAAATAACAAAATTGTAAGTTAGGGTCCACGCAATCGACTCGACTATAGTTGTTCCTAAAATTGGACAGAATCGAAGTTTTAACAGAGACTTCGAAGGTATCGTATACAATCCGATTGTCGACAATGGGGATGGAACGCAGTGTTTCGAAAGGGATTTTGATCGATTGGCTCATTAGTCTGCCATTGTCCGAGTTCTCGAATTATAGGTATCAATTAGGAAATCATATTATAATATTATTATAAAGAAGTGAACTATTCAGCGAAGGTATGGAGTTATTATTGAAACTTATCTGAATTTTTCTGAGGCCATTGTGCAGAATTTAAAATTGACCCGTCAGCAGTCGTTGGCTGGTTGCTGGATGAATCCATCACTTTTGATCACATTTTTTCTTTTTACTGCGAGGGTATTAATTATATATATTGCTAAGGTCCGCGGTCTCAGGAAATGTATTCCAATTCCTAAGGATACTGTTCACTCTTTCAATAGAAGCCAGAAAGGTTATGACATACGAGTTACTTCTTCGGCCACTAGACGGAAAAAAGGAGATGACCAAATGACATAATATTTTAAACAGAGGAGTTTTCTGTCCTGATTCTTATTAACAGACTAACGAGTTTTTTTGGACAAACAATGATTTATCGTTCTACTGTCGATATTTATCTTCTTCCTGGTATTTGGTCCACATCTTCTAGGGGACTTCTACATAGAGATTCACTTCAATAGAAGAGCCCAAGATGGTGTTGGCGAAATCCTAAAAACTACACTAACTCATAACAACTGAGGTGTTTAAATAGGGAATCACAATCCCTTGGGGGTAGAATAAGTGGGAGTAGGGATGTTAAAAATATCGATATATTTTTCGATACATCGATTTTAAAATTTGAGGATCGAAAACCGATATTTTTTTAACAAAAAAAAAGAAAGGAGAAACAAAAAACAGAAAAAAAATATACAAGGACGATGAAATTCGACAACAAAAAACCATAAAAACTTGTGGTATACTGTGTTCAGGTTACTATTTATAGTGGTTGTGTTCTAGGGATACAATGTCGAAAGCAAAATATCGATATTGGTATTGATTAACAATATCGATATCTTGATAATATCGCCACAGAAATATCGATATTGTAAAAATAATATATTAATTACATCTGTACAGAAAATCGTTATTATCAAAACAATATCTTAATTATCTCGTCCCAGAGGCATCGATATTAAAACACAATATCCGAATTATATCGGTACAGAAAAATCTATATTATTCAAACAATATCTTAATTATATCGTTCCAGAAATATCGATATGTGTGTGTCCATTTCAAAGATTAAAAATATCGAGGCCCGATATATCGAACTACTATTCAGATATATTAAAAAGATATCGAAACTATATACATCGATTTTTTTTTCGATATTCACATCTCCAGGTGAGATACGACAAAAATAGAAATGGCTAGCCTTATCCTTATCAATGTTTTTGAAACATATTTTATACAAATTATTGGGTGGAGTTGAGAGAGGAGTTACACCCTCTGTCCTCTTTGTCTTCATGATGACTTCCCCGCTTTTATTTTTCCTTAAATGCTTGTTTAAAATAGCTCTCTGTCAGCCATCTTGTTGCGCTTATAGAATGGGAACTTAAAATGTATCGAAGTTGAAATTTGGTTAAGTGACTGACTGTAGATTCAACAATTTACGGATTAAGTGATGCGTGGTCTTATTTTCTTTTCGAGTATATTATCAATTTTAAAATTAGTTTCCATGTAATAACTATTCAGCCAATTAGTATGAGGAATAATTACAGTATAGTTTATTTTTTTCGTTATGTGGAATTGTTATAATAATCCTATAAAATAAGTATATTTGAGAATGATATCTGTTATGAAACCAACGAATTAAATATGTTTATTATTTTTCAGGAACCATCTTCAGGAGAGCAGAAGTTCTTGGCCAAACTACAACAAATTAGATTTTTAACAAATTTTTTACTTAGAAACGAATAGAGGTTTAACAGATGCTTTCAACCTAAATGGAATCAGACATTTAATAATTTGTATTATAGATCAATTTGGAATTCCAAATATATGTGTAGTCCAGGAAAGAGTGTATTTTAAATACCCTAAGTGTATTTCTCATCGTTTATATTCTTTTTAAAAATTTCATTTTTAATAGGAACGAGTTATTGGGCTTTATATTTAGAAAGGTGGAATTTCTCATAAGGAAAATGTTGGATTAAAAACAGTTATGAATTTATTTAATTTTCTCTCTTTTTTTTTCTGTTTTCTTTTTCCATAAATAATAAGGATTTAATCTTTTCTTGAGGTCATCTAGGCCTCTTATTTGCTATATAATGTTAGATCATTTTTTTCTCCGGTGTATTATCCTTTGATCACACTTCTTTATTTTCCAAACAACATGATTCTATTCACCATCCGATGATCGTAAGTGTAATGCAATAATATTAATTAGTAAATTTAATTTGAAACCCTATTCAGATCTTTTCTTTTCAGTATTGTTTTTATGATTATACCTAGCAGATGTATAGTAAGTGCACTATGATTTATAACTGTATATTAGTATTAATTAATCAACCACTGTCACAAGAGCCCATGAAAAGAAAAGGAGAAGAGATTAGTAGATATATCTAGGGTTGGAATATCGAAACGGGATATATCGATATATCGGAGTTGAAAAATATTAATAAAAATATGAAAAATATTTCGAATCCTTAACCATACGAATTATCGATATTCTATTGTATTTTGTTTTAAATAACAATTTCCTTTATTCGGCAAAACTCCAGAATCGTAACCCCAACATGGCGGAGGTCTTGATTTTTAAGATTAGCCAGGTCCTAAAAATCTAGACGTCCGCTATATTGGGGTCAAGATTTTGGAGTTTTACCTGTAAATATAACAATAAACAATATTTAATTAACAAACATTAATTAGTAGATAAAATTTATATACAATTATTAAGTGTTAATTAATCCCATGTAAAGATAAATTGATAATTATATAAAAGATGATTGTACTGAGATGTATATCAAATGAATTACATGCTTTTAGACGAATGTTTTAAGAATGCACAATATAGTCAGAAGCGTTATAAGATAAATAAAATTGTTATAAGTTTGAAGGTTTTATTATTGAAAAACTTCTAGAAGACTATAATATATGAAATATGGCTGTAAGTCTTCAAAATAAAAATATTACAAAATATTTATAACATTAGTTATAACTTTTTTTTAAAAAAAGTATAATTCTTTTCTATCATTTTTTATAATGATTCATGGCTAATAAAAACATTGTTTTATAAATAATAATAATTATATTATTTCATAACCTTCTTCACAGTTTAATATTATACTCATTTAATGCATTTTTCTTTGCTTTCTCATCCATTTCCTTTCGATATATCGATATTTTTTTAGCGATTATCGGTGGAATCGATATTTGGTTTTGCGATATTGCAAAATATCGAATATCAAGATTTTACTTTCGATGTTCCAACCCTAGATATATCTGATTCTCGAACTTGCAGTACTCAGGGAAGACCAATTCAGCAATCACACCGCCTGATTTACCCATTTCCGAAAAATGTCTGGTAATTATTATAGTGACTAGTTTGACTTATTAGGGGAGACCGGGTCTAGTTGATACAACTTAACCCGGTCTGGGTCAAGTTGATACGCCTTTGAGGAAGCTAATACGGTGTCAGGAATTAATATTATAATAAGCAAAACAGAAATATGAACAATTTTTATTGTAACTATAAAAGATATTTTAAAATCTACAACATTTTGGGAAAAACGAAAGCTATAACAACCATTTATTGTGATCGATTACTCTGACTCTGAAGAGAAATTTGGGTCTGATTGACAGTTAATACAAGTGTAAAAGGGATTGTTCTTTGCACAGGCGATGTGTTTCCACTTCTTCCAGAAAATACACTGTATCCAGTCTTGTCCAGATTTGGATGAAGAATAACTCTTCAAGCACATCAAACAAAAAGACTCTCCGTCTTCATCAGTGTCCGATACTTCTTTTTTGATTTGTGTTTTTCTGTCTTGATAGATTTCTTTCTCTCTCTGAAGTCTAGAATAGTACGCCGTATCAACTTGACCTAAATGAAGCGTATCAACTTCACCCAAACCTCGTCATTATACTAAACTCTAAAATACATGAAACCGGCTACAGTTAGAACAAAGTTAAAAAGGTGAAATTCTTACCTTTATAGCATGTAACAACGTGATGTCATCGATAACACAATTCATGAACAAATAAACTTTCAATAATAATTGAAAAACAGTAGTAAAAATTTACTTTTGACGATGAAAAACAGTGTTTCGTTCACAATTTACAGAGCGAAGCAACCTCCTCCAAATAATCACGTGTGGTTAGCAAGTATCAATGATTTGTCCAACCAAGCCAGTCAGTCACCACTTGTTTGCGTCTGCATATTAGGAAGAATTTCGGCCTGTATCAACTTGACCCTGTATCAACTAGACCCGGTCTCCCCTTTTGAATGCTAAGCCAAGATTTGAACCTAGATCGTTCATAGAAAGCCGATGCTATCATAGAAAGCCGATGCTATATCTTTCATCTGCCTACCTCCAAAAATTATTATTTTTTATAATTATATATTATAAATCATAGTTATTATTAACAAAATAATTTGTTTCATAGTTTTGTGATTAAGGCCCATTGAATAATATAATAAAATTAATTTCAGTATTTGTTCAAATATGTTTTCAAAACGTTCATTTCCGTTTAGCCTAGTAAATTGTTAACAAATATTGTATATGAAAATTGTGGGCGACTTTATCTTTAACTGTATGCTATTGATATCTCCTTTCACTTCTGGTTATCAACTTATTTTTAATCACTAAATTAGGTACTACAATAGATGGGTTTGAATGCTGGCAGGTTGTATGTAAGCTTGCCTGCTGTAATCGAATACTAAGCAATATTTTTCATATTTCTTATCTTTCGAAAATTCCTCTTTTCTTATTTGCAACGAATTATTTCTTTTATTTTTCTCCAGAAATCTACTTAGGTTTCTAAAAATTACATTTTTTCTTTCATTATTATGTTTATTCCATTGACCGATTATGTGACGTAACTCATGGAATAAATCAGTAACAAAGTTTTTGTTTAAACATTAACCCTATTTCGTAGAGCTTTCGTTTCCCCCTAATCATATAACTCTGAAATGATTTACTCTACTAATATATACTTTGGAACAATTTATAACATATATTATAACTCTTTGATATACATATATTTCATAATTTTTTTTATATATGTGTGTTTATCTAGTGAATTTTTTTTTTCACAACAAAACTTGTTGTAACAATGGTCTTTTGAATAGCAGTACTTATGTATATACTCACATGCATATGCAATACAATGTACATACATGCCAAAAAAAAATACTAGGTTATTACAAAAGCCCTTGTGTATCAGTATAGCTTTATTTTAGATTACATATTTTATACATTATTAACTACTCTTCAAAGTAAAGTCCATTGTTTTCAACTACTTTCACCCATCTTTCTGCCAGTAATTGGATTTGATGCCGGTACCACTCCTTTGGTTTTGAGGAGAACTATACACATCCAATTTTTACGTCCTCGTAATTATCGAAGATCAGACCTTTTAAAAAATGTGCCATTGATCTAAACAAACCATAATCTGACGGTGTAATATCTGGGTAATACGAAGGATGAGGCTTAACGATTTACTCCTTGCAGTTCCGATAATTTTTCCTTGGTCAAACGAGAACGATGTGCAGGGGCATTGTCGTTGCATAATGGCTTGGTTCCTGTTGACCAAAGCGGGGTACTATGCACTCAAAACTGCATAAACTCTGTCTAGCTGTTCACATTTAGGTCTGAGCCCCTACTGCGGCCGATAAATCACGAGTAGTTGCATGTGGGTCCTGGTTCCTATATTCAAGAAGAACGTCATCATCTATGACCGATGGGCGGACCTAATCTGGATTGTGCGGCAGTATTTCGATGGATAATTGATTCTCCTTATATGGCACAAATTTCTTCGGCGGCTGCCTTTGCGCTTAAACCTTTTTTTTCAGTAATGTCTCAAAAGACCGCATTTTAAAAAGATATATGGCCCCATAAAGCCATCTAAAGTCACAAGGAATTAAAGGATTAGTCGAAGTAAACATTGACATAAATAGTAGGAACAAAAACTTAATTATGAGAATTGGAATTAAGGGTTGTGTTCATGCACAAGGACTTTTGTAACAACCTAGTGTGTGTGTGTGTGTGTGTGTGTGTGTGTGTACATCTATATATATATATATATATATATATATATATATATATATATATATATATATATATATATATATATATATGATGAAGGCCATGAAATGATATACGCGTGGTCTCCTTATAAGAAACTCCTTAAGTCTGTCAGAAGCAGATTAATTTAGTCTGAATGTACTTTTATACACACTTTATTCATAATGTTATAAACAATTTATTATTTTCCTTTTTACCATTGATTTGAGAAACCCCATAAGTCAAGCAAAATCACATTTAAATGTAAACAATATAACGGCTCTTATTGTCATAATTGGTGATATAAAAAGTTGACTGAGTCAGTCAAATTTTAGTTACCATTTTTTTTTTTGGACTATCTTGTTCCAAGCAAGCTTTGATCTGTATTGTTTTTTGTTGTTTTCTGAAAATTTGGTTTCTATGACTATAAGGTTTCTCAAATCAGCGATTCTTTTGAAAGTGTTAAAATTCGCTGTTTAATACCTAAAATATTGCTAAAATGTTTGGTTTCTCGCAGCTAAACCTCAAATTATGCTGAAAGAATCTATTGATTTCATTGTTTTATCATTAAATCATACTATTTTTTTAAATCCTATTATAATGTACGAAACTGATATCTGAGCTCAATGAGATCAGAAATGAATTCGTTTATTATAGGTCCAATGTGTTCCGCGATTATGTTATAAGTTTAATACTACAGGCTTTATTTTAAATTTCGTTGGCTATTTGATTGCTAAATTGTTGTTGAAAATGGATTAAAGAAAATACGAGCTCATTCTCAATATTATAAAAAAATCAAATAAAAAAATTTTTACTAACGTAATAATTTTTGGCTATTGTTTTAATTTCAATTTTTTGTTGATGTGTTTAATTTTTTGCTGTTTCCTTGTTGACCAATAGTAAACCTTATTTAGCATTTCAATGGCAAATTTAAAATACAGTTATTAACTCATGATGCAAGATCTAACTATTCAAGAACCCTTCGGTAGAATTGGACTAATTTTATATATGAGATGTATTTTCTTCCTCATTTAATTTCACCGCGAATATGTGTACATGATATCACCTAATTCAATATTTCTTTGTTATGAATAACTGCTACTTTTAAAATTATTTTAAATTTTTGTGGGTTTAACATTTAATAATATTCTTATTTTAGAATAGCATTTGTTAAATAAATTATCCGTAGCTGTTAGATAAAAAATATGTCTAAGACAGCTCATTTGGAAATTTATTTTCCAAATTTTAATTTCAGAAATCTTGAAGATGGTATTTTCGTACTTGAATTCCCTATACAAAGTTCTGTTGAACGAAAAAACAAAATATGCTTCAAGGTATTAGTTGTCATGATAGTTACCCGAAGATTCGATGCCGATACTACCAACCGCTGTTTACAAATCTCCGTCCACCGTCCACCGCCCACCGTCCAAATCCGCAAGATCACCCTTTACGCAATCCTCCCACCAACGTTTCGGTCGTTACTAAAACCAATAACTTTACAAGCGCGTCAATCTGGGCCAGTCTTCTTCTAAACTAGCGATATGATCTCTGCATTATATTTTAATATAATTCTTGATGGAAGTTTATTTTTCAAGTAAAGTACTACTTCCGGTTTGCAGGTTCGTCAAAGCAGAGCAATACTCTCTCTCTAATCTATATATCAACTAGCTGTATACGCACGGCGTTGCTCGTGAAAAGAACTGCAAGTTAAATATCCTCCCAAATTTCAAGTTTGTCTGTTTTTTAACCTCATCAAAATCGACTGACTACTTTTAGAGTTTTGCGATCACAAACATACATAGGCTGAATTTTTATATATATAGATAGGCAAGAAATTTTTTTGTCATGCATTTATGCTAGTAGCGGGGTTTTAGGATTCTGCCAGGTTCATTCAATAAACACAGATTACTAATAAAAAATATTTAATTTTGTTAGCAAAAATTATATATACAAAAACTAAAAATAGAAACTGCAAAACAACGTGCACTACCAAAACAAAAGCTACAATTATTATTTACAAGTCTAATATTTACAAAGGGGCATGTCAGGCATAATAAAGAAAATAAAAATAAAAATACCCTAATCACATATGCGACGAACGGGTGAGCTCTCTACTAACAGGCCTTTGTACAGTGGTCACTACTAATTTCATAATTCATTAAATAGTAACACTATATTAGCATAAAACAGGCAATGTGCTTGAGGCGAAAAACTTTCTAGGAGACCTAACCTGATCACAGCCCCAAAGAGGTAGGATATGAAAGTAGGTAGGACCCGCTAAGTTGCAGGTCGGTTGTCATGAGAAGGTAACGACCATATCATTGCTCCCCCTCCTGACACCGTCCAAGAACCTGACGTGCGGACGGATAGCGTGTGCAGAGCGTATACGGTACACCTGTTGTGTAGGTGCGACTGGTTGTTGAGACGGTGAGCGGAGCTGTCAGAGTCCTGGAGTTGGAATGCAGGGTTGAGTCGATCAACAGACACGTTGGTAGTGGACAGGTCTGGAAGCTGCAGCTTGCATACCTTGGTGTCTCTGCTTACCACCAAGTAAGGCCCTAAGTAAGGAGGTTGGAGAGGTTTCCTCACGGTATCATCTCTAAGAAAAACATGCGTGCGGGATCCAAGCTCTGGATGGACAAACGGCTTCTGTGTGGATGTCCCAAAGCATGGAGGTCGTAGCGTATCCATAATATGTCTCAACCAAAATAAGTTCTCCTGAGGATCTTGTGGGCCAGAAGGTGAGACAAGAAACTCCCCAGGTAGGCGAAATGGCTGGTCTTACACTGCTTCAGCACCACTGCCGAATCATAGACCTTAAACCCATGAGAAAGCTTGTCCACCCAATAGTCTGCGTACATTTGGGCTGTTGGTGCGCTCTTGAGTGAGCCATGCCATCGCTCTACGTAGCCGTTGGTTTGCGGATGGTAAGCGGTGGTGTGAGCTCAATCAGTGCCCAGGAGTTTTCTGAGACTGGTAAATAATCCTGACTCGAACTGACGGCCCTGACCAGCCTTGGTGAGCCTTCTTGGAGATCCACGTGTCGAAGAATACTCTGGCGACGATGTCTGCGGTCATGTCAGGAAGAGGAGCAGCTTCGGACCAGCGTGTAAATCTATCTACTATGGTGAGGCAGTATCTTCGACGGAGGCAAGGGCCCAATGAGATCCAAGTGGACGTACTCGAACCGACCACAACCTGTAAATACCTTAGGAGGTGTAATAATAGTGTGCCGGATGACCTTGAAACGCTGGCAGGCCACACACGCTTTGGCCCAGTTTCCAACGTCAGGATTCATTGAAGGCCAAAAAAATATAATACCTGCAACTAGACGTCGGCTCGCACTCCTGGATGGATACTGCCATGACAACGGTTAAATTAAAGAGCCGGAATACTTGAGGAATATAAGGTCTAATCTGGTCCTTTGGAGTTTCGCACCATACTGGATGATTAGCGCCAGGAAGGGAGAATTTTTTTAAAGTGAGGTTCTCCTGTGTAAGCAGGCTACTTAACTCCTGTGCGGTGGCTAATTGATCCCAATCTTCGTCAAGTGACAGATCTTCCGAGCTCGAAAGTGCATCAGCCACAGGGTTTGATCTTCCTTCAATGTGCTGAAAGTCGGTGGAGATTGAGAAATAAAGTTCAGCCACCGGATACGCACGGGAGATGCAGAACTTGATTTCTGAAAGAACGCAAAGGACAGTGGTTTGTGATCTGTGAAGATGGTGAACTGCCTCCCCTCAACCACTGGCCTAAAGTGCTTGACTGCTTTAAGAATTGTCAGAAGTTCGCGGTCATATGTGGAGTATAGCTGGTTGCCCTAGATAGGTTGTATTGCGAACCGCATCCTTGCACTTCTGAAATGCATCCTCAGTGAGTGGGTTTCACTCGATCTCTCGCTGGTCGTTCTTCCGAACTTGATGCAGGTACCCGTTAAGTGGTTGCTGGAGAAGGGCTGCTTCCTTGATGCACGGGCGATAAAAATTCAACATTCTGAGGAAACGTCGCAGTTCTTTGATGGTTACTGGCTTGGGGTAAAAAGTTATGGCTTCACGCGGGTTTCCATTGGCTTGATTCCTTCCACCGACACTTTAAATCCTAAAAAATCAAAATCTGCCTGCCCAACCAGGCGCTTCTTAGGATTGATGGTGAGCCCATATTCATCCAAACGGCGTAGAACTTGGTGGAGGTGCTGCTCATGCTCAACTTCCGATGACGAAAATATTAGGACGTTATCAAGATAGGCGAAGCAGAAAGAAAAGTCCCTGAATGCCTGATCCATCAAACGCTGGAATGTACATGTCTAGCATTACGCAAGCCAGGACACATCCGCAGAAATTCTTACAAGCCGAAAGGTGTGGCGATCGCAGTCTTCTGAATGTCGGATTTCTATTTGGGAACCTGATGGCAGGCACGGCATTGATCCAGACGGGAGAATATAGTCTTACCGTGGAGCTTGATATTGAAGTCAAATAGATTAAGAACGCTGCAGCGATCTGGAACTGTGCGAGCATTTAATCTTCTATAGTCTCCACAGGGACGAATCGTGCCATCTTTCTTTGGGACTACATGTAGAGGTGATGTCCAGGGACTCTTTGACGGCCTGATTATACCTCTCTCCATAAGTCAGCGAAACTCCTCCTTTACTGCCTTGTAGCGCTCCGCAGAGAGCCTACGTGCTTCCGACACCACAGGTAGCCCAGTTGTTTCAATATGATGGACAATAGGAACTTAGCTGGAGACATCAAAGTCGAAGTACGAGGGGCGAATAATCCGTGGAAACTCCGCAAATATATGAGCGAATGGCATATCACCTGGAACAGAGATGGTTGGTGCGTTGACAAGAAATAGCAGTCCCCTTTATTCTGTTACACAAATTTTAAAGACAACCAACTCACATAGCATCATTTTTTAAGACAACTAGAAATATCTGTTCCTATTGTTTTGAATTGTGAATTTTCAGTAGGCCTCACATCTCGTCTATAATTTGGTTTCAAAAGAATAGCATTAAATTTTTTTGGTAATATTGCACAATAGTGAGCAATGCTTGTTCAACCGTCAGTATATAACTAAATAATATTTGTTTAAAGATATTGAATCGCTGTCATTGTTGAAAGTATGTTTTGAAAATATGAAATGATTTTGATTTAATAGTCCTGAATCATATTTATCTGGTAAATCCCGAAAAGTATTTTTATTACTCATGTCATCACTGTCTATTTCTTCGTATACATAAATATCTCTTACAGCTGCAATTGCTATCGCTTTTATATGCGCTTCATTTCCCCAAATTTTAAGGTTTGCTGTTATATTTATTAATTCTATTACGCTTGCATATTTGAATTAAAAGTTCATTCTGTCAGGATGTTTAATTGATGTTTGATTATTCAGGATGAATACATTTTTGTATCCCGAATAAACATAACGATAACGAACAGAATAAACATGACCCATCACCTTCTGTTTTCACTAATGAGAAATTGTCTCTTAAAGCATCATAATTTTTTCTAATACAAATACAATAATTTTCTTTAGGCAATGTTACATTTATGTTATGAATCTCCGAAAGCATTTTGTCAGCTATTTGTAAAATTGTATCATCTAAATTTAAAAGTTCAATCGAATTTAGTTCAATATTTTCATTTAAGGTACCAAGTTCATGACTGCTTACAGTATTACAACAGTTTGAAATTGTATTTTGTATATGTGATAATGATTGGTCATTTTGTTCACAAACAGGATTATTGTCATGTGCGTTAAATTTTACAAATATTGGTTTATGGTATGATAAATATGTTTCATACATAGAAGTACTTGTAGAAAATATGACGTCTAGTTGTGTGTTTGAATCTGTTGTAGATAAATCAGTCGGCAACATAGATTTTAAGTTATAAATGTTAAAAATGATAAATGAAATAAAAAATCAATTTTTCTTTCACATATCATATCAAGATTGAAATCACCAATAACTATTAATGCTTTGTAATATTATATATATAATATGAAAAATGTTCTCAAACAATTTATTTGTACAAGAAGCAGATTTATAACCACTAATAATATGATAATTTATATTTTAATACTAAACAATTCTATATGGTATTCAGTTTTATTTTGATTTTCTCGCATTTCTAGTGTATGATCCAAATAAGACACATTAATTCCTTTCTTTGCAAAGCATATGATACTTCTTGAAAAACGATGTACGTCAGACTGAAACATTTCAACAAAATCAGGAATTTCAAATTCCTCAGTTGATTTTGAAAGTGTTTCCACAAATATTGAAATGTCACTTCTACGATACCACTCATCTCTTAATATTAGTTTAAACTTTGTCGATAGTGAATTAATATTTTGATATATTACCGTAATTCCATCAACTGCTTTTAAATTGTCAAGTGATAATTTCAATTTTCTTTTCGTTCGTAATCTATGTAATTCTGACAAAATTGGATCATTTGATTTGACTAATTTCGGTGGTTTAAATGTTCCTATTATATGTATATAATCCAGATAACGTTGTAACCCTACTTAATTCCACATACAGCATGGGCCGTGTATTTCTTTTTGATTTATTAAAATCTGCGCATATTTCTTTGTATGTCCGATCTTGACTTTTGTGTATTGTTAATGCTTCCGTAGCTACTATTGGAAATTGTTTAATATTTGGTACTGTAATTTATTCGAAATGTTTAATGGTATACTAGTTTTTACTATTGGCGTTAAATTGGTTTCGATATATTATAAATTCTTTTGTATGGAAGCCTCGCTTCTTTACCTACAACACTGGATCCAAAATCCATATTATATTTGGATCTGAAGAATTTGCACTAAATGTTATCTGCTTTAAGCAACCACAAGCTCCGTTGGCAAGTCCGTCTTCGACATCAATGTTACTTGTTATCATATATTTAATATTTAACTTTAAATTTACTCCAAAGGGTAAACCATTCGTCTCAGTCAAACTTTTCGTTTTTAATGATTCTGTTATACCTTTTCTACTTGTATCTGATACGTGTCCTTTGCTTCAGAAAGGTATTCTGTGCCGATTTGCTTTTCTATCGGGTTGTCCGGAAAATAATGCAGGATTTTGGTTTAATAAGAAAAAAGAAACATTTACAACTGTTGTATTTAATCGAAATAGTCTCCACTACTATCAATACATTTCTGCACACGTGTTGGCAACTTTTCCATTCCCTCAGAATATAATTTCCCATCTTTAGAATTGATAAACTCCAAAAACGCAATTTCTAATTCTCTTTGTCTATTAATTTTTTTGTAAGGTAAGTACTGGTCCAGGTATCTAAAAAAATGATAGTCCATAGGAGTGAGGTCCGGAGAGTAGGGCGGAGGTGACAGAGTTTGATATCCAAGCTCCAACAGTTTTCATGACGTCCCAAGTGAGACATGTGGCCGGGCGTTGTCATGCAACAAAATGGGCCCCTTCCGATTGATTGAAGATGGCTTCATTGTTGCCAATTTTTGATACATTGCATTAATTTGGTTAAAATACGATTCGGCATTGATGATTTCTCCAGGATTTAATGAACTGTAGTGTATCAAACCATATGAAGCCCACCAAACAGTAACCATCACCTTTTTTTGATGAGCTTTGGAAAATGTGTTGCTCCTCCTATGTCGAGCCACTGTCCTGTCCAGAACGTCTACTGTTATCGTAGTATCCACTTTTCATAACAAGTAACAATTCGGGGCAGAAAAGGGTCGTTTTTGTTTCGGCAAAGAAGTGAAGCACAAACTTCATAACGCTGTTGTTTTTTTTGGCGGCCGTTTAATGTGTGTGGAACCCAACTTTCAAGCTTTTTACCTTTCCAATCGTCTTGGTCGAGGTGATCATCGACGGTCGATTTGCTAAGGTTAAGTTTCACTGCAAAAACTGTTCTCGAACAGTTGTTCTGGAATTGTCTTCCACCAAAACCCGCAGAATATCGTCATCAAGAGAGGAAGTTCTTCCACAACCTTCTTTGTCTTTGTCCCAAAATTTTTTGAGCCACCGTTGAACACTGCACTTATTAATGCTGCCTTCGCCGCAGACTTGATTGATGTTTCTGGCCGTCTGGGCCCCGTTCCGGCCGAGTGTAAATTCGTAAAACAAAATTAAACGAAAACGTTGACATCTTAGTAAAGACTGAATTATTTCTAAGCAGCGAAATGCTACAGAGGTTGACATTCATACAAATGAATAATCCAGTAAACGTAAACAGTTTGTTATATAAAGGGGTATTTTAAAGAAAACTCAAAATTCTGCATTATTTTCCGGACAACCCAATATTTTCATCTCATTGTAATTCTTGGAACATCTGATTCTTTAACCTGTCTTGATGTTAAAAGTCCTAAAGGATTCATATAAAAAAACCTAAACATTTCATTATTTTTGACATACTATAAATGGGTGAATGCATTACATGTGGTAACCGATTCAAATCACCAACTAAAATAGTTGATAAATCCCCTAAAGGCTTATTTATTCCTTGTATTTGTCGCAATCTTGTATCCACGTGACTTAAAAGCGTACTGTCTACCATTGAAATCTCATCTATAATTAATAATTTTAAATTAAATATTTTGTCTCTTATATTGTTTGCCAAATCAGCAGATAGTTCAGGCATTTGTCTAGCATATTGCATTACAGGTAGAGCAAAAGCTGTATGTAATGTTACTCCGTTTATTATAAAGACAGCTTTACCAGAAGGTGCACAAAGTAAAACAACTAATTTATCTTTTTCAGAATCAGGCAAATTATCGTGGTAACTAGTCTAGTAATCATATGGAAAATGCATTTAGTAACTGTAGTTTTTCCGAGCCCGGCGGAACCGCTTAAGAATATTTTTTGTGTTTTGAAACAATTCAACACATGCATTATAAATTCACGTTGTAAATTATTTAACTTAGCAATTCTTTAGATGATCGATCGTTTAGGACATACAAACCGATTATAAATTTTTTTTTTACAAATATCTTGTTGTAAAATATCAATTTGTTAATGAGTTGATAATTCATCCTCTAAATTCTGAATTTCATTTTGAGCATTTTCTAAAGCTATATCTAATATATCGTCACCTATTACCGAATATTTTTATCTATTTTGTTCGATTGTTTTTATATTATTATTGTAAACGTTTTCTGTATTTACATTTTTTACTTGATTAACTTCATTTCGCAAACTTATACCGCCTGTATCTAATGATAGCAATTTTCTCTTTAGGTCAAAATTCAATTAATTCATCATCATTGTAATTAGTATGAATTTTTCCGTTTTGAGTATCTAGAAATAAAATCTGCTAAACATATATTTTCGAGTGTTGGCATATTTGGTCATCGCGTTATCCATGAATATTTCAGTAGAATCAGGATTCAATTTTCGTAATGTGACTTTAACATTACAGCGCGTTCTTTTTATTGGGCTTGTATTAATACAAATTGTTTGTCTACTACTTTTTGACAATGGTAGCGATAAAACATAATATGCAGCTTCTAGTGCCGACATTAAATTACTATTTAAAAATGCCTTAGTGATTTTTCGAAATTTATCTTTTAAACTAATATTACCACTACTAACATCAGATTCTGCATCATGTAAAAGTTTAGATGGACCTGCATCCACTTTTCCTACGTAATTAATTATGTACGATGCTATACCGTATTCTTCTAAAATAAACTGCACGTCTATATTAGCTTCAAATAAATGTAATATTGTTTTATTATAACAATTAATATTTTCTTCTAAACTACTGCGCTTTAAAAATATTAGTGCTCTTTTTAATGAGCTCCTTAAAGCCAAAATATATTGTTCTTCTGTTATTTTTAATTCCATTAAAATATCGTCAAAATAAACAAATTCCTGCTTTTTTGAAAAATATGAAATTAGATTGCGAATTTCAGATAACGTTTTTGCAATTTCATCAGCCTTTTCATCATTATTTAACGTCTCTAAAATCATAGTCCTATTCATAACAGGCTGTGGAAAATTAAATCGGCATTTCATTTTATTTTTTGTACCTTAGTAACATGTATGAGTATGTTTATGTCGTTGAACTGCCATATATAAATCATTTTCATCATATGTACAAGTTATAAATCGATCTATAAATCGAATGCATTCATCTACACTTTCAGTTTTGGAAGGATCATATTTAAGAGCGTCTTTAATCCAAAGAAAAATGTGTTCGTGCGAGGATCCACGTACTTGAAACTCTACCGCCTCATAACTGTCGCGTACTAAATATTCATCAAAAACACTCCTTTTTCGCTTTAAAAGTAACATTAATTTATTCGCTTTCTAATCGAAATATCGTACACAGGTTACTGGATCTCGCGTAATTAATTCTGATTTGTCTGCATCATCTAAATGTAATGCCTGCTCAATTGAAATTGTTTCGTTCAAATTTAATTCACTTAAACATTTTATTAATTCAGGCCAAATATTTTCACCTGCTGAAAGAGTTAAGAAAATTTTAGGTTTTCCTGATTGCCATTAGATCACGCTTTTTTGATTCCTAATAGGAAGGCGAAGATCTAATTTGTTTTAATATTTTATGACCCTGATCTAATTTGATCATATTATCTAAATATGCCATGTCTAAAACGTTTTTTACTTGCACATTTTATGCGTGTTTTATTTTTACTCATACATACATACATAGCCAAACCATCCATCCACCTCACGTTCAGTCGTCCCACTCTTCTTGCCCCAAAGATCTTTTTTGTGGCCACCTTCTTCGGAATCTCGCCATCATCCATTCTGGTCAGATGGCCAGCCTATCGAAGTCTTCCCAATTTTACGACTTTGGAGATCTCGTTATCTTCAAAGTGCCCGTACAATTCCAAGTTCTTCCGTCTTCTCCATGTATCACCTACTTTGATGGGTCCGTATGTCCTCCTCAATATCCTCCTTTCGAACACCAAGAGCCGTTTTTCATCCGCCTTCTGTATGGCCCATGCCTCCGAGCAATAAATTAGAATTGGACGGACTATAGTTCTGTATAGAATGATTTTTGTCTTCCTTGACAGATATCGGCTCCTGGAGTTTTTTGATAAGCTGTAGTAGCACCTGTTAGCGGTTAGTATCCTAGGCTTAATTTCTTGGGATATATCATTTTGGGAGTTTATTTCGCTTCCCAAGTAGATAAAGTTCTTGACCACCTGGAATCTATACTGTCCTACCTCGAAGTGCTCCTCGTGGTTTCCTAGCCCTCCAACCTGCATATACTTTGTTTTTTGCTGGTTTACTTTTAATACAACTTTTTGGCAGCTTCCTCGAGGGCAAGATATGCTTCCCTTAGGGCTCGTTTGGATCTGGCCATTATGTCAAAGTCGTCAGCATAACCCAGCAGCTGCACCAGTTTGTTGAACAAGGTCCCACCAGTCTGAATACCTGATCTCCTGATAGCTCCTTCTGCGGCCAGATTGAAGAGCTGGCATACGTGTGCATCTCCCTACCTCACTCCATTATCCGAAACATCGGCTCCAATACCTACTACACATTTTGAGTTCCTCATGGTCATATTTACCAGACGCGTCAGCTTTTTAGGTATTCCCATTTTCTCAAGTATCTGGTAGAGCTCCATTCGGTCCACACTGTCGTGCGCGGCCTTGAAATCAACAAAGAGATGGTGAGTCGTGATCTGGTGCTCCCTACACTTCTCAAGTGTCATTTTTAATGAGAAAAGCTGGCCAATGGTTGATCTACCTCTTCTAAAGCCTGCCTAGTAGTTCCCTAATTGTCTTTCAGCAAAAGGTGACAGCCGTTCAAAGAGGATGCTCGACAGTTTCCGCAGTCGGACTGATCTCCTTTCTTATGTATTGGGCATATTACGGCTTTTTATTTTTTCTCAAACAAATATTTAACCTAGCTGTACACGATTTTTCTAATTTATTTTTAGGCGTAAAGAGAACACTAGTAGGTATGCATGACCTTCGATCCCAATGCCTAATCTCTGATTTTGCCTTATCACTATATGAAATGAAAGCTGGAATATTCATTTTATAACCTCCGAATATTTTAGGAAAACATAATTCATCCATATTTTCCACCGCAGGCATTTTTCCTTCTCCTGGAGCTACAATTCGAGCATTGTTAACCATCTCTTCATTTCTATCAACTAACATAACTTCTTCATTTGGTTCTACCTCTGATTCGAAATCTGAATCTAAATCTACATCATGTTAAAGACTTTCATTATTTTGGCTATTACACATTGCTAGATTATCATTCATATCAGTATTGCCTACAACGAAATCAACTTTTTCAGCATACTTTGAAACTGATATGAATATTTATCATCGATTTGGATATCATGTTTCTGGTATAGTGGCGTTTCAATTAGATGTTTTAGAGCTTCGCATACAACAGCAGAACAAATCGTTTCAAACATATAATTGCTCTTGTGATCAAAATGCCGTTTCAACTTTACTTGTAATGTCGCCATTTGATCGAAATTTCTCGGCAATATCTTTAATACATCATTTATTTCAATTGGTATATTCACTACACTATCTTTTAAACCAAGTTGAGGATTTACCGAAAACGATTTTAAACGTCTAATTTGCATGAAATGTATATGAGGTGGATCCGTTCTCTCTTCAAGTGGAGATAGAATTTGCAGAGGATTTGGAATACAAACAAACTTCAAACCATTGCTGGTAGATAAATTAGGTATTCTACCTTTCCTCATATGAAAATTACAAGTTTTACTAATAGCGTTTGAATTATAATTCTATCATTCTTTTGCTTGTATGACTGTTTTTTTTATCATTATTTTATTACTGAATAAATAATCCTATACAAAGGGAACTGTACTGATAGTTGTTATAACACAGAATTTTAAAAATTACAAAGAATTTTAAAAACGTCTGCTGACTCTACATAAATTATTACTGTTAATTATCCTTGCCATACTTTATAGATAAATAAAAGCACTGCCAATTCAGAAGAGAAGTTGAGCCGTTACAATAAATGACTGGGAACTACGTATGATCAATAAAGCTTACTAACAAACTTAGAATTAGAATTAGAAACTCTAGGTAAAGCGAACTTAGGATACAATGCGCAGCTTGCTAATAAACTAATAGCGTCGTTACCAACAGGTGTTGCTACATTCCGAAAAGTGACAAGTGAGAGTCGTCAGTGTTTGGTTCTTATGTCATCAATAGGCGATTTCTAGAACATTTCGAATTTTTTTTCTCGATATTTCGTGAGCGGGAATCAATAGAGGGGGTGTTTACGTCTCATAATAAATTTAAATCTAAATTTCGACTTTTCGGCGCTTAAGCCTTTTTCAAAAACGACATAAATATTAGCTCCGTTGGAGAGATCACTTTTTGAGGGACTGAACTAATTAACAATAGGAAGGTAGCTTAGGAATGAGATTTTTGCTTAGTGTGTCCGAATGTAGCAAAAATTGATTCTACCAGTAATTTTAAAATAATTACAAACCAGAATTTTTATGAATCTATTTGCATCAATGGTTACTCAAGTGACCAGAATGCCATTTTCATATCCAACCTTTATTTTATTAATATTTAAAAAAAAAAATAAAGTATTCCCTCAATGTCTAGAACCGAAAAAGCATGATGAATTTCAATATTCGTAGAATCCAAAAATTGATATTTTTCGTATTTTGTTATAGTCAATCTATAGGTAATCAAAACAAACAAAACAAAAATCATGAGAATCGGATGGATATTAGCGGAGGTATAGTGAATATTATTGAATTATTTCGAAAAATAATCTATACTATTGCTATCACTTCTATAGATTAATACGTACGTCTATAGATTAATACGTACGTCTATAGATTAATACGTACGTCTATAGATTAATGCATACAAAAATCTTATTCATACTGACATAAAATTCTTATATTCATAATTTGAGAATTTTACCATTTAATATAATTTTTTATGAAAGTCTAATATGACCTTCAAGTAAAATACCACTTCCGATTTGTCAATTTTAATCAAAATTTATCATGTTATTTATATTAATAACTAGGCCTTATATATCAGATTTGAGAAATTTTGCAGTATATTTTAATATAATTTTTGATGAAAATCAATAATGACCTTCAAGTAAAGTATGACTTCCGGTAATTATGTAGTGACCAAAAAGGGAGGTTCACAACTAGATTTTACAATAATCCTAAATAGAAAATTTTAACTTCTACGGCTAACCGTTTTTGCGATATATAATTTAAAAAGATCAAACAAACACCATTTATTTATTTCACCATTTGATAGGCAAATCATTTATTCTTAATACATTTGATTTATTCCTATTGCTAATAAAATAAAAACTGACTTGAAGTTTAATGCTCAAATTTACAAAATGTCCGTCTTCAAACCATTTTTTCTGTGAGAACGAATGCTGTTAACAATTTAACTATTAATGTGGTAGGAAGGTCCCTACCAGTAGTCGATCAACCAGATTAAACATAGATCCTACTAAATTTAATGTCTTTGATGGGACAAGAGTTAAAAATCTAAAATTCACACAAGTTACAATGGTTTAATAGAGGTTTGTGGTAAATAAAACCGTTACTTGTTTATTCCCTTGGTCAAAGCTTGGCGACTCTCCGAACATGGAGAAAAACACGCTAAGCAAACAGCAAGATAACGTGTGAGTAGTAACTTTTTACTTACTGAAATAAATTATTTATATATTTCAAGAAAAAAAAAATTGCTTACTAATATTATTTGTATCAGGCTAAATATGGCATAATTATTTACATAAAATAATTGTTATATTGTTTTTATCTGAATTTTTTTTCTGTTGGGTAATGGCTATATGAATTAACTGTACTATTTTTGATTAGCCCTGTCTAAGCATTAGCTTAATAATGTATTTTGTATTTTTCTTATTTTGGATTCCGGTTTGTAAGAAGCTTTGATTTATTTTCACCAAGTTTTTTTGTAATTGCATTAAAACGTTTGGTTTCTGTTGTTAATTGAAGTGGACTTAACTTTCTTAAAGCATGCGCCATCGACATATGTCATTTACTGCTTATTAGAATAGAGTTCTAGATCTCTGAAGGATGGAAAAATGGACTAATGTATCATTATTTTCAGGACTTATGTCGAGTGCTTCACCACTCGTGCTTCACCACCACTGTTCAGCATAGACGCATGCAATCAGAACTTTGACAGAATGAATTATTTATGAAAATTTGTGAATACACAAATAATAGAGTAGTCTTCAAATATGTCAGAGTTTGACACCACATAACATCTAATAATACCTTCTGAAATTTGCTCAAACCTATGAAAAATTCTTGTTCCGATTATTCGCTAGCAGGGATCAAAACAGTTTCGGTATTTATTCGGGTTGGCCTACTGTTGAGGACCTACCTACTACAATAAAAGATTAATTGTTTATAGAATTCCTGCTCATAGAAAAAATTATTTGAAAACGCAATTATTTTTAATTTGAGAGTTAAACTTCAGGTCAATTTTTATCAGATTTGTAGTTGGAACACATTAAATGTTAATGTTAAGATTAAGTTTTTTAGCTTAAAGCAATATAAAGCAAAATGTTTGTTTAATCGTTTTGAGCCAAATATTTTTTGAACTATCGACCAAACCGCATGACAACATTTACTGACATTAGCCGGTAGAACTAAAGAAAAATGACTGTCATTTATATATAGACGGTCAAGGAGCGCATGTGCAAATGTTTCAAGAATAAATGTTTTAGCTTAAAGTATTATCTTTAAAATGGCGTTTGTTTGATCTTTCAAATTTTTTGAACTGTCGAAGACGAAACCGAAAACCGACTGTATTTACTGAAATGTTCTTACTTCAAAGTTAGCTGGCAATTGTTCAAAAATATTCGTAAAAAAACAAAAAAAAAAACAGGTAAACATAAAATTAAATTTGTAGTTCATAATAGATTTAGAGTGCGATTTTTCTGCAATTATTTAATTAAATATTAATTAAGTTTAATATTTTTTAAATTCAGGTTTAGCGATTTATTCTCTATTATAAACGAAAATTAACATTGACCCATTGATAAAAATATATGATCTTGTGCAACGAGCCTTTGATTTCTGATTTTGTTATATTTCCAATTAGCTGTTCGTTCAAAACGATTTATGAATCATTTTATCTTCTTAAAGGGGTCTTAGAAAGCTTTAATAAATTAATTAGATATTACTCCCCTCAACTTGGTCGGGGATGAATATTGACATGTATAATAGTTATAAACAATTGTGTTTAACTATATCGTTATTATTCCAGTCTATTGCCCAGTATAATAGGGATTGTTTTTTGTTGTCAATTAGAGAAAGAAATGAAACGTTCGTTAGTAAGAGACAGCCCTAATAGGTCAAGATATCTCTTCCAATGAAAGCTACACCTTCCAGGAATTGTTTCCGTCTTCCATGATATTAATTCGCAATAAAATAATGAATTTAACTATCTCAAGCAATAACTGAAGTTATTAGAAACATATATACGATAAATGACTATTCTCTAGAAATAATAATTCTTGACTACTTGACATATATATATTGCATGAGCAAACTCTGATAATCTTAATCAATATGATTTATTTAAATTTTATTATTTAGCTTAAGACTCGACAGATATCTCCGCAAAATAAGAGTTGCTCTTTTTCTTTTTTTAAATTAAGTAGAACAAGACATCTTGATTGGATATCTCTTAAAGGACTGTTGTTCAATGAACGATAATCGATTGTTTAGACTAAGGATAGCATCTATCGTTTACTTTTACTCACATCTTAATCAGTAGGCTAGTGAGGAAAATTGAAAGGCAGATTTTCTTTTGATAACATTTACTTTCAATAAACAATTACAAAACATGACTAAACAAATAAAACCAAAATTCAGGAAAATAATGATTTCGATAACCGAAATCATTGTTCTTTAGTGACAGTTCAAAACTGATGATTTATTTTTAATTAGAAAATAATAATAAATTCTTTGTATTTATATGTAAAATTCGTTTTTGAATCATTTAAAAAAAGTATTATATATTTCAACAATTATCATTGCTGTGGCCCCCCGATATCATCGCCCCATTTATACATCTGCAAGTAAGTGTGTGGAGTTGCAGAAGATAAAACTTGATTCTGAACTTCGGTTATACGGTGTACTGTGTGATTCAACAATGATTGAAGAGGTGTGTCTGTAGTTAAGTAATCCCTTAAATCTGCCATGGATAACATTTTTTCTTCTTCTTCTTCTTCTTCCATGGCTCTACAGCCCTTGTAGGGCCCTGGCCTCCGCAACAACGCCTCTCCAGTCTTCCCTGTCAGCAGCTCGACCTCTATTCTTTTCTTTGTTTTTTCCACTGTCCGATTCCCATCCTCTGCAGATCGCTCTCCACATCACCCAGCCATCGCAGCCTGGGCCTTCCTCTTCTTCTTTTGCCTCCTGGTTTGCCATATAATAGTTTCTTCGGGTACCTATCTTCTCCCATTCTTTCTACATGTTCAAGCCATCTTATACGGGTTGATTTGACATAAGTGACTAGGTCTGGTTTATTGTATAAGTCCCGAAGCTCTCTATTATTTCTTGACTTCCATTGGCCTTCATTACATACTGGCCCAAATATCTGCCGAAGCACCTTCCTCTCCCAGATCTGCAGCATCTTTTCGCATTCCTGGGTCAGGACCCACGTTTCACCAGCGTTTTTGACAATCAGTCTTAAGACTGATCTAACAATCTTAAGATTGTTTTATAAATCAATAATTTTGCTTTCCGTGACAAGTTCGGAAATCTTAATGCTTTTCGTAATGCAAAAAGACATCTGTTGCCTGCTCTTGCTTTAATTTCTGCAGTGGTGTCATTCTTTCGTGTCACTAATGCCTCCAGATACTTGAAGCTGTCCACTTTCTTAAATGTGTGGTGGAGCAATTGCACATGACTCTGCTATCTGGAAATCATGTATTGAGTTTTTTCCTTGTTTATCATCAGACCCAATTTTTTCCCAGCTTCTTCAAATTCCTGCAAAGCTCCTGAAAGCGCCGCATTTGATCTTGCTGATATCACTACGTCATCAGCATACGCTAGGTGTTGGGTCATCCTGTTACATATCGTTCCTCCTGGGTTGGTCCTGATTGATCTCGCAGCTTGTTCGAGTGCTATGTTAAATAATACAGGTGAGAGGGGATCTCCTTGGCACAGGCCATTCTCCACCTCAAACTCTTCTGATAGCATAGTTTGGATATGCTATGCTAACATTTTCTCTTAGTCTCTAGTAATTTTATTGTTGTTTGGATAAACATTAAATTTGTTTCCTTTGCCGAGATTCGTAGCTCTATATATTGCCTTTTCGTAAATTTAAGTTGCCTAGATAATGCTAAAGCTTCTTCAGCTGTTTATGCTTTTATTCCATGAGTTTTCGTTGATGATAAACTTTTCATTTCTATAACAGTTCTGGGTAACAGCGAAACGTGATGCGGTACGGATGCTTCTCTTCCCAGATATTTCGACCCCTTAGAATGACGAGGTTTAAACTGACAAAATTTAAGAAAATGGATTATTAGTGTGGCAATGTTCTATCTGACCTCTGCTACTAATAGAACGTACTCGTGCTGCAATATGAGAAGAAATAGCCGAGTTGCAAGATCCCTTGATCTGATATCAATTTTTACCATTTTTCAAAGGTTGTTGGCAGCAGCAGTTTTACAAAGAATAAGGCAGGGAGAAGGCTAATCAATTATGTTGACATTGTATTACAATGTTTTGGTAAATGTTCATTCCAGTCCATTTTGACAATCTTCGACTAGTACTTTGTCACAAAGTACTACTATAGATGGAGAGATAACGAAATAATGAGTTATTGAAACCTTGATATTAATTTACTCGAAATATATGAAATGCCAGATGGAACCTTGTCATTCCATGGCCGATTTGCAGTTACACTCTTGCAGCCATTCTTCTTCTGCATGTATCCACTACAAATCTCCTGTTATCCTTCGTTTTGTTTGTATAAATCCTTTGGAAAAGCATAAACGCGGGCATCCGTTATGGGTGGAAGGGTTGGGTTCAAGTAGTGTGGATTCCATTCTATCGATTATTTGTTCATCATCACTTTACATTATATTTTCAGGCGCGTACATTGAGAACAGAATTGGGGATAGTGCAGACCCTTGTGGACACCGTACTTCAGTGGCTTCACTACATTTTAGCAGAACACTTATACTCACTAATGAATAAATATATTAAAGAATAAATGTATTCTTTAATAAATTTATTCTGAGAATAAATCCTCAATTGAGAGAAAATACCGGTATCCAATGTTTTTTGTTTTGCCTTTTATTATCGAATCCTTCAGTGTTAACATTCTAGTTCGGATACAAACACTTTCCTTTATAATGTTAAAACTTTCAAAATATGAACTGTTTATATTAAAGTTGCTGTTAAAAAGTCCGTTTGGAAGACGTTCTTAGTGTAAATTACATTAAAAATGAAAAAAAAAAATCATAAAAATTCAAGGATAGATTTAGTATGATTGATATCTATTTAGATTGACCCTACTAATAAGGAGATACCCACCACACAAAGAGGTAAGTTGTTTATAGTACTTCTTGTTGAAAAAATCGCTTGAAAACAAGCATTTTTAATTTTGAGCGTTAACTTCAAGTAATTTTTTATCGTATTAAGAGTAGGACTAAATCAAATGTATTAAGAATAAATATTTTACCTTATAACATTACCTCTAAAATGGTGTTTGTTTGATCTTTCTATGCCATTTAGTTTTTGAACTATCGACGAGTCCGCAAATGCTAGTATTTCGTGTTTTCTCTGTTTTCGAACAGTCGCCAATCTTTAACTAAGCAAATAAACAAGCAATGGTTTCATGTATCATAAACCTCTTCTAAAGCACTGTAACTTCTGAAGTTTAACTCAGGTCAATTTTTATCATATTTGGAATAGGAATACATTAAATTTTTTAAAAACATTACTAAGATTAAATTTTTTTAGCTTAAATAATTATCTTTAAAATAAAATGGTGTTTGTTTGATCGTTATAAGCCAAATATTTTTTGAACTATCAACCAAACCGCAAATGACAACATTTACTGACATTAGCCGGTAGGACTAAAGCAAAATGGCTGCAATTTATATTTAAACGGTCAAGGAAAAATAAAAATTTCCCAACGGTTTTTATTTCTAGAAACATGGAGGAATCAACACACAAATTATAAAAAATAAATAAAAATGGTCAAGCAACAATAAGTAGATAAACTTTTGAATAGCCAAGAAATAAAGTACCAATTATGGTTATGGCAATGCACAAAAATTACTGAAAGCATGCACAGAAACATAGATCACAAAAATCGTCTAAAATTACCTTTACGCAACTGTTGAATCTATAATAATTTATCGAAAATTAATGTGAAAAATTTTCAGGAACATAATAGTGTCAAAATTACAAGTTATTTGTTAGAAAAAATATAAAAATATGAAGGTACATTTTTAATTAAAAATATTGAAATTATATTAAATTAAACATAGTTTTGAAATATAGGCGTGTTAAGGAAAATACGTTTGCGCATGCGTATGCGAAAGGACAGGATGGAATTTGATAAAATTGATATGGGACCGTATCAAGCCAACCCTCACGATCCCAGAAAATTTCATCAAAATCCTATTAGTAGTAATAATTTATTACAATAATTATCGCACTAAATGAGAAAAAATACTGTTTTCAAAATTCAAATTCCGTAAACAATAAAAGCACCATCTCCGGTCCTTGTCCACTGAGAGAGAGGTGAGTTATCAAGGGATCGCAATGGCAAATATAATCACATGCTTCAGCGAACCCGGAGGTTCAATTCCGACCCCCCTAACGAAGTTAGGATCCTAGCGCGCCACGCCACATCTTCCTCCACTTAGCTCCCTAACCCATTTTCTCGATATCAAATTTTATGCTAACTTCCCATCAATGCCCTCCTCGTAGGAGAACCACTTACGAAGACTCCTTTTAAGGCAGAATTCAGCCCTCCGTCGCCGTTGTCAGCATATTTTTGTCTGGAGCACTGGATCTAGTTAGCTCTGATTGGTGGTTTATTGCCATTTTGTCATAATTAATCGAATTAACAGATTTTTTTACCCATAAACAACCAACGTTTTGAAATTCTCTTTCACTGGGTTTTTTTTTTTTCTAAAATTCAGCAGTACAACATCAACACTATACATATTTTTCAATTATTAATGTAATTTAATATAATATTTTAAAAACAAAATTATTTTACCTTAATTATACTATTTTTTCTAATGCAAAATAATTAGCAGTACTTTTAAACAAAACGATGCCTAGTAGTTGAGAATCAACAATTAAAAAATTGGAATTACACTATACAAAGTAAAAAAATAAAAATAGTTTTATGGGAGCAGTTAAAATTATAAATATATATTAGTTAAAACTAGTTGGGGTTAGCCATCCTCACGTTATTTCGAGCTATGGTTCCCGTGATGCAGCTATCCCATAGCTCATAAATAGAATCCTTTGGGTTCCACTTACGTGTGTTCAAACACTAAAGAGAATTGACAAATCGATCAAGATCCAGGGATTGTGGCTGTTCAAGGTCTGCAGGCAGATTAAGACGACCTAACTTCCGGACGGTTATTTAAATACGTTATACTTAATCAGGGGTCGCTAATTAGCAAGCTATTATTTCTTAAATGATATTTTCATTTAGAAATAACTGTCTATAGAAAGTTTATAAGCATTAAAGCAATCAAGACTTTTTTCGTACCATTAATTTATTCTTTCAAAGAGTTTCAGACATGAGAAGCCAATGGTTTTGTGTTCCTGGAAATGATTTTTATCAGAAGCATTTAAATGTTTTCAGATCTCATCTTAGTTCATATAATGAAGGAAATTCATTGAATGTTGAATTCCGCAATCTGGTGTTTCTTTGCACCACTAATATCATATTTTTTAAATGAATTCATCTAGACTATTTGTATAAGTGGTCTGGAAATTTTCGAAATACATATCATTTATACTTACCTTTCTATCAAGCAAATTTTGCGAGTAAAAATATAATTATTTTTTAAATATATTAATTATGGTTGAATTACTTAAAAATAATGTTTCTAAATGTAACAATGAAGAACAGAAATTACCTAAAGCAGGAAATAATTAAACCATTTTATAACAATACCTATTTGAGCCTTATACATCGGTGCGCTCAAAAATTTAAACATTTTGATATTAAAAAAAAATTTACTAATTATTATAATTAAATTACAAAATCATATTGCATTGTTTCAAATCATGTTGTACAAATACCAAGGACGAAAATGGGCAAGAGGCGATTTGAAACTCCATTACTCATATATTCTCTCTTATAAATTTTTTTTATAAATCCCGTGAGAAATCCTTATACAAAAAAATTGACAGATTTTTATTCATTTTTAAATCACATAACTGTAAAAATACGCGATTTCACAATGTATTTATATTTATATATTAAATATTGAATTATAATAATTTTTTATGCATAGATACAGTTTTTGACCTTTCTGATTCCTATGTATTACTATATTTGTCCTATTATATTATTCCAATTGCCATTCATTGCCATACAAATTTAAAAAGAAACTTCTTATATAATCCTAAGCTAAATTAGGTCGTAGGTCATTGTGGGGTTAAACAAAATGATACAGCAAATGAAAAAGCTATATCCAAGATTATTTCTTCGCGATCTATTCCTAACACCTCATTTTTTCCTGTTCAAAATAAAATTCTACGTGCAATGACGCTAATATTAATATGATTAGGGGTGGGATTTTTGTTCCAGGTAATAAAAAGAAGACGAAACATCATTGCATGATAAAGCCATCCATTTACAGTCCAGCACGTAGTAGCAGTCCTACTATGTAGGTACACCACTGCGTGTTATACATTTTGGAACGTAAATGGCTTGTTAAATATGCAACATGGCTCATAAGATTATTTATAAATACATCGGAAAAATGCCTTTGCTTTAGAATCTTTGATTTTGATATTTTGGTTCCATTTTTAATGAAGATTTTATTTTCTAACTGTATGGAAAAATAGGTAACAACCAAAGTTTAATACAGAATTAAGGGGATATTATATCCAAGCAGCTTACAATAGTTGTGGTATGTATGCTTCTTGAATAGTGTTACCCTAATTAAACGAGTAAACTCCCGCTTAGCCGGAGATTAAAAAAAATTAAGTATCACAGAGTTGACAAATTTTAGAATTTACGCTACCTTCAGAACTAAATTATTCAAAGTAAGAGGCCATTAACATACAAAAGACTACTAGGAGTTGACACGTTTTTAAAAAAAAACAGAAAGTGGAGAGACTACTTTGCTAAAAACACAGTAAGTTCAGTAAAACAAAAAAAAAAAAAAAAAAAACTGACTGTGAATACTATTCAAAACCAGAATATTATTGTACGTTTTAAATAAGCATGTACCTAAAATAATTTGTATTTAAAGTTATAATAAATTGGTCTAATAAATTTATCTTCAACTATTATTAACATACATATTACCTATTGATCAATATTTGTATTGTATTTTAATGTATACCTAATACATGACTAAAACTAGTAATGAAGTTTTTTTTTTCTTTCATCAGGATACTTTTATCCTTATATCTATTTCTCCTACTCTCACCTAAACAGAAAAATAATTCAAACCCAGAACAAATAAAATAAAATAATTTATATACTTTAATATTCGTGTGGATCGATCTCGGGGTTAGGAGACACTTCTTGGGCACACACAGCCTCTATAAAGTGGGTACCCCTAAATAGGGTAGGGATAATCCCGGCGGTTGTGTTTTAGGTGCTATACTAGGTGGAAGTCATACTGACAACACCTAGTACAGCCATTTGTCAAGAAACGGTACTTTCTTACCAAGAACCGAGCACAAGACTCTCCATGGGTTGTAGTGGTACAGGTTTTATATATACACTTGCATTTATACACAAACATATATAACAACTTTTATCATCGACCTTCTGTTATTGCATAAAAGATTTAATACTTTAAAGCGGGTAATAGGCCAGAAACAGTTTTTTAACTCCTTTCCCAAGCTATTTTATTCTAACATACATGGTTGTTTCGATTTCCAGCTATATGCTAGGGGCCTTCCTCAGCATTAATCAGTTGAGCTCCGGTACTCCAAGCAGACACTTTAATGATATTAACATATAATTATTAATATTTAGGTAATATTAATGGTACATTAAATATTATGTGAGAGATTTTATTATATCCTAAGAATGAGATAATTACTTAGCTGATACGCAAATTAACCGCACCGTCTTAGTGATTCATGAACATCCAATAATTATTGTTTACATAAATACGGTGGATTGATAATTAATAACTGAAGGAATAAATGTTAAAGGTAATCTGATGTAGTACTAAAGGTAATCTGATGTGAGGACTTCAAGTAGAGAAATCGGTTATCAATTCCAAAAGAACGTAGAATAATAAAAGATTTTCCGAAGAAAGAAGTTCATTGAGAAGAGGGTTTACAACTCCGCAGTATGGGATTTTGTATTCAAGGAGTGCTTGGAGGAACGCAGTGCGAGTAAATCGAGGATGAAGGGGAGTTTTTGTGTTCTTAGGGATCGGAACCGAACATCAAGTAAGTAGCGTTGTAGGGAAGTTGTACAAAGCCATCTTAGTATAGCATACAAGCAATAGATATTAGAGCGCCCATGGATCCCTTAGATCTATTTAATTCTATTGAGTTAAATTATAAAATATCTTAATATGAATAATTTTCTTGAAAAAAATCAAATGAAAGATTTTTAGAATAAATTTCATAATAAACTTTTGGTCGTTTCAGTTTAATCGCACTTGAATTACGCAAAATAGTACTTGAATTACACCGATAAAACGTCTCTATTTCGTCTCAGCTGTATCATCTATATTATATTTATTATATCACACTGCCCTAATTAAAAAAATAATAAAAGACTTTTTTACTACCAAATATAGCCGAACCTCGAACCAGTCGAAAAAATATTGAACACGAAGGTTCCTGGAAAAAAAAATTGATATAAAGAAATTTCGATATACAGAAAAAATTCAATTTTTAAACCTTGTTATGCTAAAAACAATGAAATTATTTTTTAGGATTAAAGATGCTATACCATACAAAGATGCAATACCATACCTAATTGCTTCTTTTTAAATAAGGTCTTCTCCGAGTTCCCATTGCTTTGTGAAACAGTGAAACAGGTACTTATTTCTTGTTTAATTATCATCCATTCTTATGAACGTAAAGCATGTAACCTTTTTGATATGAAGCACATTTTATTATTTTTTAAATGCTCTTCGATATATAGGAATTTTATTGGATATAAAGAATATGTTTTTCTAATAAAAATTGAAGATTCCTAAAAAAAGTTTGATTAATACAGATTTTCGAAATATGGAAGTTCGATATACAGAGGTTTTGCTATAACTATTTTCACTTCTTTAGCCAGAAAGGAAATATTGTAGCCATCTTTCCACATTATATCGGAAATCTCCGCGTTTTGCACCTTCCCCCCTACTTTGGCAACACTGGAGTTAAGTTCCCAAACTTTGGCGGATAGAACAATTTCAAATAGAACTAGAAAGCCTTGCTGATACATAATTCATAAATATATGTATTTAGAAACGTCCTGTAACAAATTAATTTAAATAATGATACATTATTATAGCAAATTAAGGATAATATCGACTGTGCGTGGATAGAGGTGGCACAGAGGTGGGAGGTGGTGGGGGTGTTTCCCGCCGTATCGATCAGCTGTTGGGCCAGTAACCGCCTCGTCTTCGGCCCGGTAGGTTCTCTGTCGCTGACTCTTTGCCAGTGTTCGCTCTGACTTCTCTCATCTCTAATATCTACCTCGTCAGGGAGATCGTCTTATAAGTCAGCTGGTCAGTATTTTTTAATATTTATTAAAATAATATAAATGTGAATAGGGTGAATTCGTGAAGAAAAAAAATCCGTGATTTGATTTATTTTATATTATATTTTTTAATTGACCGATTATTGTTTTAAAAAATAAAATAAAAAAATAAATCATAGTAATATCTTAACCAGAATTGTTTCGAAATTCAGTAACTTAAAAAAAAAGAGAAACTACAAAAAAACTATTTTTAGAAATCGTCCGTGATTTTAAAAGAGTTTAACTTGTTAAACAACACATTATCGCACTCAAGAGATAAAGCTTTTCCCTTGTTTACCCGAACTAAGAAGGCCGATGGATTTCAAAGAATACAGAACGCCTTTATTATGAAAAATAACCTGTTGAATACCGGTAACCCTTTGCTATCTTATAACCTCCCTCTTTGATTGTGTTTACACTGAAACTTTTGATCTTTAAGCATTGAACTCTTGTTTCGTTTTTTTTTTTCTTTTTACAAAGGTTCACTCCATTTCATAAACGAATTTTCCCTTCGGGTGTATAACGGAAGAAATCGGCCTTTCAAGCTTAATTCCGTCTTTGTAATCCTTTGTCTATCTTCTTTTGTTATATTCGATTGATTACTCAAACCGGCAGAGGTTTATCTGTGTCTATTTAATTATAATTTTCAAGATACTTGATAGATGAAGTTAGTTAATGAACACCTTAAGATCCATTAACAATCCGTTCATTCGTTTAATCATTTAAAATTTATAATTTTTAACCATGTTTTTTTTTTTTTTTTTAGTAATAATATTCCTAGTAAAAGTTATAAATGACATTGATAAATGTTGACAGTAATGATAACCCGAAAAACGTGTTTGATATTTTTTTTTTCTTGTTATCTCACAACTTTTTTATGAATACTTCCAACGAAAACTATAATTTTAACTTTATCAATACTAATAAATTGAATACCGATGAATATGTGTTACACCTGTGTCTTTTTAGAGAGGTGTCTTCGACATTACGGAGGAAAAAAATATGAAAGGAAGAAACAAAGCGAATTAAAAAATGTAATGAAGGGAAAGAAGTTGATTCCAGTAGTAATTTTACCGCGTTATTTTTTTTCTGAGAAAGAATGTTAATTGGACTTGGTCGTCCGCTCGGTGAAGATGAGATACCAATTTCTTAAAAAACCGTTTTCAGGTTTCGAAACGATAAATGCCGTTAGTATTTTTATTTAAAACTTAAAATTATAAATAATTTCAAATTATAAACAATCCAATATTTTCATAATTTTTTTAGATTTCTTAGAACTTTCAGTAGATTCCATTTTTAATTTCTACTTAAACTATTTTTATAAAAATACGAGCTATTAAAAATATCATATACGTCTGTCGAACTATTTATTTATGCATTTTGAAAACTCGGTTAATATTAACATATATTTTCGATTTATCTTAACCCAAAATCGACACTAGCTGATTGCATTTCTTGATAACTCTAATCTAAAATAACACCGGGAGTTGCACTAATTAAGGTAAGGTTAAGTATGTTTTTTGATTCTGTCATCGATTATTTGATGACGTTACGAAAAATTTAATTTAATTTCTCATATGATAACAATAATACATCTTGTGATTAATTGAATTGAAAAATGGCCATGTCAGATTAATAAATCAATTAGTTCTTTTTAAGCACTCGAGTCAATTAAATGATAGTAAGTTATCACATGAGATTTCACCGTGATAATGGAGGAACGAAATATGTATGTCATACTGTTTTGAATATATAATCAAATTTTATTTATCCTTTGAGAGATTATCTATGAGCTTATTTTTGTCTTTTATGTATCAATATAAATGTTATTATTTTATATTGATAAGCATGATCCTTGTCCCAATATTTTTTTCTTAAATCATTCACTGTTTTGGTTCAGATTCGGTTTTATACCTTTTATTGCATAAGCTAACTTTATAGGTTTTTAACATGTTTTAAAGAGGATTGGTTTGAAGAATGTTCAATGAAGTTGTTACAGAAATTTGTCTGGAAACTGACAGTATATACACCCATATACAATATGGATTCGCGCTTGCGCATATAAACCTAACAAGGAATGAAATTTTAAAGTTTTTTCTTATATTATTTATTTAACGGCTTAAAACTGAGTTTGTTCATTGAAGATGTATCTACTCAAGCCTCCTGTTCACTCAGAACAAATTTACATCGATTTTCGTTACGTGTAATCCATAAATATTGATCGATTTTTTTTAATTGTACCACAAATCAAATTCGGTTATGGTTATATTATTTTTTAATATTAAAAATTCAATTCAAATTTTATCAATAAAGTGAAACAAATTTAATCTTTAATAATATTATTTTTATCTGTACTTTATCTTAACATTGTCTTCAGGCAGAGTTTCAATCTCAATTGTGAAATATTTTGGTTGTAATTTATGTTGAATAGTAACTTCCCTCCATGTAGTGAAAATTGTGTAATAATACACATTATTTTACATTTCATTATTCATGTTGATACTTAATAATAATACAATCTGCAATTAGTGTTTTATATGATCTTCTTAAATTTAAAAGAATGTCCTTTAGGCTTTATTTTAAGTTAAAAAAAAAAATTGTCTTTATTAGAAATTTCTGGTGTAGAACTATATACATATTTTTTTATTTATTTTTTATTGAAATAATAAAAGTTCATTTCGTTGAATAATATCAACTTTTCATTTTTATAAGCTATTTTATTCTAACATACATGAACATTTCGATTTCCAGCTGGACGCATGGGATATAGATTCCTCAGCATTAATCATTTGAGCTCCGGTATGCCAAGAAGACACTGTTATATATATATATATATATATATATATATATATATATATATATATATATATATATATATAAAAGATATTTTATCAAATTTAATGTTTTTTTTATTTTTAAAATAATGACTTACCATTGCCGCGTTTCTGACTTTTATTTAATTAATTTGTATTTACAAAGCAAGCTTCTGTTTATTACCAATTGAAGATTTTTGACAGAATTAGTCCAGTATTAATACATGGATAATTAGTAAAATATTTTTTAATAAATTAAATATTGCTTCACCTGTAAGGCATAGTGATAAATATATTTTTTTAATAAATCATATTTGGTATACTATAAGTAATTAAAAACTTTTAAAATAAATGATGATTAAATAGATAAAATGCCAAAACGTTCTAATTCTATAAAAATAATTTAATTATAATTACGATAGTAGTAAACACCAATTGGTCGAAAATTATTATTTTTATTTGAATTATATTTAATATTTTATTTAGCAAATGTTTTGTAATTATTCCCAAAAATTATTGGGATATTGCTTTGTATTGGCTGCTGGCTCCATTACTATTTTAGATTATATTTTTAATTATTTCTGGTGATATTCTCTTCATTTTCTCAACGAAGTATTTTTGAGAAGTTTGTGCAGCTTTGCTGTTATGCTCCAAGCTGTCACTTCTAACACTTAGTCCAGCTATACCTAAAACATTTAAACATAGAGCACTGAATCTGTCATAATTTTTACTTAAGTTTATGGTGATTCTTACAATTTTTGCTATATTTAAAAATTTCTAACTAAGAAACTAATGAGGACTCTTAAAATTTAACCACTTCTTAAAACAATAGAGGAATGTTTTCTCAAAATTTTAGATTTTTATGAAGAACCATTAAAGACAACTGATCTAACTCTGAGGCGTGAAACATTTTAGGTAAATAGTTCACTATAAACAATATATCCAGAAAAAAAATTGAAGGGGAGCCTTATTTTTTATCTTTAACATTTTTTTTAATTTTAAAAGAGAAGACTTTTATTTTGAAAACATAAGTATTTAGCATTTTTTCTTTTTTGTTTATTTACAATTAAGTAGAGTCCTGATTAAATGGACAGAAAAGTGCATTTTATGCGCTTTAACATGGTTTTTGTTTAAGGTAAACAAAGTGCAAAGTTGGCTGACACTCCAACACAAAATGAGCGCTCAAAACAAAAAAAAACTGGACATCTAAAAAATTAATGAATATATGTTTTCAACTCTGAATATAGTAAAACATGTAAAAAAAATATATTTTTTCAGTAACCTTTTCCAATTAAATTGGTTGATTTGAAATGAATTGGTCCGTAAGCTATATTATTAAAAATAGCATATTATTTTATTTTAAAATTTCATGTTAGAAACAAGCGTATTTCTCATATTTTGTCAATTTTTATAATATCTAAAAACTAAAAGTATTAACAAGATGTGAATGCTAACAACATGGACCTTCATTGCAACAGAATTGTTTAGATTTAAACTTCATCCTATAGTTATTTAATTCTTCCCTCTTCTCTTAATTTTTTAATACTATGGAATGCTACTTATCGAACTTTTTAAGCAATAAACTGTTGATATTGAAAATTTAAACATTTAAAAAAAAAATAATATGGCTGATAAAAATATTCAATTAAAATGAATAATCATTAGAGATAACAGGTTATTGAGGAAACAGAGAATTTTTAGTTCACTGATTGTGAGTATAATTTCGAAATTAATTGTATTCGAATAAGAAATTAATTATTATTATAAAAATAACTATTTTTTACTTACTTACTGAACAGCACTACATCCCGGGGTGGGCCTTGGCTTCCCTCAAGACATCAGACCACTGCTCTCTGCCCAATTCCTTCCTTTTCCTATTTATTACTCTCAGCGTACGCAAATCTCCTACGTCATTCAACCATCGTCGTATCGGGCGACCTCTACTTCTTGTGCCTTGCATAGGGGTGAACAAGATCTTTGGCATTCTCATTATAGGGCCTAACCATTCTATTCGCCTAGCTTTCATGAAGTCAACGATGTCACATTCGCCGTACAGCTCAATGTTTTTTCGTATTCGCCATTCCCCCTCGTCTAGAACAGACCCATCAATTTTCCTGAGCACTTTCCTTTCAAATATCCTTAACATTTTAATAGTGACACTGCATAGAGTCCATGTTTCCGAAGTGTATGTCACAACCGGTCTCACTAATGTTTTGTACAAATTTATTTTTGTTTTTTGTGACAATAAGGAAGAACGGAAAAGTTTAATATTCGCGTTATAGGCGCGGTTACCTGCCATTATTCTTTTATCGATCTCTGCATTAATTTTATTTTCTTCATTAATCTCCGCCCCTAGGTAAGTAAACATTTTCACTCTTTCGAAGCAATAGCCTTCCATTTCTATGTTTCTGTCTATCGTTGAATTGCCATTTGGACTGACATACATATACTTGGTCTTACATTGAATGACAGTGAGACCAATTTTTTCTCCTTCGGTTTTTAACGCTTGAAACGTCTCTCGCAGTGATGGAATATTTCTTGCTACCAGACATATGTCCTCTGCATAAGCGCAGATTTGATTCGAGGAGTAAATTATGGTGCCACTAGCATTGAGCTTGTTCACTATGCTGTGGAGGGTCATGTTGAAGAGTGTGGCAGATAATGCACCTCCCTGTCTTACCCCAATTGAGATCGGAAAGGCATCATTGACAAAACCATTGAATAGAACTTTCGCGTTGTTCATATTCAGAGTCACTTTTATCAATCTTAATAATTGGTTTGGGATGTGAATCCCGCAACGCACTAATTAACTTAGCTATCAAACGGCCGGCAATAGTCAATAAATAGTAGATGGAGGTCAGTTTTGTACTCCCAGCATTTTTCCAAAGTTTGCCTCATTACAAAAACTTGATCAGCGGTACCTCTTCCTCGCCTAAATCCACCCTGGTACTCTCTAAGTATATTTTCGGTGAAGTCGCCAAGTCTTTTAGATATTATATTTGAGAAAATTTTATATGCAGCATCCAGAAGAGATATCCCTCTATAATTCTGGCACAGATATTTATCTCATTTTTTTATGAATTGGGCATATAAGGCTGGCGCTCCAGTCACTAGGCATACTTTCTTTTTCCCATATTTCTTCTATTAGCTGATACAACTGATTTAAAAGTTCCTCTCCACCATGCTTAAAAAATTCCGCGCTAAGGCCATCTTCACCCGGAGCTTTTCCGTTCCTCAATTTTTCAAGCGAATCGGTTACTTCTTCTATAGATAGTGGTTCCATATCATCAACAAATTTCTCATTAGGATTAATCACTTCAGATTCACGTTCCGCTTTAGTTTCAGTTAACAGATCACAAAAATATTCTCTCCATCTCTCTGTCACATGGTTACTCTCTAATACCTTTCCTTCCTTATCCTTGCATGTGTTTGTTTTGGATTGAAAGCCTCTGTTCATGTATCTTATTGCACCATAGAATTTTCTAGTTTCATTGCTTAAGTGTAATTCCTCAATCTGCGAAACTTTTTCTTTAAAAAAACTATTTTTTAAAGTGAACGAAATGACAATATTTTGAACTTCAATTCGTTACTTAATTTTAATGAGGCTGATTAGGATTTTCTAAATGATGCACGGCGTTGAATATTTTATTTTAATTAATTTTTAGTTACAAAACAGAAACTAGGAAGAGATTGGGCTGGGATATTTTAAATCGAACAATTTGCGGAGTGAGTTGTTGTCTGTAGGTGATTGAACCGAAATTGATCATAATCATACTTAAAAATAGAGATTAGTATTTTCATTTCATATCTGCGTTGCTCTATTCAACTCTTGATAGTATAGCTTCTTGGTTTTTCATTTTTTTTTTTTACGCTGCCAATTTTATGGTTTTCGAAAATATTATTTTATTTTTATTTTTTGACAGGTAAAACTAATTAATCAAGATAAAAGTATTTAATTTTTTTATATTAATTAACATTGTTTACTATTTTGGGTTGTAATTATTTGAACAAAAGTATTCAATCTATAAAATAATATAATAATAATATAATAAATAATAATTAAATATTCATTAATAAAATAATTGGCTAATAAAATTTCTATGCTATTATTATTTTTACTGTATAAATTTATATCAAAAACTTTTATTATGTTTTATCTTAATAAAGTATAACATTTTTACAAGTTTACATTAGTATTAATCCTTAATATCAGAGATTGAAGCTTTTGCATAGAAAATTTATTTAGTAAGATTTTTTTTAAATTTTATTTTCATATTTCAATATTGAAGTAAAAGTAATTTTTTTATTAGAAAAATGTTTGTATTTCATTAAATTTTGATTTAAAAGTAATGGGCTTAGTAGAAAAAAAATCAACAGACTTACAATATATGATTTTTAATCAATGGGATTAAAAATGAATGCACGTAATATATCCATTTACATCACTTTCACTCATCAGTTTCACGTTTTTTTACCATTTATCTATTTTTAGTTAAATTTTTAAGGCGTCTCTTCCGTTTTTGATTTTTGTTCGTTCTAACTTAAAAACAAACTATATTATATATATATATATATATATATATATATATATATATATATATATATATATATATATATATGTACACATAGATTAATTGAATACGATAGAAAATTTGATAAAAATTGTATGTATAAATGCAGTATTAAAAAATCTAATTAATTGAACTTCAAAATAGAATCAGTTCAACCTTTCAAAATATAATCGTTAAACAGACAGACCAAAAGTATGTTATTTATTTATTTTTTTTTTTTATTGAGAGAGAGACGAATCGAAGAATCGTTGAAAACAGTACATCAAAAATTTGACCCGATTACTATATTTTCCTTATCCTAGCAGTGCGCTTATGTTTTGCAGTTACTCCCGCTTATGTCCTGCGGCGGTAGGAAAAAAAAAAAACATGACTACAATGTTCAATGCCTTGTATCTTTGCTAATATGGGTCCGATTTCAATGAATTTGGTTTTGTTTAGTTGGGAATTCAATTATCTTTCTTATAAGCAGGATCTGCCGTGTGATTTTCGTGGTTTTTGGTGTGAAAAAATCTATACCTTAGGCTAGTTTATTCAATAATTTAAATACTTTTTTTTAATTTATTTGACCAAGTATTAATCATTTTTTTATGTTTATATTTTTCCTTTGATATACTTTAAAAAAAAAAAAAAGTTTTGATGGAAAAACCATGCCGATATCATTTTTTAAATTCGAAATATAAAATAAAGCAATTTCAACGAGTTTTTTTTTTGTGTACCAGGGTACATTTGATGATTTTTTTGTTTTTTGGAATTCAATTATCTTTCAAATAAGCATTTGTATAATCATTGGGTAATGTAAAATGTATATTTTTTGATTTATGAGCAAATGAAATGAAGAATTTTTTTTTTCGGCTTTTACGGAGTCGCAATATCTATGGCGGTAAATTTTATTTTATTATTCCAAAACCATGGAGGATCCATTAAGATGATATAGTTAAAATTTGGTTAAGATTGGTTCAGTAGTTTTCGCGGTTAGAACTTATAAACGAAAAACGGGCTATCCTTTTATATAACAGTATGACAAGAATAACAATATGATTTTACGTTTAATATAAAACATAATATTAGAGGAAGAAAATTATTTCATGAAATACTACCCAAAATAAATTTAAAAAAAAAATTCTTTCTTGAATACCAAAAAAATAAAACTATGACTTGTGTTTTTTTTTTTGTGGGGGGAGGTACTAAAAAACTGAAGTGTTCAATCCCCGAACTATCTAAGCCCTCAAAAAAAAAAACCAGTATGCGTCAATATGCTCCGGGAATGCATAGATTTCAATGCAGGATATTTGGCGAACGTAGTGCTTAGAAAATAGTGTTTTGTCTTGTACGTAAATAGCTATTCTTGTACATTATATATATAAATGAAAAAATTTATTCTTTAATAAATAATTTGGTTTGGAAATCATCCAATTTCACTTCCAGACCCTTGTATGGTTTAGTTTAAAATGCCCGGGTTTGTTTGTTCGTTGTAGGTTCGTTTCATTTTTATTTTTCCATATCCCCTTGTACAAACAGTATACACAGAGCTTTATAAAGATTAATATTATCTCTTTTTATGAAAATAATCCTTTTGCTAAAGTTTTAGGTACACATCGAAGCTTAGATTAAAATTGTAATGAAGTCTTTCATGTTTTAAACGATAGAGGTAAAGAAGTTTTTTTTTTTTTTTAATGTTACAATGTTTTTGGCCGAAAGTTTAAAATATTTATTAAACAAGCTAAAAAAATGTATTACTATGTAGATATAGTTTACCGTGAAATCTAAATGAGGATGGTTGTAGTGGAAGGGAGTGCGGTATGAAATGAACTTTTTTTCTTGCAATATTATATTTACTTTTAAATGTAAACTATTTACTCTTACGTTATTAATAATTATACTTGTTTCATGTATTAACAATTTTAAAATGCATTTACAATTTTCCTTGTAAAAATCGTTATCTATTATTTTATTATGATTTTGGAAAATAATTATTTTACATTAAAATAATTTTGTGTTTTTTGTGCGTTTTGCATTAACATTAAATTGAAAATAATGTCTTATTATAACCATTTTCGCTTATTTAGTATAATGTTTTAATTTTTTTTTTCTGCGTACTTTTAGTTTTTTTAAAAGCATGAAAATTCATTCTCTACTTATTAATTTGGTTTCTTAATTTTATACGCCTGACTTCTTAACCGACCTAAATTTTACTTCATGAATAAATTACAATCAACTACTAATAGCTTCAAAATCACAGAAAAATTAAAATGGGTTCTTTCATACTATGTTTTGAATGATAATATTGCATTTCGTAATATATATGAGGCATTCGGTCGTGAAACAAGATAACTATAACAGAATGAAAAACTTCTACCATGTTTTAATATTGCTTGGTTACAATATTTTACCTTCAGTCACTTACCATGGACTTAATGCCAAATACTTTTAAAAAAACCAATTCTCTGCAGATTCTTTCCACTGCCTATGAAATCAATTGGAAGGGATCCGGTGTTGACAAAAACTTCAATTCACAAAATATGGCAGATGCCATGCCTCTGATGGTACCTCCATGATACCTCCTTGGGTTGGATCGGCTCCACTCCCTGTCCCAGGACAAACATCTTCCCTCTACGATAAAAATAACGCTGGATTTTTTTACGATCAATACTTTTGTCAGAAATAGTGTATCGTTCCATTCAAAGTTAAATTTTATATTAAATTCTTTAATTGTATTTCAAATATAATATATAAATTCATTTAATTTTAATTATTCAATTTTACCATCGTTTTTTCATGAAAAAAATTAATAATAGCTGAGATTTTGATATAATTTTATGTAATTCGTTAATATTAGATTTTTTAAATAGCAGATACCTCATACCTTTGCTGTTTAGTTGATTGAACAAATTAACTTCTGCAAAACAGGCCATGCATATTAAAAGATGACAGTTAGTTCGGTTTTTGGGATGCTTGTTGACGATCAAGGCTCGCAGTTAAATGAAATAATATTTAAAAATAAACGAACTGCTTCACAGAATATCATCCATTAATAGCTTATTGGGCTTCTGAGTAATCAGTCGAGGTCTAAACCATCTCTATAACTGCCAGTTTAACATTCAAAATCTATAGTCACCCCAGATGATCCACGGAACTCAATATTAACATCATCTTCTTTATTTCCTAATGGAAACCGATTAAAGATTTCAAACGCCCATATATCATCCGATATATATATCCATATGGGATAGGAAAAAAACATAGAAGAAAAAAAAATTTTAATCATCAAATATATTACTATTTTATTATTATTGTTTAGTGGGCGCTATAGTCGCTATGGACTATAGCCTCTGCCACCATTTCCCCCATTCCTCGCGGTCCATCTAGATTCCTCAATTTCTGATCACCAGCTTTCCTAAGTCCTCTTCCAAGTCATCAAGCCACCGGTCTGCCTTTCTTCCTTTTTCCTCCTGGTGCACCATTCAGCATCATTTTAGGAAGCCTACAGGGCTCCATTTTTTCCACATGGCCTAACCATCTTAGTCTGCTCTTCTTAATAGTACTGAGGATATCAGGCTCACCATACAATTCCATAAATTCGGCGTTGTTTCTAAATGGAGATTTAGAAACAGGAGGGGACCTGTGCTGTTCTCTCACTGCTCCAAAGATCAATGCCTTTTATCTTCTCCTTCTTCTTTCGCTTCTCTCTATAGTGCCTTTCAACGTAGGGAAGCGTCCAGCCAGGAGCCGAACTCATTCCTGGATCTTGCTAGGTTTCTGGCCTGTTGGAGATCTTTTCCTCTTTTTCTACTAAGACGATCGATGTACTCCAGATAGGACATCCTTGGGCGTCCTCGAGGTCTTTTTCCATCGTCTTGAAAGGATCCCGGTGGTCACTCTTCCTGATAACATGGCGGAACCATTTCAGTTGCCTGATTTCCAGTACTTCTTTTAGCGGGGCAATCTTCAATTCTTGTCGAATCCTCTCGTTGCGAACGCAGTCTCTTCTTGTCTTCCCCGCCACTCTTCTCGTGTACTTCATTTCTTACGCGGTAACTCTGCTTTCCTGTCTCCCCGTCAATACCCAACTTTCAGCTCTATATAGTATCGGCAGGTAGACTGACTTGAAGATGTGAATTTTGACATTCCTTACCACCTCTCGCTTTTCTACAACAGTATTACATATCTGGTAATAAACCGTGTTTGCCTTAATGTTAATCCTATTGGATATTTTCGCGTCCATCTTCCCAGACCTCTCCGTTACTATACCGATATAAGTGAAGTCAGTCACCACTTCCATTTCCTCCTCATTGCAGAATATGTGCACATCTTCTTCCTGCCGCCTTGCAGGATCCTACTTTTATTGGCATTGATTGTCATTCCTTTTCGGCGGAGTTCTTCATACCATTCCGTCACCGCTTTTTGACCGCGTCAGCAATCAGTACTACATCGTCCGCATAGAGGAGAAACTGGACTACTACTGGTTTTAGATTTCTTCGCCCTAGAAACGTCCTCTCTCTTCTTTTCCTGCATATGGATGCCACCTCATCCATGAATAGGAGGAACAGCAAAGAGCTCAAACTGTCCAGACTCTAATCCATTGAGCCTAACAATTCTTTTAGGCTCCTGATATATCGATTTAATGGCCTCTACCAAGTTCTTCGGTATCTTCTTATTTCTGAGGGCAGCCCATATTTCCTCTCTTGGGACAGAGTCGAAAGCTGATTTGAGGTGCAGAAATGCAATGTACATATTCTTGTCCCAATCCCAGGATTTCTGGAGGATATTTCTTAATGTGAAGACACAAGATCGTGTCTTTTAGCCTTTTATCTCAACTTCTAAATTGTTGGTCTCTGTCACTACTCCTCCCAGCTGTAAAACGCGTCGTCCCCGAAATCAACAGCATCTCTTCTCTCCCTGGTTTGTCTTGAGGTTTTCATTTACTTGCTCTTTTCTAGGTTTATTGTGAGTCCTAAATCTAGTGCAGCTCACTTGAATTCTTTTACAGCACTTGCTCATTTGGTCCTCCCTATGATGACCACATCACCAGCATACGCCATGTGTTGTGTGAGCCATGTGTAAATGGTGCCACCAGGGTTTGTCTTTACTTTTCAAATCGCCACTTCTGTGGCGAGGTTGAATAGTACAGGCGATAGTGTGTCGCCCTGTTTTAAGCCACTGTTAACCTCAAAGCTATTCGTGATGCCTAAACTGGTTTTTACCATGCAGCATGTCCTTTTCAGGTTCATCCTCGTCAATCTTATTAGCTTGCTAGATATTCCTAGTGAATGCAATGCCTCCAACAGCTTTCTCCTTTCCACACTATCATAAGCAATATCGGAAGCAATGAAGAGTTGGTGCAGATCAATGTCATACCAATATGTTTTCTCGAGCATTTGCCTACGAGAATAGGTGATCTGTAGTTGATCGTCCTATGCGGAAACCCCTCTGGTACTTTCCCAGTAGACTTTCACTACTCTCCACTAGCCTCTGACATATTGCCCCTGATAGGATTTTCTAGGCTGTGGATAGGAGCGCTATATTTCTTTAATCCTCGCATTAAAGCTTATTCCCTTTTTTATCTATGGGGATTATAATAATCCACACCTCCGCTCTCTCAATCAGCTGGAATTTTTCCATTCTCCTATATATCCCATATCACCCTGAAAATCTCTTCCCATGTATGCCTCTGTTTACTTTAGTAGTTCTGACAGAATTTCATCAGGCCCTGGAGACTTTTAGGGGCTATTTTTTTTTAGGGACACAATTATTTCCACAGTCTGTCAGTGGCACCGCCTCATCAGTATCCTCATCCTTGTGTGGTTGGAACGTCTGGTGAAGGTGTATGTAACTTGTCTCGGAATTTAACGTTTCTTTGAAGTACTGGAATCACCTACGCTTGATTTGGTCACTCTCAGTGAGATGGTTTCCGCTTTGGTCAAGATTTAATTCAGCCTGTTGGCTAAAGTCCTGTCTTAGCCATTTTGCGCCCTTATAGAACTCTCTCGTACCTGGAGATGCTCTTGCACCTTTGCACTTTTGCCTTGTAGGCTCCTTCATCAGCCTCTCCATCTCAAATATACATGTTTTACCTCCAATATTCTCTACCTACCTGCATACAAGTGTAATATATGTAAATAAATATAATATGTATAATATTATAGGCGAGAGTATAATATATTTATATATACTCGATTATAATCTAGCCATTCCGTCCTGGCTTTACACGTGATGGTCTTATTTTATTTTTATATGTTTATATTTATTTTAATGTGTTCAGTTTTAAATTTAAATGCATTCTTCACATTCTTTATCTATTTCGCTAATAATAATTGTAGAATGTGATGAATATTCCATATCTGTTTCATATTTAAATGCAATAAGATTGAACTGTAATCTCGTTATTGTATGTCGTATTTGCATCCGTTGTCGATTTACGTAAAACGTAAAAGGTTTAATATATACACACATATCGTCTCGAATACACAAATATATTGTGTGAATGTAACACATTAATCGGTTAAGTCGTTCAGAAACTTACACGAACACAAATGGACGCGCCAACGATTATATATATATATATATATATATATATATATATATATATATATATATATATAAACATATTATATTACATATACAGAAAAGGTAATATGTATATACAATAACATATGAATTATTTATCACAATCAAACAGTTATCACAAGAAAATATTACTTATTCATGAATAACTAATTAAATTCGTTTCCTGTTATTAATTAAATTGTTTATCGTGTATTAAATTAAATGTATATTATTATCAGAGGGAAATAAATTCACTGACATCTAAATCAAAAATTGTTCAATAAAACCTGAGGAATAAACTTATTATTCCTTATTCAAAATAAAGAAATTCGATTTCACGAATTAAAAATTAATCATATATTTAACGATTAATACACATTTTTATTAAAAATCACACATATTTTAGTTTCTTTATACAATATAAAAATCTCCAGTTCTAGCTCTTTGAAATTTAGTTGTAACTTGGAAAGAAGGGAATTTTTTATTTTTCTCTCCCAGTTTAAATAGTCGTTAACAACTTCTAAAAAGAAATTATAGTTAAAATATGACTGATTTTTAACTAAAGATCTGTTAATAATTTAAATGTGCATGGTAATTGCTTCACGTTTACCAAAGCAGGTGGCTACTGGTTTTCATTATTCTTATATGCTATAATTATAAATTTATTATTTATTTTATTCCTGTAATGTATTTATCAGACTAACAGAAAATATGCCTAATAAGATTACTAAGACATTAGGTGGAAATTAAATTACGAATACCAATTGCTAATATTTCATTATAGGAATGCTGTTGGAAAGATTTGGGAGAGGGGATCATATAAAGAATTGAAGAATTGATTTGAAGGAAGATTGCGAGCTGTTAAGTTTGCGTTGGGATTGGGTTTACAATGGACGGATGTGTATCTATTCTGGGCTGAGTCTGCTACGCAAGTAATTTTCGGATCGTGTGGTTAATTTCATTCGTGATCCAAATATGACCTTCTTCTTCTTCTTCATCTTTCTCCCTTGTGCCTCTCAACGTGTAAGTGCCTCAGTCAAAGTCAGCCAGGGACCACGATCACGAGCCAGCGCTCTTATGGAGTTCAGACTCTTTCCCTTTTTCTATCGTATCCTGGAGATGTGATCGGACCATAACAGTCTGGGTCTTCCTCGAGGGCGACGTCTAGTGGGCCTGGCTTCAAAAAACTTTCGTGGATCCTGGTCTTCATTCACTCCGCGTAAATGACCGAACCACTATAGCTGCCTCTTTTCGACAAATATGACCTTGAAATGGATATTCCGAAATTTACACTGTTCTACGTAAAAAAATAAATGAAAAAAAGTTAAGATTTTCTGCTTCTGTGAGATATTTGGCCTGTTCCTCAGTATTTTACGTCCGAAATCGAAGTTTAAAAATTTAAAGATACGCACAGTTTTTTTATGAAAATTAGATTGTGAAGTTTGGAATAACCTAGTTGACTGACGAACTTTGAAATAGTTAGGTCATCTGAAAATTTTAGTTCTACCACATCCACCAGACTTGTCTCCAACTGACCAGAATGGAGAGCTCTTGACGCAAAGAACAAAATATTCCAAAATAAAAAGGAGGTAAAATTTTCATTTCCCGAGTTTATTAATTCAAAGTTGAAAATTTTCTTCGAATAAGGATAAAAAAAAACTTTGTTGGGCGTTGAGATATGTATTGAAGCTGATGGAAGTTATTTTGAATACAAATAATTTTGCTAAAATTTGTTTTTCTTTTATTTTTCTCATACCCTAGGAAATGATATTTCGTACGTTCCTATCCAATACAAAACACAGCTAAATAACATTACTGAATCCAAGCATTTAGAAATGATTTGTTTGAGCTTCATTCCGTGTGGTAACATTATAACCTATTAAAGACTAAAAAGGTAGGTATATCTCATGCCAACAGATTGAACCACATTGAAGAGGAATCCTAAGGCATGTAAACAAAGCGTGATCTCAAAAAAAAATATTTTTGAACGTTTAGCATAATTTCTCTATCCTTGGAAGCCGAGGATATATTTCTATCTAAACGTTTATTAAGTTTTTTGAGAAAAAATCCTCAACAAAAATTCCACGAAATATTCTGCGGAAATCTTTATCACGAAATATTCTCACGAAAAAGTTTCTTGTAATCCGTTTGCGCAGTTAGCTCTGCTGCTTGATAAAACTTGATACGTTGGATACATCCTTCTCATTGGCCAACTGAAGTACTGTAACTCGGGCTCCACACCAGTGCCAAATCATTTGACAAATCGTATGGCAAGTCGTTGGCTACTGGTGGTGGATTCGAGTATTCCTGAATGTTGGAGTATTGGTGAAAGTATTGACCAATGTTGGCGTTGGCAATTGCGTTGGCCGTTGCCGAGCCGTTTTGTTTCACACATCAATGGGAAAGAATAGGATCCATTGCCATTGCGTTCCATCCACACCAGCGATGAAGTGTCCGACCAGTTCCTCATTTTTACCTAAATATTGGATTTTAAAATTATCGTTACTTTAAAGTAACGAGCTTGATATTGAAATAATCAGAGATTCATGATTTGATAACTTTTGGTTACTAATTGGATTTATTGTTTTGATTCGTTCTTTTTCCGCGTTATTAGTCCAATGCTTGTAAACCAATTCCTAAAAATAAGCGAATTTTCGTAATTCAATCCCCGATCTCTGAAGCACACAAAATATTGTTGTTAAATAAATAATAATAATGCTACTCCTACTTGCGGTAGAAAAGTAAAAAAAATATATATTTAAAAGGACAATCAATCTCTTTTATTCAATACAATGGAGAGCAAATTCTTTTCCCTCAAAGAGCAAATAGCTATGGAATTAAAAAATAATAATGTTAATCCTCAGCTCCTAACAAAATAACATTTCTGCGTGAATATTTAAAATATCTAATAAAATAATATTTCTCCAAATTAAATAATATTTATTAATATAAAATAATATTTCTGGAAGAGAAGCTCAAAGGCCAGCTCGTTTACAAGTAACTCAAATTGTTTCAAGATTCCGAAATTCTAGGAAAATTTAACAATCCCTTCTACTCTTACGCAACAGTTTTGTTTGAACTTTCCTTTCAGTACCTTTATTAGCATATTTTCACAATTATTTGGCCAAATGGTTTGCCATATGTGTGGATGCCCCATTTGTATATTTGTACTTCGGTACTTTCACATTTTAAACTTCACAAACATTGGTCAAGTTGTTTGGCAAACGATTCTTCACTGGTATGTAGCCGGCATAAGAGTAAATCGACCCCCAATCCACCTTCTTTAAAGGAGAGGAAGATCATCAGAACTTAAAAACTTGGAACAATTTACCTGATTCTGTTGAAACTTGATGTGCATGTTTCTTATCGGTCCACTAAAAATTCTCTTGGAGTTTGTGTTAAATGCTACTGCGGCAATGGGGTTCTCGTTACACGTGGGATGAATCAACCCCATTTCGGTTTTGTACCTGTGAAGTGTCTGTAGAGTGGAAGAGCTAAAATAGTTAATCATTTATCATTATTACTATTTTGTACGTATACTCTGCGTTCGTTATTTTCAAGTTAACCCGTTAACATTATAGAATGGAAAGCAGTTTGTACTTACTTTCCTAGTATCTACTATGAATGGAAACTATTTATAGCAATGTGTATTGGATAGGGGCAATCGCCATTTTGGACAAGTGACGTACCCTATCTACGTAGATGACGGATCCAACGATTATTTTCGTCTAGCCATCTGTTTAGCACATCCATCCATTCCTTCCTTAATCCCTTGTTATACAAGTGTGCATACAACCAAGGGGTCTAAAATTAAATATCAATAAAATTATTATAAAGATTAAATATTTCTATTCCTTAATATAAACATTTAAGTCGTTATCTTAAATATCAATTCTCCATTTCATTTTTCACATTTTACAATGAAGGGATGAGCATTTTTTTTTTTAAATATTAAATGATGTAATGATTTTTTTTTTAAATTGGATTGATACACACCAGATATGGTCTTTGCATGAACATTTTATTATTATTGATTATAGGAAATAAAACAGCCTATTTTTTAATTATATAATTTTAAAGACTACATATATTTATGTCCCAGTTCTCATCATTTAATAAATTTTTCAATTCTTATTCGTTTAGAGAACTTTTACCTAAATATTTATATCTAAAATTACGTAATTTTGGAAAATGTCGATGGTTAACCTCACCGTTAACCACAGAAGTGTAAATTTTATGGTTTCGAGTAAAACAAGATTTAAGATTTTACCGCATCCTGTAATTCCTCATGTATCAATCCTTATATTTTATAATAATGTGACATCATTTAAAAAATTAACCATATTATTTGAAAATAAATCTCTTCATTTGTTTTTTTCTTTTTTTTTTTTTTTAAATTTGGTTACTTTGATGTTATTATAACACTAGTTTTAAACAAATGTGTAATGTAGATTAGACAGTTTCCAACTCAGTGCTGTCTGTAATGACCAAACTGGTTCTTAACATCTATGAAGCTGACGTATGAAATGTATTTTCTTCATAATTTTTGCTGATGATGCTTCAACCAGGATTTGAATTAATTAAATTTAAGTTCAGTTCTAATTTTAAATTTTGTTTGTATTGAGCGTATCTCATTTTCGTGATTAATATAATTATTATTTGATTATATTTTTAAATTTTAAAATAATGTGACATCATTTAAAAAATTAACCATATCATTTGAAAATAAATCTCTTCATTTGTTTTATTTCTTTCAGTGCTAACTAGTTTAGACTAAAAGAGCCAATTTTTTATGATCAAAACTCAGAATAATTTTTACTGTTTTAAACCAACAATAAATACTTGTATATTTATTTGTTTATTTTTTACATTTTTCGTTCGAGTGTTTGAATGTATATTAAATCTTAAAGGTAATATTTTTCGTTGCATTTAATATCTTTGTAACTTGTTACTAACTGTTAGAAAAATTCAGATATGGTGTAATAACGAAAAATCCTATTCATTTAAAAATGCTTTATATTTCTTGCAAGACAATTTTCGTTTTCAATCTTTAATCACTCAAAGTGTGGGACAATATCCGTCCAAAAGATTTCAAACATAGAGACTTTCGGCATTTTTCTAGGAAAAAAAGAAAACAACTTAGCTTTAAACATACTTCAAAATAGAACTACAGAGAAATAGACAATGATCCATTGAATGTTATAAAACGCTAATTTATATTTCTTCCTTACGAGGTGGAGTAAATGAATAAAATGACAAAATATAAATCAATAAATAAAAATTAGAATGATTCAACATAATTTTAATAATTTTTTTCCTGATAAATTAATTAAAACAAATTAAGATTTATTATTTTTTTATGTGGAATTTTTCATGAACTTTATATTTTGAGAAACAATATTTCATAAAATTAAAATAAAAACGTATTTAAAATATTTTAAGGTTTAAGAAAAGCATTTCTTTGCATAGAATTAGCTATTATTTCTCGGGTCTCGGAATTTCAGTATTCGATAATATGATTCATAAAATGATTCGATAACATGATTTTTAGAGGATTCTTCGCCAGTTTTTTAAGTATTATTTGTAGTGAAAATCGAAAACGTTTGGAGATATTTCGTCATTGCAACCGTGAAACCACCTATTTGTCAGAAACATGATTTTACAGGACAAACAAATAACTGATTTATAGGTAATTTTATAAAATATTTATAGGCAATTTTATAAAGTAATTATTAACATTCCAACAGGTAAATAACTGTGAAACCACCTATGTAAAGACGGTCTTGGAACATGGACAGTTTCTAGTGATAACTGTTGCATATGCGATTAACATTATCAACAGGGGGATTCTTTTAGATCTATTTCAATTATGATTACGATTTTCTAACACATCAGTGCTTTTCACTAGCACATAGTAGATAAAATATTGTTTCTAATAAAATCAGAATCGCATAACTGATTTTCGGTCACATAGGTGGTTTCACGGTGGCAAAAGAGATTTTTGGATAGCCGTGCAAGAAATTAATTTTTTTTTCCTCTATAAATCACGCTTATTTTCAATGCTTATTTCAATAATAAACTTAAAACCGTTTATCGATAGCTCATATTATGATAATTTCTTTGAAGTCTGGCAATGTTATAATTTAATTAAATATCTGATGTGGACACCGCATCACTTCCTTGTACACCTACTGAACTATTAACCGGTGGCTCAAACAGTGATCATGAATTTGGTTATTAGTTTCGGAAAATAGCAGTATCTCAAAAAGACGGCGTCGCGAAGTCTATTGGCGTCCATCTATTAACATCCACACATACTCACCGTTATAAGTATATTAAAAACGGTTAGTACGAACCTTGAAACGTGTTCAAGGTTCCATGAAAATCTCAATTTTTGATTTTTAGCAGAATTCGTATTCCTCCCTTCTTAGATGGCGGGAGGCAAAAAGCAAAAACAGTTTCAGATAAAGTACCACTTTCGTCCATCCAACTTTAATCAAAATCTAATATATTATATATATTGATACAAAAGTGTTATACACCAAATTTGAGATGTTTGTATTATATTTTAATATATTTTTTTATGAAAGTCTATTATGACCTTCAACTAAACTATCACTTCCGCTTTTCCAATTTTGACCAAAATCTAGTATGTCATTTATATTAATATATATGTCTTACATACTAAATTTAAAATGCTTTGTATAACATATTTTAATATAATTTTGATTAAAGTCTATTACGACCTTTAACTAAAGTACCACTTCCGATTATCATGTAGTGACCAAAAAGGGAAGAGTTTCAGTACTAGATGTTACAGAAATCTCAAATACCAACTTATAACTTTCTACGGCTAATAATTTTCAAATTATGCGAGATACGAACGAACGTACGTGCAAACATCACGACAAAACTAGTCAAAATGGATTCAGCGATGGTCAAAATCGACATTTCCGTTGAAATCTGAAAACCGCAAGTTTTCGCGATTACAATACTTCTTTTTTACTGCGTATGTTTGTTAACTGCAATGATGCTTCATTTTATAGGGTTCATACTATACATATATTTATAAATTGTAATTTCCATCATACATTATTTTTTCTAAAAACGTTTTATGATTTTAATATATATTCCTATTTTATGTTTAATGATTTTAATAAATCAATAGTTTTGATTCTAACTTTCATACTGAATTATGTCCTATGAAATAAAGTTAAGACTAAAAAAAAAAAATAAATAAAAAAAAATAAAAACCTGTACCACTACAACCCATGAAGGGTCTTGAGTTAAATATTTGGTAAGGGCCAAGGATACCCATTTTATAGAGGCTGGATGAGCCCCAAGAAGGTCTCCCGATCCCAGAGGGTCGATCCACGGCTGGTAACAGAATAAATAATTATCCGCCACAGCCGTTCTCGAACCCGGGACCAGGAGAATAGGATCACAGTGCTTGACCAAAGAGCTACCCCACTCCTAAAGTTACGACTGAAAGGCGCCTAATTTGTTCCACTTGATTTACATACCATAACTAATAATACTGTAAAAGTCGATTAAGATTAGCTTTGAAATACTCGAATTATTATCATACTTTAGATTAGACTTTTTACCGCCTATTATTCCGTCATGAAAGATTTTGTCTGAAAACGTTTTGCATAACTTGGCTCTTAGCTTCTGTTCACTACCGAAGTTTTGTCGAAATCGCAGAAAGAGAGGTCAAACAATAACGACGTTTTAAAATAATTGTAGTCTATTGATTGTTTTAAATATTAGTAATATCTAAAAATTGTGGTATGTAAATAAAAAAAAAAGCACCTTTGTAGATGTAGAGGATCTTAAATAATGATTTAATATAAGTTAAATTAAAAATGCAAATTATGTCAGATGTTGGAAAAAAAAAATTACCAATTTCCATAATACCTTCATCTTAAGCAATTTAAAACTTTAAAATAACCGAGCATTGAACTGGCACTACTTCAAATGATTACAAATAGACTTTATTAAATAACTATTAATTTATTTATAGTTTACATTTACTAAATTTTGACCAAATTATGCAATAAATATAAGTAAATGTTATTTAATCAATTGTTTTTGTAAATTTAATAAACTCCTATTTATTTTGTAATTCTAGGATATGAGTCCTAATCGTGACAAATAAGTCCAAGTTGTATCTGCTTTAGCATGTCAATTGATTTTAACTGCTCAGTAATAGGAGCTATTACCCTATTGTTACATCATTCGGACCAATTTAATGCACTGCTTTTAAAGAGAACTCAGCTATCTCTTAACAAACGAAATTATCCCTTTAAATGTTATTAAATGGAATCTCGGCATAAGGATCCTTCACAGTAATTCAGACAAGAATGCTGTTCTTCACCAAAACCTACAAATATAAATAAATGTACGTATATATGTATATATTTATATATTATATATGGAATAGTATATAGAAATAGAAAAGTTGCAACATTATTTATAGAAAAGTGAAATTTTATAATAAAAGGCTTAGCGAACCCGGAGGTTCGATGCCGATACCACTAATCGCTGTCTACAAATCTCGGTCCACCGACTACCTTCCAAACCCAAATTCATTAGATCACTCTTAATACAATCCTCCCACCTACGTTTCGGTCTACTCCTCGGACGTTTACCAGTCGGCTCAGCGTTTATTAACTTTTTAGGAATTCGTTCGTTACCGAGCCCAACAACTTTGCAAGCCCATTTCAACCGTCGCGATGATATCACTTCGAGTATATTAACAGAGTGCATGCTCCGCAATTTCGCGTTGTGTAATCTCCTAAATTCTCCAGTTGACTCATCCTTTTTCGGACCAAATATTTTACGCAGTACCTTATTCTCGAATACCTTAAGGCGCTGTTCGTCCTACAAGGTTAGCGGCCACGTTTCACAGCCGTACAGAACTGTAGGCAAGATAATAGTTTTGTATATTCTAAGTTTTAAGTTTCTGGACAGAACGCGCGACCTAAGTAATGTTGATACCGAAAAATAACAAGCATTTCCCGCCATTAACCGCGCCTTTATTTCCTCTTGAATTTCGTTTTTTCTAGTAATCACAGACCCCAAATACTTAAATTTCTCAACGTGTTCAAACCTATTTTTTCCTATAGCTATTTCCTCAAAATCGCCTCTGTTTCTATTGCTAACCATATATTTCGTCTTATCCGTATTTATTTTGAGGCCAACATCTTTCCCAGCTGTCATCAACGTTGTTGTATTCAGTTTTATAGTTTCCGCGTCCTCACATAATAATACCAAATCATTCGCAAACCCGAGCACGGATATTTTACCACCCAGATCTAAACCCCTTTCGGTACGCATTACCTTTCTAATGACATACTCCAGTGCTAAATTAAATAGGACAGGTGAAAAGGAATCGCCTTGTTTTAACCCCGAGCGAACCTCAAATTTCTCCGAAAAATATTTACCGATTCTAACTTTATTGAATGTTTCGGTCATGCATATCCCTACTAGATTTACTAACTTCTTCGGTATTACCTGCTCAATCAAAATGTTATACAGTCTCTGGCGATCAATAGAAGCCTTTTATGTAAAAGTAAATTATATATATATATATATATATATATATATATATATATATATATATATATATATATATATATATACGCTTGAAATGTAGTGCCTCTTGTTGATGATTCTGCAAATACGTGATCTTATTTTTTTCTGTCCTGATTATGGTGAAACATATATATATATATATATATATATATATATATATATATATATATATATATATATATATATATATATATATATATATATATATATATATATTAAAACCTGTACCACTACAACCCGTGAAGGGTCTTGGGCTCAGTACTTGGGTAAGGACCGTAATGTTTCTAAGCCAACGGTTGTGTAAGGAGGTGATTTGGCCGAGATCAAGCTCAACCGCCAGGTTTTTCCCCCAATTAAGGGTACCCACTTTATAGAGGCTGGGTGAGCCCCAGGAGGGTCCTACAGGGTCGATCCGCAACTGAATACAGAATAAATAATTATCTGCCTCAGATATATATATTAAAAAATAAGATTAATATATATATATATATATATATATATATATATATATATATATATATATATATATATTCATAATTTATATTTTAATATATATATTAAAAAAACAAGATCACATATTTGCAGAATATCAACAAGAGGCAGTAGATTACTTCAATTTATCTAAATATCTTCTCATGATTTATATCCTAATAATAATTAATTAGGAAGTTAATTTACTTTAAATTTACTATAAATAATTACTATAATAATTTACTATTAATAATTACTATAATAATTTACTATTAATTGCTTGCTTTTTAAGTTAAGCGCAAATAATCTATTTGCAAATAATCGTTTACAAGAAAATTGTAAAATCCAAGATATAATTGCCACTTCCTGTTAATCCAATGCGGTGTATCTTTGCTAATACCGGTCCGATTTTGATGATTATTTTTTTGTTTTTTAGATAATTTAATTATCTTTCATACAATTCTATACATAAATTACTATAAAATGCATGTTTTATAAGTTATTCTTTTCATCATAACTTTTTTCCCTCAATTTTCTCGTTGATATACTACATACATGAAAAGTTAAAGTGCTGTGAGGAGAAGACATTAGGCAAGTTTCATCAAAATCGTTACAGCCGTTTTCGAGAAAATTGTAAACAATTGTAATATCCATGATATAATTACCATTTCCGGTTAGTCCGATGCGCTATTATTTGTCCGATTTTGATGATTCTTTTTTCGTTTTTTAGATGATTTAATTACCTTTCATACAAGTCTGTTGATAATTTACTATAAATTGTACATTTTTGAAGTTTTGCGTAAATAAAATATTCTTTTCATCATAACTTTTTTTCCTGCATTTCTTCGGTGATGTACCTCATATATGAAAAGTTAAAGGTCTTTATGAAGAATAATTTTGGCAAGTTTCATCAAAATCGTTAGAGCCGTTTTCGATAAAATTGTAAGAAAGTGTAAAATCGATTATATAAAGTGGCACTTCCGGTTAGTCGATTTTGACGAAAATGTTGCTGTAACATCACATGCATGTGCCAACCTTAAATACGTAATGTCAGTACCGTACAACTTTTCGTTTTTGAGTTAGACTGTTCAGATACACACAGACTCACAGACCATTTTGTGAGACTTGTTCACTTTGAATCAGGGGACCTTAAAACGTGTATTTCCGTCGAAAAGTCGAATTCGAAAATTTTCACGATTGTAATACTTCCCCTTACTATATACTTCATATATAGGTAAGAAAAAATAACAAATAGACCAAATCGGTATGTTTTTTTTTTTACCAATTAAATGAAAGTATCTGTATTAGTACTTTCTTTGAATATAAAGTTGCCACTTTTCTATAAATAAAATTGTGTATTGAATGATGAATAAAACCTTTTGCTTTATCAGTTAATAAAATATAAAAAAGAATTCTAAATATCAGATATCCTTTCCCTAGAGCTGTTAATGCAGCAACCAAGGTTAGCAGTTAGATAAAATAATTTTTGAGAAATAAAAGCTGACAGTATGCCAATCAGTCCGCAAATTTATCAGCTAAATAAAATAGCAGTTGAAAATGTATATGCTGCTAACAGTTATAGCATACAGTATACTTTGTTTTGAAATACCACTTTATATCGTTTGAAAATTACAAGTTAAGAGATCGATAAAATTTTGTTCAAACTTATTATTTTGCTGTTAATGCTGTTGGCTTTTTTAAGAAAACATTTAAAAAATAACAGATTACATGTAGCTATTTACCACTTATACTTAAAGTTATGCAAGGGATCGATGCTAGCTGCAATTAACTAATATAATTAAGAATAACCTTGATCTTAACTTTTTTTCTTTGATTAAAATTCGTTTTGATCACGACTTTAGAGTAATGTATACCTATTCCTTATGTTTAACCGCGATTGAACTTTTAATCAGCATAAGATATAGGATTCGAAAACAGGCTGATTTTTTAAATCAATTTTTTGAAATTAGGTATGACTATATTTTTACTCCCTCTTACCAAAGATATATAAAATGGGGAAGTATTGCGATCGTGAAAAATTACAAATTTGGGTTTTCAACGGAAATGCAGGTTTTATGATCCCCTGAGTCCAAATAATCAAGTCTTGCAAAGTGGTGTTCGTGCGCGCGCGCAAACGTGTTAGTTTGTGTGAACAGCCTAGCTCAAAAACGAAAAGTTGTAAGGAACTAAAATTACGTATTTAAAGTAAGTATATACCTGGGATGTTACAGTTCTTTTTTTGTCAAAATCGACTAATAGGAAGTGCCACTTTATATTACCAATATTACACTTTTTACAATTAACTCGAAAACAGCTCTAACGATTTTGATGAAACTTGCCTTTAGTCTTTACCTTCAAGCCCTTTTACTTTTCATATATTTAGTACACTAAAAAAATCCAGGTGAAAGACTTATGGCAAATAGAAAATTTTATATGCGCATAATTTAAAAAGTATGCATTTCATTGTAAATTATGTACAAAATCAGATGAAAGCTCTTAACATTGTCTTAAAAAAAAAAAAAAAAAAAAAATCTAAATTAGCACTGATACAGCTTATCGAATTTCCCGGAAATTCCACTGGATATGATTGATTTTTCACTTCTTTTTTTTTTCAATTTTTTCCAAAATGGTTCTAACGATGTTTATTAAACTCGTATCAAATTACGCTATTTTACGTCCTGGAAAACCACACCGCGATTCACAACCCGTGATTATTAATTGCTTGAGGAATTAAATTAATTATTAATTAAATTAAATGAAAGTATTGCGAGTTAACGCAATCGGCCACACACACACATATGTGTATATATATATATATATATATATATATATATATATATATATATATATATATATATATATATATATATATAAAATAATAAATTTTGTTAGAATTTTTTATTATTCCATCAATTTTATTGGTCTTCTTCTCTATCATCCTGTATTGCTGAAGAAGATTTATTGGACTCCACAATCTTTTGAAATGGAATATGTAAATCTATGAGATCCATTAAAGTTTTAAACTCATTACTAATTTCTTGTGGCTGTAATGCCTGTTTAGGTTTAATAATCTCTGTAAAAGATAAGTCGATTTTGTACTTTCATCGCTGTATATTTTGTCATTATTGAATATATAATTTTGTTGTTTGAAAGTTTTGATATCGTTTCAATTCCTCCACTCTCCATATAAAAATACTTGTCTCATAAATCACTAAGATAGTTTTCCAAGAATCCTATTGCTTTTCTAACTTTCGATCGCAGATCTTTTCTCAAGAGAATGAAATACAAAACGTCCTTCATAGTGTTGATAGCTTTTATAATACATGTTGAGGATCTCATGTACGCCTTTAGAGTATATACCTATGTACAATGTCTTTATTTATTCTTTATTTGGGATTTCCATAGATAGCAAGGAATATAGTTAAACAGCTTAAGGAAGAACCTTTTAGCCCGCATGCAGCTAGAAATAACCGTTTGTTATAGATATAAAAACCAACTTACGAATTAGTGCACGCGATTGGTAGATTGTGAAAAAGAGATCAAATCAAAGGAAAATCAAAATAAAGTGTTAAAAAAAAAAATAGTGAATTTGACAAGACAGCTGTCATGCCAAGCTGTGTAAAGGCAGGAGGCTTTTCCCTTCTTCAGCATATAATTTTGTTTTTGTTTATGAAGAACCTTAAATGATTTAAATTAAATGAAAAAAAAAAATGTTCAGATCGTGTGCCTCACTTACTGGCTGAATAACAACGCTTTATTATATTTTAAAATAAAAAATAAATAAAATAATTAGCGAAAATCTTGAAATTAGAAATATAAAATTATATTCAAACACAAACATGCATATACTTGTATTCTTGCTTATACATAGATACTATATTAAGTTCTTACTTGCTTTTATCTTGCTTTCTCTTGAACAGGAGAACTGCCAGAGACTTTTCAGACAGTGCTTGGTATGATGAAAGTCATAAAACTTTAATTGCATACTTCAATTGAATACGACCGGTTTTTAAATTCTTTCATTACTCTACACTATACCTTCGACTAATTAGACTGTTTTATTGGTCTTAAAACCTTTCTTCTGTTGCGCGGTGTGGAATAATATATTTTATTAATCCGGGGTATGTTTTGGGGGATTGGCCAGAATGAATTAGTTTGTACGGTTTTATTTTATTGTTGTTGCACTCTAGATTTTACTGTATCATTACTTGGCTACTGCTCTTAAACTCTTCTGCCTTAATCGTTGAAGATAATTATTTTTATGTGCCGGCAGCTAAAAAGACAGTCTCCTGATCCAGGTCAACTATTGATTGCTCAGCCAAGGTTAAAGTTTTTAAAATTATTTAACAATTTTCAATTAAATTTTATTTTTAGCACTCAAGCTAAAGAGACAGAGCTAAAGAACAAAATCGTGATGAATTTTTAACAAATTTAAAGTATTGATTCTATTTATACATATATATATATATATATATATATATATATATATATATATATATATATATATATATATATATTGATTTTACATTGGAATATTATTTACACTTTTACGAAATTTTTACATGAATTAGACGGGCCTATAATTTGTTAACACTAGTTTATAAAACAGCTTAAAATACTTTAAAAATAAGGCTGCTTGATTGGAAAGCGAATTATTAATGATAGAATAATTGATTTTTTCATTGCGCGACATTTCGAACAATTGTGTTGATATTTATTGAAAATAAGCCATATCTTTACTTTAAGAATATATATTTAGCCGCAATAATTTCCATCAGAATCTATACACTTTTGCCAACGTACAGGCTAGGCTAGCTTATTAATCCATGCTGGAAAGAAATTTGGATCTCTGGAAAAAATGAACTCAAAATATCACTCTGGTTTTGAAAGTTTTTCACACTTAAAAAGTTGTCCAGGTGCTTGAAAAGATGGAAGTCAGAAGGGCAGGGGGTCAAGCGAATAGGGTGGGAGTTGAAGGATTTCGTAGCCCAGTGGTCGTAGAGTTCGTTGGTTGGGGGAGGAGGAGGGTAGGTAGAGGGAGATGGAGGGTAAGAGAGGGAGAGATTTTTTTCTTCTAACCTTTATTATAAATAAGTTTTTGATTTCGTCGTTTTCCCTTAATCCAATAAAATGACTGTTTTAAACTTGAGAAGATATAATTGAATAAAGAAATCCTTTGGCAAAACGTATTGAATTATTGAAAGTATTGGAAAGTGAGTGTAGTATTAATAGCATTAGGCATAAAGGAACAAGTTGTAAAATGACGAAATCGAAATTTATACTTTAAAATAATATTAATGCCCAGTCCTTTCTTCTCTATGACATTCTTACGTTTTAAAAAATCTGGTGCGGTGCGCGCATCAAACAACTTTCCCTTACCACTCTGTGATAATAACCTTTTTAACGCAATTTTAAATAGTTCACATAAACACTACTTGAAATAAGCTCAATAAGCTCACTTCTTCACGTCTTCTTTCACAAAAGTACGATAGAATAGTTTTTTAACAATTTTATTACGACATTTCTATACACTATATATTTTAGGTTTGTCAAGCTGATAATATATTTTAAATGTTTCGGTTTAGTTTCCATTCATTTTCCATGGAAACATTTTGTTTTCATTAAATGATACAGAAGTAGAAATTATTAAGTTAATATCTACTTTTATATTCTTACATTACAATAATACAAAGTGTATTGTTGGCATCAGACTGGAGGCTTAGAGGGAGTAGGTTCGGTCGCATCCGTCTCCTTACGGACGCGTTTGTCTAGGGTCCCTAAGTCCTTATAAGATACACTTTATCTTTGCTAATACCGATTTCGATTATTCTTTTTGTATTATTTCGATAACATAATTAACTTTCATATGATAATATACATAATTTACCATATAATGCATACTTTTTGAGTAATGCAAAAATTAAATTTTCATTTAGCTATACCTTTTTTCTCTGCATTTTCTCGGTGAAGTACTAAATACATGAAAAGTTAAGGAACTTTAAGGAGAATAAATTAGACAATTTTCATCAAAATCGTTGGAGCTGTTGGAGAAAATTATAAAAAAGTGTAAAATATATGATTTTATTGACACTTTCGGTTAGACTGATATGGTTTATCTTTGTTTATTCTGGTCCGATTTCTATTATTCCTTTTTCAATGTTTAGATAATATAATTTATATACACAATTTACAATAAAATCCATACTTTTCGACTTATACGCAAATAAAATATTCTTTTCACCATGACCTTATTTCCTGTATTTCCTCGGTGGTGTACTAAATATATGAAAAGTAAAAGGGCTTGAAGGTAAAGACTAAAGGCAAGTTTCATCAAAATCGTTCGAGACGTTTTCGAGAATTTGTAAAAAAAGTTTAAAATCGATTATATAAAGTGGCACTTCCGGTTAATCGATTTTGATGAAATAGTTGCTGTAACATCAAAGGCATATACCTACCGTACATAGGTAATTTCAATTCCGTACAACTTTTCTTTTTGAGCTAGGCTGTTCACATACACACAGACACTCAGATTGTGAGACTTGGTTAATTGGAATCAGGAGATCTTAGAACGTGTATTTCCGTTAAAAACTCGAATACGAACATTTTCACGATCGTAGTACTTCTCCTTACTATATATTTCATATATAGGTAAGGAAAAGTAAAAAAATATTGTTATTTTATTGTATTTTTTTCGTTTCTTCCATTCTATTGCCAAAATACAGATGCCAACATTCCAATCAGAAGCCAGCGTTTGGTCACGTGACCCATGGTGGGAAATTTGAATTTGAATTTACACCTCGACCTAATCTTAACCAGCATTTGGTTTTTCCTCGACTTAACCTTAACCACCATGTGGTCTCACCTCGCTCTGACTTTAACCACTGGACCCCGCCCCTTTTAGTCACGTAACCATCAGGCCCAGCACCTTTTAATCACGTGACTTATGGCGCATTTTGTCTCATGCTCCGCCCACAAGGGACCAGCCCCTTTTAGCCACGTGACCCATGGCGTATTCTGGTATATGCTCCACCCACATGTTAGTCACGTGACCTACGCCGTCTTCTGACCAATGCTCCTCCCACAAGAGCCACGCCACTTTTTAGTCACGTGATCCAATTCCGTGTCGCATGGCGGGGCATTTTGTTTACAATGAACCGCCATTTTCTTTTCAATTATATGGTCAGGAGCCACGCTTAACCAACAGTTTTATCTCTCCTTCCGTTGAAGGGTCTGTCCCTCCACCTTATAGAGAATGAGTATACCCGATCGCCATTTGGTTTTTCTGTGGTTTGTTTTGAGAAGGATGATTGTTACCGAATTCCATTTTATTTTTCTTACACCGCCATCTCCACCCCTGCAACTTGAGAGAATTAAGGTTATGTTGAAGGATCAGGTACCTCCCTTATAGTATGTAACCTTCACAACTGTTATATAACCTTAACCTATCCGACCTATACTTTATAATTTGTAACCTTCCCAGCGGTCAGATAACTTTCTCAATGCTTACATACCTAATCTTTATAAAATATAAAGATATACTTAGATATACCTAATCTAAATGCTAACAAGTTGGATCATGTATAAGCAAGTTAGATGATATCCAGGTGAAATGTAAACATGGATTTTGGTCTTTTATTCCTTTGATGATATTAGGATGGTTGATGTCACATTTGAATAATCCTAAATCGCGTAATCCTTCCTTTAAAAGTAAAAAATGGACTTTGAACTATTAATCCCTAAAACACAAATAAATTAATACTGTGGCTTTACCTCCACCTAACCTTGACCATGGGGGCACGCCTCTTTTTTAGTCACTTGATCCAGTCACGTGGCCCAATGTTTACATTTTATGCAACCTTCCCAATGTTTACCTACTTACTATTTTTTTTATTTACATTTTCTATGGCTTTCTCAATATTTATAGATTTTCTTACTTCCAGGGCGTAGAACCTACTCCACCTTAGGATTTCTTTGGCTTGTTTACGTTTATTTGTTACAATGTATATTTGTTTACGTTTTCTTTAACTTCTCAATATTTAAATTTTATGCAAATACACCTTTTCCAACTGATTTTTTGCCTTTCCTAGACTATTTTTCCCTTCTCAAAACATGATTTAATTATAATCAACAACCCTGACCCGTAATTATGCTCATAACAGCCTTTTATATGTATTTTCGGCTACTCTCGGAGCTGTACGAGACTGTTCGGCCTCACTGAGCTCCAACTATTATTCTCGGTGACACTCGTTCACACTCGTGTTGCCTCGGTAGTTCACTTCACGTGACTAAACATGTTGTCGGAGCATAGACCACAAGGCGTCATGGGTCACGTGATTGGATCACGTAACCAAAAGGGGCAGACCCTCATGTTCGCGTGACTAAAAAGGGGCGTGGCCTGATAGTTAACGTTAAGTCGAGGATAGACCACGTGTTGGTTAAGGTTAGGTCGAGGCAGGACCACGTGGTGGTTAAGGTTAGGTCGAGGCAAGACCACATGGTGGTTAAGGTTAGGTCAAGGCAAGACCGCGTGGTGGTTAAGGATAGGTCGAGGTGTAAATTGAAATTTCCCGTCATGAGTATGCTGGCCTCTGATTGGCTAGCAAAAATCGTGGTCCAACTCGCCCATTTGCCCTCTATTCCCCGTATTCTGATTGAATGATGGCTCCAGAAATGACTGAAATAGTGTATAGAGCTTCTCATGGAACTCTTCCTGCATGGCCATACATCGCGACACCGTCGAGGAACGTCTCCATGCAGTCTTTCGAAATAATTTCGGTCACTTCGCTCTTGGCCGTATTTTGGTTTACTTCTGCTTCAGTTTCACGAGATAGTGATCCAGGCAGCTTGATCTGCTCAGGTGAGATCAAAGCAATCTCAGGGTAATAAGTTTTGAGATAATTTAGGACAATTTTTTAAAATATCTTGCCCATAGGTGGAAGTAAGCTTACGATTTTTTTTATTTTCTAGGTACTTTATAAAATAGAAAACCCTTTTATGCCATCAGAGTTATGCACTAAAAAATATTTGTTTTGATTTTCTCCAAGTTCTTTTGCGTTAAAGTAGGAATGGTTGCCGTTGTGTGATGAACCTCTAATAATAATAAAAATATTTTTGATTTAAAATGTTTTGTAAAAATTTTTTAGATTTACTTCGGACAGAATGTAACTGGCGAGAACTTTTTTCTAAGAAATTTGGTTACAAACTTTTGCTTTTAGAACATTAAATATTTTAAAATTTACTCTGCTTTGAGATGAACTGAATGCTGATTTAGGAGCTGAAAAAAAAAAAGAAATATGTCGAGCTTCTATAAACTTTCAGATAGCCAAAGTTTCAGTTTATTTTAGAATGACCATATTAATTTATTCGTAATTAACTTATTATTTCGTATCTTACCTAGTATCTAACCGTGAAATCATTTACTGTCTGTGTTATTCAACATTGTATATTGGCAATTTTTTTTTTTCAGGTATTCATTTAGTCTATTATATTTTACATATTACCATTTATTGTTTGTTCTCTTATTTTTAATGTTTTTATTGTGTCAGAGAGTTGCTAATATCAACAATAATTCGTGTTGAATTCATTTATGCAAGTTTAACAACTTATAGTTTACTTAGGTTTTCTTTTTAAATTATACCCGCTCCGTCCCTTATTCATTGTATACCTCCACTTGGTTCATGAACCTTATTATTTGTATAGCTTCTGTTCCGTATAGTGGTTCTCCAAAACCCGGAAATCAAGACCACAGCATTGGAGTTAATGATAGGTTAAACGAATCATTGCACATGTTAATAACTTTTATTTATAACATGTAAATCTTATTATTTTTCTTCGCCACCACGTAAACAAATGAACAAATGCATTTTTGAAATTCCTTTGTTTTATTAATTTATCGGAAGTATATTTGCAAAATAAAATCTTATAAACAGAAATCTATGACTCAGATAAGTTAATTGGCTGAGAGATAAAAAAGATATTCGCCAAAGGGAAGTTACAAGTAAAACATAAAGTTGTTTTTTGATCTCTTGAAAAGTAGCTATTTTCGTATTAGTTGGTTATGCGTGGTGGTGACGATAAATAATGTGTATTCCTGTTTATTCCACTTTATTTTATTATTCGACCATTCTTAAACATATGGATCGAATTTTCGTCAGTTTGGTGCTTACGCCTATCGGCTTGTTATAACGAAATATCAAAACATATATTGGATTCAGATATTTTTATTCCATTCTCTATATTCGAATTTAATTTTAACTTACAGTTAGTCAGTCAGTGATCACATTAACCATTTATATATACTTTTGATTTATTTTTAATTAATTTTTTTTTCAGTTGTTCTTGCAAGTTTGTCTTAAGGTGATTAAAACGCAATAGTTTCAAGGTATATCAGCATCTGCTGAAGAGAGGGATAAAGAAGCCCCGAAACGTATTAAAAATGTTTACATTAAAACTATTGAGTTGTAACATTAAAAACTTGTAGAAAACATGTAAAGACAACCGAATAATGTATAAGGTAAAACATTGAAAATAATTACTTTTTTTTTTTTAACTTTTGCTTAAATTCTTAATTGTAAATATTTATCACCCTGACTTAGCAACCCTAAGAATAGAAAAAATGTTAGTTTATTATTATTATTTATATATTGATATATTTCATTTATTTCATTAGCTATATAATTTTGTTAAAAGTTTGCTTAAATATAGTTGTTCGATTTCCAAAAAAATAAATAAATAATAGGGTGTTTAAAAAAAATGACTTTTATAATTTTTTTATCAAGGAATGCAAATTCAGTTTACCTATAACTAATCCTCTCGTGTGAAAGAAAGATTAAGTAAGCTTGTTTTTATTTTAAACATTTGACCCGGGCAGTAATACCTTAGTTCATGGAGTTGCAGTCGAACAAGAAAGTGACGATATTTGTAATATCAGGCGCTGAAGCAACACTTAAAATTATTTAAACTGAAAATGAAGGTGCCCTTGACCATCGTACAGGTTTAAAAAATTCAGCAGAGGAAATACGTCCTCGGAATGAAGAAGGGCTTAGGCCGACCATCAGTGGATGTCGAGTTTTTCAACAGCCGTTTCAGGTAGTGGTGGTATACTACAATGGTAGCGTGGGATCTACCAACTTGCTGAATGATGGTTGACTACAGTGATACAATGAGCTTTATTTTGAATATTAATTTCGTATTATATCAAAGAAATAAAAATGTAAATTTTTTGTTAAAAAGCTGTCATTTTTTTTATACACCCCATTATAAAAATAAATATATTCACACAACAAATACGACGATAGGCATTCAGCCATTGCTTTCCTTATTCATAATTAAAAAATAATATTTATATGAATTTACCATATCAATTAAATAATCCCATTGAGAACAATAGTTTTGCCTCTTTCTAAATATTAATAACCATAAAAAGTTAAAAAAAAGAGAGAGAGAGAGACGTGCTTGAGAAAGTCGGTGTGGATAACTATGTAATTTGGAATTAAGTTCTTTTTTAAACATTTATAGGGAACTTTAAAAAAAAAAAAATTCAACTTCCAGGTAGCCTGTTGAAATGAGAAGAATTGGTCTTACTGTCACGGCCGAAGATCAGATAACGTTCCGGGTACTCATTCGTGTTATTGGTCGGCTGCCTCTGGGCGTGCTTCGGTCAGATACAAGGGGTCTTCTGTTTGTAGCTGAATAATCTGATACAGGATGTGTTTAATGATAATTTCCTCTTGTGATAGCCGGACATGTTGTCATCTGTGTTAAGTGTTTAGTGGTTCATGGTTTTGAAACACCTTGACTCTACGAAACATTGGCGAGTTGCCCGGGTGTTTCACCCAATGGTTTTTTAATTTTAGCTAGCTATACACAAACACACACACACACACACACATATATATATATATATATATATATATATATATATATATATATATATATATATATTGTTCGATGTTATCAACGTACTTTGATCAGACTGGATATTTGTAGATTGTTTTATATATATATTTATATATAAGGGAACTGTAAATATACAGAATGCTCCTTTTAAGACGTCTTAAACGCATTTTAGGAGAAAACGGTTGGTCTGAGAGGTAAAAATTATAGAGCGTAAGGCTTTCTTCCAGAATATGTTCCTTATTTGACAGTTTGCTGGGGATCTAGTTCGCAGATCGGTTCGATGAAGACGGTGCCATTCAGTTCGTTTATTTAGACCAACCTTGCGATCTTCATTAAGTGTTACATAGCGCGGCTTACCGTCGAGAGTCTTCAACGTTATCAACAATTAAAATGATCACCAACATCATACTACTCCACAGACAGACTGGCAATTACTTAGTTAGGCGCTTTTTCCTCAAGGGATCAACAAAAAGGATCCGCTTGTGCGGTTGTCAAAACCTCCCTGTTCTAAATTGCAAGCAGCATAAGCATCACTTAAATTAATTAAAAAGCTGGAGACTGTTTTTACTAAAGGTAGGAATTAAACCTTTTAGAGATTTAAGACCACCTTATTTTCGCTGTTGATGTGATTCATTAATTAGCCTCAATTGCTCTTAGCCCAAATTCTGAACTTGACTAAATGTAATTTTGTAATAATTAAATCAAAAGTACAACTTCTACGGTGATAAAATATGTTTTTGATGTGTTGATATATTGTATGCCTAGATCAACAAGGTATCAGCTCAAAAATTGAGATTTTTTATTTAATTGTTAATTCGAATTCTGCCAATTTGCTTAAAGCAAAAAAAATAGATTTATTCATTTATTATGTGCTTTAGACAGTAAAAGTTGAATATTGTTCTATTATAATTATAAAAATATTTCTTATTTTCATTGATATTGTGCAATTGATATTGACTCAACAATAAATAGTTTTAATACCATTTAATTATTCTTTCCTTATCTGTTAAATTGTATATTATGCTATTGCATTATTCTCATCATAATCATCATTACCATGCTCAAATTTATCTTTATTAGTTTATACTGTTCGTATCTATGTTTTAGTCCTAAAAAATAGTTACAATATGATTCGAAACTTCGATTCAGTGGGGAAAAAAAAAGTATTTTTCATTCCTCTTAAACAATTACTGACAAAAATACTCTTATATTGATAAATTTGTTTTGGTCATTTATGCAACTTGATATGTTGGATCCGGATAACAATTAACAAAAACATTTCGATTTATGAATTAATACTGTAGCGTTTTAGATGAACGATATTTATTTAAGATGGTAAGTGAGGTAAGTGCGTTTTCGGACTAAGTGCGTAATTGCCTCGTTAAATCCAAATCCTTAACTGGGAAGAGCTGTCCTTAACGGATCATGAAGCCTAAACACTGATGTATCAGAAATCTGCCACGAAAGTTCGCTAAGGTGAAGTGTAATGAGTTTTATAAATATTGGTTCTAACCTGTTGATACAGTTGTGCCTTTCAACTTTTGCTGTACAGTATTTGTTTATATACTTCTGGGTTTTTTTTTTTTACCCTGAGTGGAACTTTCTGAAGCTTTTCTTCAAAATACTTAGTGATTTACATTTCTCCTCGACAGTTTTCTATTTTTCAACCGCTTTTCCGCAAAACATGGTAGTAGGGGCAAGTAAAGACCTGTGATGTGTGACAAGTGTGCGTAGTATACACTTACCTTTACTATCATGTTTTGTCGAGACAACTATCGTCTAGCATATTAAAACAAAATAATTTTTTTTCAATACATTTATTCAATTATATTCCACATCCCATTTTCATTACCCAACTAAGATTGTAAAATGTGAATCTCAGACAAGCTTGAACTTTTTTTCGATGATTACACCAGTATAATAATCCTTCGGAAACTGAACTATTATGCACTTGCCCCAAAACCGCACCTTCTTGAATAATGAGCCTTCCAGATACCAGAGTACCCTTTAAAGCTGGAGCAAATACGTACTTAAACACTATTGAATTAAATTATCAATCTCACGAAATGGACATGGTTGAAACGGAGTCTTAAATGCAATGTTTAAAAATGATTGGCTAAAGAACATTTAAAAAAAAAAGGGGGAGGAAAATCTAACTTCAATAATAAACATTTTACAGTCCTGTAAAGTCGAACTTAATAAAATTTTGTGCGCACTTGCCCCACATTATCTTAGTTTTTTCGTCAGTTATGATTTATTTCTTAAGTGTTTTAAAATTGATGCTACTTTTGATTACATAATACCACTAGCATATAGTTTTAAATTGTGGGGCTCTATTTTAAAATAAAAATAGCAAGACTTTAGATTGAAACAAATTGAGGTAAATATTTTTTTTTAATTTTTAAACTAAAGAAAATTGTAAAGATATTTTAAAATAGCAGAAAAAAAAGAGTAATAACAAAATTTCTGAAGATCTGTCCTATAAACTCAAGCTTAGCTTTGAAAAATACAGAAATATTTATGTGTGTGTGTGCGCGCGTGTGCGTGCGTGCGTGCGCGTGCGCGTGCGTGTGTGTGTACTATACTATACACTTTTCCTCCATAATAATATATAAACCATATGATATAACTTTAACATCGAAATACGATAGCAGTTCGAACTTTTCTCGATTGCTAATAAGTCAGTTCAGTGGTAAACTAAAGCCTTACCATAATTATTATTAATTAAATCAGTCAAACAATAATATTAATCATAATTAATAAGAAATAAATTTGTAATTTTCTCATCTCTGATTTATCTTTATTAGTTGACTAATTTTATTAAACAATTCCCAGCATGAAAGTGGGTAAGACTCATGAGACTAAGACGCATAAGACTCTCCCATTTAATAAGATGCCTTTAATTAATTTTTATTTTTATTGATCGTAAGTGCAGCCGTAAATTAGGTATGCATATACATTTTATTATAAAGGTTGTCGGAAATAAATTGGACGAATTTTAGTAATGCACATTTATGCTTTATTTTATGTTCATCAATTTTTAATTTTCTTCGGACTTTGATTTTCTACATTTCCAACCGTGTATTAAGGTATAAAACATATAAGCATATCAAAAGTATAAACAGCGTATAATTAAATCTAGAAGTGTAAAACTATAATTAGATACCAAAGCACCATACTTTATAAAAATAATCAATAATAAAAATAATGTTTTTTTTTGTTTTTCTTTTGCTAACCATAATGAACCAATCTGTTATTTTTCCTATTTCCATAGGAATGTAATATTTTTTAATTTATTACTTTACTAATAATAATATTTTTGTATGAGTAGATGAAATCTCTTATTATATGAAAGTTTGTTTCATCCATAAGTTATGGATTCTGTCATATCTGATGATGATAACTGATTGGCTGTTTTACGAATGATGTAGCGGTTCATGAAATTGCTTTTTAACAGAAGGATTAGTTGTTACGAAAACTACAATATAAATTAATCATTATCCTTTAACGTCTTGTAATGTCTCTATCCCTTGTTTTAGACATTTGTTTGCATTAAAGAAACTTTTCTGCTCTCATTTTAATATCAGATCCCGTGCCGCTTTATTGTTTTATATTAACGTCTCGTTTTGAATTTATATACTCAATGACCCATTATGCCCCTATACCCTATACCGAAATTCGTACGGCCATTCCCACATTACATCGACAAAGATTATCTAGCCCGTAACGTCGGTAAAAAAATTAAGTGTTTTCGATTTAAATTTTAGAAGAAGGGTAATTCATTAAAATTTACCAGGAAGAAGATAGTCCGGGCGGCGGCCAAGAATAAAATAAAATTATTTATGAGTAATTATTTATTTAATCCCGACATTTCGACCCACATTGTAGGTCTTCATTAGGGCTACAAATAAAGATACAAAGGAGTGATGTAGGGGTATAAAGAAGTATAAAATAAATACATACATACATACATATATATATATATATATATATATATATATATATATATATATATATATATATATATTATATATAGGGAAGAAATATTATATGGATCGGGAGGAAAGAGCAAATATAAATATAGATAAATTTAATTGTAAATTTTAATGTTTTTTTTTCGTGTATTGATATATATATATATATATATATATATATATATATATATATATATATATATATATATATATATATATCACCAATTATACATTTCTATACTACCCTTTCATTACTCCTTTGTATCTTTATTTCCAGCCCTGATATTTTTTGGTTTATTACTTTTATTACTTTTATCCGGGCTCTTCCTGCTGATATACCATACGGTCAACTATCAATACACACAAAAAAAAATTAAAATTTACAATTTAATTTATCTATATTAATATTTGCTCTTTCCTCCCGATCCCATTGATATGCACATAGATACTGTGTTAAGGCTCTCAGTAACAATTTTGAATTTTATTTGATTTATAGATTTTTTTAAAAATTGTATTAATTATATCAGTGTTTGTTTGGCTTATATCAGTGTTTGTTTGGCATATCTAGACTAAATATTCTTAATCGGACAATTAATTATATATGATCGCTGATATATCGCTGAATATTCTTTCTTCATTTTAAATCATTTATTGGTGTACAGTTTAGATTAAGATATTTGTATTAGCTTGCCCATTCCCAGCGTATCCCAAATGCTCAGTATTGATTCCTTGTAAATACTCAAGAAAAATGCATTAGAATAGTGCGATAATGGCAAGATTGAGAAAATCGTTTCTAACTATTAAAATTATTTTTTACTATTCATACCTACTTTTCTTGTTATAGAAACATATCATAGCTTACTAAAAATTATAAAATAAAATAATTTTCTTTTAAAAAACGGCTTCTGATGAGCGGTAAAAATAATAAAATACTTTTTTTATTCGGTGAAGGTAATTTTTATCCAATTATACTAATGATATAAACAATACATAAATTAATAAATATCTTTCAAGATGATGATTTCCAGAAATATAATTGCGGAAAATATAAATATGGTTTTGGTTATTTTTGTACCAACTGGGAAAAAGTATATTGAAGTAATTATTTTTTTTTTTACCATACTCTAAAGTTTCAGATAAAATCATGTCATTTAGGGTGCTTAGTGATTTGTTAGTTATTTACTTTTTCTTATTATAGTTTAATTAATTATCATATTGAACTCCTTCGTCATAGGTAAATTACGAAAAAAATAATTAGTAACCCATTAACTATTAATTTAGAGATTTAGATTAGTATGCCTATTTCCAGATGAGTCGTGTATTTTCAATTTTAAGTCCTCTGAGAAAAGATTATTTTCAATATAATTGATAAAAGGGATAATGGTACGATTGAAAAATTCGTTTTAAAGTATTAAAAGTTTTATTTAATGTGCCTACCTATTTTCTTGTTCTAACAATTAAACTGCTTCTGTTTTGAGCAAAACAAAAATTAACAATTTTTTTTTGTCTTGAGATATCCTTTTTAAATTATTATATTTTATAAAGTTGTATTTAGCGTATCTATTTTCTTGTTCTTAAAATTAATTGGAAGATATCAAAGTTAACTATAGATTGAAAGACTTTTCTTTAAAAAACGGCTTCTGTTTTGCGCTAAACAAAAATTAACAAATTTTTTTATGTGTTGAGTAAACTATTTTCCAAAATTTTTGTAATGATACAATCTTCAATATTATTTTTCAATATTTTTGAAAAGGGTTATTTCCAGGATTATCTGAGAAAACTATGATTATGGTTATTTCTATACCTATTGGGAAAAAGTATAATTAATATTTTTTTATCATATCATAGTTATTTACCATTAGAACCTCATTCGTTTATATGTGAATTTATAAATAATAATTAGTTACCAATTAACTGTTAATTAAGAGATCTATATCGATATATCTTTTCCTGAAGAGTCATAGATTTTCAATTTTATAACCTGCGAGAAAAGGTTGATTTAAATAAAATTGATAAATACGATAATGGTAAGATTGAGAAAATGGTTACAAAGTATTACATTTTATAAAGTTATTATATTATATATATATATATATATATATATATATATATATATATATATATATATATATATATATATATTATATATTATATATTTTATATTATATAATTATATATATATATATATATATATATATATATATATATATATATATATATATATATATTATTTTTATGATGCTGAATAAATGGTTTTTTGAAGAGGACGATTTCAATTAAATTATTCGAAAAACATTTTTTACAATATTTTAATACTCCAGTAATACAGTGCCTTACCACCGAGCTACTCCGGTCCCCTAAATATATATATATATATATATATATATATATATATATATATATATATATATATATATATATATATATATATATATAAACTAAATGAGTTTTGGGATCAATACCATTATTGATATGGCCCTGATATAATTTTGCTACGATTTTGAAACCTACCTAAAAAAATCTTAATTCTTTTTAGTGAAACTTAGGATCTTTTTTGTTTTTCCTTTCTCTAAGAATTCTTTTATAATATTAATTTTACTTTTGTTTATTGTGCAGGTATTCGTTAACTTATTGCCAAGTCACTTGCTCTTGCATAAGGACTGACTTTTAAAAATAGCCAGTTGTATGAAAGAAACCTTGTAGGTTCAAAGGAAATTTCTTCTTTTCTAAAATTGGCAAGATTAAATTTCTTTAAACTCCCCATAAACGCACTATGTTATTTTGTACCATTTTAAATTTGTTTTTACACACACAAAAAAATATGTATGCCTCATCAAATCTGTAACTCTTAATGTTACGGACGAATAACATAAAAGTATGATTCAAGCTGTTTAGTCTTTTGAATAAAGAATTAAGGCTTCTGTTTATAAAGACGGTTTTCTAATTTTATAATAATCCTATTTATTATGTTTCATTTTTATACCAATCGTTTATGGATTTGTTTCTCATTCGAAAAGAAATAATGAAAATTGAATTATGTATTTGTAAATTATGTATTTATGCATATTGTATTTTCTTTCGTAAATATTTTCATTGAAATATTGTAGTAGTTTTTGCATTTTATCAGCAAGTTGGCTACTCCATGCTAGTTCTGTTTTTTACACTTTTAATTAATAATTAATCAGATTAATTGGACTACATCATAGCGCATATTTTTCTCTATGTCATTAGCTTACGTAATTCTATTAAGTGATAAAAAATTCAATATATATTTCAAGTAATCTACGGATCAGTTGCAAAACTAGATTGGAATTCTAGAACAACTTATTGAACTTTAAACAACATTATATAACGTTTTGAAGTGTGTTTGTTACTATAATTTTTTGTGTGTGTTTTTGTCGTGCCTAGATAAAATATGTAGTTTTTGGGTCAACGAAATTATTTGCACAATAAATTTATGTTGATCGGAACGACCTAATATCGATGGGCCGTTTACGTTAGATCGTTTATGACTGATGTAAAAGTACAAATATTAATTATTTTTTCTCTCTCAAATTCCAGCTTAAAATTCTGAAGTTCAATTTGGGGATTAACCGGCTATTAGGTTGGTTATCGACATGCAATTTGATTTGGCTATTAATATAGAATTTTAGTTTTTGAGGATGGAATAACTGGTCAGTGCAACCGAAAACCAGTTATTTCGTTTCAGTTACTCGGTTTTTTCGGTCACTTTTTTGCCCCGATTACAACTCCTTTTTTAGTATTTCAATAACAGTGCAAAAAAAACTGGCTTTGTGAATGAAAAAAAATTGAAACACAAAAAATTAAAAAATATCTCGTTTTCTATTGAATTACTATTTTATTAATATTTAATAAGCCCAGTCAAATGAGGGTTCAACCTCGGAATGGAAGATACTGAGCTGGATATTTCCATAAACCTTTATTGAAAATCATAAATGCTGACTAAATGCTGCTTTATATAATTTTAAAATACGTTTTCAATTATATTGTCTCTTGCAGAACTTGGATTCTCACCATCTCAAATATTAGTTATCAAATATGATAAGTCATAATGACATAATGACATTAAAATCTAGACTAATTAGAAATTAGCAATTAATTAATTAGAATTACTTAGCAAACAAATTCCTAGTCAATATTAAATTTTAAAAAAGCTAAATTTTATATATTTGTTATGAAAACTTTATTTTGTCCAGATCAATAATAAATAATGATCATAAGATTTTATTATCGTGATTGTTTGAATATTTTTTTATTCAGTTAATTGAAGGTTTCTCTGCAAACAGGAAGTAGCTCCATCCTAGGGATTTTGGACTTACATGTCCTATTTTGTAAACATTTTTTGTTTTTTTACAAGAAAGATGTAGCTCAATCAGTGATAGTTGAGAATTAAAAAACATTGAACTAAAAATGCAAATTTTTTTTTACATTTGTAGTGTAAAGTGTTTTTATTCGAAATATGTCTTATTTCGGTAAAAAAAAAATATAAAAAAAATAAGATTAACCAAATATAAATAATTCGGGTGATATTGAATACTTTGATACCATAATGAGAAGCTAAGGTGTTGTAGGTAATATTTTTGGTTGGTACTACTTTTACGTCCCCTATTATGGCGGTTGGGCACGAACCTTTATGATCATCATAGGACTCACTGTACATGCCGAAAGTAACCGAGTTTATCAGACCTTTTATTAATTATTTTGTTTTATTAAAATTATTGCTGCTTTAATCAGATCCTTAATCAGTGGTGGATCCTTAGAGGAGAAAAGGGAAAAATATCTATACCCAAAATAACCACGGTGATATAAAATTTTAGATGTTTTCAATTTTTGTTATTGTTTTCATATATGCATGTATATATATATATATATATATATATATATATATATATATATATATATATATATATATATATATATATCACCAATTATACATGTCTATACTACCCTTTCATTACTCCTTTGTATCTTTATTTCCAGCCCTGATATTTTTTGGTTTATTACTTTTATCCGGGCTCTTCCTGCTGAAATACCATACGGTCAACTATCAATACCCACAAAAAAAATTAAAATTTACAATTAAATTTATCTATATTAATATTTGCTCTTTCCTCCCGATCCCATTGATATGCACATATATACTGTGTTAAGGCTCTCAGTAACAATTTTGAATTTTATTTGATTTATAGATTTTTTTTAAAAATTGTATTAATTATATCAGTGTTTGACTTATATCAGTGTTTGTTTGGCATATCTAGACTAAATATTCTTAATCGGACAATTAATTATATATGATCGCTGATATATCGCTGAATATTCTTTCTTCATTTTAAATCATTTATTGGTGTACAGTTTAGATTAAGATATTTGTATTAGCTTGCCCATTCCCAGCGTATCCCAAATGCCCAGTATTGATTCCTTGTAAATACTCAAGAAAAATGCATTAGAATAGTGCGATAATGGCAAGATTGAGAAAATCGTTTCTAACTATTAAAATTATTTTTTACTATTCATACCTACTTTTCTTGTTATAGAAACATATCATAGCTTACAAAAAATTATAAAATAAAATAATTTTCTTTTAAAAAACGGCTTCTGATGAGCGGTAAAAATAATAAAATACTTTTTTTATTCGGTGAAGGTAATTTTTATCCAATTATACTAATGATACAAACAATACATAAATTAATAAATATCTTTCAAGATGATGATTTCCAGAAATAAAATTGCGGAAAATATAAATATGGTTTTGGTTATTTTTGTACCAACTGGGAAAAAGTATATTGAAGTAATTATTTTTTTTTTTACCATACTCTAAAGTTTCAGATAAAATCATGTAATTTAGAGTGATTAGTGATTTGTTAGTTATTTACTTTTTTCTTATTATAGTTTAATTAATTACCATATTGAACTCCTTCGTCATAGGTAAATTATGAAAAAAATAATTAGTAACCCATTAACTATTAATTTAGTGATTTAGATTAGTATGCCTATTTCCAGATGAGTCGTGTATTTTCAATTTTAAGTCCTCTGAGAAAAGATTGTTTTTAATATAGTTGATAAAAGGGATAATGGTACGATTGAAAAATTCGTTTTAAAGTATTAAAAGTTTTATTTAATGTGCCTACCTATGTTCTTGTCCTAACAATTAAACTGCTTCTGTTTTGCGCAAAACAAAAATTAACTTTTTTTTTTATCTTGAGATATCCTTTTTAAATTATTATATTTTATAAAGTTGTATTTAGCGTATCTATGTTCTTGTTCTTAAAATTAATTGGAAGATATCAAAGTTAACTATAAATTGAAAGACTTTTCTTTAAAAAACGGCTTCTGTTTTGCGCTAAACAAAAATTAACAATTTTTTTATGTGTTGAATTTTACAAAATTTTTGTAATGATAATCTTAATTTTTCCATGAATGTCTGAGAAAACTATGGTTATGGTTATTTCTATACCTATTGGGAAAAAGTATAATTAATATTTTTTTATCATATCATAATTATTTACCATTAGAACCTCATTCGTTTGTATGTGAATTTATAAATAATAATTAGTTACCAATTAACTGTTAATTAAGAGATCTACATCGATATATCTTTTCCGGAAGAGTCATAGATTTTCAATTTTATAACCTGCGAGAAAAGGTTGATTTAAATAAAATTGATAAATACGATAATGGTAAGATTGAGAAAATGGTTACAAAGTTTTACATTTTATAAAGTTATTATATTATATATATATATATATATATATATATATATATATATATATATATATATATATTATTTATTTTATATTATATAATTATATGATTTTTAATTATATGATATATTTTATATTATATATATATTTTTATGATGCTGAATAAATGGTTTTTTGAAGAGGACGATTTCAATTAAATTAGTCGAAAAACATTTTTTACAATATTTTAATACTCCAGATAAAACACAAAATCTTGTATTTTAATGTACGTTTTATTTTATGCATATTTTTATTATACATAGGAGGTCAGGGTGGCCGAGCATGTTAACGCGCTTGCAAAATTGCACCTACTTACAAATCCAAAGATTATGAGTTCGAATTCTGGTGCCGACATTTAATTTAATTAATAATTAATGTAATTCCGCGAACATTTTATCACTCCTTCTTCCTTAGTTCCCGTCAGCCTACTGGAAGTAATTCCCAGCCCGGGCGTGGGTGTGATGACCCTACCCCGTGTACCAAAATTGTGAATCGCCAGCTTCACTGGACACAAAATAGCAGTCCCGAGGTTTGGTCCATGGACATTCTTCTTCGATGAAAGAAATATCTTGTGCGCCTGCTGACCCCGAACAGACATAATACGTGGATGCAGACAGATTTGTCACTGTTCTTGAATCCGAGTCGGTTGGTAGGACCCTGCCGAATTGACCTTAAAAAGGACCGGCTATGAAGCTATGGATAGCCTGCTCCTGCACCATGGAAACCATGGTTCGTAGCAAAGTGAGGTTGAGTACTCCCTCTAGAATATCTGTTCAAGCAACACATGTCTGCAAGAATACGACATATCGCGTACAAAGATCTCAAAGATCTGTGCCAATTGAATTCAGAATGCCAACTGAAAAAAAAATGTTTTATATATATATATATATATATATATATAAAACCTGTACCATTACAACCCACGAAGTGTTTTGGGTTCAGTACTTGGTAAGGACCGTACTGTTTCTTGGCCTACAGTTGTGCAAGGAGGTGATTTTGCCGAGATCGCTCTCAACCTCCAGATTTTCCCTCAATTAAGGGTACCCTCTTTATAGAGGCTGGATGATCCCCAGGAGGGTCTCCCGAGTGCCTTACCACCGAGCTACTCCGGTCCTCTAAATATATATATATATATATAAACTAAATGAGTTTTGGGATCAATACCATTACTGATATGGCCCTGATATAATTTTGCTACGATTTTGAAACCTACCTAAAAAAATCTTTATTCTTTTTTGTGAAACTTAGGATCTTTTTTGTTTTTCTTTTCTCTAAGAATTCTTTTATAATATTAATTTTACTTTTGTTTATTGTGCAGGCATTCGTTAACTTATTGCCAAGTCACTTACTCTTGCATAAGGACTGACTTTTAAAAATAGCCAGTTGTATGAAAGAAACCTTGTAGGTTCAAAGGAAATTTCTTCTTTTCTAAAATTGGCAAGATTATATTTCTTTAAATTCTCCATAAACGCACTATGTTATTTTGTACCATTTTAAATTTGTTTTTACACACAAAAAAAAAGTATGCCTCATTTAATCTGTAACTCTTAATGTTTGGGACGAATAACATAATAAGTATGATTCAAGCTGTTTAGTCTTTTGGATAAAGAATTAAGGCTTCTGTATACAAAGACGGTTTTCTAATTTTATAGTAATCCTATTTATTATGTTTCATTTTTATACCAATCGTTTATGGATTTGTTTCTCATTCGAAAAGAAATAATTAAAATTGAATTATGTATTTGTAAATTATGTATTTATGCATATTGTATTTTCTTTCGTAAATATTTTCATTGAAATATTGTAGTAGTTTTTGCATTTTATCAGCAAGTTGGCTACTCCGTGCTAGTTCTGTTTTTTACACTTTTAATTAATAATTAATCAGATTAATTGGACTACATCATAGCGCATATTTTTCTCTATGTCATTAGCTTACGTAATTCTATTAAGTGATAAAAAATTCAATATATATATTTCAAGTAATCTACGGATTAGTTGCAAAACTAGATTGGAATTCTAGAATAACTTATTGAACAGTAAACAACATTATATAACGTTTTGAAGTGTGTTTGTTACTATAATTTTTTGTGTGTTTTTTGTCGTGCCTAGATAAAATATGTAGTTTTTGGGTCAACGAAATTATTTGCACAATAAATTTATGTTGATCTGAACGCCCTAATATCAATGGGCCGTTTATGTTAAATCGTTTATGACTGATGTAAAAGTACAAATATTAATTATTTCTTCTCTCCTAAATTCCAGCTTATAATTCTGAAGTTCAATTTGGGGATTAGTCGGCTATTAGGTTGGTTACCGTCATGCAATTTGATTTTGATATTAATATAGGATTTTAGTTTTTGAGGATGGAATAACTGGTCAGTGCAACCGAAAACCAGTTATTTCGTTTCAGTTACTCGGTTTTTTCGGTCACTTTTTTGCCCCGATTACAACTCCTTTTTTAGTAATTCAATAGCAGTGAAAAAAAAACTGGCTTTGTGAAAGAAAAAAAATTGAAACACAAAAAATTAAAAAATATCTCGTTTTCTATTGAATTACTATTTTATTAACATTTAATAAGCCCAGTCAAATGAGGGTTCAACCTCGGAATGGAAGATACTGAGCTGGATATTTCCATAAACCTTTATTGAAAATCATAAATGCTGACTAAATGCTGCTTTATATAATTTTAAAATACGTTTTCAATTATATTGTCTCTTGCAGAACTTGGATTCTCACCATCTCAAATATTAGTTATCAAATATGATAAGTCATAATGACATAATGACATTAAAATCTAGACTAATTAGAAATTAGCAATTAATTAATTAGAATTACTTAGCAAACATATTCCTAGTCAATATTAAATTTTAAAAAAGCTAAATTTTATATATTTGTTATGAAAACTTTATTTTGTCCAGATCAATAATAAATAATGATCATAAGATTTTATTATCGTGATTGTTTGAATATTTTTTTATTCAGTTAATTGAAGGTTTCTCTGCAAACAGGAAGTAGCTCCATCCTAGGGATTTTGGACTTACATGTCCTATTTTGTAAACATTTTTTGTTTTTTTACAAGAAAGATGTAGCTCAATCAGTGATAGTTGAGAATTAAAAAACATTGAACTAAAAATGCAATTTTTTTTTTACATTTGTAGTGTAAAGTGTTTTTATTCGAAATATGTCTTATTTCGGTAAAAAAAAAATATAAAAAAAATAAGATTAACCAAATATAAATAATTCGGGTGATATTGAATACTTTGATACCATAATGAGAAGCTAAGGTGTTGTAGGTAATATTTTTGGCTGGTACTACTTTTACGTCCCCTATTATGGCGGTTGGGCACGAACCTTTATGATCATCATAGGACTCACTGTACATGCCGAAAGTAACCGAGTTTATCAGACCTTTTATTAATTATTTTGTTTTATTAAAATTATTGCTGCTTTAATCAGATCCTTAATCAGTGGTGGATCCTTAGAGGAGAAAAATGAAAAATATCTATACCCAAAATAACCACGGTGATATAAAATTTTAGATGTTTTCAATTTTTGTTATTGTTTTCATATATGCATGTATATATATATATATATATATATATATATATATATATATATATATATATATATATATATATCACCAATTATACATGTCTATACTACCCTTTCATTACTCCTTTGTATCTTTATTTCCAGCCCTGATATTTTTTGGTTTATTACTTTTATTACTTTTATCCGGGCTCTTCCTGCTGATATACCATACGGTCAACTATCAATACCCACAAAAAAAAATTAAAATTTACAATTAAATTTATCTATATTAATATTTGCTCTTTCCTCCCGATCCCATTGATATGCACATAGATACTGTGTTAAGGCTCTCAGTAACAATTTTGAATTTTATTTGATTTATAGATTTTTTTTAAAAATTGTATTAATTATATCAGTGTTTGTGTGGCATATCTAGACTAAATATTCTTCATGGAACAATTAATTATATATGATCGCTGATATATCGCTGAATATTCTTTCTTCATTTTAAATCATTTATTGGTGTACAGTTTAGATTAAGATATTTGTATTAGCTTGCCCATTCCCAGCGTATCCCAAATGCCCAGTATTGATTCCTTGTAAATACTCAAGAAAAATGCATTACAATAGTGCGATAATGGCAAGATTGAGAAAATCGTTTCTAACTATTAAAATTATTTTTTAATATTCATACCTACTTTTCTTGTTATAGAAACATATCATAGCTTACTAAAAATTATAAAATAAAATAATTTTCTTTTAAAAAACGGCTTTTGATGAGCGGTAAAAATAATAAAATACTTTTTTTATTCAGTGAAGATAATTTTTATCCAATTATACTAATGATACAAACAATACCTAAATTAATCAATATCTTTCAAGATGATGATTTCCAGAAATATAATTGCGGAAAATATAAATATGGTTTTGGTTATTTTTGTACCAACTGGGAAAAAGTATATTGAAGTAATTATTTTTTTTTTACCATACTAGTTCCAGATAAAATCATGTAATTTAAGGTGCTTAGTGATTTGTTAGTTATTTACTTTTTCTTATTATAGTTTAATTAATTATCATATTGAACTCCTTCGTCATAGGTAAATTACGAAAAAAATAATTAGTAACCCATTAACTATTAATTTAGAGATTTAGATTAGTATGCCTGTTTCCAGATGAGTCGTGTATTTTCAATTTTAAGTCCTCTGAGAAAAGATTATTTTCAATATAATTGATAAAAGGGATAATGGTACGATTGAAAAATTCGTTTTAAAATATTAAAAGTTTTATTTAATGTGCCTACCTATTTTCTTGTTCTAACAATTAAACTGCTTCTGTTTTGAGCAAAACAATAATTAACAATTTTTTTTTGTCTTGAGATATCCTTTTTAAATTATTATATTTTATAAAGTTGTATTTAGCGTATCTATTTTCTTGTTCTTAAAATTTATTGGAAGATATCAAAGTTAACTATAGATTGAAAGACTTTTCTTTAAAAAACGGCTTCTGTTTTGCGCTAAACAAAAATTAATAAATTTTTTTATGTGTTGAGTAAACTATTTTCCAAAATTTTTGTAATGATATAATCTTCAATATTATTTTTCAATATTTTTGAAAAGGGTTATTTTCAGGAATATCTGAGAAAACTATGGTTATGGTTATTTCTATACCTATTGGGAAAAAGTATAATTAATATTTTTTTATCATATCATAATTATTTACCATTAGAACCTCATTCGTTTATATGTGAATTTATAAATAATAATTAGTTACCAATTAACTGTTAATTAAGAGATCTATATCGATATATCTTTTCCTGAAGAGTCATAGATTTTCAATTTTATAACCTGCGAGAAAAGGTTGATTTAAATAAAATTGATAAATACGATAATGGTAAGATTGAGAAAATGGTTACAAAGTATTACATTTTATAAAGTTATTATATTATATATATATATATATATATATATATATATATATATATATATATATATATTATTTTTATGATGCTGAATAAATGGTTTTTTGAAGAGGACGATTTCAATTAAATTAGTCGAAAAACATTTTTTACAATATTTTAATATTCCAGATAAAACACAATATCATGTATTTTAATGTTCGTTTTATTTTATGCATATTTTTATTATATATAGGAGGTCGGGTGGCCGAGCATGTTAACGCGCTTGCAAAATTGCACCTACTTACAAACCCAAAGATTATGAGTTCGAATTCTGGTGCCGACATTTGATTTAAATAATAATTAATGTAATTCCGCGAACATTTAATCACTCCTTCTCCCTTAGTCCCTGTCAGCCTACTGGAGGTAACTCCCAGCCCGGGCGTGAGTGTGATGACCCTACCCCGTGTACCAAAAGTGTGAATCGCATTATGGCTTCCCAGGACTAAAATAGCCGTTCCGAGGTTTGGTCCATGGACGTTCTTCTTCGAGGAAAGAAATATCTCGTGCGCCTGCTGACCCCGAACAGATATAATACGTGGATGCAGACAGATTTGTCACTGTTCTTGAATCCGAGTCGGTTGGTAGGACACTGCCGAATTGACCTTAAAAAGGACCGGCTATGAAGCTATCGATAGCCTGCTCCTGCACCATCTATGATCTATGCCAATTGAATTCAGAATGCCAACTGATATATATATATATATATATATATATATATATATATATATATATATATATATATATATATATATATATATATAAAACCTGTACCATTAATACCCACGAAGGGTTTTGGTTTCAGTACTTGGTAAGGACCGTACTGTTTCTAGGCGTACAGTTGTGCAAGGAGGTGATTTGGCCGAGATCGCTCTCAACCTCCAGATTTTCTCTCAATTAAGGGTACCCTCTTTATAGAGGCTGGATGATCCCCAAGAGGGTCTTCCCCGGGACCAGGAGCATGGTAATACAGTGCCTTACCACCGAGCTACTCCGGTCCCCTAAATATATATATATATATATATATATATATATATATATATATATATATATATAAAAATATATATATATATATATAAAATATAATATATAAAATATATTAAAAATATATAAAAATATATATATATATATATATATATATATATATATATATATATATATATATATATATATATATATATTAAAAATATATATAAATATATATATATATAAAATATATATAAATATAAAATATATATATATATATATATATATATATATATATATATATATATATATATATATATATATATATATAAACTAAATGAGTTTTGGGATCAATACCATTATTGATATGGCCCTGATATAATTTTGCTACGATTTTGAAACCTACCTAAAAAAATCTTAATTCTTTTTAGTGAAACATAGGATCTTTTTTGTTTTTCCTTTCTCTAAGAATTCTTTTATAATATTAATTTTACTTTTGTTTATTGTGCAGGTATTCGTTAACTTATTTATTGCCAAGTCACTTGCTCTTGCATAAGGACTGACTTTTAAAAATAGCCAGTTGTATGAAAGAAACCTTGTAGGTTCAATGAACTTTCTTCTTTTCTAAAATTGGCAAGATTAAATTTCTTTAAACTCTCCATAAACGCACTATGTTATTTTGTACCATTTTAAATTTGTTTTTACACACACAAAAAAAAATGTATGCCTCATTAAATCTGTAACTCTTAATGTTACGGACGAATAACATAAAAGTATGATTCAAGCTGTTTAGTCTTTTGAATAAAGAATTAAGGCTTCTGTTTATAAAGACGGTTTTCTAATTTTATAATAATCCTATTTATTATGTTTCATTTTTATACCAATCGTTTATGGATTTGTTTCTCATTCGAAAAGAAATAATTAAAATTGAATTATGTATTTGTAAATTATGTATTTATGCATATTGTATTTTCTTTCGTAAATATTTTCATTGAAATATTGTAGTAGTTTTTGCATTTTATCAGCAAGTTGGCTACTCCGTGCTAGTTTTGTTTTTTACACTTTTAATTAATAATTAATCAGATTAATTGGACTACATCATAGCGCATATTTTTCTCTATGTCATTAGCTTACGTAATTCTATTAAGTGATAAAAAATTCAATATATATATTTCAAGTAATCTACGGATTAGTTGCAAAACTAGATTGGAATTCTAGAATAACTTATTGAACAGTAAACAACATTATATAACGTTTTGAAGTGTGTTTGTTACTATAATTTTTTGTGTGTTTTTTGTCGTGCCTAGATAAAATATGTAGTTTTTGGGTCAACGAAATTATTTGCACAATAAATTTATGTTGATCTGAACGCCCTAATATCAATGGGCCGTTTATGTTAAATCGTTTATGACTGATGTAAAAGTACAAATATTAATTATTTCTTCTCTCCTAAATTCCAGCTTATAATTCTGAAGTTCAATTTGGGGATTAGCCGGCTATTAGGTTGGTTACCGTCATGCAATTTGATTTTGATATTAATATAGGATTTTAGTTTTTGAGGATGGAATAACTGGTCAGTGCAACCGAAAACCAGTTATTTCGTTTCAGTTACTCGGTTTTTTCGGTCACTTTTTTGCCCCGATTCAGCTCCTTTTTTAGCAATTCAATAACACTGCAAAAAAAAAATTGGCTTTGTGAAAGAAAAAAAATTGAAACAAAAAATTAAAAAATATCTCGTTTTCAATTGAATAACTATTTTATTAATATTTAATTAGCCCAGTCAAATGAGGATTCAACCTCGGAATGGAAGATACTGAGCTGGAAATTTCCATAAACCTTTATTGAAAATCATAAATGCTGACTAAGAAGTCACATAAAATCTCGTATCGGCGTCTCAAATTATCAAAAATCCATAGGTCAAAAAAGTGAGTATTTTTTTTTTTGTTTGTAAATATTTCGTTATTCGTATCTCAAACGCCATCAGGTGTTATTTTATAACTTGTAGAAAATCAAATTTCCTACAAGTTTGGTCCTATTTATTTTTTTTTACACGATCTGTGTTTGAACTGTTCTCTAGGTATAAAGCGGAGCGGGGAAAAATTAGGGTACACATTTTTGGAGATTTGAATGTGAATTACGAAAATATAGAAAATTCTATGTAAAATAAGTCTTGTATGCCGTTACAAAGCCGCTACCTTTAAAAATGGTGACATTTTATACAAGAAAAAAACTAAATATTATGCTCTTGTTTCATTCCGTGCTCAATATCTTGAAGACTACCACCTACGCGAAAAACATTTTGACACATTTTTTTAAGAAAATTTAATTCTCTATAATTTAAACCCTAATAAAGATCTTTACGTCCACTAGTTCCAGATATACAGCATCTCAAAAAAAAATATTTTACCAAAAAACGAGTAATCACCATTTCGTGAATATATATTATTTTAAACCTTCTTAAATATTTAATTTTAATAAATTGAAACCGCGTTTTTATTTGCGAAACCCAAAAGCTGGTGCATGCTCGATTCCGGCTTGTAATATTCAATGTTTATTTTATTACAGTCCTGATTATAATTATATTAAATAATTGACTATCCCCTAATTGACTTGCCTCTCTATGTTTCACTTGCCTTTTATGGTTTTCAGCAGAAACAGCTACGATTTTGATTATAGACATAAGAGGGAATACATTAGAATACGTTGAGAAATTAAAGTATTTTTGGTCTATGATAACTTAAAAGAATGAAATTCAAGTGAAATAAAATATGCGGAATGGATATTATTTTTCAGTTGCGAAATTAATTAGATAGAATTCACAAAACTAGCATTCTTCCTACGGCACGGGTGTGAAATGTGGTCGCTTCCTTTAAAAGCAGAATAGTTCCTCAAGTTTCTAGGAAATAGTGCACTACCTGCAATATTTTTCTCTAAGAAAATTCTTTCCCCTAGAGAATGCAGAGGTTAGACAACGCGGAATTACGGAATATGAACCCTGCTACTTTAATTGATGTGCATCGCGACCTTTGAAATGGGAATGCAAAATTGTCGAGCTTAGTAGACGAAGGAATTCCAAAAAAATTAATAAGCCGACTGGTAAACGTCCGAAGGGTAGACCGAGTGGGAGGATTGCGTTAAGGCTGATCTTGCGGATTTGGGTTTGGACGGTGTTCGGTGGACGGAGTTAAGTAAACAGTGGTTGGTATCGCCATTGAATCTTCGGATTCGCTAAGCTGTTTATTATTAATTGAATTTATGATGTTGCTAGGCAATTTTAAACCTGTGGATAATTCGCGCTTTCTTTCCTGCTTGGACGTTATTCCGAATCATAAATTATTCAGCGATTGACATTAAATAAGTGAAGAATTTTTATAAATAAATTCCAAAAAGAGGAAAAAATTGTATATGGCATTTAAGTAATTACAAACTGGATCAATTGAAAGCGACATTTTAATTTAATTTAATTAGCACCATTCCGCTTATTTATTAGGTTTCTTTGTTGTTTTTTAATTATTTTTTTTAGTAATATCTAATTAAATTAATTTGCTTCATTGCATGATTTTCATATATCTTTTTAATTATATGCATTACTTCTATAGTTGCTTATTAATATTTTCTTAATATTAAAAAAATCACTATTTAATTTTTTTGTTGAATTTTGTTTTGTTTACTAAAAATCTATTTTACTTTAAAAAATGTAAATTCGTTTTCTTACCTGTATTACCTTGTAGAATTGTAGTTATCATATCATAAATGAAAAAAATAAATTTAATTTGATTTCTGGACTGTGGTAGCTTGGTAAGGCAGTAGACCCTTAACTCACAGGTTCGAGCCCGGATAGTGGCAGGAAATATGTTTTCTGTTCAATCAACCGTGGCCTGGAGTCCTTTCTAGGTTGCTCCCAGCCTCTTGAATGTGGATAGGTCATCCTTAAATATGTTCGGAGAAAAATCTGGTGGTTCAGCGTGACCCTGGCCAGATCATGTATGCTATAAGCTTCGGTTAAGATCCATTACTTTCTTTTCCTAACTTGAGTATATAACAGAATACCCTTGATGAGTTATTGTAGTACATGCATACATAATATTTATTTTATTGTGTTATGAGCAGAACTTACTAGTGCTAACACTGAACTTTCAGATTATAAAGTCGCGACTGAGTTAGGTCATACTTCGTGTGTCCATTTCCTTTAAGGCGGCCTCTGACGATCGCTCCAAATGGAGCATGGAACACTCCATTGGAACAGCTGGAGTACTTGGAGTAAAGACGATTTTAAGGGCCCCACTGACGAACATTCCAAATGGAGCATGGAACACTGCATTGGAACACTGTTGGAGTACTTGGAGTGAAGACGATTTCAAGGGCCCCACTGACAATTACTGCAAATGGAACATGAAACACTTCATTGGAACAGCTGGAGTACTTGGAGTGAAGACGATTTCAAGGGCCCCACTAACGATCACTCTACTCCATTGTTCCATTTTTTACCGACAGGTTGTGATTTATGCTCACGTAAACATGCATTAATGGTTCCATAAATAGTGGCTTTACAATAGCAAAAATATTAAATAATTTAATCTTGACAACCTCTATATCGATTTATAGTTAAAATTTATAAATATTTTCTCGCATAATTATTAATAAAAAATAAACAAAATTATAAGTTATTCATATCAATATTTAAAAAAAAATATTTTATGCAATCGATATCGTAAATTTTAATAACAATCTATCTATCGACAAACATTTTTATTATTATTAGTGTAGCACAGCCTTAGTACCGTGTGAAAAACTGTACAGTTCATTGTTCCGTTTTCGGTTGGAGTTGGATCGTTTGGATTGGATTTTGTTTTAATGCGGTGGATTTTAAGGCCAATGGAATTCCTGCAGATGCCCTCTACTCCATCACTCCACATAGGATTTTACACTTACGGTTGTTACATGTTCCATTTGGTGTAGAGTGATTGGATTAGAGTACCGTCAGTGACCTCATTTACGCTTTTCACTTCATTTACGCACCCAGCTATAACTAATAATGGGAATAGTTTTTTTTTTTGTAGTTAGCCTCTGATAACAGTGAATTTATGATGAAGTAATATTTTAACATTAAATTTTTACTTATTTTTTTAAAAAATTATTTATTCTTTTAATGTTTGAATTACAATATGCATTACAAATAAGAGTAGCTTACTGGCTCAAATTATACATTATGAGGTCATGTTTGAGATCATAAAATTTATAAAAAAATCACAAAAAATAATGTTTGATATCAATTTCCAATGTCGATGATTGATGTCATTTTTTGTTTGTTTAAATTCTCCATTTAATAGTTAATGCATTTGAAATGTTTTTCAAAAGCAATATTGCTCAGTTTTCAAGATATATACAGTAGATCCATGATATGACTATGATATAAACTTAACCATTCTAGGTTTTATCTTTATATATATATATATATATATATATATATATATATATATATATATATATATAATTTTAAAATACGTTTTCAATTAAATTGTCTCTTGCACAACTTGGATTCTCACCCTCTCAAATATTAGTTATCAAATATGATAAGTCATAATGACAGAATGACATTAAAATCTAGACAAATTAGAATTAATTAGCAAACAAATTCCTTGTCAATATTAAACTTTAAAAAAGCTAAATTTTATATATTTGATATGAAAACTTTATTTAGTCAAGATCAGTAATAAATAATGATTATGAAGTTTTATTATCGTGATTATTTGAATATTTTTTATTCAATTAATTGAAGATTTCTCTGCAAACAGGAAGTAGCTCCATCTTAGGGATTTTGGACTTACATGTCCTATTTTGTAAACATTTTTTTGTTTTTTTTACAAGAAAGATGTAGCTCAATCAGCGATAGTTGAGAATTAAAAAAAATTGAACTAAAAATGCAAATTTTTTTTTACATTTGTAGTATAAAGTGTTTTTATTCGAAATATGTTCTATTTCTGTAAAAAAAAAAAAAAAAAAAAAAAAAAAAAGATTAACTAAATATAAATAATTCGGGTGATATTGAATACTTTGATACCATAATGAGAAGTAAAGGTGTTTTAGGTAATATTTTTGGTTGGTAATACTTTTACGTCCCCTATTATGGCGGTTGGGCACAAACCTTTATGATCATCATAGGACTTGCTGTACATACCGAAAGTAACCAAGTTTATCAGACCTTTTATTAATTATTTGTTATTGATTATATTTTATCAGTTATTTGTTTTATTAAAATTATTGCTGCTTTAATTAGATCCACAACCAGTGGTGGATCCTTAGAGGAGAAAAGAGAAAAATATCTATACCCAAAATAACCACGGAGATATATATAAAAAAAAATACGGCTGAGTTTAAAATATACCTACTTGTACTAATACTTGTGAGTAATTGTTATAAATTATCATTCATTCGGTAGGGGGAAATTAACCTTGGCTCGATTAATCTTAACCTTGTGAGGAATCGATCGTTGTAAATATATCAATGAAATTAACTAATTACCTTTTTTATGCCTACAACAAATGATTTTAACTAGATCTAGATAGCGGTATTCGATTTGTTATAATTTCTTCCATACACGAGGAGTATATTCTGAGAGTATATTGTTAACCAAAAAAATTATTTTATTCAGATTGACTTCAGTAACGTACAACACGGGTACAGATGTTTCAGGAAGTTACATTAGGTACATTATACTCCAAATGTGTGCTCAAATTACTCTCGTATTATTTTGCTTTTCAAATAAACGTTTGGTAGGATAAATTACCATAAGTCTTCGTCATTTCCTCTAAGAAGAGGAAAATTTCTCGGGACCTAATGGGTGTGGTCTTTCAGGTGTTCTATAGATTATTGCCCGAGAATTCCACGAATCTATTCCATCTGTCTGAAACGCCCGTTCGTGAAAAAGAGATGGGAGAGGTTGGATAGGGTTCAAAATTTCCTCCATTGTAGATGATATAGTCTCATCAGAAATATATATATATATATATATATATATATATATATATATATATATATATATATATATATATATATATAATAATAAAAGGCTTAGCGAACCCGGAGGTTCGATGCCGATACCACTAATCGCTGTCTACAAATCTCGGTCCACCGACTACCTTCCAAACCCAAATTCATTAGATCACTCTTAATACTATCCTCCCACCTACGTTTCGGTCTACCCCTCGGACGTTTACCAGTCAGCTCAGCGTTTATTAACTTTTTAGGAATTCGTTCGTTACTGAGCCCAACAACTTTGCAAGCCCATTTCAACCGCCGCGATGATATCACTTCGATTATATTAACAGGGTGCATGCTCCGCAATTCCGCGTTGTGTAATCTCCTAAACTCTCCAGTTGACTCATCCTTTTTCGGACCAAATATTTTACGCAGTACCTTATTCTCGAATACCTTAAGGCGTTGTTCGTCCTTCAAGGTTAGCGGCCACGTTTCACACCCATACAGAACTGTAGGCAAGATAATAGTTTTGTATATTCTAAGTTTTAAGTTTATATATATATATATATATATATATATATATATATATATATATATATATATATATATATATATATATATATATATGCATATGTATATCAACATCAATTTTTGAAAATGAAAATGGCATAAGCGCTGTTCAGCAAATATAGAGGAAACATATGGAACGTTTTGTCTCCAAATAATAATGTATTTTTTTTTAAATATTATGGTTTTTTGTTTACGGTAGGAGTGGCAAATTTTTAGCAATTACCTTATTTTTTTTAACACGTCTATCACTGATCAAGACCAGAGTGATGACTCAGAATCAACAGTATTTGGTTTTCATGTCATCAATAGTAGATTTTTAGACCATTTCCAATTTTTTTTTTCTCGATAAATCTTGAGCGGGAATCTAAGAGGTTGTGTCTACGTTCCATAATAAATCGAAACCTAAATTTCGATTTTTTGCAATTAAGCCTTTTTCAAAAAACGATGTCGATATATATTATTGAGTGTCTATATTTGAAGATCCTGCTCAGGTAAAGTTGATTACCTTATTATTATGGTCACGTAATACTTTCTTCTAAGATACTGTTATTTTTTATTTTGTTCTATTTAATTTGAAGGTCAACCAATTAATTAATTTAAAAAATGCTGCATGAGTCCACCTCAATAAAATATAGAGCCGTTCCTAAGGAAAGCCCTATACAAACTAAATAAATTATAATTTCATAATTTATAACATTCATATTATAATTGAAGACGGGATCAATTGCTATTACAACAATCTTAAAAGCAGGCTAAATGCCACAATCATTAATAGTTGTACAAAATAATTAATTTTTGTGGTATCTTGCCCACTTTTTCGGCTTTTGGCAATAGCAATTAACTTGCTTTTTCGGGTCTACTTCAGTAGGCACCTAGCCCATCGACTGAGGGGCAGTCTTCAATTATAAATTACAAAATTAGTGAACATATATAGTTTTATTACAGTCTTTCAAGATCAAAGCATTTATAATGTTATCTTAAAAATATTTATTTTATTTTCTAGTTTAAAAAAAAAATAATAATACTGTTTTTATCGAAAATGCTACATATATGATGCATTCAGTGTTTTAATTTATATGCCGTATTTTAATAAGTATGATGATTTTTATGAAATTTATATATTATAAAATTATTTGTAAGGAACCCAGCAACCCAGAAATCCAAAAGGGTTCATCAGTGTTCTTCTATTGGAAGAAATTTAGGGAATAGTGTGCAGATGGCCCAGTATCAGTTTCATCAAAATCCACGTACATATGAGGCACTCGATCGTAAAACACGGTAACTGACAAAATTAAAACTTAAATATGTAAATTTTTAAATATTTATTAGTTAAATTGTTTTACCTTCAACCAGCAGCCACTTACCATCACTTAATAGCAAAATTATACATCATAGATACTTTAAGAAACAAATTTCCTACAGGTTCTTTCGACAACCTATTAAATCACCTGTAAGAAATCCGGTTATGACGAAAACCTCAATTAACAAAAAAATGTTATATGCCATGTTTTACGACCGAGTGCCTTACGAATATTGTAATTATCCGAATCATGCCGTAATAAAAAAATTCAAACATAAAATTTATTTTCTTACGCATTTGTTATAGAGAAACCTCTGTAATACTACACTTATAGATAGAATATTTCAGAAGATAGAAATGAAAGAATATAAGAAACTTCAATCAATGGATGCCGGCTATGATTATAAGACGCAATTCTACGTAACGGGACATGGAGTCGTTTTATTATCATGGAAGTTTCTCCAGACTTCTATTTCTGCTGAAGTACTTCGAAGCATTGGCACACAGAGCATTCAGATACGATTTTCTAATTACGCTTTAATATATTTTCAGTTATTTGCGATTTATAACTTTATCACTACTCCTTCAAGTTAGCATGATTTCCGAAATTCTTTAACAGTTTTAAAAAAAAAATTATTTAAATAAAAACATTCTAAATTTTAAAAACACCCAATCATTATTTTATTTGACGTATATTTTTAAGAAAACAGAAAATTGTGCTGACTTCACTCATAGACATTAGCAAATTATGTTTGTATCAAAATTTTTATTGATCGAAATTTCGTTAGTTTTTCCCCTTCTATTTCACCCTTGTAGTCTCTATTTCCGTTTCCGAGCACCATCATTTGAATTATTATAAATAATATATAGGTTTAGAAAAAAATATAAAAATAACTTCAACAATGCATTTTGTGAAAAAAATCAGCATTATAAATGTTTCTCAAATTAATTCTGCAATAAATTCATTTGTTTTTATTTATAAATTTACCGTAAATTTATTAATAAACTTAGTGGATTTTCAGAACTAAGCTACGTCTTAGCGTTCTAGATATATCTAGAGGATTCAAGGCGGAGGAGGGAGAGAGGTGAGTTTTCGAACAGAAGCCCTCTCAGAACAAATTTTTTTTTTTATACTGGTCCATTTTTATTTCTATGAATGATTTGAGCCAAATAATTAAACGATTACAATATTTTCTCTTTTTAAATTGTAACAAATATAGCTTCGTTATTGTACAATTACATTTTATTTCTCGTGTTGCAACATTCAAGTTTACCATTTGCGATAAAATATGAGGCCCCACTGCTTTAAATTGTGTGAAAAACGCAGTTTTGATCAGTGACCTTCAAAAATTTCCCGAGAGAGAACCCTCTTGTTGCTAAGAGGTACCTTTACACTTAGCCTCTCCCTTCCCTCCAAAATTAAATCCTGGATCCGCTACAGCTGAATGGTATCCTGTTTTGCATAAAATTCTGTTATTTTTAGAATGGTTATGCTTAGCTGTTGAATTAGCAGACTGGTCTGCATAATAATTATGAATTTTATTTCAAATTGTTTAATTTGAAATAAAATTAAAAAAATTTTCGGGAAGAATACTTGAGAAAATACGTAGGCTGCTAAGGAAAGATAACCAAAACGAAGAAGCTCAAATTATGTCAAATTTGATTTAATTTGATTGTCAAAATCAAATATTTGTTTACCAAAAATTTAGTTTTTCCGTTTTTCGAAATTATTAATTCCGATTGTTAATTTTAATTTGAAGTAACGGCTTGAACTGTTGGATTTAAATATAGTTATAAAATTATAAAATTTTGGCTACATATTGTAAATTTATTACTTGCTTGTTAGGGTATACATAGTAGGGGAACCTACAAAACAAATTGACACATTCTCGAATATTGATCCCCAAATTATTGGGTTTATGCAAGTACTTTCATTTGTAACCATTCACTTAATATACATATACATGTATTGTAGAAAAAAGTAATGAATTTAGGTACTTGAAACACTATCAAGTGAGAAAAACATATTCATGCACTGGAAAAATATATATGTATATATATATATTTTTTTCTTTTCAGTGTGACATAAGTGTGTTTTTTTTCTCTTGATAGTTCTTCTTGTATCTTAATTTTTTCTGCTTTTATGGTGATAATTAAAAAACTCAAGTGTTTTGATAGAAGTAATGAAGGACATGATCTAATATGAAATGTCTTAAAATTTTATTTTTTCTGGCACTAATGGATTTGTTTTGAATAGATAAAATAACTATTTTCTTTTGCAGTTAACTATAAATATTATTTATTGCCCAATGAATATATCATTTATTTCTTATATTAAATGTTCAATACTTAATTTTCTTTGTATTTACCTTCTAATGAATCTAAATATTTTAATTTATTATTTTAATAAAGAAAGTTGGTTACACAGTAGCAAATGATATCTATTAAAAACCTAATAAAGAAATTTTTTTATTTTAAATTTTATTAATTACTTCACGCATTACTAATTTGTTTTTATCATTAAGTTATTTAGTTAGGATATTTGTGGTGAGCTGGGGCAATCGATTGGGGTTTGAAGTACTCTCCTACCTGTCATCGCCAGGCCATCACAAGGATTCATGGTGCTTTTAATTATATATATTTAATTATATATATATATATATATATATATATATATATATATATATAATGTAATTATATATATATATATATATAATTATATTTGTTATCCTTTTTTGCTCATTATTTTAATTTTGAATTTAACTATGTGTGGATATCATACACACATATATATATATATATATATATATATATATATATATATATATATATATATATATATGTGTGTGTATGTATATCCACACATAGTTAAATTCAAAATTAAAATAATGAGCAAAAAAAGGATAACAAATATAATTCGTTGCCAAATTCAAAATCTTGATTTTAACATTCTTATCAAATCTAAATAAAGGCTAAATAATTGCTTCAATTTTTTTTATATTGGACAGGTGGACATGATTTTTGTCACATTGTTGAGAATGCTCTTTTTGCCTTTCATTTTGATAGTTATTTACGATTACCTACTTATATTATACTATATTACTTTTATATACTTACCTAATTATATTATATTCTTCTTTATATCATGTTGCTATTATCGCCAGGAATTCAAGGGGGGTTTTCAAAGTATTGCTGTTTTTTTTTTGTCTGTGGGACTGTTTGGCAATAAAAGAATATTATATTAAAAAAGATTCTACTCATAGAACTTCTTTTGAACCTCGTACTTCAAACATAAAATATGTCCCCATTGTTACCTCGAAAAAGGTGCTTCTTCCGCCTTTCTATATTTAGCATGGACTAATGAAAATTTTTGTCAAAGCCATGGATAAAGAAGGTAATAGCTTCAAGTGCTTATAAGAGATATTTCGTCAAGCAAGTGATGCAAAACAAACAGAAGGCATATTTATTGGACCTCAAATAAGGAAGCTTCTAAGCGATTTGCGTTTTCAAGAAAAATTAAATGAAATGAATTAGCAGCTTGGAAGTGTTTTGTAAATCTAGCGAGAGGATAAAAAGTACAAACAACCTCCCTCATTGATTAGCTCTTGAAAATCTATGAAATTCTAGGGTAGCATATGTCTTTAAAAATGCATTTTTTATTTTATTCTCCCATTTGGATTTTTTTCCGGAAAAATTTGGGTGCAGCAAGTGACTAAAAAGGAGAGTGATGTTTCACCAGGACATAGGAACGATGGAAACAAGACACCAGAGATCCTGGAATCCATCTAGGCTGAACGACTACTGCTGGATTTTAAAAAGAGATGGGCGCTACAGAACACAAGAGGAAAAAGTGAAACTTTTTGTCGCTCATACATCTCATCATATATATATTTTTTTCAAATAATCCTCAGTAATGTCTTTGCACGGATTTAAAACGTTTCACATGTTTATATTAAATAAATATTGGATTGTAAATATACGTCGTCTCCTTTTTTTTTTCCCGTCACCCACCCTCTGAAACAAAAAAAAAAACCGTACGTATTACAGCAACTAGCTTACCATTTTCGGATTTGGGACTACAAAATACTTCATATATAACTATTTTCATCAATGCTACTTCAAAAAAGTTAAAAATTTTCGACCTATGTTATTGCTAATAATATAGTATAGTGCATTTTGGTAACGGGATTGATGCTTTATAGTTTGAAGCTAAATATACAATATAACAATGAATTTATTAAAATATGATATATGCAGTAGACAAAGAAAATACAAGATATTTACTAATTGTATCTTAGGAAATTATAAAATACTCTCCTAAAATGAATATTTAATATGTTGAAAATGGGAATTGGATCATTAAAGCATCCGAATATTAATGTTTTGTAAACAATTACTTAAAACCGGCGTATTTCACTTCATATTAATTTTTTTCAGCAACTTAAGAAATGGCAGTTATCAATATATTTTCTATAATTAATTATAAAATATATTTTAACTATTATTTCTTCTATCAGAAATTAATACAAGGAATAATAATTGCTAATTATTAGCTGGACGCAATACATTAGTCTGAAATAATGATTAATTGGCGAAAATGTTTTAAAGTCAAATACTTATATAATTAATAAATACTGTTCAAAATGACTGGAAAGTTAAAAGAAAAAAAAAATATTCAGACGAATTCAAAAAATTAAATTTAACTAGATCAAGTGTCACGTTTTTAGTTGAATAGGAAGCGATCATTAAAAACCTGTCCATGGTAATTATATTCAAATTAGGCAAAATTCGGTATAAGAAATGTAGTTTGGTTTAACTAAATCCATTGTTAGAGTGCTTTCGAACGGACACATAGAAAAAAGGTTTATTTTTTTGGAAATCACACATTACTCGTGAACGTTTTTCTCGGACTCATGTCGGGCTACAGATACATCACTTCTAGGAAAACTTGTACTTTCATTAATCTTCATATTTGTATAAATGAAGTCGAGATTTCTTTGAGGAAACACGGAAATACAGAATAAAAAAGCTTCTTTGTGAAATAAAGCAAACATTTATTTTTTAAAAAATATGTAAGAAATATGTGTTAAAAAGAATAATGCTTAAATATTTTAAAGAAGAAAACAATTTTACCACAGCATTAGGTAATCAAAAGATTACCTAAAATTAAATGTCTAAAATTAAAATATCGTGAGCAATAGAATAAAGGAGCGACAGACGCTGTTCAAAAAAGAGCCTAGAGTCTTCTCTGGCCTTTTTGAGAATTTATTTTCAAAGTTTTTGGGTAATTTACAGATTTTTTTTTTTCAAGTTTTATTTTATTTCACAAAGGAGCTTTCTTTATATTTTGTATTTCCGTGTTATTTTATTGATTAGAAACAAAGTGAATTTAGTAAATTTAATTATTAGAACACTTCTTTGTCGGGTAAACTTGATTCCACACCACTGATTCTATTTTGGCGAATCAAAGGCCAATACTTGGCAACCTCCGAAAGAAACCTCGACTTCATTCATACTTAATTAAAGCTTAATAAAAGCACAAGATTTCCTAGAACAAAAAATGTCATGATAACTGGAACTAAAATTCAAAATTGTAAGCTGAATATACGGGTGTAAATTCAAAACGCTTAAATGGCATAATATTCGTAGCGACATAGAGTATAAGCTCAGTTTTTCGATTCCAGTTCTGTCAGAGAAGGGTGAATCAATATTTGTTACTCCAATTAGATTTAAATGATATAGATTCATTGCTGGCCGGCTGGTACATGGAACCATTCCTTAGCAGGCCTTTATCTTACTTTCTAAACAGAAAAATGCGTTCATGGAATAAACGCTTTGAGTTTTATGTTACGATTACGATCCAACCTTCGGTGCGGTGAATGAACATTAAGAAAAGTAATGATAACAAAACATCAATTCAATTGATAAAATCATTTGATCTGTTGAGATTTTTCGTAAAACATAGATCTTGTAACACCAAGATCTTCCTAGATGATTATTGTTTCAGTTTTTTTATTCTAAAATAAATTCAAACTAAAATCATATTTTTTTCTCTAAAAAACACTTAGTCGTAAAACGTCATTAAATTTGACCAAAGAAATTTAAAAGTAATTATAATTCTTATTGCATGTTGTTTTTTGCTTTTTTTTTCTCTCTTAAAATCTGAATTTGAACCTGTCAACAGTAAGTCGACAATCAGGAAACGAGCTAATAATATTTGAAGCAATAACATGTGAGGCATTAGGAAGGAGATTGCCCAGCAGTACCTCTTCCATGGCTTAAATATGTTAACTTTGATAGTTAAGAAAGGAATCTCTCATCCAGCACCTCTTTAGTCTCCTCCTCTTAGACATTCGTATGTCGGCTGTATCTCTAATCAGTATGTTGATCTGTCCAAATCGTTGACAAAGAGTCCTTATATTTTCGTCGACTGTTGTTAGGTCAAAGTCAATATGTAGGGCTTTGTTAGTCGCGCACAAAGGTGCATTTGTAATGAGTCGTAATATTTTTGACTGGAAATTTTGGTCTTTTTGGCTATACCGAATATCTGTGAGGAGTATGTGTATGGATTTTGTTTCTGCCTCCGTTTTATTTTTGATGATTTGGAAAAAGCGAGTGAAGTAGTTTGAGTCGTTTGTTAAGGGTCTGTCGTTTCTTTTTAACATACGGGCCCCATGCCACCTTCTGTCAAAGGTAAATCCAAGATAGAATACGGAGTCCATCTGAGGAATTTGGTTGTTTTCGATATAAAGTGGAGAGCAAGTATTTCTGAGAATAAATGTTATGTTATTTCGATGATTGAGTCGAATTTTCCAAAGTTTGTATCAGTCGTGTGATCCATATAAGTGATGTACAGATCAGTGAGGCCTGTAGGATCTTGATGTTTTGGTGAGTATTGTTGTATCATCAGCGTTAAGCAGTCAATGTTTCATTGTTGGTTGTGTTGTGAGTATATACAATGTATAGTTGAGGCGCCAGGATTGAATCGCATGGTTTTATTAAATAAAAATAAACTATAGTAATCTAACTGCTTCAATAAGTTTTTGTCTGATTTGATCGTATTGTGGGGTGAGTTGTACAGCAAGGCAACAACAGTTTTGCAAAACTTGGGTATTTGCAGAGAATGGTTCCTTTAGGTTTAAAACATAAGAGTCCTAGTTCCTCGGGTATAGTCCTAGCTCCTATAGTCCACAACATATCAGAACTAGGTAATTGTTACAGACAATCCACAGGTATATCTTTTTCAAAAATAGATAAGTTGATCATGAGGAAAATAATTCCATTGGATAACGAGAAAAGTTATTAAAAACATATTTATCTAACTTTCTCGAAACCCTAAATCGTAGTAACCAAGTTGTAGAATTCACCCCGCACACGTTATCCAAGATAATTGGATAATCATTATCCAAGACAATTTAGTGTTTAAGTGTAAGCCTTAATATTCTATTGGTACGAAGTGTGGTAACCTTGCAATTTCAGTATTGTTTGTGTTTATCTTAAGGATCAGTATTAATTTTCCTTCCTTCTACGTGAATTTTTTTTTCTTTGGCTGTGTGATGTTTAAGTGCAGCCTTCGTTTTGTGGACATAGACCATTCTGCTACATTTAAATTGCTGTAGTCTGTCGATTGTCGTCTTAAGGTAGTGAGTGGTGACGGCTTAGAAGGAGTGTATGTAGCAATGAGGTTTTTAATTTTAGAAATGTCATGGCTTGTACTAATATTCCTGCTTGGCTCTATTGTCTTATTAATGACAATTTGGAAGGCCCTATTTTCAAGAAAAAAATATATTATACTTTTAGTATTTCTTATGTTTTTAATTTTTTAAATTATTCCAAAATGCCATATACCATCAAAAGCCCAGAGATATTTAGGAATACAGCCAGAGTAAATAACTATTGTTCAAAACTGCAATGTAAGAGGGTCATTAAAAATTTAGCCTTCATATATACATTAAAGAAAATAAAGCATTAAGGAAAGATAAAATTAGAAAAAATAAATAAATGAGTAGATTTATTTTATTCTAATTTTATCTTTCCTTAATGCTTTATTTTCTTTATGCACATATCTGTAAATATTCTATAATTAAATCTACATGTATGTTCATATGTTAATTTATTTCCTATTCTTGTTCTTTTTTTATTTTTATTTTGTTTTATCTTTTAATTTTTTTAAAGTAAATTTTACATTTGTATATCGCATTAAAATAATTGAAAATTTAAGCTGAACATCCCATACATATATTATGCAGTTTCCCATGGATTATGTACACTTGGCAAATAAACTCCTGTAATGTTCACTATACATTTTTATATAGGAGTATTCTACTTCTTCAGCTGTTACATATACTTACTATGGACAATTGCTAAGGACAATAAATATTTAGGAATAGCTCAGTTCTGACAGGGAAGAGATGGGTAAAAGAAAAATAATACGCTTACATAAAAATGTATAGTGAACATGATAATTTTATTTATCAATCTATGACGTTATTGTAAGATAGAAATGATACAAATAGGAGTAATAGCTAATTGTGTTTTACTGCAATTTATGTTAAAAATGTAATAGAGAAAACAACATGGTTAAATATTATAATATCCATCAATATTAAATCAAAATGTATTGTAGAAAATATGATGTTCTGACGATGGGAATAAGACCCCGAAAGGTTATAAATGAATTGATATATTTTTGAGTAAAAACTAAATGAAGTCATGTTTACTGATAAATATAGAAATTCATGAAGACTTTCCTCTAAATAAAAAATATTTTAATTAAAGTCGTTTGACGAATTTATTTAATATATTATAAAAATTATTTAAAAATAGATATATAACTAAGTTTTCATTTATGCGGCACTCCTGCTTCTAGCATTCGGTATGAAGAAATGCATAATACAAGTGTAGGAGTGGCGTAGGACGGTCATCTTTTATAGATTAGATGGCACTTGCTAGTGAATGAGCTAACCTCGGCAATTGGATTCATTGAAGAGATTTGTAGACTTGGACACGTACTATTGCTCATATCTATTGATGTAGCTTTTTGTGATGTTTCATAAAAAATTATACTTATCTTTTATTACAACTATTGTTGAAACAAATAATAAAAAGTAAAAATAACTTGCATTTAGATTAGATTCTTAGCTGAATTTCTGAACCCTTCCTTGCTAGAGAGTCTGAAATCTCATTACCCTTTGGCCCTTCAAGTCCCATCGCCTACAACGTTAGGGTAAGTTTATTGCCCTTTGCCAATTTGTCTGTATTATGAACATTTCGAGGCTATTCATGACGTCATCGTACCCGCTGGTGATGAATCATATAACTATGAATAGTTAGTTAGTTATTTGGAAATTAAGGCGGAAAACCTGTTGGTGATCAACGCCTTTTATTTACATTTTTTACAATAGCAAAAAACATGTGCAAAATAGTTTTAGTGTTAGTGTGGTGTAAGTGTTAGGAAAAATGAAAAATAATAAAAGGCTTAGCGAACCCGAAGGTTCGATGCCGATACCACCAATCACTATCTACAAAGCACAGGCCCACCGACTACCGTCTAAACCCAAATCCATAAGATCACCCTTAACACAATCCTCCCACATACATTTCGGTCTACCCCTCGGACGTTTACCAGTCGGCTCAGGGGTTATCAACTTTTTAGGAGTTCGTTCGTTACTGAGCCCGACAACTTCACTAGACAATTTCAACCGTAGCGATGATATCATTTCGATTATATTTACAGGTTGCTACCTATAGGATAGAAAACATTACCTGAGTAACTGTTTCCTCCTCCGTTATCCAGGGATGCTAGCTGATACATTCAAAGGTATTCCAGATTCCTTTAACCTTCTGATGCAAAAAGGAACTCTTCTAAAATTTGAGATATTGCCAACATAGTAGAATAGTCAATATTAAAATTAAATGGCTTTGTTGACTAAATATAGTACACTCTTGAAGCTCATTTGGGCGTTTACTATTAGCGTAAAGTGTATCTGTTTGGTTTATGCAGATTTCGTGGTTAGAACCTGCATACATATTTTTTTGGACTAATTTATGAATGAAATGTAACCTTAAGAAGGTGATGCTTAATTTAAAAATTCAATTATAATACAACGGTCTTCCATATTTTTGCATATCTTCTTAATATCAAAGATTTTAATTTTTTAAATTATTTCTTTTGATACTTGATCATATTATTCAACTCTCACAATCCTAGTCATATCATTAATAGAATAATTCATTGCCTCAATGTAATGAAATTTTATCGATAACATTTTAAATTTATATACACGACTATAAAACGTAGCCACTTACATTAAAGGAACTATAACGCCTAAATTTTTTTTTAAATAAAGCATTGAGCAAAGTATTTTTGCTTCAAAGAACGGAGTAGACTGAAGAGCTTCGGTAGCTACTCAACGCAGAATTGCGAGCCTGGACCCAATAAATAAAATTGTAAAAAAATCTCTGCATTAAGTTTTTTGGTTGGATGGAAAATTACTAGAAATGTAATCAGTTTTGAACCAACGGCAGAATCTTGTGGGGTTGAACGAAACGTAGACGGATGATACCTAGCGTTTGCTCGTATCTTAATAATAAATTAAATTTTTTTTCTAGAAATAAGATATGTCTTTTCGTCGTTTTTTCTCTTTCTGTCGTATGAGTAATCTTGTAAAAGTGCATTTATACGTCCGTACCAGACCAGACCAGACCGGAGAAAACGGGTAGTGCGCTAAACTGGGATTTTTGACGAGGTAGTGCGTCTAGAAGATCGTATTGTCGCTTAGACGACCGGACCAGACCAGACCAGATCGGAGGAAACGGTTCGTGTAAACGCTCACACCCTATCAGATATGGGCGTGACTATGTAAAATGGGCGGGGAAAAACTGTTGGAATAAAATGGGAGCTCAGAACGGGTCGTGCTAACGGTAGACCAGACCAGATTTGGATGGGGCGACGTGAACGGGTTAACGGGCGGTATTTCCTCCAGATACCCGGTGTTCCCAACACTTGCTACTCTGCATCGTGCCTTTCTGTAAGAAAGTTGGAGGATGAAATTGTTTTTGTTCACTCTTCCGTACGCTCCTGTCCCGTAACTTTTGTTTTAAAGCTTAATTATAATTATTCAATGAATTAATTTAATAACGCCTTAATAGCGGCTGCATTCGAAGCACATTACAACTCTCGAAGTATGTCACATACTGATATTTCGAAGTATTTCAAACACAACCTTTCCATTAGTTCTAATTTTGAAAAAAAAACTCTTGCTCCCCTCTGACGGTGGGGGGCATCCCGTCTTTCAAACTTGACCAAACAGATTCACTAGGCTTTTTTTTTTTTTGTTTAATTATTGCTTTATTTCCAAATCAGCCTGGTGTAACTTGCATTGGTGTTTTAAAAATTCATAATATTTTAAATAGTTCTCACAGTGAGGGTTACAGACTTCTTACACAAAAGACACCTCTAGCGATACATAATGTTAACATTATTGTATAATTGCTGATAATCGTGTTCACATTTTTGAAAGATCACAATAACAGTACTTATCTGCCATATGACCGCAGGCAGGGCCGGGTCTAGGCTTTTTTCAAAGGAGAGGGGCAAGCCTAATTTTGCCGCCACTTCTTCTATCCCTCTTTCCCAATAAAAAGTTCAACAGTTTTATAATTCGAAATATATATCATATCATAGCATTAATACAGTTTATTGACTGAATCAAGGCCTGGCCAGAAAAAACAAAACAACAAAAATACAAAGAACAAAATAAAATATTAAAAGGATGAGAATATTTACGAATATGTAGTAACATTAAAATTTCAGTTTCCAATTTCGTTTATTAACCTTTGTTGATCAATCGTGCTCCTTAAATAACTTTTAATCAGTATCAGCTTGCTGAAACTCCTTTCTCCAGAAGAAACAGAAACTGGGTTGTCAAGGAATATTCTTAAGGTTGTAGTAAGGTTGGAATACACCACTTCCAGTTTATTTTTATAAATTAAACTAAATGATGCAGTGGCATCTTCCATGCCTCTCTCTATTGCCAGCGCACTCTCCTTGTTAGTTTATTAAAAGTTTTTTTGTTAAGCGTTAAGATCTATTTTCTTAAGCGTCCTACATCGTTAGGAATAATTTTAGAATTTGTCGAAAATGAAATTATCAAAAACTTTGTTCTTACTATTAGTATTATTATTATTATTTTTTATTGGATTAACTGTTCTCTATACTGTATAACGAGGAAAGTATATTGCCAGCATTCGAGTACAGGATAATACGGCGTAAAATGTGGTACCAGATTCATAGTCATAAATAGAGTATTATTTATTGGTATTTATTAATATTATTTATTTATTTCGAAACAAAATTTGAATGGGAGAGGAGGGTTTAACAAAAAGAAATTGGTCTTTAATTCTGCCCCTTTTTATAAAACAAAGACATGGAAATAATTTTGTCTGTCCTATTATTAATTAACCCTCCCATCACCAGGGGAAGAAAATTGCACTAATTACTGGATTGGTTACTTACGCCCCCAACCTATTTTTTTGTTATTCTGTGGTAGGTATTGGACGTGATATAATTGATTTATTAATTAGAAGGGATTACTAATTACTTATTAAGTAAACTGTTACTTCTACGTAGTCATTATAAACTATGTAGCTTCACCAAATGTGTGTGTTAAATAAATTTTTTTGGTAATATTACCTAGCTATATTGTTTATTCGAATAAACATTTTTTCCTAATATCGCTTAAACGTACTTCAAATGTATTAGAGATTATTGGAAGAAGGGTAGATATATGTAATGCGAGAGTTCTCATTCGAGTATACTAGTATACCTCTAATGCGAGAACCAAGCTCAGTTAATAATTTATACCTCAAAGATATTCAATAGGTTATAATGCATTTTTTGTCAGATGAAGGGGCGGAGCTTCTGACCGCTATGTCAGAAGGTGGGGGAAACTAGTGGCCACGCCTAATTTTGTTCACTACCCGTTTTCTCAGATTCGGTGTGATCTGGACCCGTTAAATTAGCCACGCCCATATCTGGTAGTGTGTGAGCGTTTACACGACCCGTTTTCTCCGGTCTGGTTTGGTCTGGTCCGGTCATCTAAATGCACCTTAACACTATCATTAGGACATAAACTATTTTAAGAAATGGAAATCATATTGGCATTATCAACTATTTCTTGCTTGATTGGGAAGGTCGAGATTTATTTCAGTGTTGGGCTAAATGTAATTTCAATTAAAGTCCCAATTACTTGACAATTGAAGCGTGGAAATGCTAAATTGAATTTCAGAAGTTTCAACTTGAATAATATTAAAGAAGTATGACTTAATTAAAAAAAGGAGCATTTTTTTCTGATCACCTATGGTTGTATAAGTAATAAAATCACTTTTAAAGTAGTATACATTCGGCACTTAGGCCTGTAATCTGCAAAAAAAAAAAAAAGTGAAAAAGGTACTTAGCTCCTTGCCACGCTTCAATTAGTGTACTTTAGAATTGCACAATTATAATTGGTCATTCCAATTACTTGATGAACCACTGAAATTGAAATTTTCGTCTGCAATTACAATTGCTAGTTGAGCCAATGTCATTGCAATGATCAATTTCAACTCTGCAATTACAAATTACAGTAATTGTAATTATGATTGAAATTGCGCTTTGCCCAACAGTGATTTATTCCATTGGTCCGCCACGAAATGAGGTCAACCCTCCTAGGCCGGATTCGAAACGGCGAACAGTGATGCCAATGAATGTGATTTTGAACGAAAATCAGAATTCATCCTTAAGTTGAGAATTTTTATTTATAAATAAATTAGTACAATGAAAACATTTCGTACACCATAATATGAGGTCTCAATTATTTTTTTATAATCACAATCATCATTAGATTATCTCAAAATTAATACATATTATATTATATTATTATTTTTTTGTAATGTGAAACTATCTCAAATTAATGTTCTGAATAACAATAAAACTGTTTAAAATAATCTGCAAGATAATTTATTGCATTATAACTGGTAAAATTTGAGCAACCATTAATTTCTAACGTAAAATAAATGTAAACATAATGCAACTGTACAAGTATTCAATATAAAGGTTTTATCAAATACAGAGATTTTGACCCATCGTTTTAGAAAAGAAAAATTAGTGTTGTAAATTGGTTTCAGCTAAAATTTATACTAGAATAAGAGACAAACTTAAATCAATCAAAAAGCACTGAATATTTTTTGCCGAAGTTGATATGTGCGATTTGAACATGAATAGAAATATTTGCGTTAGCCATGTTTTAAAAAATTGAAACATTCGCAGTGAAATAAGAGTTTTTTAAACAAGGAAATATAATTTCGTGAGAAATTTCAAAACTCAACTGGCCAAAAATTTATCACTCAAAATTCTATGTTTACCTTTCGAGTCATCTGAATGTGAAATGAAGATATCTATTAGTTTACGAATTATTAATAGTTTACTATTTATTAATTATTACTTACTACTAATTATTAGTATCTATTAGTTTTATTAGAGTTTTATGACGTGTAACTTAATTAATCTGTATAATTATTAACTGACCTAATGCTTCTTAGTTGTAGTTTCATTTGAATTGACTACAGTTTATTTAATTTCACTTACGATATTAATTTTCCTATGACTTTAGCTAAATACCACAAGTTTATCTGATATAATTGATTTAGTGTATATTTATTATGCTTCATCCACTCTGTAGGAAGTACAGAACTTTGGAAGTCCATGGTTTTTAATAAATTGATTTTATTATATAGGTACTTGAGTAGATTAGGTTTTATATTTATATTATTGTATTATCTCCCAAGGCTTTGGTTGCGGTTACAGAGTGTAGTCGTTGAAAATATTCATTGCTTTGTATCAATGTTTTATAAAAACCTTGAAACAAGCTGTCATTTGTTTTGTAGTGTTTACATTTGTACGTCATGCATTTGTTAATAGTTGTTGAACAACTCTAAGCTAAAGTCGTTTTTATTACTAATAATGAATTGATATTCCTAAATATAGAGCTAATTTTTATTTAATATAACCGTTATCTAAATGGCTCAGCGTTTTTAAGCTCAAAAACCTCCCTTTTTCGAGATAACGCCCTGTGCCATCTTGCATACCTGCCGTTGCATGGTAACTTTATATCAATTTGAGTCTGTTTACAAAAACTTTTAATGAGTGGGAAATTATATATTGTTTCCCATGTTCAACTCTAAAGGGCAATGTTAAATATGAATACCAGACATAGAAAATGGTATAACTGAATCTAATTGCCTAATTGCTAAATTGAAGAGATGTTTTCCAGTGCTGTAAGCTAATTACTTATTAAGTATGAAATGGAACTTCAACATAGTCATTACAAACTATATAGCTTCACCAAAAGTATGTGTGTTAAATAAACTTTCTTGATAATATTATATTGTTTATACGAATAAATATGTTTCCCTAATATCGCTTATACTTGATGACGCCTATAATGATTAGAAGATATCTAATGCGAGAGTTCTCGCTCTGGTATATTAGTTAATACATGTTTTAACCATTTTCTCTATTTTATATAATATTTTCAGTGATCTTTTAAAGCTGGTATTGCAGCATGCATGACATGACTAGACTTCCCGCTTTATAATTATCGGACCGTTTGAAAGGAACGCATGATATCTGCACAACCTAAATCGGTGTCGGATCTGACTCCGATATTTATCGGACCGTGTGAAAGCGTCCTCATGCAATGAAATGGAGTTAAATCATAAAATTTAGTTGAAAAACATGCTCGACATGCCCGTAGAAAAGGAAATCTTTCTGAGCAGCAGGAAATACAATGCCTCTCAAGTACGGTGACCATCTATCCGGATTTTTTCTGGACAGACTCGATTTTGTAGGTCACTCGGAACGGACATTTATTCCTATTCTTAAATTTACCAATAATTATTTATTCATATTTAACGGAATAATGCATCCATAACAATATTACGATTTATTATTATTATATTAAGTGGAAATGCAAAGAGACTATTAACCTTATATACTAGGATCGGTAAAGATATATATTTCCGTTAGTATGTCGCTGTAAAATAGGCATTTTAGCCAACTTTCGTTTAAATTAGAGATAGGAAAAATGTATTTTTTGTATAGAATGCCCTTAACGTATTTCTTTTTTATACTAAAAATCACCCTTCTTTATACTTTACTTTTACTTTTATAGGCGTTCCAACTAGGGTTGCCTTTTCACTTCAGGGCTGAGCTCCAGAGATCGCGGTCAAGACAATCTTCCTCCCGAAGACCCCGACCCGCCATCTCCTCTTCCACTCCGCATATCCATCTACTTCTTAATTTTGGCCAAAAAAATATCGTCTCCTAACATTATAAGAAAGACCACACTGATTCCCTGGTATCAGTTTGTCTTATAGTTATGAATAAAAACAGAATCAACTGACAAGATATTTATCTCATGGAATGAGACTTTGGATGCGTTTGAATTTTTGGAGAACAACAAAAAAATAAAAGAAACCGTTTGTTATCTTTTTTAATCTAATCCTGGAACTTGATTGGCCCAGACACACTTTACTATTCTATTTCTGACGATTAAACAATTTATTTAACTCTCCTCCTAAAAGGAACTGTTTATTTGTTTGTAAATCAAACAATAGAATCAGAGGAATCCTTCTTTTATTCCTTAGGAACATTGGAACGTTCTTATTCTCTGCTATATTTTTTTGTCGGAAAAAAGTTCCTATTAATATGAAAAAATGATAAATCTCGTATTTTCCAGTTATAATGAAATTTCTATATTTTTTATTAGTGTCTAACCTTAAAAAAGGAAATAAGTTTTTAAAGTTAACAACATAAAATATAATTAAAAATAATAATAAAAGGCTTAGTGAACCCGAAGGCTCGATGCTGATACCACCAATCACTGTCTACATACCTCGGTCTATCGACTACCGACCTGACCCAAATCCATTAGATAATCTTTAACATAATCCTCCCACCTACGTTTCGGTCTACACCTCGGATGTACCAGTCGGCTCAGCGTTTATTAACATTTTAGGAATTCGTTCGTTACTTAGCCCGACAACTATACAAGCCCATTTCAACCGTCCCAATGATATCACTTCGATTATATTAACAGGATGCCATGCTCCGCTATTTCGCACTGTGTAACCTCCTAAATTTAAATATTTTACGCCATACCTTATTCTCGAAGACCTTAAGGCGTTGTTCGTCCTTCAAGATTAGCGGTCACGTTTCGGTCCACTCATTGGCAACAAGTCGCGCCTTTCTGACCTCTATACAGCTTCCAACAGAAGCAAAATGTTCGAACGTTCCTTTCTTGCTCGTTTCACTGTCCTCTGGAATTCTCTCCCATCTGATATCCATTATGCTTCTTCTCTACCCTTTTTCAAATTCCACCTTTTCCAACATATCACTTCCCAAAAAGATGCCGTACAAGCAAACAATTTTAATTTAAGGTTAACAATTTGATAAAAACTTTATGATGTTTAAGTGGAAATTTATTTATAATTTTATTTTCTCTCCTTTATACTTTTTTTTTCTTTCGTTTTTGTTCAATGCATGTACATTTTTCTTATGTAAAAATTTATGTACTTTTATTATTGCAGTTTTTTGGTCAGATGTGGTTTACTTTTTATTTGTTCATTTTTGTTATTCTGAAGGGACCTAGATATATATATATATATATATATATATATATATATATATATAGATAAGTTTGCACCATTTAGCAAACTTTACAGGAAACACATGAAACGATTTTTCCCAAATAACAATATATTTTTTTAAATTTTATTATTTATTATTTAGAGTAGGAATTAATTAAACTGGCAAAACCTTCATTATTACAATATGTTTCAAAGAATTCTAGCACTGGTTAAGGCCAGAGTGACGACTGAGAGTCGTTAGTATTTGGTGCTTACGTCATCAATATTCGATTTTTAGACCATTTCCAATTTTTTTTTCTCGATATATCGTGAGTGGGAATCGATAGAGGTGGTGTTTATGACCGATAATCAATTGAAACCTAAATTTCGAATTTCTGGTGCTCAAGCCTTTTTCAAAAAACGGCGTCGATTTATTCCTGGTAAGCGTTGTTAAGTTGCTATGACATACTTTGATCTTAGCTATTAGACCGAGAAGTGATTATAATCTAATAATCTTATCTTTACTTGTAGAGCTTAAGATTGTAAGGAATTGTCATTAGTGATAAATTAAAATGTATCCGTAAACGTCCTTATGTATAATACAATGAACATTTAATTGCGATTTACGAATTCATTTATTCAAAGAATAATTGGTTAAACTCTCCATTGAATGTGAGAGATACAGAATCCCGAATACTTTTTCGATATCAACATTCTCAAATGCAAGGTCACATTTACATAATGCGGACGGGAGGCGCCAATCTTACTCGACCCACACGCTGCACGGTGTGACGTAGGTTCTAACGTTCAGTATATTTGTTTAAATAATTAAATTGTTTTAAATATTTTAAAATTTTTTTTATTGAGTTATAAAATAGTGGATAATTTCGCTCATGCATTCAGTGTTACATATTTTTAGGCATATCAGGAAGCAACAAATAACGGCTCCAACTACAATGGCAAAAAGGATTATCCTTTAGGCTACCAACCAATATTAAGCAGAATGTTAAGATCGGATATTATCTCTTGTGTCTCCAATGAAATAAAAGTTTTCGTTAAAAAGTCCCGGAATTTAACATGGCGCGCTTCTGACTGATACTTAGCTGCGAAATACCAACAGCCTACACTACTCAGATATAATTGAGAATAAAGTCAAGCCTCCGCTGATGAGGAAATGTCCAGAATTGCAAAGGAAAGGCACGTTTCTTCAGTCATGACTCCGCCTCTTTGGAATTTAATCGGTTTGGTCCGATGAAAGAAGCTTTTCATGAAGTTCAACGGCAACAAAGAGGTTAAAAAAAAAGAAGTACAAAACTTTCTTCGAGGTCAAAAGTTAAGGAATTCAGCCAACCGTGTTGTGTTAAGGAAATACTTTATTTATAATATGGTATAATAACGATTGCTAAATTGTGGCATCTGACTACTTTTAACTTCTATTGGCATGGACCTTATCTTACATACATACTATTAGAGTCTATACACTCGACTCCTTGTTAACAATAAAAATACAGATACTTTTATCGATCAGTTAAGTGATTGAGGAGAAGGCATGTGAAGCATAGGACGATGGAGGCTGGATCGTAACAAATGGTACAACAACAAATTTATATATATATATATATATATATATATATATATATATATATATATATATATATATTTGACCTTAGACATAGAACGTGATAAATACAAAGAACGGTTTATTGGTGCGTTATTGACACCTCCTCAGATGCAAGAGGTCGTAGCCAGGGATGGGCAAAATGTACTCTAGAGTAACGAGTACAGAGTATTTTATTCGAATACTCTCACCATCCGAGATTACATACTACTGAGGATGGAAGAGGTAGGTCAGTCTTCGGTGCACCTTCCATCTCTAATCGTATTTAATCCCGGCTAGTGAGTGTATTCGAATAAAATACTCTGTACTCGTTACTCGGAGTATTTTTTATTCATCCGTATTCGTTGCCTCTTTTTGGAACTTGTTGGAGTTGCTATGGGAAGTAAGAGAAATGTGTGTGATACAAAAAAAAGACCTTCGTATTCCATCGAAAAAGAGGCTGTGAGAGGCCTATCCATATGGTGTTTTACAAGGTACTCTTTGTTAATAGTTATTAATGATTATTTATAGAAGTTTAAATTATTTAAAATTATTTATTTACTGTTTATAGTATAATATATCTGTAAGAATTGTGAATAAGTGTGTAAGTCGACTTATACGATGACAAAATGAGCATGGTCCACCACTGGGTTTTAAAAGTCCATTTCTACATCGTATATAAATGTCTAAATTAGAAACGAAAGTGGTAGGAATATATAACTATATGGAATTACAAGATTCCTATAAAGTCTCTCGTTAATTTAAATTTGAAACTGCCGTCATGAAAAGTTTTAATTTTCGACTTTCACACTTATTTGAAATTCTTACAGTTGTATAAAGCTGGCAAATACTATCCTACAACTGAGGTAAATAATCCATCGTCGAAGAAATAAAAATACTCGTATATAAATAATAATAAATAATTGTATTGATTTAATAAATCATTTTTTATGTACAATGCTGTTCAAATAATTAACGACCTTCTATTATAACCATGATCAGTATAAATAATGGAATTTATCATATGCACAGAATTGGCTTTGAGTGCGATATTTATGTATGAGCTTACGTCGTTGTAAAATGCGGGTATGTATATATTGATTTATGTGTGTGTTTATGTATATATTGATTTATGTGAGTGTTAATGTATGTATTGATTTATGTGCGTGTTTACAAAATTACGATACTTATTTAAATTAATTATTTTAATTTTAAATAAATTTAAATTGATATATATATATATATATATATATATATATATATATATATATATATATATATATATTTATTTATTTATTATAGAAACAAGACAATTTCCTCAACCTTAATCAAGTTTTGAAGACGTATAAAAGCGTTTTGCACTAAACAAGACGACTAATTAAGAAGAAAGAGGAAAAGTTTCATTTAAGGCCGTCTTTTAAAGTATAATGCCTTTAAAAGACCACTTTTAAAGTTTAAATTGCATTTTGGAAATGATTTTCAAAGTGAGATGGCGTTTTCGGAATCAAACCTGATTTTCCGGACGATTAAAAAACTTTACTGTTTCTCCTCCCTGAGGAATAACCTCTGTTCACTCCTTGGACCTTTCTTTTTCTGACAGAATTTTGTATGCATGGTATTTTCTGTCATATTTATCACATGTTAAATATTAAAAAAAAAAATATTAATGGTACTTTTAAACTTACCTGTTTCTTAATGATCGTTACACTATTATCCAGTTTGCAAAATTTCAACACTCCTATATTCTCATTTCTAAAAATTATTCTTTAAGCCTGTAAATGGCAAATCAATGATGACCAATGTTTACCGTGTCACTAATTCGTGTCACAGTGACGTTGTTTGTGAGCTCACATGGCGTCTTTCAAGGACTAGCTGTTGTCGCTTTCATCGGCATTCAGAACTCTTAATGATGTCAATTCGAAACGATTTAATTTAATTACGTTATTTTTTTTTTCAATCAGTTCAATTCATCAGGCAGTTTATAAACGGGACCCCCGTTTCCAGATGACCGACCATACACGGATCTTTAAAATTTTTGTGGACAGGGAGTTCCTCTGGATAGTTTGATTTAGAATAAGAAAGTTTTTGAATTTGAGAAAGATACCGAGTTGCTGTAAGAGTCAGAGTGTATTTATATTGAGTTAGAGTTTGGCAAATAGACGTCGAAGTTATCTAAATTTCGTCTTATGGGTCGCCAAATTATTGGCTTACCATGAAAAAAAATCATCAATATAATGGATATTATTACTAGATTATGAGGGCAATAAATAAGTCACCTATTTTATTCTTAAATTAAATTAAATAAAAAAAAAAAATATTTTATTATGCGTACCATGAATTCTTTCCTTTAAAACGCGTACCATGAATTCTTTCCTTTAAAACTCTCAGAACTGAGATCCTGATTTTGTGTTAATTATTTTTTTTTTTTTTTGTATCGATGAAAAATTTGGTGTGAACAAGTACATAAGGTTTAATTACTTTTTCTTTATTTCATTTTAAATGTTTACTGTTTTATTGCAAATGTCCCAAAACATCCGGTTTGTTTTTCTACCACTACTAAACTTAATTCGTTGTCGATAAAAATTAGTACACAAACAATTTGCATAAAAAATATTAAAATCGAACATTTTCGGTTAGATTCTTTGGTGTTTTTGAAAAATTAAATAAATTATTTGATATGTAGGTGTGTCGTTAAAAAAAAAACTTCAATTATAACCGATCAGTTTTAACCGATGCAAATGACCGCTTTTCGGTAAAAAAGCAGTTATTTTAAGTGATCTAACTTCCCTTCAAAACATTTTTTGATGACTTCACAAATGACAGCTACTGTAGTTGTTACAAATAACCGGTCATTGGAATGATCTTTAATTCAAATAAATGCATTGATCTTGTAGAAATAACTTAAAAAACCTTTACACAAGTAAACAAACAGCTTAAACCCTTGAAATAACTGATTATGGTACAGCATTACTATGCAGGCACCTTATCAGTAGCGCTCGCCCCACTACCGCCATTTTCGCTAACTAATTTTTATTTTATAAATTGTAAATTTGAATAATCATATAATAATAATAAAGAATAATCATATAATAATAACAAAGAGTCTTGAATAATGGGAATGATCTTCAAAGTTAATAGGTAGAAAGCTCGTACTTACCGCGAATCACTGATTTTCCCATCAAACTACAACTGGAATAATAATCGATCAAAAACAATTAATTTTTTACACTTTTATGGGACTTTTTAAAGAATTGTGGGGTTATAATTCAACTTATTTATTTAAAAAGTAAGTAATGAAGTTCTAAGTCCATCATTAGCCGCATTTGAAAGTGGATTTCAACCTAACTTTTGTCTTTTGACATTACGTGATCATTGAATGTTATGTAAGTCTTCTCTTTTGTATTTTTCCCCAAACTTTGGTTTAATGATCAGATCTCTCTGGCAAAAGCCTCCAACGTTAAAGTTTTATAATAACTAATATACATTTAAAATCTTTCATTGTTACTGAAAATTTTATTGAGAAGTTGTATACGATCTTGTATTAGTTTCTAAAGTTTAATTCGAAAATTTTTTGAAATTATTAAGACTAATAGACCGAAAAAGTTTTTAATTCAAGTATGTATGTAAGAAAATTATGTCTACAGTTTTCTATTTGTTTCTTTGGAATAAGGAGAGTTAAGAAGACTGAACAAGACCTCTTTTATGTTTCCTTTAATTTCATTATATGTAAAATATTGATTATCCATTCAAAATATTTGAAGCAAATACATTTAATATAAAATATTGTGGGGAAAAAATATAAATTTAATAGAAATACTGTAACAAACTGTATAAATGTATAGACCAATAGGATGTGTATGTGAACCTTATTCGGATTTCCACAGGCCGGTTGTAAATGGTGTATATCAAATCCGGCAGTGAAACGGAATGATTTCAAAATTAAATTATTTATTAAAGAATTAATTTTTGATTTGCATTTCTTGTACAAATATCTTTAAAAAAAAAAAAATCAAAAAGTTCAATGGAGGATATTTTTTTCTTGTCGTTTCTGGAAGTTTTACACAACGTCTCGCAGCGTACTACTTCATTATCGTCCCAAATACGTTGTTGGAGTGCTTGAATCGGTCTCAAAAGGACATCTAACCCATAAAAAAATTGGCAAGCCGTTAAACCGGGAGAAAGAGGGGACCAAGGAATATTTCCGTTTCGAGAAATTATTATTATTAAAGTATATGCGAACGTAGAGTTTAGAATTGTTTTTTTTTGTATTGAAGGCCAAATGGCTATTCTTGTACTTAATATTTGTACAAGCTATGTAAATAAAGAAATAATTCTTTAATAAATAATTTAATTTTGAAATCATTCCGTATCACTGCCGGATCCTGTATACACCATTTAAAATAGGCCTGGGAAAGTCCGAATAATGTATCACCTTCACATCCTTGTAGTATATACATTAATATTGCTTTAAATTGAGTTTGTTACAGTATTTCTACTGAATATATATATTTTCCCACTATATATTATAGCAAATGTATTTGCTTTAATATTTTGAATGGATAGTCAATATTTTACATTATAGTGAAATTTAAAAAAAAACACGGAGGTGGTCTTATTCTGTCTTCATAACTCTCCTTATTCCAATGAAACCAATAGCAAACTGTGGACATAATTTTCTTAGATACATACTTTAATTAAATAACTTTTTCTGTCTCTTAGTTTTAATAATTTCACTGAATACAAAAATTTTCCGAATTGAACTTTGGAAACTGATACAAGTTCTCAATACAATTGTCAGTAACAATGGAAGACTTTAAATGTATAGTATTTACCATAAAACTTTAACGCTAAAGGCTTTTGCCAGAAAGATCTGATCATTAAACTAAAGTTAGGAGAACAATACAAAAGAGAAGGCTTACCTAAAATTCAATGATCACGTAATGTCAAAATTTAGGTTAAAAATCAACTTGAAAATGCGGCTAATGATGTACAATGTTTGTGGGCACTAGAGGTAGTTTGTGCGAACTATATTAAAAATAAATATTCAAATAAAATGTTTACGGACAGGAGTTGGAATGTTTTTCAGATTTTTATTATCTAAATTGTATAGCCTATCTTTCCATTTACCCTTGTCGGTTTTTATTTAGTTCCACTCGCCTGCGTTGGGATTCAGCTTACATATTATCTTGTTTTTACATTGGTCCTGAGTATCTTTTTACTTTACGTTATCTTTTATTTAATTCTTTCTGAAATAGTTTTATAAATATCATTCACGAAGCAGAAAATGGTTGGGGACTAAAACATATGGATTATCCTGTTTTGACGTTACGGTCCAAATTGTAATACAAAAGTAGAGCACTGTTGCGTATGAAGAGGATCAAATATTGCACGGAACATGTAAATCTAAAATTAAAAAAAAAAAATGATAAAGTTTTTTTTAAATATTTCCCAGTACAAATCGCACTATATTTATTCTTCTTAATTCCATTATTCTCGTATCATGTTTTTCTTGGCCCTGATGAAGGCCAACAACTTAGACCAAAACGTCGGCACACATCAAGAGAAGTGCGTAGCAAAAATTATTTTAAAGAAAATTATAACGCGATTTAATTTATGAAACATTTTTTGTTTTGCTTAGTATTTTATTTAATGTTTAAAATAAGCTTAATCTTTATTTTTTGATATTATATTGTAATCTTCGCATCTGATTACTATAAGATATCATAAAATAAAGTATATGCTATAAAATAAAATACTAACCAAAAAAAAAAAGTTTTGAAAATGAAATTGTATTATAAAGACTGTTAGAGTCCTAATCAATTCTTCATTCATTGTTCGGTTTAAAGAAAAGTATTATACAATGAAGTACCGAATTGAAGATTGCATTCTTCATAATTTCGTCTCTTTCTAATGGCTGTAACAACTCTGCAGCTAAAAATATACTCTCGGAAGACCGAGAATCGTCAACAATTAAATTATTTTAAACAGTACTGATTGGTTGAAGTTCCCTTTCGCCGATAAATTACTGATTCAATTGAACCGGTTGGTCCTAAACGTTCCTGCTATCGAACGGCAATTGCGGTGGTCACAGCCAATTAGATTCCTCTGTGTAACTGTTAATTTACCATCAGCTCTATTGGCCATGAAAGTTTGTCGGACCTAGCAGATTGGTCGTTAGCACTGAGATAACTGATTAAATAAATTACTTTTCGCTACTATTCAGGTGTGGTCGCAACACACTAAAATATATATATATATATATATATATATATATATATATATATATATATATATATATATATATATATATATATATATAGAGAGAGAGAGAGAGAGAGAGAGAGAGGGAGATATATATTTATATATAATATGTCGGAGTCCATAAAATAAAAGATGAAGGAATCCCATTGGGAGTTCCAGTGTCGCTGGAAGAATACGGTAGTAGATTACAAAGTCGGCAATAGGCCCTTAAAGAACTTTAGGTTACCCAATTGAGATCACCCAAATTTCATTCCGATTTGGGTGAATATATTATTTATATATATATATATATATATATATATATATATATATATATACATGTATATTATAATTTCAGCATTTGGTATAATTTATTCAACCTGGTAAAAGGGAATAAAAGTTAAACCCAAGAGATAAAAACTAATTTTTAAACTATATTTATTCTGAAGGAGATGATGGCTTTAGGAACACTTTCAAATTTCTATGCATTTATTTAATTTTATGAAGTTTTGGTCTCATATGGTCCAATATCAAACATCTCAAAATACGAATTTTATTTACATAAAGTAAGCATACATCTGTTATAATAACTATTAAATGTCTGTTGTACTTCTATCTTATTTCCTAAGTATTTGTTCATATTCTCTTTTAGTTCCTGAATTTATTATATAATATATAATATTGTATATTTATATATATATATATATATATATATATATATATATATATATATATATATATATATATATATATATATATATATATTGATTTTCTTATGTTATTTTAGTCAATAATTAAATTAATAATTCAATAAATGTATAACCATATTTTAATCACTTTAATTTGTTATGAAAAAAGTAGCTAAAACTATTTTGTTCATTATATTATCAATTTTTTACAATATAATGTGTTACGAAAAAATTAGATAAAATATTTTGTTCGTTATATTATCTATTCTTTAGACGTGTTAAGTGTTATGAAAACAACATACATGAATTGATTTAAAGATAATAATTATTTTAAGTTCTTGATTTATGTCCTTTATTATTATCTTTTATGTTTTTTCTCTGGAGTATTTAGAGAAAATAATATCTCTACACTATTACATGATAGTGTTATACGCTCTATTATATAATTAAATATCAATTTTTTGTTATATTGCATATTATAATGATTGAATATCAATTACCTATCAAAAGATAATATGAGGGAGGTGAGAAGACAAGTGACAATTTAATAATTTTGTGAAAACGCATATTAATGTTAAAACATTTTGATAAAACCTAAAACGTGTAAGTTTGCATCATACTTGTATTATGACTCTACGGTATATCTTTTGAATATTGAGCGATATTGCGTTTGAAAAACATTTTATATACATAGCCGCACTTAACTCTTCTCTGAAAAAAATGAGGGAGGTGAGAAGACATCACTTGTACCCATTGGTTTCTCCTCACCTCATATTTGTTCTTTTTTCTTAGTTCTAAACATAAAGCATTTTCATTAAAACACTGCATTTCGTATTGAATTTTTGTAGGTAGGTACTATAGAATACTTTAGAGTACATTTTATATTATTCTTCTAAAGAAAAGTAGTGGGCTTTGCCTGATGCGAACTTGAATTTACTAACCCTTCCTGGGTCCAATGAACCCAAAAAATATAAATCCATGACTTCAACAACTACGAACTCTGCTATTCCATATTACTGGCCTCACTTCTCCCTAGAATACCATAGGTGCCAGAAGAATGCACATCCTCCAGTGCCTGTCCCCTGGAATGTTTCATTCATGTTTCATTTCAAGACCATTTTATCATAAACGAAGAACATATATCTTCGTTTATGGTAAAATGGTCTTTTTCCGTTTTCTGGTAAAAATTTAGCAACACTGAGTTACAACAATCCTTGGCTGTTTCTTGGAAAATTAATTTTTCATTCTTTGAATGCATCTTTAGTTATTAATCCCTACTCCCGTCGGAAATCCATGAAGTATTTTTGACATCTGTACCTTATTTTATGTACTATTAAATCGTAATGTATTTTTAAATTTGTAAAAATTAAAAATATATGTTTTTATTTCTATCCAATACTTTTTACAAATGAAAAAAAGTTGATACCTCCTTGAAAAAGGTTCGAGAAAAAAATAAAAAATGTTTCGTTCACTTTAAAGCGGCTTACAACTATTTAAAAGGAGATGCTACCTTGAATAAAGAACAGATGCCTACGCCTTCTGCAATCCTCTCTTAAATCAACTTCCATCCTGTAAGCGATTTAAAAAAATATATATTTATATAAATGATTTCCATCTACCATTTATTTGGTTTTTCTTTAATTCTGTTTAAAGTTTCATATTTTCCGAGTATTCATTTTTTTCTTACTTTAGGCTTAAGTTTCTTAATAATAATAGATTATGATTTTTTTGTGCTTGGAATTATTATTACGCTTATTATGATAAATAGCAATGTGGCTCTTCCTCGTGATTTATTTATTATTTTAATTCACGGCATGGTATATAGTCAGTCTTTTTCACTTTAGAGCTACAAGTAATTATCCTCAACGTTGAAATTCATACCATATATAGATAAAAAAAATGTATACAAGTATAAAATATTTATATTCTATTTGAAGTAAATGCTACTACATTCGATTAGTGAAATAAATAATTTAACAATTTTAAAATTTAAAAACAAAACAAACAAAGAAACAAAATGAAATTAAATAATTTAGGACTTCTAGATTGATATTATATATATATATATTTTTTAAATGTTGGTAATATAAATATTTTTCTTTCTTGATTTATATTTTTAAGTACTGGGTTTTAAATTCCTTAATAAGAGTAAGAAAATAGCGAAATATTATTAATTAAATATTCGTTTTGACGATACTCACAGCAGTTGTCTATATAATTCCATTGGTGCGTCCAAACGTATCCTTCGTTTGTACCCGCTAAAATCTCATACCGTTCTGCAGTGCGGGTACTCTATAGCCTGTCTATTTCTAAGTTATATCAATGGAAATTTATCAACATCTGATAGTGAATAACTACTAGATAACTTTATTGTGGAGGGACTATAAACAAATAAGGCTAAACTAATAAACTAATTAACTAACAAATTAATGCTTAAAAAAATAAGTATTATATTTTGTATTTTTTCGTAGTGATTATAAGCGTCCTTCTGATAGGATCCTATCTCCCCTTCTCCTAGTTAATTTATAACGTTTATTTGTCTGCTGGAAATATTAAAAATAAATACTTATATTTAATTAAGTTTTCATCTCCAAATACGTAAAATTACCAGTAAAGAACCAGAGTTCAGGAATTTATTTTTATTGCTCTCTGGTAAAAAACAAATTATAGCCTCTATTTCAGATAGTGGAGATTTAAATTAATTCGGTTTTTGGATTATGGTTATTGTAAGATTATTAAGAAGTAATAATTAAGGTTTATTTTTAAGAAGATAATAATTAAGAAGTACATTTGCTAGAAAATGTATCTATATCTATTTCTTGGAATTCGTCAATCACTGATTGTTGAAGTGAAAGTTTTGAAGCTATGCTTTTGGAGAGAGTATGAAAATGTTCTTAACGTCTAAATTTAGAACTGAAATCCTACTGATGATTCCAAAAATTATGATATTAAGTGTGCAAGGTAGAAATCATTCTTGTGGTCATGGCAAATTGTAGAGCGAAAATGTATGGTTGGTAATTTAAAAGTATTCCTCAAACATTTTATATTCGTTTAATGTTTTTCCTAGCTAGCAAGTAGTGGAGAGTTGGTTTCTATAGCTGAACGAATCTGGCTCAATATTTGCTTGGTACACTACGTTTTCTCTTAACAGAAAATTAGTAGACTTTGTCAGGATGGGAACTATAAATTGATCGATGTTGGAGTAGTGTCGACTACAGTTTCTCTAAAGAATACCTTCGGGAGAATCGGACACGTTTATTTACGAGCGCACACCCTTTAAGTTTCTGGGACTGATTTATTATTTAAAGTTTTTTTCATGTTGAATCTGAGCCTGAGAAATTATTCGAGCTGACAGCTCAGGAAATGAATTTATGTGACGACTCACCCAAAAAGGAAAGTTGAAAATCCCTCTTTACCTTAACGCCCTTGCTAAAGTCCGTTCAGTAGGTCTCGTATCTTTCATTTATTTCATTAAATCTTTTTCGTTAAATATTAGTGAACTTAAAAAAGGTTTATTTTCCAATCATCTAAATCCTATGGTTGAATCCTTATCCAACTACACTGCTTCTTACAATCTACCCTGAAGGCTGAAAGAAGTCGATGGTCTATTGTGGAATGAATTTGGCAATTGGACTAACGACGAAAGCCAAATCCTCCACTTCTGCCCATAGCGCTCTCACTCAGCCTCCACCCTGGCTTCCGGTACCAATGACGCGGCGAGAAAGATGCGCTGGGTTCTGAAAGACCCTGTATTTATGGATGATTTTGTATTTTTATTTTATCAATATTTCTATATTCGATGGTCAACTTCACAGATGTTGTAATTACCAATCTAGTCATTACAGCAATAAGCGTTGGAAACTGTTGGATAATGTCTAATCTGCATTACTTACTGCATAGCTCTACAGCCCAGTATAAACCTTGGCTTCCCTAATAATGTCACTCCATTTGTTCCTGTTCCTTGCCTTTTCTTACCATCTGGTCACGCTCAGCTTCTTCAGGTCTGCCTCAACATCCTGCAGACATCCCCTGTGTGGTCGGCCTGCTCTACTCTTTGTAAATTCCTCTCCATAAAGCAATTTGCCGGCCATCCTATCATTCGGCATCCTTTCGACATTATATGCAGCATGTTTTTATAAATTGGGTGTAATTATATACTAGCCATATATCCTTCTTAAAATCTTGTGTTCGAATGTTTTGAGGTTGGTATCTATTGCAGCAGTTAACACTGGTCTAATTAGAGTGTTATACAAGCTTACCTTAGTGGTCCTTGATAAATCTGATGCCTTAAAAAACTTAAATTTGCATATTATGCTCGGTATATGCCTTTCCTATGCCCCATCTCGACAGGGAATTTACGATTCACCCTACTACCAACAAGAATTTTAGCGCCGCTACTGGTCAGCGTCATCTTGATATTAGCTTAATTAGCACCTAATTAGTTTATAAGGGAAGTTGAATTCGCACAGAGTTTCTATCAATTTAGTTTTCACACTATCGAATGTCTGGCGGTAGTCAATGAAAAGAATATGTTAATCAATTTTGTACTCCCTACAGTTCTCCAGTTTCTGTCGCATAACAAATATTTGATCCGTTGTTCTCTTGCCACAACGGAAACCATACTGATAATCTTTTAGTGTGCATTCAGCATTGGAGTTGGTCTTCTTTAGGAGGAGGTTGGAGAAGATCTTGTAAGCTATTCTCAGAAGTGAGATTCTGCTATAGTTTTCGCAATGAAGCTTGTCTCCTTTCTTATATACGAGACATATAAGGCTAGTTCCCCATTCCTTCTGCATTCTTTCACTATTCCATATATCTATGACTAAAGAGTACATTTGACTCATTCCAATTCCACCACTATTCTTTAAGAATTCAGCGGCAAGAGAGTCTTCCTTATTATTCTTTAATTCCTTAACAGCTTCTAGGAAATCTTCCGGTTCTATATTATTATCATTCTTCTGTATCACAGTCTCACCTATCACACGACCTGTGTCACTGCCTCCAAAATCTTCCCTACATCCAAGAATCTCCCTGTTAGTATTCAGCCTATCTGTCACAACCTTTGGCACATCTTCTATTATCTTGCCAAACATCCATCCATGCATCAAAAGTCTCGATTAATGAAATTTACAGCTTCATAAAATTTCCTAGTTTTTTCTATCATTCTCATTTCTTCACCTTGGTCTACTTGTTTTTTCAAAAATTCCCTTTTCTTTGCCCGGATTATCTTCTTAGCTCTTATGCGATACTTGTTGTTGTCAGAGGTGGTTTGTCTTGTGGCACATTGTATTGTAGATAATCTATACTCTTTTCGGATCCTTCGAGCTTTTCTGTAGTCATCATCGAACCATTCAGAAACTATTCTTTTTATCTTTTCCCCGATTAACTCCTCCGCTGCCAACTTGATTGCATTTCTAATTTCTCTCAATATTCATCCACATCCTCTAATTCGTCTTATTTTTCTTCCAATATTCCGCCTTCGCTCATTCTTAACCTTAGTCCATTCTTCATTTTATTATCATAGTTCTCTTTAAATTCTCTCAGCGTAACAGGGTCTTTAAATTTCTCCAAGTCCCAATGTTTTATCTTGTGAAACGTTTCTTGCATCACATTGGTCAGCCGTCATCTGAGTCAGAATTGGGTCCTTTGGATGAGCGTACTTCGATAATTAAGTAAGAGTGGCATTGCGATATCAACACATGATCAATTTGTGTGAAAAAACCATTTGGCGCTTTCCATGTAGCCATATGAATGCTTTTGTGGGAAAACAGATATTCTTGATGATCATGTCATTAGCTTCGCCGTGCTGACATAAATACCATTTTCATTAGCCTGCTCTTGTAGTGAATTAACCCCCGAAATTGCCCAGGTAAAGTTCTCCTTAACAACCTGTGCCTTTAAATCGCCTAAAATGATTTTTTCATCGTAACTAGTTAGGTGTTACTTGCAGATTTCTTTCTATCTCTTGATTAAAATTACTCTTCTCGACATCCTGACTTTCCTCAGTAGGATCATAAGGCGGAGAATAAGTTCAAATTTCTGAATCTACCTTCGAAACGTATTTTATATATTCGGTCATATATTGGATAAAATATAAAATAAAATAAATAAAAATCAGTAGCTTACGGCACATTTCATTATTTATCACGAAACCGGTCCCTTTTTGTCCAACCTTTTTGGCTTCACTATATAATAATGTATATTCTTTTTTATCAACTCTACCATCGCCCCTCCATCTGATCTCCTGCAGTGCTACAATACCGATATTAAAATTAATGATTTGATCAGCCACTTATTTAAATTTATGATTTGATCTGCCATCATTTTCCCAGGTTGATGCATGGTACTCATATTCCAAGTAGTGATAGTTCAGTCATTTTCCGTTATATCTTACCAATCTAACAAATCTATATTACGTATCCGTTTTAGGCCAGTGTTATAATACCACCAAAGTAGTGTTATGTATTGAGAATACTGGGATTGAAGGAAATAATAGATATTCATAATAGTAATGAAATAAGGAATAAATTAAAGATATGCCACCCGGTTCAGTAATATCAACATTAACCAATTTCTATTACGGATAAAGGAATATTCACAAGAGTGGTTATACCTGGTTATTCAGGTCGTGCGTTATACCTGGGGGATGTAGTTCAAGACCGCCAATAGGCCGCTTAAGATAAGCGAAAGTAAGAGCACCATAAACCTAGAGATAGGCCAGGTCGACATGGTGTAATAAAATCTGCCGCCCAAGGTTACAAGTCCTTCGAAAATATTCTTAGAGCCTCAGCCAATAGGATGTCCCAAAAGGAAAGTGGGGAACAAAATTCATCTGTTCAAGAAGAAGTAGGGGAAACGGTATAAGAGACGGAGGAAAGACAGTTCAGGAGAGAGTTCTGGCAAAAAGATTGAAGTGGAGAGTTCGGGTCAGAAGTTTGAAGTGGAGAGTTCTTGAGAGAAGCCAGAAGACAGAGGTTTGCAGAGGGAACAGTGGAGCAGTCCATCGTGAGAGAGAATCCTAGACCGCCGAAGTTAGAAGGCAACAATAAGATAAGTGCTTGTACTTTGATTCATTGTGTACATCAATGTATAATATTATGTGACATCATCTAGTTAATTAAGTGAAATGGTGAACACGACACCCTTGGAAAGGACTCCAATGGTATTTATAATATCCCAAGCTAATTGACCATAGCAGGGGGGTCTGTGGTCTCTTATATAGCCTTTTATGTTAAAATATAGTTTGATTGATCTGCTCCCTTCTGGAACCGATGCAAAAAGAGATTAAAATTAGATAATTAAATTGAGTAAATGTGGTTTCTGGAACCCCCACCTGCCTTAGAAAAGCAGTTTGCCAGAAACATAGCAGTAGTTTATTATAAAAAACCCCTAGGGTATTTGTTTGTTAAAAAAAATCATAAATATTTTTTTTTACTCGAAACTATACAATTTGGACTTTAAAAACATCTATGAAGTTGACCATCAATATTTTATTTTTACCCATGCATAAAAAAATATTTACCTCCATATTCATAGATGTATTATTATTTTTCATTTAGTTGTTTTATTTTATTTATTCACCTATTATTTATTTTTTGTTATATATATTTTTGATTTATTTATTTTACTATTATTTATTTTTACATATTTATCACTATTACATATTTTTCTAGATTGTGGCGGATTGAAACATTTGTCAATAAATAAGTTTTAGAATAGAGAAAAAAAAATATCTGTCAGATAATTTCGTTCTCTGCTGACATTTTATGGCCTGCTTCGATATAATTTTTATAAATACGAAAATGGGATAGTTGTTGTATAGGGATTTGTTATCTGTAAACATTAAAATTCAAATTTTCTCTGGTTAGTAGAAATATATTCAGAGCAAGGCGTCTAGACGAGCTGTAAATATGAAAGCAGCCCCCAGAAGATGAATAATTGGAATATTTTTCATCCCTTCTTCCCTGTTCCTTCTATTTGCCTATTTCATTTCTCTTTTCAACTATTCTTATCAAGTTTCTGGATCCTTATGTTTGTGATAATTTTAAATGTGTAATGAATTCTTAATTTAAATTAATAGTTTCTTAACGTTGTGCAAACGTTTTAGGAATATAAAAAATATTATTACTGTTGGGCACAGCCAAACAATGATTAATTACATGAGTATTTAATTATATCTTCAATTATATGAGCAAAAGTGGTTCATGATTTAAATAAGAAAACGGTCCAATGGTCCAAAACTTTAGTGGTTTCAAACAATTACTGTAATTATGTTAAGTAATTGCAATTACACTTTTCAATTTATTTAATTTTTATTGGGATTCTCAATTAGAATTCCTCCTTGACGTTAAGTAATTGCGATTACAATTACTTCTAAAGAATAGATAATTGCAATTACAATTACCTGCAAGTCAATAGGAATATTAACACTATATTTAATTTCAGCGTTCAGTAATTGCTATTACCATTACAATTGCTTGCAATTACAGAAATAAAATTACACCAACACTACTGTTTATTTTTTTTAGTATTTCAAATTTTAGTATACGATTCTTTTATGTGAGCACCTAACCAATACCTAATATGTTGAAAAGTATTTCATTTTGTACTTATAAGAACAATAAATAAGTTCCTAATATATTTGGATTTTTATTACATCTTGTATAGACATCCTACATTTGATATGGCCAAATGTTGACTAAATCGACAAACGTTGACGATTAAATGATGTTGCCAGTAAAAATTGGTCATATGAAATGCCACCATTTCATGACATATAATATAGAAAGAGTTTTATTTGTTTATAAATGAGCTGAATGATCAGCTGAAGCAATGGAATAAAATGCGCATTGAATTGAAAGCCAGAAAACACCTAATTGTTTTAATTTTCCCTGATCTTGTTATAATGATTAAATTATAAGTAATTTAATTCTCAAATTTACCGATTTTTTGTAATTATCATTTTTCATAATAACATTGAATATATTATTTTTATAATTTTTTCAGGTAACTGTTACAGTAGGCTTTCATTTGTTTTGACCGGCTTTTTGTGTCAGTTGGCTTGTCTCAATCTCTGTAAGTACCTGGTCAATTATTCATATTGTTTCTTATTATTGTTTTTGATTAATTAACATGTTTGTTGTATAGAAGTATTTTCTGTACATAGCAGTTATAATCAACACAAACACACGCACACGCAAACAATGTTTATAGCAAGCTCGGGGGTAAGGCATTGGTCTCCTAACTTCCGAGACCGGGTTCGGGTAAGGTTGTGGCCGATAATTGATTTCAATCAAAGATCGATTTTACGGGATTGAATCGATATTGATATTGATTAAAATCTAATCGATGTAGGAAACTCTTTTAGGGCATATTCACCGTGTATAAAATAGTTAATTGGGTACTTTGCTCTTCCAGTACCCCCTTACCATGAACAGAATCCACGTCCTTTCAAGTCCTGTAGTGCTACTGATTTATGTATGCATTAATTACACATATTTTCATATGACATTTTACTATTGAGAGAGCTATTGTGTTTCTTGTAACTATTAATTTAATTAATTTTGTAATAAAACTCCACTGGGGTTCTTATCTCCCGGGCGCTGGTTCGAATCCGGCTGTGACAGATAATTATTTATTCTGTTAAATCAATCGTAGGTCGGGAGACGTTCCTGCGGTACATCCAGCCTCTGTAAAGTGTGTAACCATAATTGAGAGAAAAACCTGGTGGTTTAGACAACAAGGACCTTAGGAGCTGAGAAAAAAAAAATAAAGCATGCTGAAATTTATTTATTTTATATTTTGTGTTTGGAGAATGATATCGACATGATTTTTTTCAGCTTAGCATTTGCTTTTTATGGTACATTAAAGGAAAAATATAAACAGTAAAAAATAGTTGATTTGTGGTCAAATAAATTTAAAAATGTGTATAAATTATTGAGTAAAATGATTGCGGTGATTTTTTTTCTGTCCCGAGTGTGATCAAAATGTTTAAAAGCCACAAAAAAACGTTTGTATTGACGCTCTGTATCTCATCTTCAGTTTACTCGATATCGAGTTCTTGGACTTGTTATCGAGGATCCTAATTATCGGACTCCTAAGAGAGGAGTTTCTTCTTTCCATACATACAAAAAACTATAACATTATGTTAGATGATGAAAGAGGTGATTACCATTTAAAAACAAAATTGAAGTTTTTTGCGGATAACGTTGGTTCTAAAACACGTAGGAACAATACTGTTAAAGCAAATTGCGTAGTTTAAGAAACTTTACCGATAACCAAATTTGGTTTGAATTATTCAAAGGATTCCTAATTTATGAGCGATTATTTAAATCGCCAAATGAGGCCAAAAATTTTTATTTTTAGATTCGCTCGAAAATTTGAATATTGGGGTTTTCCAAAGTGCTAAAACCAAATCTGACTCCAGCTTTGAATTAAAAAAATCTGTTAATATGCTTCACTCAGTAAAGAATAATGTTATCATTACATATAAGTCAATACAGCCTTCAGGTCGTTCTAAAATTCAATTATTTCGTTTTAAAAAATTGGGTCACTAAAATTTACTGTACATATCATAATGTAAAAACAATATTTGTGATCAACAAATAGTAAATATTACACTTTTACAACACTGCTATAAATATTATCGTAGAAAAAAAAATATGAAAAAGTAATATTAGATATCCAAGGTATGTCCGAGCAAGGTTCGTAACCATGTACATATAATATAAAAACATTATTTGTGATCAAGAAATAGTAAATATATACTTTTACACCACCGCTATAAACATCGTAGTAAACAAAATATATGTTTACCCTATTATAATATAGATAACTCTCCAAAATTTAATTATTTCATTTTAAAAAAAATTGGTCTCTGATATTGAATATTATTTTTTCTTTTTTTTTTTTGTCAACCATAACATTTACAGCAGTGTTATAAAAGTGTAATGTTTACTATTTGACCTAAGAATTTTGCGAAGGATCTACCCTTCAAATTGTTTTAGAGATTTTCATAATCGCTCATAAATCAGGAACCCTTTGAATAATTCAAACCAAATTTGGTTCATCGGTAAACGTTCTATAACTACACAATTTGCTTTGACAGTGTTGTTCCTACGTGTTTTAGAACCAACGTTATCCGCAAAAAACTTATATGGTAATCACCTCACGCCAGATTTTCAGAGCGTTAAAGAAAATTGTAAGCTCGTAGGTAAAATTATAGTATTGAACAACGTGTATTTAGTTGACTGAATTTGGCCAACCGACAATTTTGGTTTTTACAGAATTCCATTTTTTATAGGATACAAATCAAAGTCGATTGAACAATATAATAGTTTTTCTGCTCATCGGTTACCATCTTTTTTATTACCACAATTCTGGGTAATTATGGATGCTTGAAGAAAATTCTGCACATTTTCTGTAGTCCAAATCTTCTGGACCCTTCCGAATCTTTATATATTTGATAAAAACCTTGAGATGTCTGCATCAATAATAAATGATAGCTGCCACCGACTGCCATCGTTGCCTTGAAATTCTTTGTAATCAGTACACTGATGGACAAAATCACTAAATTTATTTAGTTTAAAATCAAATCTCTTATTTTTCTGCCCTATTTTATCAACCTATTGATAAATAGGAGATATTTTATGTAAAATAAGCTGTATAATAATGCTTTTATTTACTTTTGTACTAATTTATCCCACTATGCCCTTAATTGTGCTATGCTTACAATTCGTTATCAGTTATTCATTTTTCTTCATTGGTTACGTTTGAAATTATTCTTGTCTTATTTTATTTCTAGTTTTATTTTGTTTTCTATGGCTCTAGTCAGCCATTTGAGTGAGTATGACAGTGTTACGGCCATGACATTATTAGAAGGGAGGGTACAGCCAATGCAAAGAGGCTAGGAGACTGGTTGTAAATCATTTGAAATGTAAAGGGTTCTTCGGCGCTTCAGAGAAACAGGACTTCACACCAGAAGGCGGAGATTTGACCGAGTTCTGCAGACGAGAGAGCTGTATTACTGTGAATGTGATAAGAATTCTGATGGGTGGTATTTTATCCCCGCGTCCGTGCATAAAATTCTCATACAAGGAAATGCTATGTTCGGGCTCTATAAAACTTCCGTTCGGTTGGTTGTCAGCGGAAGCACAAGAATCTAGAAATAAACATTTCTAGTTATGCGGTTTCGTCAGCATAACTTTCGAAAATCATCAAGGGAAGCGACTGATGAACAATTTTTTAATTTCATCAGAACCTCTTACTTCACGGCTGCGATTCTCTTGGCGAAAAGCTCCAGAGAAGCTTGAAGCAGAGCGAGAATTCATGGTCCAGGATTAATACGGTTATTTGTTAAGAAGGATTTGAAAAAAATCATCATAATTGCAAAACTGAATTCAACATACATATTTCTTATAATGCAATTGCTCACGTTGCTGTTTTTTGAAATTTGCATTACTATCTGCATCAAATAAGCTGTATCAGTATTTGAAATAATGGTTCCTGTACAGGCTTATTTATTTTTTACTTTTAATGAACGAAATTTGATATGGATTAACAAAAGAAAGAAAAAAATAATTAATTAAGTATATTATATTTAAATTGTTTCGTATACCTTAATTGACGTCTGAAGTAAAATTTTAAATGAGGTTATAAAATGCATAGAATTTTATTACTAGTATTTTATTTTCACTAAATGGCAGTAAAACATTCAATAAAGTTAGAATAGGTAATTATTTTTCGGAGAAATTTGAAGTTCGCTCGGGGTTAAAACAAGGCGATTCCCTTTCACCTGTCCTATTTAATTTAGCATTAGAGTATGTCATTAGAAAGGTAATGCTTACCGAAAGGGGTTTAGATCTGGGTGGTAGAATATCGGTGCTGGGGTTCGCGGATGATTTGGTATTATTAAGTGAGGACGCGGAAACTATAAAACTGAATACAGCAACGTTGATGACAGCTGGGAAAGAGGTTGGCCTCAAAATAAATACGGATAAGACGAAATATATGGTTAGCAATAGAAACAGAGGCGATTTTGAGGATATAGATATAGGAGAAAATAGGTTTGAACACGTTGAGAAATTTAAGTATTTGGGGTCTGTGATTACTAGAAAAAACGAAATTCAAGAGGAAATAAAGGCGCGGTTAAAGGCGGGAAATGCTTGTTATTTTTCGGTGTCAACATTACTTAGGTCGCGCATTTTGTCCAGAAACTTAAAACTTAGAATATACAAAACTATTATCTTGCCTACAGTTCTGTATGGGTGTGAAACGTGGCCGCTAACCTTGAAGGACGAACAACGCCTTAAGGTATTCGAGAATAAGGTACTGCGTAAAATATTTGGTCCGAAAAAGGATGAGTTAACTGGAGAGTTTAGGAGATTACAAAACGCGGAATTGCGGAGCATTCACCCTGTTAATATAATCGAAGTGATATCATCGCGACGGTTGAAATGGGCTTGCAAAGTTGTTGGGCTCAGTAACGAACGAATTCCTAAAAAGTTAATAAACGCTGAGCTGACTGGCAAACGTCCGAGGGGTAGACCGAAACGTAGGTGGGAGGATAGTATTAAGAGTGATCTAATGAATTTGGGTTTGGAAGGTTGTCGGTGGACCGAGATTTGTAGACAGCGATTAGTGGTATCGGTATCGAACCTCCGGGTTCGCTAAGCCTTTTATTATTATTATTATTATGATAATAAAAAAGTAATAATATGATAATAACAACCTCTGTGGGGAGAGGGGATTGGATTCTACACAGAAAATCAGGATATTTGTTTCGGGTTTTTTTAAGTTCTACCTGTCACCTTTTTTTGTTGAATAAGAAGCGATCACTCAAAAACTCATTTTTATTTTGTTTTATTTCACAAAGAAGCTTTTTATTTGGTACTTTTGTGTATAATTTTATTGACTAGAAACAAAGTGAATTTAATAAATTTCTTTGTCGGGGAAATCTAATTCCTCACCAGACTTTTTGACAAATCAGAATTCTAGACTAATCCCAAAAGAAACCTCTACACAAAAGTTCATATTAACCTATTTTCAGATTACACAGAAAATCAGGAAATTAAATTAATTTTTCGTGTTTTTTTAAAGTAAGTCACGTTTTATGTTGAATAGTACAATGTAGTAATACTAAAAAAATATTCAAGGTAATTAAGTTCCGATTGTACCGTCAAAAAGTAGACACGATTCTCTTTCAGATATAGTTTGGCTTAATTTAATCCATTGTAAGGGGACTTTCTGGGGTATAACAATCAGGGCCGTCCTGAGATATTCGGCGTCCGTGGGCTACTAACTTAAAATAATGGACTCCTCTTCATAAGATATGAATAGATATTATATTTTCAATTTCATTATAAAAGGTTATTTGCTTATTTGCGCCATGAAACGATTTTACGCCATTTGTGCTAACGCTAACTAACTGCTTTGTATTCATTTGAATTATTTAAATCATTACTGCTTTTTATTAGATATCATTTAAAATTATTAGTGCTATCAGTCTGGGGAAGTTTTGCCTAAAGCAGTAGTAATTTAAAATACGTTAAGAGCCCGACATCAACTGAATAGGATCCGTTGGGGTTTCATTTATCTCTTGAGTGAACATAGTGAGCGGAAGTCGACAGCACTAATAATTTTAAATATCTAATTAAAGCAGTAATAATTTTAATAATTCCAATGAATACGAATGTTACAATTGAATACAAATCAGTTAGCCAGCACAAATGGCGCTAGACAGCTGTGGCGACCTTCGGGTTACTTCTGTTGCAGACACTGATAATGAAACCCGATTGTGAAGTTGTACCGAAATAACTAAATAACTATCTTACTAATAATAACAACAAAATATAACATAAATAAAAATTGCCGCCTTCAAAATACTTGTGTACTGGGCCCATAATCCATTTAGCACTATGGTTAAGGTGGCTCTGGAACCACCAGCGAAAAGTTTTATTTTTAAATTTCCCTTTACTTGTGAATTTTTTTCACATCCCTTGCTGGGCCATGCATATCTACCTTCTAGGAAAATTTCTTATTTTATTTTCAATGATGTACAGGTTTCTTTTGGGATTGGTCTAGATTTGAGCCCTGATTTGTCAACAAGAGTGATGTGGAAGTAAGTAGGTTTAAATTTTCTAGTCAATTAAATAACAGTTCTGAATAAAAAACTTCTTTTAGAAATAAAACATAAAATAAAAATGAGTATGTGAGTGATCGCTTCCTATTCAACAAAACACTTGTAAATATAATTTATAATCACGAATATATAAATTTCCTGATCCTGACCGATTTAACCTGGGTTAGTCGTTCAGTGGTTATAGCTCAGCCGCAAAACATGATTTTTCTTGGGTTTTTACTTCTAAAATCAGTAATAAATTCCAAACTATATACTGTAATGTCATGGGAGTAGTCTCAGTCGATCCAGAAACAAAAATACTATAAGAAACGATATCTTACTCGGCTGAATTTGTGCAAGTTATTTTGCGAATATCCCGCCCTCCATTTCGATTTTTAATACCAAGACGAAGTTATGACCAAAGTTTCATCAATGTACAATTTTTGTCGTTTATTTGCTCGAATTAGGCCTATTTGTCCTATACTAACAGTGAGACCCTATGATCTAGATTGTGGTAGCGAAACTGGAGTAGTAACATTTAACTAAAAATATTTCAAAGAACATTTACATTGGTAAAGCTTTGATATTATTTTTTATTTAAACAAATAATGTTCCTATTTTATAGCAACTCAATTAATGGCGACGTTAATGTTTCTTTCAGAAACAAACGTTTCTTTTTTTAGTAACTCTGATTATTATACCGGTTAAATAAAAAGATAAAATTAATAATTTTGAAAAAGAGGCATACCTTCTTGATAATGCCTTAAAAGATTGTAAAAATACATCTATACATATTTTAAAAAGTGGAATTGTTTATTTTTATAATTACCTGTTTATATACACTTATTATACCTATATCACAATCCTACATCCTATATCGCATACACTCAATGTATAGCCCAAATAACTAGCTGGTTTATTCGGAGATTTATTAATGACTGAATTGAATATTATTATCACTATAGAATTATATAATCAAATATTATTACTGTTTAATCTCAATTTCCTTTTATTATCAAATAACATTTTATAGCTCAAGAGATTGAAGATAATTTGATATGAGAATGAAGCTAAGTTGATTCAATTAAAGAGAGTGGGAACTGCATGCTGTATTGCCAAATCTCCCTTTATGACAGGGATTTTTAATTCATTATTATCGTAATATTTATTTAATAATTATACACATATAATACCTAAATACTTTAATGAATAATTTATGATTTCTGTAATACTTATTTTTGATTTATTAAATGATACTTTGACAGGTTTTATTGTGGAAATTTTCTAATGTTTTTCAAAGTAACGGTGTGGCTACACTGGAGCTCTGCCCGCCTCTCTCATCTTTCTAATAATTCTTTCTTTCTAGAGCTGTCTACGGGTGCGTTGGTTAGATAGTGATTCGGTTCGGTGATTATTAATTTAAATTGTAATTTTCTCTCTTATGTTCCCTTTTCTCTATCATATCCTGTTAACATTGCATTACATGCTTAGTGTTTTTGAAAATAAGTTGTTTTTTACGGTCTTATAGTGATTCTGGAAAAAATGGCGTTTATCGTACCCGCTTCTACTTTTGTATTGACTTCAATTAAGTAAAAAGAGATGTGGCCAAGTTTCGTTGTTTAACATATTTTGAAAACATCAACTGACAAAATTGTGAGTAATATTTATTTTTGTTGCCAATGATTTCTTTAAAATATATAAATGATTTAAAGAACAAAATCAAATTCTAATGATTCTACTACAGGCTATAAAGGTTTTATATTTTCTATAAAATTGTTTTATAGCTTAATGTTAATTATATACATGCGTATATTATTCTTGTGTAATTAGCTTTATGTATAGTTCAGCTGCATATGACTGATTTTTTATTTATTATCGTAATACCATTTTTAAATAATAAAACATTTTACTAAATAATCATACGTTTAATTAAGATGTACTATTTGTTGAACAATTTTATACTCCGAATTGAAATTATTTTTAAAACGTTAACTGTTAATTTTTGAACATTATTAGTCTATTATAGGTAAATTTTCTTTTTCTTTCCTAATATATTTGTAAATATCACAATTTTTTTTACTAAAAATATGTATGTATTTATTTAATTAATATTCCAACCTACTTTGTAAGTGTTCAAGGAATACCTTTTATTTTTACCTCAGTAGTTTATTGTTTTCATACAGTCATATAATTTAATTAAATATTTTTTCAAAACTGCCAGTTATGTTAAAAAATATGTTAATTACAACTATGTTCACTTTTCTTTAGTGAACTTAATGCATTATACCTTACTTGTATTGCTTATCACCCCAGAGTTACCATGTATCTGACTTCAGTATTATTTTCACTGTGAATTGCAGGTTTTTCTGACTATAACAAATAATAACTCGATGTTTTGCTGTAATAATTGTTCATTTAATTATATTTATATCGGTATCTTATTACATTTCCATTAATTTTTTCCATTTATTCAAATGAAATTTTTAATTATAAAATAATTTTAATAATAAAAAAAAAATCATTTGTTAACCAGTAGTAAGGTTATCTTATTTTAAGGTTATCCAAGAAAATAATTTGATTTTTTTTTCTTTTTCATTAGGTTTGTTTATTCTCCATATTTCAGAATTACCAGTTGTTGTTTAATAATTTCAATTGTTGCACTAAAAAATAAATAAATAAACACAATCTCGTGCTAATATGCAATGCAACTAGCCTTAAAAAAACTAAGATTACAGCTCACCAAGCAGTAAAATTTCCATATAACCTTGTGGTCAACTAATATTTAAAAATTCTATATTCATTATTTTATTACTTGTATCATCTCATAATGTTTTTTTATTTAGGTTTTACATAATTATGTTTCAAATGTTTACCAAAGTCTTTTATTTATTATATTTTATAACTTATTAATTTCTTTGTTTTATATAAATATTTTTTTGTATGTTAGTGGAGATCGGTATTTATGATATTTTCGAAAGTTAATAAAAAGATTTTGGTGTTGAAGTTGTTCAATAAAAATATATGTTGGAAGATAACTGTAATAAATTTAAAATTAAATACAGGTGATTGCTTTGATTGGTCATGAGTCTGTTATTTGGAATAATTTGGTTTCGTTAATGGTTCCATACCATTCGTCTGTTAATTACCTTAATGTTTTCTGATTAAAAACTTACAAATAAACAAAAAGAAATTATTGTTACATTCATTTAGTTCAGGGGATATATCACCCTGCTCCTTTTCAGCCTTTTCCAAATCATTTGTTTGTAAATTTTAATGTTTTGTAACATTTTGAGTAATTTAATATTTATTATGAATCGATCTGTAATGCATTTGTATTTTGGATCAGCATGACTGCTTATCAGTTTTCGGTCTTGCCAGATAAATTTCTCTGTTGTTGTTGCAAAAATAACTAAGATACAATAATTAGGCTCCATTGTTTTATAGTTCTATGATTTTTCTTAGCTAATGTATATATGTTATAATTGCTAACTGATTGCCTATATAAACAAGAAGGCTTGGGCTATATCATGAATTATATTGTGATTTATTTTAGTTATTGATTTTTATATCTACGCATTGATTAAATTATCAAACGATTAGATTTGACTTTTCCTTTCTTAATTATTCACTTGAGAGAGACCATTCATTGTTAAAAAGATGTTACAAATCATTCGGTATATAACTACATTTTATATTTTTTTATATCAACGAACTTTAGAATTAATGATGCATGATTGGCCTCTTGCGTTTCTAATGCTGCATCACCAGCATACATTTCATTTCTTATTCTTCAGTAGATCATATGGGTAGATAATATTTTGCTTTGTGATAGATGATATTTGGTCTATGATAAATGATAACAATGTTGATATGGGTTGATCAAAGATATGAATAGTGCGAAGTTAGATTCCTGTACTAAGTTTGCTTTTTTTGTATGTGTGTTCTCTTTCATATTTTCTTCTTGGTCATAGCCAAGGAGGAGGGGCTAGCTAGGTGGGACAGCCCCCTTCCAACGTGGAAAATTTTAAATTTCGGATCTAATCCTCGCTAACTATTGTTAAAGATTTTTTTAAAATTAAGTTGTTTTGATTGTTACTGTGAATTATTGCATGGCACCAGAGGTACCCTCCCACTCTAAATGAAAGAAATTAATTTTAGAAAATCGCTCTGGAGCTGGATACATCCTTGATTTCTTGATATTTCAATAAGTTAATTTTGAAGATGAAATAATAAGTGTCATTTAGTAATATTTATTTAATTTAAAATAAAAGTCCTTGAGTATTTTTTGTTCTGATGTAGTTGATTTGTAGTCAGCATTTTTTTTTTATTAGTAGTGCGATGTGGATTGTCTACGCAGAAAGTTGAAAAGGATTTTTTTTTCTTTTTGTTAATTTAGAATGCATTGGTGTAGAGCAGAGGTTAATTGGTCATGATGACGAAGATTTATGTTTGTGTTTTTCAGGATGTCTTTTTGTTACAGTCATAGAATGTTTCCGTTTCATTGGGAATTGAACTATCTGTAATTCACTTTTGTACTATTACTACTAGAACGTTTCGTAGAAATTTATGGAACACTGCTGTATTCACAAGGCCATGGGGCAGGCACCTTCTTTTTGAGGAATGGTTTTGTTCGCCGCTCCCTTCCTTACGGATTAAAATTTTTTAAAGAGAGAGGTCTAGGAAAATGTGTGTACATGTTATTCCTTAGTCTCTTTGTTATTGACTGGTGAAGTTCGTGTGGTGTGGAGAACTTCACATAGGTATTCTCCAGTACTCTCTAAATAACTTGGTTTCAAGAAGTTTGGTATTTATACATATCCTTTATAGTTAAAATTTTGTTCGTATTTTTCGGACCGATTTTTTTTTCCTATAGGTTGGAGTCTACATAGATGAATTACTTAACAACAAAGGAACCAATCAATTCCAGTCCATATCTTTATAAAATAGACTGAAACCGGGGTTACCATTTAATCTTGGAAGATGGTTGGTAGCATTAGCTGGAAGGCTGAGGTTAGTAATCAGTCAATTGGTTAGCGACACTGACATTGTGAATGTTAGAACTTTAATTTAGCAAAGTGGATCTACCTTCTTCTATCTCATGGTCGAATTGTCGTTTTCCATCTGCCTTAAACAGGTATTTTTTCCCTTTGGTTATCATGTTGTATTTATCTAAGACCTTTTGCAAGTAATCATTTTGTTGTCGTTTGATTTTTTAATTTATTTTTTTATTATTTTCGCCCAATTTTTCTTTTAAACTTAAATTGTAAGAACAAAAGAAATTTGGTTCCAATGGTTGAATCATTGAAAACTTTTCAAATTTTAAGCGCAACCATGCTCCTAGATGTACCTGAAGATTGTTCAGCTGAAAAGTAGTAAAATTATGAAAAAGTAAAGTAAATACAAATAAAATGGTAAAGCACGGCCTATCGCTTTTAATTGAATTCGATTCAACTTCATTTTTCTTCTGTTTGCTGATATCTTTCTTAAGAAAATTTTTGCATCGATGTTTTTAACAATTGCTTGTTCGATATTTAATTTCCTTAATAGCTCAAACTGTTTGCAAACATAAAATGAATAATCTGGCTGTATTGAAATAACCCAAGTTCTTGTCAGGCCATTCAAAAGCACTGCCGTGAGCGCTTAATACTAATTATGACAGTCAGTATATTATGTATTCACCTTAAAACTATTTAAGCTCCTTGTCGATTGGTTACTCAGGAGTAATAGTCGAGGAGCATATCAATGATATAATAAAATATAACTAATCCAAAACTTAGTATTTATTATTTTATTTTTTTTATTATACTTATTGAAATTTTATATAAACGAAAATAGAGAAAAAGGAACTATACCCTTTATTTACCTCAGTGATCGCTACTGAGAATCGTTATCCTCTGAGATCGTCTTAACTCATTTGGATCCATTAATGACTGTTTAAATTAATGCAGTTTTAGTTAGTTCATACTTTTTTTTCCTTCTTATTTTCGTCCTTTCCTTCCAGTAACAAGGGATTCGGGTGATCCCTAATATAACTTGTTCTTTTCCTGAATACTTCCTCAATTTTAAACCTGCTTCTTGGGGTTAGTTAGACCACATTTATCGACCTCTTCCCCAAACCCTCAGTTTGTCCGTGCCAGCTAGGCTGGGCTAGATAACGTTACTATCGGCGTCCGACATGAACCGTAATAAAGCAACTGAAAACAAGACAAACAAAAACTAATTATATATAATTAATTGTATTTTAAAAATAATTTTTTTTTTTTGCTATTCTATTTTCATTGTTTTTCAGAAATAAATAGATTTGATATAAAAACCTATATTTTATCCGAAAAATATACATAAACAACATTTACAAGTCTCATCAAGTTGTTTTTGTTTCCATTACATTATTTTATGATTCGGACCGGTGTCAATAATAAGCCCGCTACAACGTTATCGTTTTGTCCAACTTGTAAACGATGTATTAAGTTTTGAAATAATATTGCTCAGAGCAACAATATTATTATTAATCGTAGTCCGCTATATTTTATAGCTACGTTATTGTCTTTTTCGCACCACTCATATCTTTTTTTCCGTCTTCCATCCCCGCCGCATGACTTGCATAGCGAAGTATTGAATTCGCCGTACAGTTCCATGAATCTTTCGGCCGATGTATATCCCGTACGAAGACAGAGGTTTTAAACTTTTTTTTTGTGACGGATAAGCTACCTGAAACATCATTTTAGGATAATAATGTTGTAAGTATGAAATACTCAATACTTCAGACTGAGCATCCGATTGCTATTCTTTTTAGTTTCATTGTGTACGAACTTCCCTAAAATAAACCTATTTCATCAATTTAGTGTTTACAAACATCTTAATGGAGGTTAAAATTGATTGTTTGTTATCCCTTCTTTCGATTTCTGTATCAGTTCCAATATAACGGCTCACCGGTGGGTGGTAAAAGGTGCAATGTAATTTATAGCTTTTTCTGTCGGTCGTATTTAACGAATTGGAATTCTGCTTGCTCCATATACCACCTATCTTGAAAATGTTGCTCGAGGCATGTTTGGTCATCGTCTTAAATTAGATATCTATTTTTCTTTGAACCATTTTATTTTCAATGGTATTGATCACAACTCGAAAATTATAATTCTTACTTGCTTGATTTGAGAAGGAATTTAAAAAAAAGAAATAGAATTGAATTTGGAGTATATTCATTTGAGGAAGATTTGCGGTATTATTAAATTCTGTAAGAATTACTTATTTGCGGTGATGCCACATCCTTTGTAATCAAACTTAGGCAATAATTATGTATTTAATGCAATAGTCATTCTTTACATTTGACACTCTAAAGCTTCTTTGTCGATATACGTAATGAATTACAGATATAACACAGGCCAACGATGAAAAAACTTTTGTACTGAAAATACCTTATTCCTATAGGTTTTAGGGTGCTGAATCCAAATACGATAATAAAAAAGCTGTATCATCCACAATTTTAACTATTAAAGCTGTCCAATTCTTTAAAAATCGCTTAATTTAATAAATTTAACTATAAAATGTGAAGAAATTGTGGGTGATACAGCTTTTTTAATATCATATTTGGATTCAGCACCTTAAAAACTATAGGAATAAGGTATTTTCAGTACAAAAGTTTTTTCATAGTTCAACAAGCGACTCATCGTAGAAGAAGCTTCAAAGAAAAAAGAGAAAGAAAGTATAGACCAATTCTAGTTGACAAGTGAAACATGTATTAGCACATTATATCACTGTTTTAAGTAGCCACTGTAAATACAAACCATGCTAATGATGTAACATAGTGCTTCATTAATTCCCCCGTATACCGTATAGGGATACGGTTATTATAATACTATATAATACAAAGCATATTGCTGGAAAACTATGGGTGATACAAAAAAAACTAAGTCCAGATTTAGATTCAGCACATAAAAATCTATAAAGATCAACTATTAAAGTTAAAAAAGTTTTCAAAAAAAATTTTTTGTTGGCCTGTGTAATTAATTGTTTATAAATCACGATTCCTTTAGAACAAAATAACTTAATAACCAATAAGACACTGTTAAGTTAAAATGGCTAATTATTTCCTGCTCTACATGCTGCATCGTATATTATTTGCAATTCTTATTGACTATTTAACAGTTTATTAGGTTGGCATATGAATAGATATATTTTAATTGTTTAAGTACTTTTAGGGTTTTAATCTGAAAAGAATATATTTAATGCCAAAAGAAATACACGAATATGTAAGGTACAGTATCACAACAAACTCAAGGTAATATTACCTGAAAAGAATAAATCAAATTACAACATTTGTTCAGCACATACATATGAGTCGTTTATTTCCAAAATGAACCCTAATCACCATTGACAAATTTTCAGCAAACGGGAAAAACTATATTTTCTATTCCAATGGTGATATCAAAACCATTTTTTTTTATTTTAAATAAAGTAAAAAAATCTTCATTTGTAGCACATATTTTCAGAAATCCTTGATTATTTTAATATTAATTAAAGAGTATCTAAATTTCAATAAGGCCGGTTTTGGAACAAATTAAATTTCAAGGCCGGTTTTGGAACAAATAAAATTGATTATGGCTCGTTTTGGAACGAAAAAATGATTGACATTGAACTTCAATAATTTTATATTTCCTGTGTTATAAGATCAATTTATTTACTATTATTATTCGAATGAAAAGGTTAAAAAATGCTTTTGAATAATTTATGTTTCAAAAATACTTAAGATAAACATAAAACAAAACGTATTTTTTAAAATTAGACTAAACATCAAGGGTATTAATAATAAAACAATAAAAAATATATCACAATAAAAAATACATAAAATAATATTACCCGTAAAATAAATAATACTAATATTTAAGTTTCAAAAACAAAAACAGTATTCAGTAAACAGATTATAATTATAGATTATAAAAATTATTTCATCACCTTAATGTGCTTTTCTGTGATATTATTAAAATTTGTGTCATTATCAGGATTTCGTTTATTTTCACATTTCTCACGTCTCTTTCATCTGACATCATTAAATTATTTATTTTTTGGCTTCTTCACAAAATATAAAAAAAAAAACCTTTACGAAGCACCAAACGAAAACAACATCGACAGTGAGTGATAAAGAATTGCCGGTTGAAATATTTTGATAAGGTTAAATCATCTGGACGGACAAATTTTAGAAAATTATCAATCACAGAAAAACTACTCGAATTAAAACAAGATATAATTAATTTACAGTCTTCAGAAAAAAAAACGCAGAAGAGAGATTTGAAAATTTTCTGTTGATTTTTTTTTTTTTTCCTGTTGATTGATTTGTAAATTAGGGTCCCTTTTGGAAAGAAAATAATGATTTATGTCCTACTTTACTGTGGTTTGAGGCACGGTTTGGAATGAAATAAAGTTATAATCTAAGAACATTCTGGAACAAAATAAAGTATGGTTTTGGAAATTTACGTATTTTTAAACCACTTTTTCTAATATTTAGGCTCGTTTCGGGAAAAAAATAACAACACCATCGAATTACTTGGGTGTTTTAACATACGAATCAATATTTATCTCAATTTCCGAAAAAATCAATGAGGGTACATTTTGGAAATAAGAAACTCATATCACAATATGAAAAAGTTTTCAAAGTGTAACCTTCCTCTCATACGGTTTTAAATAATACTTTTCCAGCTGTATGAGTTATCAATGTATGAGATATTCCAGGTTTGAGATATCGGTGTAATTTACATGCATTTTTATTACTAACCATAGCAAGAAACGGATTAAAATTCCGGGTCTCTTAGAAAGTTTATCCAAAACGACCATTTATTTAGATGGACCCTAGTCTGTAGTTACTGGAATAGATATGTTGCAATTACTTTGATAAAAGCAAAATTAATTGGTGTATTTAACTGAGCTATTATATTATTCACGGCTGTATTTTTCTAAAAAAAATATCAAATGAACCACTTAGCACAGAAAAGAATCAATTGACTTACCCGGTAAATCAATATTGATTCAATACTCCCTTAAAGTAATATTTTCGGGAGAGTGTATTGCAGAATAACATAAGAGCTTGTAGGGCAAACATCATTTCTCTAAGAGAAGCTGTTAGTATAGAGAAACACATAATAACAACTTCATTGCCGATGTTTAATTAGATTAATGTTTTTATTTGTTTAAAAACTCTTATTTTTAAATTTTGTACTGCCAGCTCTATTTGTATAGGGATATCCCCCAAAATAAATAAAAAAATTATATGTTTAAACTGTTGTTGGTAAAGGCACCATCTAACAACGCAGTTTGGAAAGTTTTACTTTTTTTTTAACAATAATGCTTCAATAATTATTTCAATCCACAATTCTTTTGAAAATTTGTCTTTTTTGATGTAAAGGTTAGTTGATTCATATACATTTTTCAATATTTATTTCTCATAGATTTTCCTTCTTACTTAACCTTGAGAATCGGGTAACTACGACGATGGGGATTGTGCTGCTAAGTTGGTCCCAATGAGTCGGTAATCTAGGTATAAGTGGCATGCTGCTTCATTATAGAACCATGCAAACTATTTAAATTCTTTTTGGTTATAAAGACTTGTTTAAAAAAAATATACACATATTATATAATTATAAATATAAAATAAAATAAACCGCTCCAACGTGGTATAAGATCTTCACCATTTAGTAAAAAATGGAAAAAAAATGATTCTATTGATCATACTCCTTATATTAATGAAATATTATATAATTTTTGTTATCGTGTCAGTTTAATCTGTAGAATTGAATTAATTAAGTAAGAATAATTAAAATTTTTACCACTCAATATTGTCGTGACACTTCAAAATGGGCTAAATTCCTCAATTCCTTCTTAAAAATTATTTATTTTCATATCTGTATGTTAATTTTAAAACAAGTATCTTTCCTTATGATTATTAACTGAAAGTTAAAATTTTGTTTACTGGATAAAGTATTTGATAATCAGTCAAGATTATTCTACTTTGAATAGCAGACAATTAGTTTTCCTTGGGAAGGCTTGAAAACCTTTTGCCGCCCTTCATCCTGGAGTAACTCAAGGGCCAGTCCTTCTTCTGCCTTTCCTCTCATGTATACGTCAAGTGGCTACCCGCTCCGTGTTTCTCTGTAACTTCTAAAAGAGAACTTTATAATTTTTGAAGTGAATTAGTTTGTAATAAACTGTACACTTTTCGAATCAAGATATACCGTGTATCTTAAATTAATAAGGCTTAGCTACTACCCGTTTTTATTTATTGTTAGTACAAATTATTAACTTTTTTTATTTAATCTGTATTATTTTTTTTCATTGAATTATAATTTTAAATTTGATTTAGTTTTGGAATTTCTAATATTAATACTTCTGTTATTATTATTTTTTTTTTAATTTTCATCTTTTGATTCGCACCTGCCACAGAAGAGTGCCAATCAGCAAATATAATTCTGATAAAAGACAGTCATGATGGACATGTGGAAGAACAGTACCAAGCAGCAGCTCTTCCCGGTCTTGAAATAGTCCCCCAGTACAGGAAATACTTAAATTTGTCTACTAATGATTAATTATTTTTTTTATTATTATTATAAATATTTTTTGTGGTATTTTGTGAACTAAAAATATGTGAGTAGGGCGTTCAAACCTACGTCACACCGTCCAGCAAGCCTGGAGGGGCACTCTCATTGTTGGTCAGCGAGTCCATCAGACAGCCGGGAGGAACTTCCAAGGAATTTCCACCGACCATCCCCACATCCGCCAACCGTGGGACGCTCCCCTACGCGGTAATGAGATCCGCGCCAGGTTTTTCTAACCTTGAAGGACGAAAAACGCCTTAAGATATTCGAGAATAAGGTACTGCGTAGAATATTTGGTCCGAAAAAGGATGAGTCAACTGGAGAATTTAGGAGATTACACAACGCGGAATTGCGGAGCATGCACCCTGTTAATATAATCGAAGTGATATCATCGCGACGGTTGAAATGGGCTTGCAAAGTTGTTGGGCTCAGTAACGAACGAATTCCTAAAAAGTTAATAAACGCTGAGCCGACTGGTAAACGTCCGAGTTGTAGACCGAAACGTAGGTGGGAGGATTGTATGAAGAGTGACCTAATGAATTTGTGTTTGGACGGTAGACGTTGGACCGAGATTTGTAGACAGCGATTAGTGGTATCGGCATCGAACCTCCGGGTTCGCTAAGCCTTTTATTATTATTATAAATATTTTAAAACTTTTATTTATTTATTTATAGAATTTCTTTGAGGTTGAAGAGGGCCATTTTCACACCACACTATATTTATCAAAAATGACAAAGCAAGTTAAAATTTTTTTAAATTATTCTGCAAACTAAATGCATTATAAATGCAATAACATAAAATAAATAGATTAATTTTGACTTTCCAACAATTGGTTATTACGTGTTCACATCACAATATCATAATAATGTCGATATTTCGGGGATGTGCCATTACCAAGACATCTGCTTGTACCTGTTGACAGACAGGTGATAGAAGCAACTTATGACAAAATTGTAATCTATTGTAAAATTGTAATCTATCGAACTACTTTAAAGTAATGGGTTCTGGACGCTAATCGTTGGATTTGAGTGCTACTGATAGGCTTTTTATTGAGATTAAAACATGGAAAACAAAACAACTTTCTCTTCCATTGTTCCGGCGGTTTTTTACAACTTACATATTAGATAATAATAAACCCTAGACATTATTTCTTGACCCACGGCTATAAAAGGAAGTGTTGTGGTCAGCATGCACGCTTAACCACAAGGTTTATCCTACAACGTAAGGGTCAAGTACCCACTTCATCGAAGATGGATGTACCCCTCTGTAGGGTCTCCCGATTTCCACGAATGATATAATAGAAAATAAAATTTCTGACCACAGCCGGTCTCATACCCGAGCCCGGAGAGAGCATAAATACAATTCTAGATATTACAGCCTCAAGTACTTCATCCGCTGTGGTATTTGTACCGTTATTTTTTGTAGTGTCCCTTTTAACGACTGTTCTAAGATCTGAAATTGCTCGTTTCTCCAAGACACTATCAAGGATATCCTCCGCCTTTAGATTGAAATGCATTACGGAACCGGAGTGGCTATGAATAGAAAGCTATGAAGCTCAGCAAACGGCCTCGAAGGCGCTAATGTGCCCATCACAACTTTGTTTTCAGGTCACGTCAGCTACACAATAACAGCTATAACTTATTCTGGCCGATGTTTGTTGCTATTTCTCGTCTAGTCTTAAATAATCAGTCGCATATTCTTATGGACTCGTATAAGTTACTTTTAAAATCACAGTTTACGTCATATCCTTCATTAATTTAAGTACTTCGCCGAATGAAAGTAATTATTAAAATTAGATGTATTGTTAGTTGTATTTAGATGTGTCTGACGGATATCTAGTCAGCAATTAGTACTCATATATTACGAATTCATATGATTAACATATACATGTTATTGTATACATGTACAAGGTTATATCGTATCTTTGTGCATACAATTTATTTTTTAATTATAAATACGAAATACTACCTTATATTTTATACTAACTCATATATCCTCAAAGCATTTTCTATTATTTTACCCTACTTTTTCCATATTTTTATGTCAGCAGTTGGCTTCCATGATAGCACTAAACTAAAAAAGAAACATCTACTAACATCCTGGTTACACATCCTCATATTAAACGTTCATTTAAAAAATGTTCCTTCGAATGATGTCCTGACGTCAAGGACTTCGAGATTCTGACCCTGCCAGTTTTTTGCGACCAAAAGTAATCGGTGTGCATGGTTATTGTTATATTGAAAATGAAATGCATGGGCCCAGTTAAATAATGAATTAATAATTAATGCTCAATAAGGTTGATTGAGATGGAGCACGGTAGCTCAGCGAGGAGGCTCTAATGCTCTTATCTCTCGGCACTGGGTTTGAGTCGGTTTGTGGCAAGTAATTATTTATTCTTTGATATCAGCTGTGGATCGACCCTGAGGTCGGAAAACCTTTCTGAAGCACATCCATTATCCATATAGTGGGTACCCTTAATTGGAGAAAAACCTGGCGGTGAAGGAAATCACCTCCGTGCACAGCCGCTGGTCTAGAAACTGTTCTTCCTTACCAATTACTGAACCCACAACCCTTCATGGGTTGTTGCAGTACAGGTTTTTCTTGCTAAAATTGTTTGAGAAGGTATAGAATTCACAGTAAAGAGTCCTGCGATCTAGAACTAGTTTCAAGTGTAAAAGTTATTCATAATTTCACTAAAATCGAAATAAATTATGTCAAGGAAAGTATTATAAAAAACTACCACTACCAACATATGAAGGAAGGGTATTGGGTTTAGTGCCTAATTGGTGGTGCTATTTCTTGATTAAATTAAGTTATGTAGGGAGGTGATCCTTCCAACCGCCAGGGTTTTCCCCAACCCATCTTGTCTGCATTACTGGATTATATTGTATCATTACTTAAACTCGGAATGAATTTTGTGTTGAAAAACTTAGTGATTTGATTATACTGTGGGAATTTCCTCCTTTCTTATTATTTATAATTAGATGATTCCTGATTGATTTTTACGTTCATACCAATCTGGGTTATCATATCTTAGTTAACGTCTGCGTATGTCTAAATGTAAATATATGATTTTTTTTTTTTTTTTTTTTTTTTTTGGTGCTTTTAAATTGTAGACAGTACTAAGGCGTGAACACAAAAATGCGTGATTTGTATAAAGCCAAATTTTACCAAGATTTTTCGGAAGTATTTTCTCAAATCTGTTAATTCTGAGAAAAAAAAAAATCAGTTGTTTGATGTAACTTTTTCCGTCTCTTTTCATTTGGTTTTGAAATTGTTGTATTATTTTATATGAAAAAAATGTCTAAAACATCAAAATTTAATTCATTCACGGTATCCAAAGTGTTGGAAATCTTTTGTAGCTTGTCCCCAAATAATATCTTGGTTAGATAAGTATCCTATTACTTTTTAAATTTTCCGATTTGATCTTTATTTAAAAATGGCTCATATGTATTTATCATTAAACAAATAATTGAATGTACTCTGCGAATAACAATTACATTTCTAAAAAAACAAAGTCTGATTATACCAAATTTAACGCATATTAGTCAAACATTCCCGTTTTAGAATATACCAAAAAAGAGATAACCTTTTTTATACAAATTATTTTTTTATTTTTAGAAGCATTTTGTATTTTTCCAAACTAACATCATTTAATGGCTTCCACGTAAAATCATCTTAATTTAGGAAGCTAATTAAGCAAGGGCAAAATCAAACAGCAACAAATCAGAACTGAAACAAGGCAGAAATAAAACAGGCCACCGCTAAGAGAACGGTTGAGGCTTTTCCAGCCGGCCAGCACAGAATAGATTTTCTCGAGCCCAGAGGAAATTATTCTTATTACAGTAGAGCGTCGATTATCCGAACTAATGTTGTCAGTGGTGGTTCGGATAATCAAAAGTTCGGATAATCGAAATTTACGTACTCGCACATATATATATATATATATATATATATATATATATATATATATATATATATATATATATATATATATATATATATATATATATAATTTCCGCGTGATAATTTCCATTTTATCTTTTAATGAAAGAACCACTCGTTTACTTTTTGTTGACATGTTTTAATTTAAAAAAAAGTGATCACAATGACACACAACAAACACCTCACAAAGAACGGTTTATAACTGAAACTAAGCTATCTACAACCAGCCAAATGAACGGAAAGGGTTTCATAGATACAAATGCAATGAACTAATTAGGTATATAGTTATAGGTATACAAATACTATTTAACGAAGCAGTTTCTGATAAATAATTAAGGATGGCTTCCTTTATACACGTTCTGGGAAAAATAATTTTATTTTTCGTATAATTTTATTTAAAATAACAATCATTTTAACAATACCAATAAGTAATTTACATGATCAATTTAATTAAAATTACACACATAAAAAAAAAAAAAAACCATTCCGATAATCGAACGTTCGGATAACTGACGTTCGGATAATCGAGGCTCCACTGTACTTTATTTTCCCGAAAGAGTGTTTCTTTTTAAACCCGAGTTATTTAGGGTTAAATTTAGGCCTAAGTACTTTTAAAATCAATTTGGTATATGTGTAACTTTATGGGGAAAAATAATAAATATTACGAAAATAATTTATGTAAGTTTTGGTATTTAATATCATCCATGATTTATTTTTGTTGACACTTTGACAGAATAAATTCTGCAGTGGACTTGTCCCTCTTTCTACAAGTCGTTTTACCTAATTCCTTACTTTTGAAGACCTTAAGGCGTGTTTCTTACATCTCATTCTTTTGTTTTATTTATTCGGTTATACCATTATACCGATATTGGGTTCGTAAGATATTACCGAGGAAAATCCAGCCACTGTAATTGGGAGAAAAACCTGGTGGTTGAGCGTGATTCTGGCTGGCTCTCCGTGGGTTGCATGAGGTAGCCTACAGTTTTTTTTTTGTTTTTATTTTAAGGTGATATTTTTCCTTTAACTTAATCGCCCGCACTTTTTAATTATGAAGATAACTAGGAAGGATAATCGTGTGGTACCAACTTTTTTAGTTAAGTTTGTCCTCTGTGAGCAGGATTAGACATTGATTGCTGATCAATAGTTGTGTCTCCTAATCATAATTTTTGCTCAGGTTAATAAACGCACCCTGAGTTACTGATAGAAAACAGAGAATTAAAATCTAGATAAAACGTCGTAAAAATTCAATCCCTTAAATTGTATCAATTGAGTGAGCTCACCTAATTTTGAAGCGATGATCCAGTACGCTATTCATTCGCCTTCAAGTTGATTAATGAATGAGATATATTCATGAACGTGAATGAAATATATTTCTCATTGGCCGATTTGAAAAAAAAAAAATAATAGAAACGATAATAATTTTATAATGTTCGTTTTATGAAAACATTTTTATGTTTCTATGATGATTATAATCCGAATGAATGCATATTTGTGAATAAATCTAATGATGACATGGAGAGGTAGTGAGTAAAAGTTATTATGATTTTTAGTGGTTAACATTAATTTTAAATTAATTAATTATATTCGATGATACTAATTACTTAGTTGTTATAATTATTAAAACTCATTTTTTTATGATAATCGTTGCTGTTGTTTGATTTCTTTTTAACATCAATTTCATCTTTTGAGTATTCAAAATTTCTTTGTTACAAAAAAGAACAACAAATAAATAATAATGACAGAGAAATGTTCAATTGAAAAATTTTCATCCATATTAAACTAAATTAAAATGAAAAAAAAAATGTTGAATCCAGTATTTAATTTTCTATAAATACCAGAGCTCTTAAAAACAATTAAAGAATAAAAAATAATTTCATTCTGTATTCGAACTTAAAACCTAAAGTTTGGTAAGTGAGAGCCTTGCCCCGAAGCTGCAACATACAGCTTTTAAAAACGGGACTGGTCATTCTTACTTAAATTTCTTGTAGAGTTTCAAATTGATATTGCTCGAGAATGAAAGCGAATCGCGTCTTGCCACTTTGCATAAGCAGTTAGGTGACCTTGCTCTCTAAAATATTTAAAAGTTATCAGAATCTGTTATTCCCAAGATTGATACACCCCTTGATTAGATTAATTAAGTAATTAGATTAATTATGTAAATAAAACGAGTTAATGTTATGTGATGATGCTTATTTTGAAATAAATTACCTTTCTTACAGTTATAAAACTGTTGATTGGTTGGGGAGAGGGGAGGGAGAGGAGAGGAGAGAGAGAGGTAAAAAATGGGCGGCTAAATTAAGCTTGTCCCCCTCCTCTGGCAAAAATCCTAGTTCCGACCCTGGAAACATATTTCCTGTATATATATATATGGGTAGATTTACGCCAAACTTTGAGAACGCCAAAAAAACAACAGAAAAGTGAAGTTTTTGGCACATGTAGTTATTGATTACTGGCTAAAGGCGTTTTCCCACAGAGCTTCTCAAATTAATAATTTAGTATCTTTTCTATTTCTCTTGACTAGGTTTATCGGTAAACGGATTTTCGTAAATAATGCAGAGGCGTTTAAAAATAGATAAATTGCTTCAGTTAATATGCCATATTTATAAATCATACATTTGGGCCATAAGTGTAATGATTTCCATATTATATGTCTAATATTTCGAAAAACGGCTATTCATTAATATATAGAAATAATTATTTAAAAGTTATTTTTAAAATATCTAGTTTTAATCGTGTTCCAACTTTATAAAATATTTTATGAAAAATCTCTGGGCGTATCTAGATGATACATTTTATAGAAAAACCAAAGCACTTTCAGAGATTGGTTAAAAAAAATAAATAAAATAAGGGTAGAACCATTATTGTGATTGTGAACGGGAGGAGGGTGCTTTAGGCATCAACAACTAAGTGGCAATCTTGGGGACGGCACTCTTAAAGAATTTTTTTGTTGGATGGAATATTTTAAAAAACGATCGTTCCGTGTAACTATTTTATAATCTTCGACTATCCTATAATCATCTTCTTATTTTTTTTTAAACCTATTTTTCATTCATTGCACTCAAATTTTAGAGATAACTGATGAATTCTATTGAAAACATCAATAACAATGTATGTTTCACAAATGCTACAATGATATTGCTAAAGCAATCATTCTAGTTTTAAACAGCTCTGTGGTATTTACCGATTAGTCTAACCAAGTGAAATGGAAATGATATTTAGCTATTAATTGTAGGAGCTCCATATAAACAAAAATGTAATACAATAAATTCAGATAAAATATTTTTTTTTTCTGATGGTTAACATTAGAAATGACAATATATTCAGATATAACAAGGGAATACGTTCGAAAGCGTAGCGAACTACAAGTATTTTCTCGAGGGTTCGCGTTATTTATTTAGAACAATGGCGTAACATAAGATGATAGCCTACCAATGGAGCGTTTCTCCTAGGTTCTAACTTGCAAAGTAATACTTTCTTCTAAACATACTATGCAGAGCATAATTACGCTCAATATAAATAAATGAATAATTATTTTAAAAACATTTTTTTATTTCGTTGAAATGTTTTCTAGAACATTCGTTTATATACTGCAAGCCCCCAATGCGTCGCATCGGCTTTGTTTACGCCTCTGATCTAGAAAAAATTCTGACCCGTTATATTCCTAAAGTTTAATTTTTTTTTATTTTAGATTTATTACTGTTTAAAATTACCTATTATACTTATTTACCGTTCCCTGCTCTTAATTGGAGAAAACGTCTTTTACGTTTATTTTTACAAGGCATAGCTTTGAATACGATAAATTACTACCGTCACAGAAGCACCCTCAATGTCTGTATGCTCTGCCACCTCTGTTAGGAGTCACACTACAAACTACATGCAAACGTTTCTACCAGATGCATTGAACATTTGCCTCAGGAATGTAGCAGAAAACATTTGCCTTCCATCTGAAGATCAATATTTTTTGACAATTATATTTGAATTTACATTGATGATTATATTTATATTGACGGTTTTTTTGGAGATTATATTCCTACGTTTTGACAAGGAGTTCGTCAATAAATAATGGATCATTACACCGAATTCATAATTATTCGGTGTAACTTAAAAATCTATGAAAACATGGATTCGACCCAATCTTTTGTTTTTCTTGTGTAAGTTTTTGACATCTTGTCGTTCCCATGGTAAACTTACATAATAAATAAATCACTACCTTTTAGGAGAGAAAAAAAAAAGTATTCTTCTGTTAGTAGGGAGCATCTTCGGAGATTTAAATGTTTTCGGTTGGTGTTGAATTATCCAAGAGAAAAAAATTAAATTGTCGAAGGTACTTAAACATAAAAGGATACAACGGTTTTATTGCTGTCCTAAGAAGTAATGATTTTTTTATTCCTTAGTTTACCTACCATGTGAACGACGATATTTAGAACTGGCAGGCTGGAAGTTCTTTCTCCTTGGAGCTCCTCATTCAATTATATCGTTCCTACCATGTACAACTATGGAATATGAAAAAGACACAATTGGAGAATGGGACTTGATGGATAGGAATTCAAGACTTTACCACAGTGCGTGCTTGAACTATGTATTTCGTTCCAAAGTGACCAAAATGAAATTCGCGTTTTTACATATTCAATAGTTGGACCTGGTAGGAGCTAGGAACTTGGAAATATATGAACTAGCCATTCTTCAATTGTTAAGTAAAAATTATTTGTTTTGTCGCTTCCAATCATCAGCTTTGCTGAATTATACGAGATTAGTCAGTAAATCTTTCATCATTCCGTTATTTGCTTCTCTGTCACCTGCTTCATTGCAAGTAAAAAAAAACAGTCTGATGTTATCTTGCAAACCTAACTTTCTTGTTCATTAAATCATACATCATCAAGGGAGCTATTAGTTTAGTTATTGTTGGAAGACACATCAGCGATTGTCCTCAATAATCCTAATGAATCCGCTGAGTGCTTCTTGTTTATTGGTTTGTTATAAACACTTGTAAATTGTAAAGAAAAAAAAAAACTAATTTGTTTAAAGAAATATTTATTTTTGAATGCTATTGAAAAAAGAGTTCAATGATAAAAAAAACAACATGAAGCTTCCATTTGTTTTTCCCCATTATTTTGTTAACCCCGGATTTAAAAAGTTTAATGTTCACACTTCACACTCGCACCTTACGTGTCCTGTTCATTAATAGCCTTTACCAATATTGTCTTATATTTAAAAAAAAAATAAAATCGATATCATATGTATATGTGATTTTCTGACGTCTATAATGTGATTTTTAATAATTTTCAAAGTCCTGATATCCATTTTGATCATTCCTGAATCAATTTTGGCTAGTTTCTTCGTAGCTTCTGTACGTATGTTCGCTTGTTCGTATCTCGCATAACTAAAAAATGGTTAACCGTAGAAAGTTAAAATTTTGTATTGGGGATCGCTGTAAAATCTAATTTTGAACCTTTTTGGTCACTATGTGATCACCGGAAGTGATATTTTACTTGAAGGTCATAATTGATTTTCATCAAAAATTATATTAAAATATAAAGCAAAACTTCTCTAATTTGGTAAATAAGACTTTTATATCAATATAAATAATATACTAGAATTAGGTTGAAACTCATAAAATTTCAATCTAAATTCATATTAGATTTTGGTCAGCCGAAAAGGGTACTTTACTTGAAGGGTCATAATAAACTTCTATCAAAAATCATATTAAAATTTAATACAGAGATCATATGTTCAGTGATAAAGGTTACCAACACAATTTTTTTCCACTCTTAATTTAACAATTTTAATACTTATTTTAAGTGTTAGAATTAAGTGTAAAATACTTGTTTTTCTCCCCATTTGTGAGCTAAACAAGTCTGGAGCAGGACAATAAGATGTAAGTCGACACCGTCGATTTCCAATGCTTTATCTAGTGACATAGACAGTTCTAATGTTGCCATGGAACACGAAGAACTCTTGGGAACTTGTTACTTACTGAAAGAAAATGACGGAAAGAGACCCCCGGAAACAAGAGCTTGGATATGTGTGTCTGTGTCAATACATGAACGTCGCGACACCGAGTGGTTTTTAAGGAAATGCTATCGTCTGAAACTTGTAACCAAATTCAGGATCATATAACCAATCACTTGTAACCAAACACAAAAGCCACCGATTTATAGTTTAATAAGTGTACAACGAATTCATGCGGTGTACACTTCAGATATTTTAATTTACTAATAATGTACTGAATACTTGTCGGTCCATTCGCCAACTTTATGCAGAAAGTACCTATATATTCGATTAACACAAACTTTGCGTGTTAATCGACCATAAAGCTCGTTCTGAAAGGGATTCTAGTTGTTGGATGTGGCAGCGCTGTTTAGTATTCTGTTGAGAGCGGCTATGTCAGCGCGTGACGGCCCGGGCCGATAGTACTTCCGCTTTGTTTAACCTTATCAGCCATAGTAGCGATAAATTGGGCAGAGCAGCGTCTGGGCTACTGGGAATTATTTCGTCTGGAAGAATGCTGTCTGTTGTACTCTCTCATTCGCTCTCGGTGTATCCATGTTATTGTGGTTGCATTCGCTAGCCCAATTTATCAGAAGATAATTGGCTTCTGGCCCATAGATGTCAAGAGTCTGTTTTATGTATAGTCTATTTTAGATTATGAAACAATATACACTAGCAGCCTTTTTTGTGCCTATTTAAAATTAGTCGTAATATGACTTGCAATTTTGACTAATTATTGGTGTGTAGTTGATCCTCATTCACTATTTCTTATCTTTATCATAGCCGGGAGCAGTAATTTGTGCTGCATCCAGGGACGTACTCATTGGGAAGGAGGGTGGGAGGGAGGATGTAGAGGAAGGAGTGTCCCATGTGTGTGTGAGGAGTTCTGGTAAAACATTTTATTCAAATAATCCTAAAATTTAAAACCGGAATCAATGCCTTTCAAGTTAAGAAAATGCTGTTTTATCGATAAAATGGTGGGTTTGGATAGGAGAAAAAAATTATTTTTGTCAAGTTTCAACATTCGCAACAGATAAGGGAACAGTTAAAATCCAAAAGAGTTGAGAAAATTAAAATATTTCTTATACTATAATTTCCAGGAATTTAAATAGTATCTCTCTCGCCATTTTTAATAAACAATGGTGCCCCAGTAACATTTGTAATGATTTTTTTTTTTATCGCCAAACCTTGGAAAGAACCCTATCTTCCTGTTTGCACTTTGCACGAGTGTTAGAAGTAAATTAAAAAAAAAAAAAAAAAGTTCTTACTTCGAAATACAATAAAATAACAGTGAAATATCTCTTGGTTCAAATCCAATCAGTTTTGAGTGTTTCATTTCATAACATGATGAAGTTCACATCCACACAGTAACACTCGTTTTCTAGTTTTGGAATGACATATTTTTTCTTGAGCATGTGCAATGTTCATTTTAATATTACCACATTTAAAAAACCCTACAGATTAATACCAAACATTTTTTTTTTTTTTTTAGAGTTGAAAAATAATGCGAACACCGAATGTAAAGACCAGGGACAAAAATAAAATGGACTAATAATATGACATTGGCCCACATATGTTTTAAATGTACTTTACTTTGTTTATTTTCTTGCTCAGGTCTGGGCGTACGCTGTAGTTCTTCGTCAAGATTAATAAGCTAAAATAAAAAATGTTTATTTTTTTGTGCGTAGTAGACTAGATTGCATTTGATAATGAACTAGTTTTTGTAATCAACAAAAAACTTATAATCAACAGATGGCTGCATTCCATCGTAGGAGATCTATGTTAGATTGATTTAGTACGACTATACTTTTAATCAATTTAATGTTATTATGTATTAATCGTTGTTTATATAAAAATAACTTTACAATTGAGCATATACACCATGATTAAAAGTTTCCTATTCTTTCCTGAACCGAGGATAAGGCTAAAATACTTTTATTTTTCATTATTTTCCCAATTTTCACCAATTTCAAATTCAATAATTGCAACAAGTGCTAACACATGGAATTAGATGTCACCAAGACATTGTTTTTACTTAAAAAATCTGAGTTTACTATACATATATAATTTTATATATATATATATTGGCTTTATTTTATGCTATTCAAGAAAAGTTAAAAAGATATATTTCTTAAATCGATAAGAAAATAGGAGCGAAATTAAAAAAAAAAAAATAATAATAAGGATACAATTATTTATATTAAAATAAATTGCATTTATCATTAATTAAAATTATATTGAATGTAAAGAAATAATGATAGGTATTTATTGAAAGACATATTTCGTTTATATATTCTAATATTATCGTGTTGGCTTTCATGTAAAAACGTTTTGTGAATCTAAATGACTAACCAAAAATTAATTGAATATCGAAGAAATAATATAACACATCTTAATTTTTATGATTTTCTTATTGGTTCAATTTCCAAATATTGAAAATTGATTAATAATATGCTTAAGTAATTGAAGAAAATAAATTATTATAAATAAAAGAATATTATGGGGAGGTATCATATTTTTAATGAATATTAACTGGTGTATGGTATGTTTGATGTACTGAATAACAATGGGGAAAATCAAATCGGAGTTTAATAAAGCTAATAGAAGTTCCACTAGGTAAAATTTAAATTATTAAAAATATAGTTCATTAGTCTTTTTGTTAGATGACGGAATATTGAGAAATGTGTCTATATATCTTAATGTGAAAATGAAGTGTGTCTAGAAACTGTTGCCAGTGCAAGGGTTTAATTTATTGGAAATTTTATGATAAATATTGTGGTTACATGGGATAACTTAACAATTAATGTCTAGGAATATATATATATATATATATATATATATATATATATATATATATATATATATATATATATATATATATATATATATATACATGTATACAGTGGAGCGTCGATTATCCGAACGTTCGATTATCGGAACGTTTTTTGTTTTTTTTATGTGTATAATTTTAATTAATTTAATCATGACATTTTATATGCCACAGCATTAATTTTGATAAAGCTTTGAATAGATTTAATACATTTTGATTATTTTTTTGCATACACGTAAACACATATTTTTGTTCATTTCATTATGTACATGTGACCAAGTTAAACAATTTATATGTACTTTATGACACTTTTTTTATATATACACATACATACTATATTTATATAAATAAACAAACATGTTTTTTTTTACTAAGTTGTTCTTTTAGATCTTCCTTTTCCTTATTATATATAAAAAGATGAATAAATAAAAAGTAAATTAATTTCTATTTCTAATATATATATAGTGTGCGAGTACGTGAATTTCGGTTATCCGAACTTCGGATTATCCGAACCACCACTGACAACATTAGTTCGGATAATCCACGCTCTACGTATATATATATATATATATATATATATATATATATATATATATATATATATATATATATATATATATATATATATATACAATTTGTTTTCCTATTTGGGAGTATAGGCAACCTGTAGGGTGTAAAATGGCCATATTACGGTTTTTAATTATTTTTTGAAAAACTAAAAGTAGTGCGTATTAGTGCTGGAAAAGACGAAAACAAAATAAACTTTGGTCAATTGAAATCGGTCAACAACTTTTCGCAAAAATATTTAAACAACCAAAATATGACCATATTTATATGCTGAAATATGACAATTTTTGGTCCAAACATGTTACTGAGTGTAAATTGTATTTTTAATGGTGCCTGTCTACAGAAAATATTTATTGTATGTAAAAATAATGGTGACTTTTCGTGGTCCGTAACACTTGCCGCATCAAGAAATAACCTCGATTTTCCAGGTATTAAATCGAATCCCACAAATGTTTCATGAAAGTAGGGTTGTAGAGAAACAAATAACGCTTTGAAAATTTCCTCTAGGTCCATTTTAGGCCTTGTTGAATCCGTTTTCCAAGAACTCCTGTTTTTTATATTTTCGTGTTTTCGGCGAAAAGTTATGATTTTTACATGACATTTACACTCATAATTATTACTAACATGTTCCTACGATAATTATAAGGCCTGAAATTTAATGTCGAAAAATGGCCATTTTTCGTGGTTTTGAAATAAAAACTTTTCTTATCTTAAATGTGAAAAAACAACTTTTCGGCACGTTCAAGGTTGCTTACACACCAATTTTATCTAAAGCTTATACAATTTGTTTCTCACGATCTTAAATTCTATTGGTAATGTTTAAATAAAGTATCGCGCCTGGACTACTGTTTGATTTCAAGCAACAACTCTTTATTTCAACTTTTATATCATTCCGATTTCCCGCTTAACGTGATTTTCTTATAGCTCACATGAAATAGACGAGACCGTTTTAAGGTTAGAAAAAAAAAATCTTTCTTATTATTGTCATAGAGTCTTGTTCCAGAGTCGCCGTGAAGATGTGTTCTTTAGATGGGTCTGGGAGATAAAGCACGTTCTGAAGTGTTCTTAGTTGAAAACTGGCTGGCATTGACTTACCCAACTCTGATAGAAAACACTCTCTCGCCTTTCATCTTATACTGTCGAGTGGCTGATTGAGAAAACTTCTCTCTATGTCTTATTTTGCCCTATATCAAACAATAATAAAATGAAAATAATATAATTTGTGAATGGGCATCCATAAAGGGAAAATCTCTACAGTATAGGTAGTATGGTTTCCAACCCTTTGCTATACCTCACTAAATCTATGTCCACGCTGGTCGATTTTCCATTCGATTTCGTTTTCAACACCGGCACCTAATCCTCTCATACCATTTTTTCTTTGACTTTCTTTTATAAATTATTTCTTTATTGCATTATTATTACTATATATTTCATTCATCACTTTTTTTTTTTTTAAAGAATTATTTATTTGTATTCTGAAACTATAATATTTCAGCCATATATAGGCCATTTTTAAAAGTATAAAATAAAGATTTGCTTCTGGTGTTATTTTCACTAGAAAATTAATATATATAGCATAACTTTCTCATTTTAACTAAACGGATTCATTTATTAATGAGATAAAAAAAAGAAGACAAAAATCTACAAATTTTTATATTATTGTATAAATCTTTTTATATTCTACAAATCAGAATATCTTCGTCTTCTCATGAAATTAAATTTTATAAATTACAGAGGGGCATTGGCCCTAACCAGTGTTGGGAAAATTTTATTCAGAAAAATGTAATAAATGATGAATAAAACTTATATTTTATTCATGAATAGTGAATAACCCATTTAATCGTTTTCTATTATTTAGTGAACAAATTTATTCATAATTTTTCAATCAGTAATTAAATAAAAATAACTGAAATATCATCTCAAGTAAAAAAGCAAACAATGTATTACAGCTTTAGTAGGTAGCAATGTTGAAAACGAAATCGAATGGAAAATCGCCTAGTGTGGACATAGTTTAAGAGATGCTCATGTATTGCTCCAAGATACGGCATTTTCTACTCCCTTCTATATCACTCTATACTTGAATCTTATTTTGCTCCTCTTACTATTAAACTCGTTTGGCCGGATCTTATGGGTTTGGACGGTGATCGGTGGACGGAGATTTGTGGCATTGGCATCGAACCTTCGGATCCGCTAAGCCTTTTATTTATTTATAACTTGTGTAAGAAATATAACAACACTTGTGTAAGTTCTAAACATGCATTTTTTTTTCTGAAAAAATCAGTCCCATAACGTTCTGATCTTTTTTTTTTTAAATTACAAAAGTTGTTATTTAACTTATTTTATTCATTATAGAGTTCTTAAATTTGGATTCCCCCTTTCTTTTTAAAAGTTAAGTTTTTTTATCTTTCGGTTCTTGTTTTTCCAAAACTATTAGTCCTATCAGCTTACACTTTTTTTTTTTCATATCTTAAAACATTTTGAAATTTATCGTTATTACTAAACTAAAATTGGCAAAATGATCAGATGATAATGCAAAAATATTTACAGTGATTTAGAGTCTGCCATTGTTTATATAATTGGGCAATTATCCATTTTTTTGGGCTAAGATTACGATTGTTATGTACAAAACAAAACAATAACCACCGTAAATTGGGCTTGTTATTCAAAAGAATAAGTTAGTGGAAAACATATTTCTTAAAAATCATAAAACAAAGCCGGTTAACTTGGTCTCTATAAAAATTTGTTTGTTTTTGCTGAAAAAACAACAACGTCTGATTATAGGGTAACTTTAGCGGAAGAAGTTAATAAAAATCATGACGGTAGTATCAATACTTTTGAAGGCAGCAAGTCCGGTTTTTTCATCAAAAACGGCCCTAGTGTTCTTAAAATGATTCATTTAGAGGTTCAATTATAGGTGTAACAGGCACAGAGGAATGCAGACCTTTAATGACCTCTATTGGAACTCGGTTTAGGGCTAATTGGTAAGTTTGCATTTTGTTTTTTGTATAAACAGCTTTGCATTTAGGCATTGTCTTCGATGTACATGAAGAAGTCCAACTTGACTTTTCTGTGTTCTTTTCCTTACCTTCCGATTTTATTTACAAAATATTTATAAATGTATGTTAGCTTTAAAAGCATTGTTTTAAAACATTTTTTAGACAATCTAATTTTAAAAATAAAAAAAGAAGGCAACAAATTTGTTGGCTGACAATGATTCCTTATACTAAATTCGGATGTAGTTTATTTTTCCTCCCGTTATTTCTTGCTTTCTAATTACAATCCATAGAGCAGCGTTTCCTAGAGTGCGGTACGCGCTGCACCGAGCTTGGAACATAGAAAAATAATTTTTAAGAAACTGCGTTACTTCTGTTTTGGATGTGTGGTTTTCATTTATATGTGAAGTTGATTTTTAAGCAATTGTTGACATTAAATCGAAACAAATGAAAAGCCTTTTGGATGTGAAACCGCATCTCAGATTAAAATTAATAACCGAGGGCCGATTAAAATTATGATAATCTGTCGTCTCAACGTAAATAATTTTATTCTTCTCAGTGATCCTAATAAATGTTATTTGTAATACAAATTTTATTTCTATTTTATTATGAATTTAAATTTTCGTTTATTATTATTTTATAATTTTTTTTATGCATTAAAAAAATTATAAAATAAATATATTTTGGGAAGGAGATGGTCTGGGTTGCGGTCAAAAATAAAATAGTTGTAACTATTTAATGCCGTGGTTTCGACTCACATCGTAGGTCTTTATCAGGGCTAAAAATAAGATGTAAAGGAGTAATGTAGAGGTATAAAATATAATAAAATTCATATATAAAAAATAAAACATTAATTGAACAAATAAAAAACAACAACATATTAATAACATACTAAACAGACATTTTTTTCTCTGTTTACTATGTTATTAATATGCTGTTTTTTATATTTGTTAATTTTTTTTTAATTTACATAACTCTTTTTATTTTCTATTTGTTCAATTTTAGTTTTAGTTTTTGTATGTTTTTTATACATGCCTTTATACCCCTACATTACTCCTTTGTATCTTTATTTCTAGCCCTGTTGATGACCACTTACAGCGTGGGTCGAAACGTCGACATTAAAAAAATAGTTACAACTATTTTATTTTATTCTTGACCGCCACCTGAACTATCTCCTTCCTGATATATCCCATAGTTCAACTATCAATACATACATAAAAAAAAAAAACATATGTTTATTTAATTTTTTCCGAGGGTTACCCAATGTTACGAAAATTATAGAAGAGGTACACTCATCTCGAAAGTTCGGGAAACACTGCCAGAAGCATAAATGTTTGCAAGCTTGCAATAATTAATTGGAAAGCTACGACAATTTTATTTCTTAATTTTTACGTAATTACTCATCCTTGATGAGCGCTATCAATATAAAATCAAATATCTTTTCAATTATCTGTTTGTTAATCTATGAAATTTAATTATTGCAGCCTGTCAAGTATAGTATTACTTCTGAGCCAGGATGATGATTGTGTTTATCTGATTGGCATCGTTTCAAGGAAATCAATGAAAAAAACAATATTGCAGCATAGTAAATGCCTTCTCATTGAAGTTAACGTTTTAATAATCATTAAAATTTTCTTAGTAATCTTAACACTTCTAATTTTTTTTTATCAGTATAAATATTATTTTTTTTTTTATAAATATTAAGATATTTAAACTTTATATTTTATTTAATTGCTAAATTAATAAAATTCGTAATGAACTGTAAAGTTCTGTTGTTAACGTAGTCTTTGGCCAGACATTTTTTTCTTTTTTTCTGTTTTCTTTTTTACTTGCACATACTTGTCATTCTTAAGGGGCCTGGTCCCAGAATAAAGTTCATTTTTCTATTATATTCTATTCTAAAGTTCTTAGAATAGTTTTGTTAAAGGTGCATTTAGACGACCGGATCAGATCAGACCAGACCAGACCAGACCGGACCGGAGAAAACGTGTAGTGCGCTAAAGTAGGCATTTGGACGAGGTAGTGCGTTTAGACGATCGGATTGTCGTTTAGACGACCGGATCAGACCAGACCAGACCGGAGAAAACGGGTCGTGTAAACAAACGCTCACGCACTACCCGATATGGGCGTGGCTACGTAAAATTGGCGTGACAGAACTGTTGGATCAAAATGGCAGATAAGAACAGATCGTGTAAACGCTAGACTAGACGAGATGTGGGCGGGGCGACGTGAGCGGGTCAACGGGTGGAATTTTCTCCCGATATCCGGTGTTCCCAACACTTGCTACTCTGTATCGTGCCTTTCTATAAAAAAATTGGAGGATGAAATTCTTTTTGTTCACTCTTCCGGACGCTCCTGTCCCGTAACTTTTGTTTTAAACCTTAATTATAATTATTCAATTAATTAATTTAATAACCCCTAAATAACGACTGCATTCGGAGCACATGACAACTCTCGAAGTAAGTCACATACTGATATTTCGAAGTATTTCAAACACAACCTTTCCTCCATTATTTCTAACTTTGAAAAAACTCTTTCTCTCCCTTCCTTCCCCCACCATTCCGCCTTTCAAAGTTGACCAAACAGATTCACTAGTATTCACAAGCATGTTTTTTATTCTTGCTTTATTTCCAAATCGGCCTGGTGGAATTTTCATGGGTGTTTTGACAATTCATAATTTTAAATAGTTCTCACAGTGATGGTACAGACTTATTATACAAAACACACCTCTAACGACACATGATGTTAACATTATTGAATAATTTCTAAAGATCACAATAACAGTACTTATCTACCATAAGACCGCAGGAAGGGCTGGATCTAGGCTTTTTTCCAGGGGTGTAACAGGCCTAATTTTGCCAACCCCTTCTTCTATCCCTCTTCTCTAATAAAAAATTCAACAGTTTTATAATTCGAAATATATATCATATCATAGAATTAATACGGTTTATTGACTGAATTAAGGCTTGACCAAAAAAAAAAAAAAAAAATTAAAAGGATGAGAATATTTACGAATAGTAACATTAAAATTCCACTTTCCGATATTTGTTTGGAGAAAAATGTATATGATTTCATAGTTTGTGGAATCAGCTCGTTAATTAACCTTTGTTGATAATCGTGCTCCTTAAATAGCTTTTAATCGGTATCAGCTTGTTGAAACTCCTTTCTCCAGAAGAAACAAAAACTGGGATGCCAAGGAATATTCATAAGGTTATAGTAAGGTTGGAATACACCACTTCCAGTTTATTTTTATAAATTAAACTATATGTGGATGATGCAGTGGCATCTTCCGAGCCTCTCTCCATTGCCAGCGCATGTTTAAGAAACTTTCAATTTCAAAAAGAAATTCTTGCTTGAAAGGTCTTTAACGTAGGTATCTGTCATTTCGGTTGGTTTGGCCTTTTAGCCATCTTCCATTTATGAATCTGGACAACATTCAAAAAACTAAACAACTACCTATTTCAATTCATCTGAAGAAAGATCTTTCGTCATTAACGAAAAATAAAAATTAAAATGTTCTAGATTTATAGATTATAAAAGATGTATAATAACCACGAACACTATATTTTTGGGCTGGCTATTTGATAAATATTTTTTCTGCATACGATTTTATAATCTTTCCACAAAAAAAAAGTGCTATGTGAAAATCACCAGTAAATAACAACACGTCCTCATTTGGTCACGTCACGGTAATAAATCAAAAATAAAAAGTAAATCGGGTGGAGGAAGCTCAAAGAGAATAATTGGAACCCTTGTCTTCTAACACGTCCACATTACATATAAAACAATATCCAACATGTTCTAACAATTGTCTCATTGTCTCGTGTCTTCCATTTCAAGCGGAGAATATTGAATTGTATCGCTTTTTGATTGCACTTGTTCTTTATGTATCATATGTATACGTATATTAGATGTTTTCTGAACTGCACCTTTTTGTGTGAAGTACAGAAAAAATATAGATGAGCAAATCAAAACTGCAAATCCATGATCAGAACCATGACCCTTGAAGTCTATTAGCGATCGCGCTCCGTAGGGCGGGTGAGTAATAAGGGAGGAACAAGAGAGATTTTATACATATATTGTAGGTGTACCATGTTTTCTGTCATTTCACACATTGTAATTTGATCAGTTTCAAGAATTCATAAATTTTGTTTTTAAGAACAAAATGTTTTAAAGAGTAAATTTGATTTTACCTCAATCTCTTTGTGTAATATCCACTTTTGCCATTTGCCTACATTAAAAAAAAATCTTATATGGATATTTTAATGATAATGATTTCTTTGTATGCCTATTAAACTACAAAGCGGTGGCTCAAAAAGTGATCCTGACTTTGGTTACTTATTAGATTGCTACTGATAATGCAGCAGTCTTATCAGTGGCGGTCGCCGGACTGCCGCTCTCAAGCGCTATTTGTGCTGGCTCACTGCTTTATATTCAATCTTAAAATTCGTATACTATTAAATTATTACTGCTTCAATTATATATTATTTAAAGGTATTGATGCTGTCGACTTCTGGTGGTCTGAGGAAGTTTTATCTAAAACAGTGATCATTTTAATTACGGTTGAGTCCGACCTCAACTTAATGGGATCCGTATTGTGAATTGCGTATTGTTATCTCTTGAGTGGAAGCCAGTAATAATATCTGGTAATAGTATTATTTACAGTATTTTAAATAATATCTCATTAAAGCAGCAATAATTTAATAAATTCCAATGAATACGAATTTGACGATTGAATAAAAAGCAGTTAGCACAAATGGCGCTAGAGAGCGGTTTTGAGGTGAGCGTAACTGATATTGTTGGAACCTTATCTGCCATGAAGCCTTGCCCACCAGTACCTCTGTGGAACTAATGCCGAAGTTTTAATTCTGGAAATTTATTTATTAATATTTTCTATATTTAACATATAGAAAAAAAATATAATTTTTTTTGTAAAATATCTCTATGTTCGTTCTTTTGAGGCATACAAATACTTGTTGGTATATTCTATTGTTTTATCTTATCAGGAATTTATTTAATAACCCTCTTAGATTAATCTTCTTTATTCATCTACTTTTACATATCAACAACATTTAGTTGCTGGCTCTTTGCCCATCTTCAAGTTAGTTAATTTGAATTTTTTTAGGTAATCATATGTTAGCTATGTCAAAATTCTTTATAACACATGTACAAAATTCTTCATAATCTCATGTACAAAATCTAACACCTATTATTAATAAAATTGGGAAGATACAATTGGAAGATTCCAAACACAAATCCGTGAGTTTGTAAATTTGGGCTTCTTTCTTTTGTATTGCTTAAAATTGAGCATAAACAACAATTAAAAATGATTAAAAAAAATAAATGTCGCTCGATATGCCGCTTCCTAAATTCTGCCTCCTTTGTTCCCCTCCCCATAGATCCGGCCCTGACTGCAGGCATTAATATATTAAAATGTAAGTGAATTAAAGCGAATTATATTAAACGAGCGGACAGAGACCAGACGATATGTCACATTATAAGATAAATTACAGATTTTACAAGAATCTATTATAATTTATAATCCGAAGAAGTGCAGGGGATCGTAATTATCTTGGATCAGAAAAATAAATATTGTGATTATTTTGATATTTATTTCCTATGAAGAAGTGAATGTAGTGGGGTCAACAGCTGATGAGCTTTTGTTTTTTACGTCGTATATTTTGTATTTTGTTTATTCCATACCAGTAGTTTATTTATTGAACATGGAACCTGTAAACTTTAAAGAAAAAGAGGTGGAAGAAATGACGGCCTTGCTAGAAGTTTATACGTCCCATGAATACTTGTGGGACCCCTCTCATGCTTCTTACTACAATAGGGAGGCCAGAAACCAAGGCTTCAGTAGTCTCCTCCCTATTTATCAACAGTTGCAACCTGAGGCCACGTTAAAAGTGTTGCGTAAAAAGTTGGAAAACATAAGGAGCACATATAAGAAGGAATATAAAAAAGTAAGTCCTACTTACTATTAAATTCTGTAGATATTAATACATAAAAAAAAAAAAAATTATTTTGATAAAATATTTTTATTTATATTTATTAAAATATTTGTAGTTTTGACTGAATTTATAAAGTAATTTAATTGTGTTCATTAATTCGTCAGGTTGAGGAGAGCAAAAGCACAGGAAAGGATACAAAGAGCGTATATGCTCCAAGACTCTGATACTTTGAGTTAATGGCATTTTTGAACAAGTCAAAAATATCAAGAATTGGTCGAGATACAATAATAGAAGATGCTGAGGAGATACAATTAATTAATGTAGTAAGTGATTATAAAGTGTATTTGTAAAAATTATCATTACTTATTGTTCATTAGGAATAATTCTAAGCATATGTTCTTGAAACGGAACACTCCCCAGATTGTTGAAGTAGTCAAGGAAAATTTCTCGTACTTTTGAACCTTCTTCGTAACGATTTTTTAAAGTTATTTTGGCATAATGGTATCAATGTATCTTGCCTCCACTCTCCTGGACGAAATTCAAGGTTTGTTACATCTTCTACGTCTAATGTTGCGCTAGCATTTAAGTATGATGGATTATTATTTGATAGATAGTTGTGCAAGGCACAACAAGCGAGGAAAATTGCATCCACGGTATCTAAGTCAACTGAAATCGGTTGACGCCAAACGCGGAATCTTGATGTCAAGATCCCGAATGCATTTTCAACCACCCTTCTTGCTCGAGAAAGGCGATAATTAAATATGCGTCTAGGATGGTTAATCTGTTTTATACTATATTGCTTCATAAAATGTCTGTTGATGCCAAAAATACTATCTCCCAGAAACACATAGGGAGCATATGCTTCGGTACCAGGAAGAGGCCTGTCCACAGGCAAGTTCAGAGCTCCTGACATCAATTTTTTTTTAAAATTGGTGTTTTCGAGCACAGTTGAATCGGATGCACTTCCGTTTGTTCCTGTGCTTACATACATGAATCGGTAGTCCTCATCAACAAAAGCCATCAAGATTATGCTGAACATTTTTTTATAATTAAAAAAAAAAGTGAACCGCTATTAGGAGGTTTATTGCCACATGCTTCCCATCAAAGGAGTCCAAGCAGTGGGAGAAGTTCCACTTTTTTTCAAAACCTTCAGCGACTTCATACTATTGTTGTTGTGTTGTTGGAATCTGAAAACAGAAAAACAAATAAAAATAAACATTAGTTTCTACACATATTGTCATAACAGGTACATATAAATAATCGAAATATATAAATTGGCGCTTTAGCCCATTCATATTAATTATATGCTAAGTGGGACTATTGTTATAATAATATGTACAATCCATAATAATGTACACATGGAAGATTTGTAAAGAAACTGCATTGCGATGTTTTTGTTCTAGGAACAGGAAGAGGCAGTGTCAGACAACCATTCAACATCAATCACTGCCAAACGAAATCTGTCACCGATCCCCGCCCGTAAACGATCACGAAGGACACTAAGCCAAAAGCTGGAGGAATTAATCGAAAAACTCACTCGTTGTTAAGTACAAAAGAGAGTGAGGTGGATCTGTTTGGAAGAAGTGTTGCCCAGCAATTGAAATTACTTGACCAATTTCAAGAAACAGTTGCTAGAAAATTAATTAATGATATCACATTTTTTGGAAAACTTAATCAGTTGACACTCCAATCATCCATTACCCCACTGCCTTCCTCTTCTCATTCAGCCCCATCATACTCCGTCCATCCTCTATCATTTCCCTTTAATTCTTCCCTGCCTTTCTTTCACTTCTTCCTCCCAACCTACAGCTTTTTCAGAATATAATTCACAAAAATGTACTTCTTTTATTTCTTCGTCCTCACTTCGAGTCACTGTTAGGAACTCTAAAGCATTCAATTTTCAAGCCGTATTTTTTCAAGTATTTTTGTCGTCTCTAAGCTATGAGCCTCACGAATTAACATCAAAGCCCGAAGACAAGAAATGTGCAAATAAAAAAATATTGAAGAAATTAAAAAAAAAACAACACATAAATACCTTTACTTGCACAGGTATGATATAAGTTTTTGCATTCTGTAGAACTAGGCAATACTAAAATATTCTTCAATTAGTAATAAAACGACGTCTGTACAGTGTAGAAAATATAACTTTATTTATTCTTTCGCTGCGGTTTTCTAAGGAGACAGTTTCAGAAGATAACTTACGTCAGATATTATGCTTCACGCTACAGTTTTAGATATTTTAATTTTTTTTTCTTAAACTTGTTTGATGGATTGATGTTAGATCCTCTGACTTGATCTTATTTACTGTTTTCTAATTTCGCATTTTCGTTCATCCGTCTCGAGAAAATGCCCGTTTACTTAAAAAATAAATACTCTCCATACATGGCTTGTACAGTATCTCTCTCTCGAAAATTCGCGCAGTTTTCCGAAGATTATTTTATCACTTATTTTAAACATTTGAGGATGTTTAAAATTAAAATAGAAAATATTCACTCGCCTATTTTTTCAGCCCCAAGTTGAATACTGATACAGTTACATTGACTTTTGGCACTTTTCATGTTGCAACTTTCACTAAAATCATCCCATCGCATTCGCCATTATTTGTAATGTCTTAAAACTTAATATTATAAACGAAAACACAAATATGGGAAACAAGTTCATTAAGAAACTTTATAGGAAGAAACTCATAAATTTTATTACACAAATAAATGAACATTCTCCATAATAACAACAGCAACCTTCGAGGTTATATTCTAACTCACCAATCACACAAATAAACGTTACCTATTTTTTCTTCCTTGTACGCAGTAAAGGAAGCATTATATGGTAATCGCGAAAATTTTCGGTTTTCAGATTTCAACGGAAATATCCATTTTGACCATCCCTGAATCCATTTTGACTAGTTTCGTCGTGACGTCTGTAGGTACTTTCGTTCGTATTTCGCATAACTCAAAAACGGTTAGCTGTAGAAAATAAAAAATTTTGTATATAGGATTGATGTAACTTCTAGTTTTAAACCTTCCTTTTTGGCCACTATAATGATTACTGGAAGTGGTAATTTACTTCAAGGTCATATCAGATTTTCATTAAAAATTATATTAAAATATATTGCAAAGCTTTTCAAATTTGGTACATAGGATTTTTATATCGATATGAATGTATTTACTATATTTTGGATAAAATTGATGAGCCGAAAAGGGTTCGTAAACGTTCGTACGTTCGTATCTCGCATAACTCAAAAACGGTTAGCTGTAGAAAATTTTAATTTTGTATTTAGGGTTGTTGTAAAATCTAGTTGTGAACCTCCTTTTTTGGTCACTGCTTGATTATCGAAAGTGGTACTTTACTTGAAGGTCATAACTGATTTCCATCAAAAATTATATTAAAATACCATAAAAAACTATTCAAATTTGGTATATAAAACTTTTATATCAATGTTAATAATATACTAGATTTTGATTAAAATTAGCTTGCCAGAAGTGATACTTTCTACTACCAACAATCCTTGCCTGGAATCCTCCAATGAATTCCATCAAAATCTGAATCCTTAATGTTGGACCTAGCGAAATCCTATTTACGTTCGGTTGTCTATTACCTATATTTTCCGGCTGCAATTCCTCGATTGGCTCATCCTTCTTCGGTCAGATATTTTTTTTCTTAACTGTTGAAGGGTCTAGTAAAGAAATAAAATAAAAAAAAAGACTATAAATGGGTTTACCTTTAATATTAGCGGTTAATAGTGTAATTTGGAATATCGAAGCATTGTTTATGCAAAACAATTTCCATAATTTACTAATGGAGAAAAAACAATTTATAAAACATACAAGGAATAAACTTATCAAAATATACACGATCCAGGCCTAAACAACAGTAATTATTCGAGTTTCTCATAAGGATGTTGTAATGATCTTAAAAATGAGGCCTAAAATACTTGGTCTCTCTTGTCGGTAGTAGATACGTCTTATCACCGCCGCCTCCTGATAAGCCTTAATTAGAATTAAGAGTGTGTCAACAGATCTTTTATCGCCTTCGATTCCACGCTATTCGAGTGTTTTCTTACGTTCACCAGGTGCGTTATCTCACTGAGAATTGGTATCTTCGTTTCGTTGTTTATCCATTGTTTTACTGACAGAGACATGTTTTACCTTGAAGCAATATTTTAATTATACGCTTCTAAGAGGCCGTGCAATAATGGTTGGCATGCTTTTCGAAAAAATTTCGTGTTTAATATTTTTAAATATTAAACACGAAAATTTTTCGAAAGAATTTAATAATGTCTTCTACTGTTCTTGATTATTAAGAGAGTCTGAAGTTTTTGTTTGAATTATTCACATTTTGTGAAAATCAAGTGTTCATTCAACTTGAAAGTATATCAGTGAAATTTATATTAAAACAGTGTAAACCAACTGTTTTATTCCAATTAAATTTCAATAATTTATTGTTGAATCACAAGCACAAAATATGATAAAAATGTTAGTTTCAATTTATTTTTTTATATCTATTTATTTATTTTACCTCTTGTTTTTAAGGGTCTCGTAATAATATCTCATTGTAAGGACTTTCTGTTTTAGTAATGTACAATTTGTTTTTTTTGAATGAGGCACATAATTTTTATCAACATTACATTTTTGTATTCATCCAACACTCATTAATCTAGCATTATCATAAAATTGGAATTTTTGGGAACCAATTTAATGTGATTGAGGGATTTCTCAAGGATTCAAAAAATGTATTACTTAAAAAATCCTCGATTTTTGGATGTAATAATTCCTCATGAAGTTTTGAGGTTTTTCAATCTTTTAATATTTTTCTAATTAATCTATTCTGAAAAGATTTTTGTCGGTTTGGGCCAGTCCATTTGAAATCCTCCAATTAGTCAAAATTGTTTTGCTCGACATTTTTAATAGTTAAAAACTATGGTTAAAACATTCAGACTCTTATTTTTTATTTTACGGCCATTTTGAATTTTCTTCGCAACATTTGAATTTGCTATAGCAACACCTACTACTAAAAAATAATAATAGTAGGGTTTTATTCCCTCTTTTCGTAAGATTTGTACTTTGACTATTTATTTATTGAGTAATATTACATTCTGTCTCAGCAGGGACAATGGTAATAGTGATAAAATAAATCATTCATACCATATTTACAAAAACTGAAATAATAAAAAAATAAAAAATAAACTTACTACAAGAAATAATTAATAAATTGAAATAAAATAAAATAAACGTAACATCTTAAACGCAGGCACACTATTTACAATCAACCTGGGACTCCCCGAGCCACTTATGGATGGAAAAGAATGACTCCAGGATATCCCAGCGCTTCTCACTCAGTCGCGTCACTGGCACTGAAAGCCAGTGGAGACTGAGAAAGAGCGCTATAGCCCGCAGACATACAGAACTTGAGTGGAGAATCTGGCTATTGTCAGAACTCCAATATACATATTTACAACAGGTCTCGGGGCTACTGGCGTTTCAACTTCGGTGAAGGATAGAGCTGGATAGGGATTGTGCTAAGTTCGTAATATTGAATGAATTTTATTTTCTAAAGAATAAAAAATACACTTTTCGCTTTAAATAGGGCTGAACATTAAAAATGATCAGACAACTATTCATGTATGTGAAGTAGTATTAATAAATCCTGTGTACATTAAGTGTTATTTTATTACTATTTTAATTACAAAACACTTTTAATTGTAAAAATTGAGGGTCTTTTCTCTAAAAACCTTCCTGCATCTAGAGTGTAAAAATGATTAATCTTACAAACATGGCCTAAATAATTAAAGCTACGATATAATAATTATTTTTTTTTTTTAACTCTTACATAATTTGATATCAGTTACACAAATAAAAATATTAATAATACTAAGTGTAAAATAAACTTTTTAAATTGATTTTAAAATGGATTTTTTTTATAAAAGAAAAGTGTAATATATAAGAGTAAGTGGTTTTGGTTTATTAAGAAAAACTGTGATGGGATTTCAGAGCACAGTTCGCACAGTTATTGAAATGTGACGTGATTACTTTATTATGCCTCTTCTAAACGATGCATAATTGCAAACATTTCTCGGTCTCTCTCAATCACTCCACAGTGGGAATTTTGGAAAGTTATTGAGCCGTAATGGCTTATGCGAATCCTATGATTCTATAAGCTAGGTTCTGACCTTTCATTCATCAGTTTATTCTTAATACTCCTGCGTTAATGCCAGGAAAAGAATTTCGATTGAAATTAAGGTATTAAAATAGATATAGACATTTCTAGGTAGTTTCGAGAGTCTAGGTGGGCGTAGTAGTACATTGAAGTTTACGAACGCAGTCCAAGGTATCCCAGTTTTGGCACTTTCCTTACAACTGCTTGTTATAAGGAACTTTTTACAAGTTAATTCTATTAATTTAATTTTCCAGTTGTGATTGTTTCAAGGTATACTTTAGTATATAATATAATCAGTTTAGCTGATTATATTATATACAGTAATTCTTTCCTTCCCGTCAATTTTAGAAAAAGCTTAGCACTAAACGCAAAAATCTTGTCTTCCAGTAATGGTCTACTCCAGAGTAAATCGTGCGATAAATCTCGAGAATTAGTATTTGTGAGTATCGTGTTTAATGTTGACTCTCAGAGCAGTATCCACCAGCGAATACAGCTCTCGAGATTTAAAAACTCTCAAGTTGACACGTATCTTTAGACGTGTATTCATTTGCACAACAGTTGGTTGTGGATTTAGAGAACCGTTCTGCATAAACGCGTGATTTTTCTTAAATTGTGAAAACACTAAACCACTCGTACTTCATCACTTCTATTACTCATTTAATTGCTTTGGAAATATTACATGGTGACGGTTCTTCTTGGTCGAGGAAGACCGCCACCTTCTAAGCTTACATAGACGTGCAATTGCTTCTGTCTTGATACATTAAACGTGAAGTGTTAATTGATCTATATTTGAAAAGTTTAATTCTATTCATGGTCTTTTTAATGATACAAGTACTAAATCTCTAAGATAAATCTCTAAGTACTATATATATAAGATACAAATACTATATCCCGTTGAGGAAAGATCCAATGCAACTAACTAGATGGAGTTTAGTTGTAGTACTGGAATGACTGGAAGTGATTAGCACATAGTGTTATTTCTGTGTTGAAATAAATCTGATTCAAATGGTGCTTACAGACTACAGATTAAAACAAACTGAAGAACATCTGTCCTGACAAAAATAGAGACTCTGCCACACTCTGGTTGCGGAGCCTTCAAAAGTACGCATATTAATAGATGCCGCGCTGTGATCTGAAGCTAAATAAACTGTGGTTCTCAACTGCACTGCAACTAAAAACTTTCAAGCCGCTAGATGCCGCTCACAACACTGCGCTCAGAATTAGTTGCAATGAATAACCATCATCTCCTTTAAAGAGTCTACGTTGAATCAGTAGACGCTGCTTCTATGGCGGATCTTTTTCTCTCTTAGAAATCTAAAGATACTAAAAGAACACCTGTTGAATTCAAGTTCATTGAGGTTTCGAACGAGTGTGGATTAAAGGCTTTCGTTCTCCAAATGCTTCACTATTCGCTATCCGAACTCTATTTACATTTGTATTTCGATCACTCAATTCTAGATTTATTTATGTACAACTTTACGAACTAGTATTGTTTATGTGAACTCTTTAAAATTATGTTAAAAATATTATTATTATAGAAAGTTGAAGTTGAAGGGAAAGTTGATACATTAATATGAATTGATACGATGCACGCACCGCACTAGATTTGTTTAAAAATGGTTTCTTGCACATTGCAAATACAAGGGCTGACCAAGCTGCCCTTTTCGATCGCAACATCAAAACCTTATTTAGTATGGAGAAATATGCATCAACCGAATCCGAGGAATATATAAAGAAAAATGGAGGTTGTCTTCATTGAATTAAACAAAAATCTACTTAATGGTACCCAAGCAGTAGCAACTCGGGAAAGGAGGAAGTTATTCGCTGCAAATTCTGTTTAGGGCATTGTGAATTTTCGCTCTATTACCTCCTATAAGGTCTAACTGCTCCCTTGTGAGCAGTTGTGATCAGAAGTCTCAAGCATATTCTCGAGGAATGACCCGAATTTTCCTCAAGCTAAAAGAATTTGGGAAAAAAATACTATCTCAGAGAAATTCTAAACGTCGATGAAAACAGTGTAGCTATTATTTTTAAAAAAAGAAAAAGAAAGATGATAAGAGAATATTATTAAATGTGATTCTTGTAATGAACCTTGTGTGTCAAGGCAATTAATAAATACTGATTTTTTTAGGAGCCGTTAAGATTTTGAATGCATCCGCATTTAAAATTGCTTTGGATCTGGTAATGATTGTATATTACATCTGCCTCTGTGTCGATATTGGTTTATTACATCGCCTGTTATGGCATTAGTTTTGCTTTCTGTAATCCTTTTTTAACCTTGGTGTAGTCTTACGTTTTAACCTTGACCTTATTATCCAAAGCTTCATTGAGCTCTTCATCAAGAGCCAATGACATGAGATCTCTCTAAGCCAGCTCATTGACTTGGATTGGCCAATGACTAAGCTGCAAAGAGAAGACGAACGAGATTGGCCCAGGTTAACACGCCCCCTTCTGGAATCCACTCCAAGGCCGAAGCGGCGCCAACATCCTCGCTTCCTCTTCCTCGAACAACCTTAACCCAATGTGCCCTCATTCTTCTTGTTTTCTATCTCATCCTTCTTCTTTCACCTTATACATGATTTACCGTTCACGGTTTATTATTTTGCATTTAACTTTCCAGGCATGCTATTATGAAATTAGTTTTTTCTATTTATTTAATTTAGCAATTAAATTAAATAATCATTATTCAGGTCTTTGACAATCCTTCTACGACAGAGCGGGGTTTAATTTTATTTCATCAAACCTTAAGATTTTAGATCCATTCTCTTGATTAATCCGCGAATCTGATAGCTTCTTGGTTTCTTTTTACAACTGTTACTTAAATTTGTAACTTTCACTCGATCATTCCATACTTATAACGAAGACTAATTTGATATACTATGACCAATCTTTAACAACAGATCCCTGCTAAAATCACAAAAAAAAATTGCTTAATAGGAACTTACATATCGTCGGTGTTTTGCCGAAAGGGCGAACTAAAAAAAATCGGTAATCGGATTTCACCATTTTAGATTTATTATATCAATAGCTTATAAAATATGGAGGCAATGAAACGATTAAATGCCTTCAAATGCTGTTCCAGAAGATTTGGGACCTTAAGTTCCTGCCACGAGAATGATAAAACAAAATCATAATCCCAATACACAAGAAAGATAACCAAAGCGAATGTGGCAACTATAGACCAATTTGCCTATCCTCAGTAGTGTCTATCCTAGTAAATATAAACTAGGATGTATTTACTATATATCAGTGCAGCGACTACGGGGTATTGTGGAAGAAGGTATCGAAGAAGAACAAGCGGCTTTCAGACATGGAAGACAGACTCAAGACCACATTTTTTCCTTAAGAATGATAGTAGAGAAAGCGTGGGACAGCGGAAATGCAGTCTATTTGGCATTACTGAATCTGAGGGCGGCTTTTGACTCAGTCCAGAGGCAGGAGATATGGGACACACTAACATCAAGAAGAGTGCCAGCAAACTTGGTGAGTGCAATAAAATCAATGTACCAAGACCCAAAGGGCATTGTAAGACTTAATGGTCAAACATCGCGGCCTTTCCACTTTTATAAGGGAGTAAAGCAGGGAGACAGCAAAAGCCCACTACTATTTGTCCTCCTTATGGATGAGATATGGAAGGTGTGTAAAAGGAGATGCCCAAGAGAACTAGTAGGTTTTTGGAACCTAACTTCAGTACTGGCTCAAGCGATGATATCGTACTGATAGCTGACTCTGAAGAGGCTCTTCAGGTATCCTGGGAGGAATGGAATGAGGAGCTGAAGATAAGAGGTTTACAAATAAACCCTAACAAAAGTAAAATCATGTATGTCGGAAGAGAAAACGAAGAGCCTAGGATTGTGTGTAATGTTGAATCCCTTGAACTTAAGAATTCTTATACGTATGTAGGGACCATAATAAGTATATAAATAAGTAAAATAGACCAGGAGGTTCTGAATCGAGTGAAGAAAGCCAATGGGGTGTACCATCAGATCTCCAAAACTGTTATAGTCAAGCAAGAAGTAAGTAGAGATGCCAAATTCCGTGTTCCTCCCAGTTCTCCTGTATGTATCAGAAAGTTGGACGGCCCTCGAAAAGCACGTAAGTGGGATAACATCTGCAGAAATGAGATTCCTCCGTAGAAGAATAGTTGGCAAGACCAGGAGAGACTGCGTCAGAAATCTGGAGGATCTGGGTGTTAAATCAGTGCGGGACTGCATGCAAGAGCGGCAACTAAAATGGTATGGACACGTCTGTAGAATGGACGATACCAGAAAAGCCAGGTGGTATTTGGAAGCTAGGCCTCGGAAAGGAAGAAAGCCTCGTGGCAGACCCAGAGGCATGTACTCCGATTACATTGGAGAACTGGGGGCAGCTAGAGGACGCATCATCCCGGAGATGAGAAGACTAGCCAGGGACAAGGACCATTGGGCTAGATGGACTGAGACTGAAACTCCAGGCTTCACGGCACAAAGGAGGTAGAGGAAGAAGAAGAACATCAATAGCTACTGGTGTATAAAAACGGCAAATCTGTAACTTCCATATTTCTTCGTACCCCTTGTAGATCCCTCGAGGTAAAAATGGCAAAAAATAGTGGAAAGTAGTGAATTGCTGGATTCGCTGTTTTTACTAAACACCGATAATATAATTTTTATAAATTTATTGAACTCAAAACTTCATTGATTTAAATACGATGGTTCTTTCTTTAGTGTTCTCTCTGGATCCAGTATAAATATACTGAAGTAATTTAAAACTAAATCCTTAAAATGTCTTAAAAAGATGTTTCATAATTTTCATGACCTAAGCAATACAAGTTTCATAGATTGATATCGGGAACAGGTTAAAAAAATACTAAGTATAAAATAAATTGTTTCTATGTTCAATTTCAAAAAGAATTTTGTTATCCTTCCATTTTCCATTAATCGTTCACGATTTCTAATTTTGCATTTTATTTTCAAGACATTTAGTTGTCAATATTTGGCAGTTACTGAAACCTATTAAGGCCTACGAATCAGTACTTAGAGGTTCAAAAAATATAGAATGGTTCATAGCAGCAGTACTAAAAAACAAGAAACTTTTACATGCCCCGTGATACATTTACAAAAATTATGTTATACCGTCATTTATACCATTTACCGATTACGACAATACGACTAAATATTAAATTAAATATAATTCAGTTGAAAAGTGCAAATTAATATTAGAAACCACTATATATATATATATATATATATATATATATATATATATATATATATATATATATATATATATATATATATATATATATATATATATATATAACAATATATATATTTATTGGTTCAACAGCCAACAGCTAATAAATATATAATAAATGTATGTCTGCGTACTATATATACTTAATTTAGGAATCATTTCTGAGCTAATTCTGTTAAGATTATATAAAAATAAATTGAATTACTGTCTATTTATTGTTAAAACTTAGCGGCCTCGTCATATGGCATCAGCTTTTATTCATTAATTTTATTGCCCTATTAAGTTACATTACAGTATGGATAAATATGTTATGTAAGATTAAAAGTGAAAGGGATGTGTCAGGTTATTTCAAACGTTCTTACGTCTAGTCAGGAAAATGAAAAAAATACACAAACCGACTGCCAAAAAGTGATAAGGCCTTTTAATCCCGAAATATTGCAAGGCTGTAGGGAAAAAATTTGGCAATCTTCCAGATACTTTCCTTATACCGGTTTGATACAATAGTCTAGAGTTAATTTTTTTAGTTGTGCTATCATAGGAATATAAATTATGATTAAAAATATTTCAAGGAGTTTTAAAGTGGTGACAGTTATTGAGGAGGTAACATAAAAACAAATAAAATTCATCCTATAACCCTAAACGAGCTTATTACTCTAAGCTATCAATATTTCGCCTTAATGCCTGATTAGTTGATTTTTAACGCATTAAAAAGTATATATACTATTGCCTAATAATTAATATTGAATGAAATAATGTTATGAGATCATAGCTGTCGCACCACATTTCTATTGTGGTTTCTGCATACCTAGTACTGAAGTTTCATAGGTGGGGTTCTGTGCTGAGGTGTGCTTGGAAGAATACCTCAGCACAGAACACATTCATCTCCTCACATATTCCCTATGAACAACCTATCCGGAATATGTGAGGAGAACTCAGCACAAAACACCACCTCATGAAACTTTGGACTGAGGTTTGCAGTGACCTTAACAGAAATGTAGCCCCACCTATGATCTTTTTTGACTGTATAAAGGCGTTCGACCCCGTGCCTCACTGCGTTCTATATCGTAATCTCGCGAGCCTCGAGTGTCCATAGCTCTATAATATCACAGTATCGTTTGTACACAAAAGAAGTCTAGGTGTTCGGGTTCGTGAGGAGTACGCCAGGACTACACATCTCATCTGCGGTGTACCAAAAGGTCCTATTTCCAGTTTGGTTTTCAATCTACACGGCAGAAATAGTGGACAGAAACTATGGATGTACAACTATCACTGCCTGTGCGGGCGATATTGCAATTTACAGTAGCAGCTAAACCCTACCCGAGCACTGTCAGGTCGCAACCACTTGTCTGGTATTAGAGGAACAGCTGTGACGCCTAAATATCGAAGTAAATCAGACCATGACGGACAGTTTTGTGTTGGCCTTGAAACGGAGGAAGAAATCAAGACTGCCGCGGACCCTCCGAGTGGCTGACGCCGCACTATCACTATTTAACTCACTAGTTTGCCTGGGCAACTGGCTAGACCGTCACTCTCAGCTGTCTGTTAATCCAAGGCTCCTATGGTCAGATGAAAATCTTACATGCTTCAACACCTACTGCTATCGCCAGCTCTCGGCGACTGAAACTCATGATGTATAAGTGTTTATCGCAACACGCTCTCAGCGGCCATCTCAGCGAACGAACCCAACACCCTCTTCAATGGTATCTGAATACTGTGCAGTGGGAGAAGGTAATGACTACGTTTTTGAAGAAGAGCATGCCCTAGCACTATAGTAGTTTATATAAATATTAACGAAAAGCACAACCAATTCAACAGACTAAATGTTTCCTCAAAGTGTAGGATTCCTGCTACAGAACAAGGCTATATATTCCTAATAATAATTGTTGTCTAAATCATTTTTATTAATTGGTTCACGATAAAAGCACTTTTTTTAAAATCCCTTTTTAAAAAATCTTTGTTTTTCATCTTTCTTTTAAAAAAGTATTGCTTTTTAAAATTCAGCATTAATGTTTACTGCCTGCTATGTACTCATACCATTCGAATGAGTGTTGCGTTACCTTTAAATTGAATGTTTTTTCTATCAATAAGAATATGATCTTAGTTACGGCTAATTAAACTTAGAAAGTACTTATGAAAGAACATTTGATCTCAAATCAGGGTAGAGATGTAGGTCCTACAAGAATCGCATTGTATGGAAGAATTAAAAGAATTAAAATATTTTCAAATTTGAGCTATAGATTACTAGTATATTCACTTAAGTATGTTTTTAATGTATACACGGAGCATAGAAAGTAGAATTAGGGTCCTGAAAGGATTAATTTTAATTTTTTATATATGTATATATAAGCACATAAATGTCGTAAGCCAAAAGTGATACATATACTCAAGAGTGTATAACTCACGAACCACATATCGACAATAGATTCTGTACAGATTTAAAAGACATATTGAGAGAGGATCCCCAAACAACATAAGGAGGTATTTAGTTATTAAAAACTTAATTAGTGACTTAGTAAAATTAGTAATTAGTGAAAACTTATTAATAACTTAATTAGTTATTAAAACATCTATAATAAAATATAGGAAAAGTGTAAAAAACTTGGATTATCAAGCAACTAACCGACGATTTTTAGAAATATATCTGATTTTATTTTACATATGTGACCAAGATTTTTCAGTATCTATTTATTTTCACCAACTTATAACTTTAATTTAAATGACCATAGTGGTCGAAACTTCAAAATAAATAAATTTAGTTTCCCATAAAAATATAAACTTTCGAAGTTTTAAAGCTTCTCGTTACCTGAATTTGATATGGATAAAAGTTTTTTAAGTAAGTTGTTTTGCATTCCCAACAACCTGAGAGTATTCTTACAAGGGATTGGTAAATATGAAATACCTGATTATGCATGACCTATATGAAATATAGTCTCTTAAAAGTAAAATGTTGAATAAAAAAAAAAAAAAAATTATCACATTTATTTTTTTGGATAAAAAAATAAATATATGTGATAATTTTACACATTCTTTATTCAACTTGGACATCTTTTGGCATAAAGAAAATGTCGTATTTTATTTATCTGAGATTAATTTTCGTTATAGGTCTCAAAATTCAAAAAGAGAATTTTTCTGTTATACTTAAACTTTAAATTTATTCACCTGATGAATAAGACCATTAAAATTTAAAATAAAAAAAAAATATATAATTGACGATTTCCATATTTATTTTAAAGTAATATTTATTTAAGTGATTGCTGTCTATTACATTTATGAACTATTAAATCATCATCTCTGTGTATCTATTTTTTTAGTTAACAATGGGTCAAATTAATTCGTCTTGATAATCAGACAAATATTTGTTGATGTTAATGATGCGTATTATATGATGTTAATAATAATATAATAATAACTATCCCTAATTCAATTGCTACCTACATCCATATAATTATGGGTAATTTCTTTATTTTAGAAGGCCCACCTTTATTTTTGCTGACTACCTATGTACTGCTAGCTAAAAAATTAAAATATTTTTTGAATTTTTCAACAGTTTTATACACTGAACATACTATTGCTAAAAATTTATTGAGTATTTAAAATATAATATTGATAAAATCATGCGTTAATAGTTGTCTTCGTTTCGCCAGTTTCAGGGATCCTAGGACTGGACCTTATTGATTCATATTTATAAGCAATATTCTAATCGGTTTTTGTAATTTATATTGGTTAGTGCAATTTTTTAATACTTCTTTTCGTCGAAAATATTTTTAATTACCTTAAATTCAACAACTAATAAATTTGTTGTTGTTAATATGTGAAAAAGAGTTGCTTTTATTAATAAATATTAATATTAATAAATTAGTTAATTTGCTTTATTTATGATTATATATCGGGGGTGTTATGGGCTAAACGACGCAATCCTCAACTTTTAAAAATTGGATTTTTACATGATCCAACTCTTTTGCAGTCATTCAACTGTATTTTTTCAGTCATCCAACCATTAGATAGTGTTTTTATATTATTATCTGTAGGTTGATTGGTGCAAAAATCCAATTTTTAAAACTTGAATGTTACGTCGTTTTACCTTACCGTCTTCGATACAATTATTATAATTTGTACCTATAAACAATTCAGAAAGTTATAGTTTTTTTGTTAAATTTGTTTAAAGAAATATTGGTGATCGAATTTTAGAAATAACACTACTCAATTCTATTCTACTTTTAACATTTTAAGTATTTGAACAATTTTTCGCATCGCCTTGTCTATGATCCTACACCTAAATCATAATTAAGCTATTTATTAATGTATTTAGTAATAATGTCTTAGTACTTCTGTTTTTTAATAATATTACTTTTCATTTACGCCTGTAGTTTAAATAATGGTGTTTAGGTTCTAATATTATTACAATGGATTTATTTTATTCAAATTAATTATTTTTTTTTTTTTTTAGGTACTGAAAAGCAATAACCAGGTAAGCAATTTTACCAACTACAATTATTATTTAGTTTTATTAATAGCTACATAAATATTTACGAAATATTTTGGCTTTGGCATGAAACAGGAATCTGGAATAATATTCCAAGTTAAGAAAATTCATTAAAAGAGCTATTTATTAACCCGCGTATTTCAAAGTTGTTTTGTGAACTATGGATGATAGTATGATCCATATAGGAAGTGCTATAAAAAAAAATGTAATATTTTATAATTTATGTAATATGGTGTAGGTTTCTTCGATTTTTAGCTGATTCCATTTTTTAACTCCTGAATACGGTTAATGATTCAATATAATTATTACTATTTGTAGTGCCTTAGGCTATTAAGAGAGCATAATTACCTTTCTCTGTGACCTAATGAATTGGATAGAAAGTCTATAAATCTGTCAAAAAAATCCGACCTAGCAGTGATGTCGCTTAATCGTACAGAAGTCCTCTGTTATAATATTTACAGTTATATAATTAATGTAAAATTTGTAATTTTTCGGCGAGTTTGATTTTGATCGGTGTTATAAATATAATCCTTTTCTGTTTTCAAAAATAGCTGGATTTTAAAAAATGAAAAAGTGTTAAAGATAGAAGATTAAAAGATGCAATGTATAACTAAAAATATTAAATATGCAATTAATTTAAAAACGGATACTAAAATCATGCAAATTACGCAGGCATCACTAACAAATTAAATATAGTATTACGCATTGCATTCAACAATATACTTACAAAAATAAATTTTATTTAAAGAATAAAAAAGAAATATTATTTAAAAATAAAAAGCAAATCGTAATAATAGCAAGATAACCCCAATAGTAGAGGGAAGATTTCAATGAGTAGGCAATAAAACAGTCCAAGGGGTTTTGATGGTGAAAGGATGCGATAGTCGGAGTATTCCTTATAAAATATATAATTTAAAAAAAAAAATGGCAACCTATAATGTTTATGGATTTATGTAATCAAGGAAATAATATGAAGGCTGTAGATGTGAGGTAAAATTAGATATTATATGATCAACCAATAATTTTTACCCCCTAATCTCCAAATTACTGACTAGATATTATATAAAATTAATGTTTACTTGTTAATGAAGTAAAATTATCAATTATGTCTGAGTTCTTAATTATTTTTGTTAACAATAGGTCCTGATGATGGGGGAAAATACTCCGAAACGTTGATAAAATGATTTGAAAATCAATAAAGGAAAATTAATACAAAAAGAGACATTATTCAGAATATTCCTAATATATAATACATAAGTAATATTCCATCGAATGAAAAATTTTAATTGAAGGGTCCTTTTCTATCTTTTTCTATATCTCTCTCCCATATTATTTAATTTAGCACTAGTAAATGTTATTAGAAAGGTAACTTATACCGGACATGGTTGGACTGTGAGTGACATAATAGCGTTGTTTGATACTATTAGGCAAAGATGCAGAATTTAATAATATTAAATACAACGTTGATGAAAGCCGGTAAAGAATCAGGTCTCGAAATACAGCCAGATTATATAAATTACATATATAGTCTATTGTCGAAATTGTGATGATTGAGATATAAGAGAGAACATATAGAGAAATTTAAGAATCAGTTGTTTAAAATACTGAAACATACAAAATTTAATAGGAAATAGAGGCAAGGATCGATGCTTGTTATTTGTCTATTGGAAAACTACTCAATTAGCTGCAGAAAACTGAAAGTTTGAAGTAAGAAGGATTGAGGTCTTCGAAAATTAAAAGTATAAGCTGTATATTTGATCTGAGCATTCTCAGACCAACTCATCGTTCTGAGTCTATTGGAGAATATATGTCTACACAAAAGAGAATTGCGAAGAATGTTAATTGAAGTAGTAGAATCGTGACTGTGGAATTGGGTATGCAAAGTTGTAGGGCTTGGTGGCTGACGAAGCCCAAAAATTTAATTAGCGTTGAGCCGATGGGTAAACCAATGCACTGGTGGTAAGATTAGGGGTAAAACTGTTCTTGCGGCATTAGGTTTTGACGGATGTCGGTGGTAGGAGGTTTAGACTTTTATTATTATTATAAATTAATATGATCTAATAAGTCGCAATTCAGATCAGATTATCTCCTTACCTCAAGAGACAATACTTTCATACCAAGCACTGATCCTAAGAACCATCGTTTGTTGTAGTGCTACAAGTTTTTATATTTTTCTTTTTCTTAAAGACATTGGCAGATCGGTGATGCGATCTTTATTTTAAGAAGTTATGAACAGTTTCTTTTGTCCATTCTCTCAGAAATGACAAAACTGGAGTTCTCGACTATTTTTATCTTTCAAGATAGTATCTAAGTGGTAAATGGCTGTTTGGAGATCAGTTGTACTTTTATTGTTTATTGGGTTTGATCTTATTATGTAATCCAATTTAGGGCAGAAAGGGGATCACCTATTGTATCTGGTTTATTGTGTTAATTTTAGATAAAAATGTGTTATGTGTATATTCTATAAAAACTATGTATATCACCTCATTGCTATACAGTTAATAAAAGAAAATGTTAATACTATTGTGAATAAATCAGTGTCGTAAAGACCACCAAAGAAAATCTCCATTTTCCATCAGAGAGATCAAAGATAACATTATCCTCTTACCTATACTTCCTTTATGGCTGATTTTACCTTTTCACCGAACCGTTGTAATCCTTTAAGTGATTCTATTGTCCAATAGAATGAGTCTATTCCCTATAATCTCTGTAACTTTCAAAGCAGATTGTATAACTTCGGTTTATCTTAAGTTAAAAAAAAAAAATCTTTTGCGATATCCGTAAAAATTCGTACATTTAGAAATTTTACAATTATCGGAATGATATAATTAGGTAAGGTAACTAAAACCATGGGGAGTGAATAAGATAATAGGACTTCCCAGCCCCGGAGTCATGACCGGCTGTGACAGATACTGTATTTTCTGTTAGTTAGACGTGGATAGATTCTGGGAAAATAGAGGCTCATGGGGCACACCCCGCATCTATGAAGTGGGTTGGGGTAATACCTGAAGATTGAGCGTAGATGCTGACCATATCATCTTGTATAACTATTCAGAGAATAAATAGTGGCACCTTAACTTGGGACTACTTGGACCCAGTAGGGCAGTGGTTTTCGAAGTGGGTGGTGCCAGAAGTATGCCACAAGTGTACTACGAAATTTTTAAATAATCAAATTAAAAATTAAAGTATTAAATTAATTAAAACAGTTATTGAGCGTGAACTCGGTTCGTACCAGAGTGGACTTAGGAAAGGAAAATCCACCTCGGACCAAATGTTCTGTGTGCGAACCATTATTTAAAGAGGTCGCAAATATAAAACCATAACTCACCATCATAGATTTCAAAGCAGCGTATGACAGCATAACACGTGAAGAGTTTTTCAGTGCCCTTAGGGAATTTAATAAATCTGAGAAACTGATACGTCTGATAAAGCCCTCTGTGAAGGATGTGAGATGTCTTGTTACGATAAATGGCGAATGATTCGTGGAATTTTGAGTAGAAAAAGGACTCCGGCAAGGGAATGCACTGGCCTGTGTCTTGTTAATCTGGAACTTGAGAAGGCTATAAGAGACGTGGGCTTACGCGAACGAGTTAATGGACAAGTAAACATATTTACTAGGCTTTGCTGTCCAATTGTCGCTCTTTACTGATGATGTAGACATTGTAGGACGCTCTCTTCAGGCCGTGACTGGGGCTTTCCTGGCAATGGAGGGTCCAGCCAGTGGACTTGGATTTGAAGTTAATGAATCCAAACGGTACCTATTGGACCTCATAACTTTGAAAAAAGTATCGGAGTATACTTACCTTGGATCTGTGGTCACACAGGATAATAACCCCCATATTGAAATAAGACTAGTACTTCTTTATGAATCGGTGTGTTAGGCAGCATCTAAAGGAGAATAATTTATTTTAATTTAAAAATTGTCCTCATAGTGAAAAAAAGAAAAATACTTAAAGAAGCCTACATCTAAAATTATTTTGTTTTCAAATTAAATTAGACAATTTTTTCTTATTTAATCTATTTTATTTTGATATGTATTGTTTCAAAAATCAATAATTACCATTTTATTCATTCTTTCTAGATTTTTCCAATTTAACTTTTTTTAAAATAAAAAATCTTCTAATTCTTGTTTGATTTTGTAGGCTGTCTGTTTTGGTAAATTGTATGGCAACTAGACCTCCAATTCTCAATACCTTTTTACTTATTCTTTAAGTTTTATAAAAAAAATCATTCATTTAAGATTTCTAATTCATTCTTTCCCCCATTTATCATTAAGTTATTAAACCAGTATACATTTAATCCATGTTTCATAATATTCAATCAACATGTTCTACTCATAAAATAACGTAATTTCAAAAATAGGTTATCTCTGTAAAGCCCAGGTTTTTTTGTGAAATTTGACGAATTGCGATTTTTATTTTTTTATTTTACTTTTTTTGGTGGTTAAAAGTTGGAAGACTCAAAAAGTATTTGTTTTGTTTAAGAATGTTTTATGTTATATGGGCCCGAATTTTAAGTGTTTGGAGAATGAATACAAAATTCTCTGATTGGATATTAAACTATTTTGTTCAGATTTTATTCCCCTCAGTATATCTGAAATCAAAACCCATACTCCCTCAGATATATTACACTATTGGAAACCACACATTCCAATTTGTTGTTAGTTTTAAGTATCTTGACCTCTTCACCGTTCAATGAAGCATTGGAAGAGGAGGAGGAGATCCAAGCACGCATTGTCTCGGCCTATAAACCTTTTTCTCTATAGCTCATCTTATGAGAAGTAGATTGGTAAGCCGCTTAACCAAGTAACGTAAAGTAAAGCTATATAAGACCCTCATTAGACCAGTCACAGCATATGCATGTGTGACATGGGCCCTTAAAAATCAGCATGATAACATTGACATCTTTGAACGCAAAATATTAAGGCGCATTCTGGGACCTTTGAAAGAAAATGTGGTATACCGTCTTTGAAAGAATAAAGAAGTATATACCCTATACGGCGATGTGAAGCTGTTCGACTATGTCAGAATACGACGTCTAAAGTGGGTGGGTCACTTCCATAGAATGGATGATGGCGGAACTGCCAAAGGGCTATATCAGGATTGTCCAGAAATAGTGAAAGCTCGAGGGAGGCCACAAAGCAAAGGGATTGAGCAGGCCGAGGACCGCCTAGTGCGTCTGTTGTGCCTATGAAGAAGAAGATATCTGAAACCATAGTGCGGCAAATTAGTAAAAAGTTGGAAATTCATAAAATGTATAATATAGCCGGAAATGTTTCCGAAAAATGTTAACTATACATTTTTTTTTCTTATTTTTAGCCGTGCGGATCTCATTACCGCGTAGGGGAGCGTCCCACGGGTGGCGGATGTGGGGATGGTCGGTGGAAATTCCTTGGAAGTTCCTCCCGGCTAAGTCCGATGGACTCGCTGACCAACATTGAGAGCGCCCCTCCAGGCTTGCTGGAGGGTGTGACCTAGGTTTGAACGCCCTACTCACATATTTTTAGTTCACAAAATACCACAAAAAGTCATGGATCTCTCTGAGGTAAAACGCTCATTATCCGGAAGTAAACTAGTCCCCCGTTCGGGTCTCCGGGTGGGGACTGCTTCAGGGGATTCATGGCGCAAGTTGAAAATTAGAGATTTAGGTATAGGGACGTGGAACGAAAGAAGTTTGAATACAGCGGGTGGGTTAAAATCGGTGGCAAACGAGGTTAAGAGATACAATGTAGATATCGTGGCACTGCAAGAGATTCGGTGGCCAGGGTAGGGTTCGTTAACAGAAGGGAACTATTCTATTTGGTACGGTGGGAGCGGTAATTATTGTTTAGGTTCTGGATTTCTAATAAGGAATAGATTGCTCTCCGCATTGAGGGACGTAAAATTTTTTAGTGATAGGATATCTGTGGCCATATTTCAGGGGCGGTGGTTTAAAATCGCGCTGATAAACATACATTCCCCTACCGAAGACAGTGATGATGAAGTTAAATGCGAATTTTATGATAAACTAGAGTGGGTATATGATAAACTACCTCGAAACTGCATGAAAATAATATTAGGGGACGCAAACGCAAAGGTGGGAAGGGAAGAAGTATACTGTCCGACGATCGGTAAAGAAAGTTTGCACGAACATAGCAATGATAATGGGATCCGTCTAATAAACTTTGCTATCTCGAAAAACCTAACAATCAAAAGTACTACGTTTAAACATAGGGATATTCATAAGTATACGTGGACATCGCCGGATTCACAAACACGCAATCAAATTGATCATGTTTTGATACAACAAAGATGGCAAAATAGTATAATTAACGTGAGGTCTTATCGTGGGGCAGAATGTGGATCAGATCATGAATTAGTAATCGCGAAACTTCGACAAAAACTTAATATAAAAAAAAGGAATGAAAGCCGTATTTGTTCCGAAAATTTTGATCTAGAAAAACCCTTCAATTAGAAATCAATTCGCGGTAGAAATCAAGAATAGGTTTGAAGCCTTGGAATCTTTAGATGAGGATCGCGAAGATGTAGACAAGCTATGGATCGGAATTAGGGATAATATTAAAGAGGTAAGTAATCTGTGTCTTGGAAAAAGGGACAATAAAAAGAATAAACCGTGGTTCGATAATGATTGTCTAAACTTGTGCGAAAAAAGAAGAGCCGCGAAACTAAAAGCTTTGAATAATCCAAGCGATAACAATGTTGCTAATTTCCGGGCCTTGATGAATGAAACGTCCAAATTCCTCAAAAATAAAAAACGAGATTATCTTAAAAACAAAATAATAGAGATAGAAACTAATAGAATTGAAAACAACGTAAGAGACATGTACAAGGGTATAAACAGATCGCGTAAACAGTTTGAACCAGCAATGAATGGAATTAGAGATGAAAATAACAATATCTTGGCCGATCCGGGGGACATTGTGAATAAATTTAAAAAACACTTTGAAAGTATTTTGAATTCGGGAAATAATAATCAATCTCCTCCTTCTGAATATCAGAGTGCTGAACCGTTAATTGAAGAACCGAGTAAGGAGGAAGTCGAAATAGCCATCGGAAAATTAAAATCTCATAAAGCATCGGGAATCGACAACATTTCCAGTGAAATAATAAAAGCGTGCGGTGAAGCTGGAGTTTCTAAAATACATTTTTTGGTTAGAAAGATCTGGGAAAATGAAATAATGCCCGAAGAATGGAAAGAATCTATACTTATTCCGATTCACAAAAAAGGTCCGAGGACGGAGTGTAATAACTATCGCGGAATATCACTCCTCCCGGTATGTTATAAAATATTCTCGTTGATCCTAACTAGTCGAATCACGGAATATGCCGAGGAAATTATCGGAGACTACCAATGTGGTTTTAGACGGAACCGATCAACTACCGATCAAATATTTTCCTTACGGCAAATATTAGAAAAAAAATTAGAATTCAACGGTGTAGTTCATCAGCTTTTTGTGGATTTCAAAAAGGCTTATGATTCCATTGATCGCCGGAGACTGTATAACATTTTGATTGAGCAGGGAATACCGAAGAAGTTAGTAAATCTAGTAGGGATGTGCATGACCGAAACATTCAATAAAGTTAGAATAGGTAATTATTTTTCGGAGAAATTTGAAGTTCGCTCGGGGTTAAAACAAGGCGATTCCCTTTCACCTGTCCTATTTAATTTAGCATTAGAGTATGTCATTAGAAAGGTAATGCTTACCGAAAGGGGTAATCTGGGTGGTAGAATATCCGTGCTGGGGTTTGCGGATGATTTGGTATTATTAAGTGAGGACGCGGAAACTATAAAACTGAATACAGCAACGGTGATGACAGCTGGGAAAGAGGTTGGCCTCAAAATAAATACGGATAAGTCGAAATATATGGTTAGCAATAGAAACAGAGGCGATTTTGAGGATATAGATATAGGAGAAAATAGGTTTGAACACGTTGAGAAATTTAAGTATTTGGGGTCTGTGATTACTAGAAAAAACGAAATTCAAGAGGAAATAAAGGCGCGGTTAAAGGCGGGAAAATCTTGTTATTTTTCGGTGTCAACATTACTTAGGTCGCGCATTTTGTCCAGAAACTTAAAACTTAGAATATACAAAACTATTATCTTGCCTGCAGTTCTATATGGGTGTGAAACGTGGCCGCTAACCTTGAAGGACGAACAACGCCTTACGGTATTCGAGAATAAGGTACTGCGTAAAATATTTGGTCCGAAAAAGGATGAGTCAACTGGAGAGTTTAGGAGATTACACAACGCGGAATTGCGGAGCATGCACCCTGTTAATATAATCGAAGTGATATCATCGCGACGGTTGAAATGGGCTTGCAAAGTTGTTGGGCTCAGTAACGAACGAATTCCTAAAAAATTAATAAACGCTGAGCTGACTGGTAAACGTCCGAGGGGTAGACCGAAACGTAGGTGGGAGGATAGTATTAAGAGTGATCTAATGAATTTGGGTTTGGAAGGTAGTCGGTGAACCGAGATTTGTAGACAGCGATTAGTGGTATCGGCATCGAACCTCCGGGTTCGCTAAGCCTTTTTATTATTATTATTTTTAGCCGTGCAATTGACTCCTTATATTGTGAAATAGTCCGAATTCAGTCTTTATTTTTTTGCTTATTATTTTTTTTTTTTTTTTAGAACACTTTAAAACTCCAGGACGTACCTAAACTCCTAAATTTTATTTTTTTGATGATTTCTTAAATATGCAATCTATGCAAACTAAATAATATAAACTTATATCTTAATTATTAAGATATAAGTTTATATTATTACATACGAGAAGTTGATAAATATTATTTACTGCAAAAATAATGTTTTATTCAAATATTTATATTGATATCGTAAAGTATTTTTTAAGTGGTTTTACTTCTCTGGTTGTTCCTAATTTCCTCAGTGATGGCCTGTGATGTTGAAATAGTTTTTGAAATAAACAAACAACTAATAATTGACTAGTGCTATATGGTAATTAATAATTACTTTATATAATTAATTAATTTCTTGTTTTTTAACCAGATTTTAGATATGGTAAATAAGAATGATGAATAAGGCAAGAAACATGAAATATGCACCTTGTCTATTTTATTGAAAAATATATTAAACCTATTAAGAAAGGTTTTTCTAGTAAAAATAAATAACTCCGCAAAATGAAAAAATGAGCGATTTATGTACATTTTAACGTTTATATATGACTGCAGGTAGTTTGATGTATGTGAGAGGTAAAAGAATATTCGCTCAAACGTCCAGTTGATATTGAAAATCTACTTTCTTTTTTTTCCATCCCAGCCATCATATGTCGATGAACCAAATCGAAGCCAACGGACCGAGGCTGATTCAATAATCAGTAATAAATTGGGGAGGATGAAGATTTGGGACTTCGCAGTTTAATCCCAATCCATTTCACTGGCCAGTCCCATAACGCCTGATTGCTTCCTTAGCTGGATTTTGTTATTAGATCATTTCATCAGTCTTCTTCAACTTTAAGATGGTATCGTTAGTTAAGCACATATTTACTCTGTTGAAGCAACCTTTAAAATAATATTTACCAATATGTATTGTTAAATATTTAATAATTACTATTTAATAATATAATACGATTATCATGGTAAATAGATTAAGGAAAAGAAAGAGAAAAAATTAAATTTTGAAGTTGAATGAAAAATCTGGATTAATGAAAATATGAACTATCTTGTAAAAATAATGAAAAATATCCACTATTTAAAGGATAAAATGATCTTGACGAAATAGATTATTTTTGTAAGTCAATAAGATGTGAAAATTCCCAATTTTCCTTTCATTTATGGTTTTATTCAAAACGATGCAACACTACACCGCCGTTTCAGGATTTTGTGTCCCTTCTTCAGGATTTAACTTATTGCTTCAATTTATCCATTAACCTATTCACTCTTAATTTGTCAACAATTAATCCATATAACTATTTCGCCAGTATATACTTTTATAAAACTATACCCACCAAGAGTGTCTCTCATTTCATTCCAATTCAACGATTTTGGAATTATGAAATTTTAAAAACCAATCTAGAAATAAATCAATACATAATTTAATTTTTTATTTTATTTGTTTCTACGCCTCTACCATAAATGGTCTTTGGCGTCAAGGAATAATTTATATCCAGGTTTTCAAGAATATTCTGTTCAATGCTTTTCAAGAATTTAAACAAAGTGATGACTTTTTCATCCTTATCTATTAGCACTTCTCTTAATGTTTTAGATAGCCCAATTTTTTCCTGATTCTTTCAAATTGGCTAAACTCTAACAGTTAGTGTTTTAAAATTTGTGGGCCATTGTTGCACTGTTGCATGGGAGACGTCTTAAAAGGTGTATACTGACAGTGCCCAATCCTGTAAATCCTAATTCCAATCCTTTAATTGTTACACCCAGTCTTCCAAGATAACATCTTGCAGTTCAAATACTCCTGTTACTTCTCATTTTCTGACCAAAAGTGCTTCTTTGTCAGCTTTTTCATTGCCGAAGATTCCGCAGTGGGCTGGAACTTCACAAAATCAGTTAATATAACATTATCTGATTTTGTATTTATATGCTTCAAATTCATTTAATTAAACATTCCTTCATCCAGAGTTGTTTTTGTCAAAATTTGCGACTAACCTGTGTCATCCAGTAAAAATCACTATATGAAAATTGAAAAGCTGTTATAAATTTAAAGGGAAAATTACACAGGACTAAATGCTTTGAATTTCTAAAAATATTATGCTGATTTTGATTTCATTGTCGTTTTTGTATTATTATGGTCATACTTTGAAACTTTTTTTTTCTCTAATATAAATCTTTGGAAATTTGATGATAGTTTATTATTGGATTTCACTCAGTATTACTCCAAAACTTGTTATATACAGTAGAGGATGAAATATCCGATTGGTATTTAATCGTTTTTTCTTTTTATAATACTACTTTATACAGCCCTAAACCAGTTTAGTGGCCATAGTCCGCTATCCAGAGCTCATAAACATTTAATTTTCCAGACGATGTTGGAAAAATTTGGACAAAATATATTATGTGCAGTATTTCCTGAGGAATCCGGGAAAATTGTCTTTTCTAGATCAGATGACGGATTTTTTTATTTAATGATTTATATAAATAATATTTTTTTAAATATAATTTTTCGGATATATTATAGCATATAGGGGTTAAAAAAAGAAAGAATTAAAAAAAAAGCTCTAATTGCTCAAAATGAAATAAGCTACAGCATGAAATATTTTTAACTGTAATTTAATTGCTTATAACAAAAACATTATTTCCTTGTCTTCAAGATTTAAAGTATTGTGGAATAAAATGCACTCAGTCAATCATGATGAAACCATAAAAAATGATAGCCCTTTTAATGCTCTACAAAATGAGATTTGTTTCATTACAAAATAATAATCAATTTTCTTTGAAGTAATTTATTAAAAGAAAAAATTGAAACTGAATTTCAAAAGTTTAAATGCTTTTAGGACGATTTCACTTAGGTAAAAAAATCGTGTGTGGTCTATATTTTGATGATTTAAAAAATAATTTGAATTTTTTTAAATTTTCGACCTGTTTTATGGATAGTTACAATTTTGCAACTTAAACAAAAGTTAATATCTCAACGATTTTTGCATCAAACAGCATTGGTATTGTTTTAGAAAAATAAATTTAGAAAAAAAAGGAATGCACCTAATTGGTTGCCGAGATTCTAAGGGAGCTGATTTCAGATTTTCAGACTTTTTTCAGATTTTTCCAACTTTAAGAGAAAAATTACGCCCTGGGTACTGTACTGCCTATTGAAATTAGCTATTGAAAAAATAAAAACTGTTTATAATTTTTATTTCTTTGAGGTGGTTTTTAGTTTTTCTAAAAAAAAAATAGTTTTTTATGCGAAGTCAGTTCCTTACATAAGTTTTATCATTTAGCATCGTTTTTCATTTAAAAATAAACATTTTTTTCTTATTAAATGGGGAGCGGGGTAGCTCAGTAGATAAGAGACTGCGCTACTAATCTCAAGGTCCCGGGTTCGAGACCGGCTGTGGCAGATAATTATTCATTCTGTATTCAGCCCTTGGATCAAACCTGTGGGATCGGGAGACCCTTCTGGGGCTCACCCAGTCTCTCTATAAAGTGGGTACCCTTAATTGGGGGAAAAACCTGGCGGTTGAGCGTGATATTGGCCGAATCACCTCCTTGCACAACCGTTGGCCTAGAAACAGTAAGGTCCTTACCAAGTACTGAACCCAAGACCCTGATCGGGTTGTAATAGTACAGGTTTTTTTTTTTTTTGTTCTTATTAAATATGCTAAAATACCTTACTTTAATGCTATAATACCATTAGGATACCATATAGAAACTTATACAATACAATTATTGTGTTTAATATGTCGATTTTAGATTTTATTGTAAGTGAAAATAATCTATTTCCCTTCGCTTATTTTTTATTGTTCGTCCTGCTTTTTATGACTCGAATATAAGTAAAAAACAATCCCGGAAATGTGAAGTTATAAATACATTAAAAGCCCCAGATGTTCTGAATTACCAGAAGAAGATGAATTAGGCCATCTTCCAGTATACAATGAATGACCAATTATGTGTTTATTTTGGCACTCTGCCAATGGCAAGCTTTGGAATCTCCTTCATCTTTGATGTTCCAACATCATTATTTTCAAAGATGATTTTTTTATTTCAAGTAGAGTGTTTCATGTTTTTTTTTTTTTTATTCCCTTTCAAATCGTATTAATTATGTGTTTCATGAAGGAACACTGGGTTACAAGTATTGAAGTCTAAGTTCTGAGGTACATAAAAATAACTTTAGTTTGTCTGTCAGTGACGATTTAATATTTTCTTAGCATGAGAGAGCTTCTGAGATATATGATTTCATTAAAATTTCATTGCTTATGACGCAACGTAAGATAACTAATTTTCATAGTTCCTTTAATGCCATATTGCCAATTCAAAAAGTCACGATTCCTGTTATTAGCTTTTATTTAAAAAAATATTGGAACTCTATTGTTATAGTGAACAATATTATTATTTCTTATGAATAAAATTACACATGTCAATTGTTTTCTGTCCTTTACCTTTTCTTAGCTGTTTTTTTTAAAAGAAAAGACCAAATAATTTTAAAGAATCTTTTTTCGTTTTTTAAGTTTTTTTAAAGCAATATAAACCTTTCATCCGTAATATTCAAAGAAATCGGTGGAGGATCAAAAACCTAGATGTTTGATCCTCATTTGATAGAAAAACGACTAAGCAAATTGTTGTAGTTTATAACCTTAAAAAGATTTTTAGCAATAACAAACTGTTATCCGCGCGATCTTGAGACAAAATGGCGGACGTACTAAAATGTGTTTATAATCTGAATGGATAGAATAATATGGGAAGTTAATCTAAGGAGCACCAAATTAAAAGTAGGAAATTGGAAAATGCATTCCATACACATTCAAAATTTGGTATTTGCTGTATTGTGATAATTTCAGAAAGCAGAGCCTTGCAAGAAGCGCTACAAACGTAGGAGCCGAAAAGGGATGAGTTTAACCCGAACAAATTCAAGTACATATATGGCTGTGTCCCAAAGTGGTTCTAGCGTCACAATAAACTGTGACTTGTGGAGTCCTAAATTTGGAACAGGTCGACGTATAACAATACTTAGGAATCAAAATTAGTAATGGTGGCAAGTTGAATTCCGAAATAAATCGGCGTATAAGGAAAGTGAAATATATGTATTACCAACTCCGCAATATCATAATCGGAAAAAAGACAAAGAAGACTGTATATAGACAAATCTTTATTCCTACGCTGACCTATACAGCAGGAAGCTGGCCTACCAAAAAAATATTTGATAGCCGTATGCAAACCACATAAATGATATTCCAGAGGAAAGCTCTCGGTAGGACAAGATTTGACCGAATGAAACATCAGAGGTTAAGAGAACAGATAGCACAGGAACCGCTGATGGAAAAAATCTATAGAAGAGAATTGATGTGGTTCGGCCATGCACAATGTCGATCATGAGATTACCAAAAAATGTTTAGAAAGCTAAGACAGAAGGAAAGTGACCGAGGACGACTGAGAAATAAGTGAGAGGATTTATATCTGATCTGGCAAGAAACAGAGGACTCACTCTGGGTGAGGTTAAGAAGTTGGCTATAGATAGAGAGGTGCTCAGGAAATGGCTGCCCCAGAACCGTAAGTTATAAGGGTTGGATAAAGAAGAAGAAGAAGAGATTTTTAGCAACATTAAACTGAAATCCGCAATCTTGAGACAAAATGGCGTTCTTACTAAAATTTGATTTGATTTTTATTTTTACTTATTTTATTTTTGATGTTCGAAAAAATATGATTTTCATACCCACCAACATAACGTTTGTATTCTGACTAATATTTTTGATAATTTTTAACAATTTTTTTTATCCAATTTTCATGCTTATCATTTAAACTTACGCCCAATTTGGCGATTATTCGCATTTAGGCGTTTACTTGCCTTCTTCTTATTAAATCCTCCCGTAAACAATTTTAATCTCCTTCCCGAAAAAAAAATTCTGCGTACCCCTTTGGCTTAGAATTATGCATTTTTATTTAGTCTTTACATTTCTTACGAACTCAGGTGGTAAAGAAGCTTCTGGCTGTATGTGGACTGTCCATGTTTAAGAGATTCCACAGTTTGTTTTTCAATGCTCATGGGAACAGACATATTGTGTGTTTATTTGGAAACTCTCCGGTAAACCCACGGTTAAAAACCGTTGCTTTTTATAAAATAATAAAATTTATTATTGCTTATATGAAGTATCGAGATCAATCCGTAATATTCCTCGAATTCTAACCACTTTCGGTACCAATAAACTTTCCTTTTTATCGCATCTTTCGCCAGGATGTTAGTTATCTCCAGAACTCTCAATACATAATCAAAATTTATTTTTAATATATAAGAGTATATCGAGGCGGCACTTGTTCCATGCGCTATAATCTAATTAAGTGCATATCTTGGGAGAAGGAGTATTATTTTTAAGAAATATCTTTTAAATTTTTCCCAAACACTAAAAGCACTCGAAACCCCAAGCCTACCCAGCATAACTGACCACTGACCGAGAGGCCATAAACTTATAGTTTACCTGTATTGGCGACATTTTTGTTCGCCATGAAATTATGCCAAACTAAATTCAGACCAAACTTTTCATGACTGACTCTTTCTGGTATATATGTATATATATATATATATATATATATATATATATATATATATATATATATATATATATATATATATATATATACACATATACACACAGCTGATATACACTTTTAAAATAGTACATCAGCAATTTAAAATTAGAATATCAGCTGTGTGTATATATATATATATATATATATACACACACACACACACAACTGATATACACTTTTAAAATAGTATTGTAGAATTCCTAATTACGAATTTCTTCTAATTATTCACAATTTTTTTTATGTTATTGACCTCAGAACTTCCATCAGTAGCATAAAAGCTGCCAGAACATCGTGAGATAAAAATCAATAGGTTGTTCGTGCATGTAGGCATTCGGTGCAGTATCACCTGCCCTGCTCGTTAATATCTGTTGGTGCCCCAAGAAGCTTTCCTCAATAGTAAATAATTCTAGATTTGGTTAGAATATTTGAATTAAAAAAATAAATAATTTGCGTAATTTATTATTATACTTTTATACATTATTCCTTATTTTACTATTACTAGATTATATATGTTTATGTTGCGGTTTATTACTGAAATAATTTCGTATAAGGTATATTTAAGATAAAAAATGTATTCATGCTTTTAAATAATTTTTGTTCAATAATCATTTATAGAAGATATACTTCACTTACATATCATGTGTGGAGTTTGTATTTTTTTCAAATTTCAATCGATAATCCAATGCTTAATCCTCTGGTATTTTTTTCATTGATAATATTTTGAGTTACGATTCAAAATACGCTCGTTATTCATCATCCAGATAATTTTTAATTTGAGTTATTCATTGTCTTAGATTTGCACATACTTCTAACGTTCTATTTGCGCAAAAGTTGTGTTGACGCTTTGTTAAGATTATTTATTTCAAATTTAATAATAAAGTACCTAATAACTGTTTTTTAACTTTAAATAAATAAAAAACCTGATTGTTACAAAGCTAGAATATGTACTATTAAAATCACTAATTAATACTTATATATTTAATTCACCGCATGTTCCCTTATGTTATTGCTATCAAAAAGCCGTCTTGGAAATTATCTATATATATATATATATATATAAAACCGAAAATGGAAATCTTTGTTGCGGGTTGGCAACTACTTATCCGATTGTCATGCGGTTTTTTTTTTAAATTAAAGAGGACATCACGGAGCTGGTTTTAGGTATAAATTTAGTCCGATAAAATTAATAATTAATTACTTATTAATTAAAATAAAGACACGTTTAACAGATATGATAATTGGAAGTTTTGATTGACACTACAGGAAGTTAATTTTCAAAAATCATTAATTAATAACAGTGTATTTATATATCGGAGTCGTTTTTTAAAAAGGCTTAAGCACCAAAAATTCGAATTTTTGGTTTCAATTGATTTTGGGACGTAAACACCACCTCTATCGATTCACATCAGCGATACATCAAGAGAAAGAAATTGGAAATGGTCTAAAAATCAAATATTGATAACGTAAGCACCAAATACTACAGTCATCACTCTGGCCTTAACCAGAGCTAGAATCGTTTAAAATATATTGTAATTATTATGGTTTTGCCTGGTTAATAAACTCCTACTCAATACAAAAAAGAATAAAATAAAAATATATTGTTATTTGGGAAAAAATCGTTTCATTTGTTTCCTGTAAAGTTTGCTAAATGGCGCTTACGCCTTTTTCAAAAACGGCGTCGATATAATGTGAAGTAATAGTGGATAACGATGTAATTGTTGTAAAGAAATTTTTTGAAGATTTGCCGGACGGTCCGAAACGTAAAATGAAAATAAAGTTGAATAGATAAAGAATTTGTTTGAGGCTTGAAGGCGTTTATACATCCATAAAGTTTAGCATACATATAAAAAGAAAAGGAAAAAACAAAATATAACATTCCGTGCAGACATATGACAACCCGTTCAATTTTTTATTTCATTTTTTTTTTAATAATTCGAAAACTACATATTTCATTCATAAACTACAGATGGTCATTCAAAAAGAAGATATTTGAATTATCAGTATAATTTAAACTCTCTCGCTGACTGATTTAATAATCACTGTATCTCATAAACGACAATGCCTCTATTGCTCAACATTTTAATGGTGTTTCCCCTTATGTTGTAAATGTGCAATAAGGCATGATTTAAAAAAAAAAATTACTCTAATTGGTTAAAAAAACTTATTTTTGAAACATAAAAAAACTTATTGCTAAAACCTAAAAACACGCTGTTTTCACTTTTTACAGGCGAAAGGCTTCCTTCCACTGATAGGAAAAATCGTATTTATGTTGCAAATGTGTTCCAAGGTACACATTATGTACCTTGAAATGAAAAACTATGTTAATATTAAAGATACCATGTGTAAGGGGGATGGATATTGGAAGGATGTTGTGGATGTTGGATGTGCTTCCATCCCGTTTTACTGCTGGATCCTGTTCTATGCATGTGAGACAGGATGCGATATGTTCTCCACTATGATCGTCATGACTTGTTTATCACTTTTACAAGTAACCCGAAATGGTCTGAAATTGGAGGTGACTTAAAAGACGGAGGTTGTCAGCTGATTTATTATAGCTTGGCAGGCACTATATAATAGCCTCGAGTTTTTTCATTTAAAAGTTTAACAAAATGACGCATGTTTTGACTAAAGGTTCCATTTGCAGTCTAAGAAGGTATTACATTCTTAATGTGGAGTGGCAGAAACGGGCTTGCCTCCCGCTCACACAATGTGTAACACAATTATTATATGCATTATCGTTATCATTTCCATAAACGTATATAAATTAAAAGGAAACGGCAGAAATGAAATATTGGCGTGCAAAGCCGCGGGCAACAGCTAGTTTATCTATAAACTCTAAGCTTTTTTACCCGACTAAGGCTCGCCATCATTATTAGTGAATTTCCGTGAATGTTTTGAAACAATGTCGGCTCAAAATACTGAAAAAATATTTCATTATATTTTAAGTATTTTCGACTTTTTGTTGATGTTTTTTATTTGGCATAAAATGTGTAAATTCATGACCATGTGATAATAGTATATGAATTGACAATACTTGAAAAACTAAAATAAAAATAAAAATAAAATAAAACAAAAAAATAATTTAATGAAAAATAAAAACCCCGAATACGAAAATAACTTCTATATCTTATAACCCTTTACGTCCTAAGGGACATAATATACTTACATATCTATTTAGACACATTGTTAAGTCATTGGAGAAGTTGAAGTCCGTGAATATTGAACATTGGTTAAGTTGTCGGGTTCCTTCTCCACTGCTTGCAAGTACATTCAGCCCTATGCATCTGTGAATGCCAAAATACAGAAAGCTTCTTGCATCTGCGCGTGTAAACATTCAGAAAACAAATTAATGTATTGAATATATAAGATTCTTAATTTTCGTTTGGGCGTGGAAGGTACACGACTACAGTACCAAGTTTCAATATCCATGGGCCTCGATTTCACTAACAGCTTACGAATTTTCAAGTTGATATGCAAGAAATAGTTATTTTCGTAGTTGGATTTTTATTTTTCATTAAATTTTTTTTAAAAATATATATAAAAAGATAATTGTATGTTGGAAGAAGTAAATAAAGCTCTGTATATGATAAGGATTATCAATCCCCAGAATAATATAAAATTCCATGTGCAATTAATAACTGTATTTAATGTTATTTGATTTTATATTATCCCTAAAACATATATTCAATTGTTCATTACTTAATTATCGATTATTTACTTAATAATTATTAACTAATTTTAATTACTTATCGGCTGTTACAAATTGTATCAAATATATACTTTCGTTTATTTAAAAATAGCTACTTATTTAGATAGATTTTTCCTTATATTTTTTATATATATTTGTTTAAAGCCCCTACTTTATTGTTTGCATTTACCAATCCAGCTTGTTTTAATGCTATTGCATGAAAATATGATTAATATACTTGGCTCTGAGCCCCTAAGCTTGTATGAGAGGAAACCATCGTGAAGGTATATTGTCGGTGAATGCCTTGTTACAGATAAAGGGTCTCGAGGACTATTGGAAGTTTCCATGGTAACGTCTAATTATACTCATGGTATTAGTGGCTTCAGAGCTCCAGACCCCATTTGGAATTTCAATGGAGATAAATCTTTTGCTGTATATTCACGTGAGCTTCTTCCCAAATGATTTTAGCGGAACTATTCTAATTGGTGATCGGATAGTGTACTTGAGGCAATACTTCAACAATTTACACGGAAATCGCTGGACCCCAGACCCAATTAATAAATGATTGCACAACATATTATAAAAACCTTCGACGTAGATTTAATTATTTTTTTTAACCATATTATTTAAGATGCATATTTTAAATAACGATAATTAGAAAGTCAAATTAGCCAATTTATAACAAAATCAATGAAAGCTATTGGTCCATCAAAATACAAAATAATTAAGTGATTAAAAAATTAAAGTAGTTTCTCAGACTAAGTTTTTTGAGAATCAACTATATTATATTATATTAACAATTCTGAAATTAAATATGAAATGAAACTTTTCCTAAAAAAATAAAATAAACATCAGCGAATTAAAATGAATAATGCTTAAATATTTAAAAGACGAAATTAATTTTATCTTAGTACTAAAAAAAATAAAATAACACAACTTAATTAAAATTAAATTATCACGAATTAAGGAAATAAAGCAGCAACATACACTGTTTTAATGAGGGAAATGTAGACTCTACTTCTGTCAAATTTTTGAAAATTTATTTCAATAAGGATATTTCTATTTTAAGTATGTTTTGTATTTTTTATTGCTAGTGCTTAGGTAAAATTGTTTTCTTCATTTAAACGTTAAGCATTATTGATTTTAATTTGCCAATGCTTGTTTTGTTTTTTATTTCCAGGGACGGTTTCATTTCATATTAAATTCCAGAATTGTTTTGGTCACTTTGCAGATATTTATTCGGTAAAGTTTTGTCCTATTTCTCAAAGAAGCTTTTCATTCTTTATTCACGTGTTATTTTATTAAATAGAAACAATGTGAATTTATTATTCATATTTGATTCCCAAAACACAATATATTTCCGCTTCAGAAGGAACACAATTTGTTTCTACAACAGAGCTCTGTCATTCAAGCGAAAACAGTCTAGTAGTTCAGGAGATTGAAGGGGCTAACGAATTCAGAACGGATAAAGGACGGCAATACTTCAACCGCAACGAGCCCGCACACCCATCTCGTTGGAATGTCGGCCACGCTACGGTTCGTCCTCCCTGATACCACACTTGACCGTACCGTTCCTCCGTATATTGTTAGTTTCTAATGCGCGGCTCCTGTTTTGTGCCCGTCATGATTTCGCCATAGTGAAGTAAGTTGTTATTATATGTTTGCCACTTTGAATAAAAAATACTAGAATGAAAATTATTTTAACCTAAATTAAATCAATAAAAAAAAATATCTGATATGGACAATACATGACTTCCTTGTACCCCTATTAAACTATAAATCGGTGGCTCAAAAAGTGATCCTGAATTTGGTTACTAGTTTCCGAAGATTGCAGTATCTCAAAAACGACACTCGGCGTCGCGACATCCATCTATTGACACACACAAATAGGGAGGAAAACCATTATTTTACACTCAATTCTAACACTTAAAACAAGTAATAAAAATGTTTAATTGGACTGGAAACCAAATTGCGTTAGTGACCTTTATTACCGAAACATATGATTTATGTATTTAATTTAAATATAATTTTTAATGTAAGCTTATTATGACCTTCAAGTAAAGTACCCTTTTCGGTTCACCAATTTTAACCAAAATATAGTAAATACATTCATATCGCTATAAAAGTCCTATTTACCAAATTTGAGATGTTTTACATTATATTTTAATATAATTTTTTATGAAAATCTAATATGACCTTCAAGTAAAGTACCACTTACGGTGATCAAGCAATGACCAAAAAGGGAGGTTCACAACTAGATTTTACAACAATCCTAAATACAAAATTTTAACTTTCTACGGCTAACCGTTTTACGTACGTACGTACGTACAGGTGTCACCACGAAACTAGTCAAAATGGACATTTCCGTTGAAATCTGAAAACCGAAAATTTTCGCGATTACAATATTTCCTTTACTTCGTACAAGGAAGTAAAAAGTATACGGAAATAAATGAATGAACTAGTGCTTACAGAAAATAATGGATTGCACCTACTTGAAAATACAACTTGAAAATTAATTAAACAATTAAAAGTAATAATATAATTAGACATAAATTAGTAAAGACATATTTCCTTCGAGTCTAGTAGGAGAAAAAAATGGCTATTTTGTTGCATCTCCTACATACCGTTAGCAACTTGTTTAAAAACTAATAATAAACGAAGGTATCATTTAAATCTATTTATTTTGAAAATAGCTCCTCAAAAGAAACTCTATTATAAGTTTTGTTTCCTTATTTTTCGAATACAAGAGATTTTTCTACAACTGAACTTACAGACTTAAGTAGTTGCCAGGTATTTTTTTCACCATTATTTTTGTTACACTAAAGTTATCGAGTTTCCAAATTGTAGTTAAAATTTTCTATTTTAGAGTTTTTTGAATATTTTCCTATTTCTCTGAAACTTGTTTCAACTATGAAGAAATGTAAATATATATATATATATAAAAAATATATCTTTATTACCCGCCCTAACTTTTTTAAAGTTAGCTTTTTGTTAGTATAATTATGATTAAGCTTGAAGTGATTTTATTTTCTATTAGAATGCCTAGAATATTTAAACTCAGATTAGGTAGATATATTTTGGATTTGAATTAGTGAAAGCTCAGTGCGATGTTACGTGGTGAAGATCCATAGATTAACATTCTTATAATAAAATAAATATGTAAGAATTGTGAATAAGTGTTCAAGTTTATAATTATAATTTTTCAAGAAGCCAGTCTCAAATATAACTTAAAGTGAGACTTTATAAGAATCTTGTAATTTCAAATACAGCCTTACCACTTTCGTTTCTGATTTGCATTTCCTGATGATACACGAAGCACAAGTAAACTTTTAAAACCAAGTGGTGGACCTAACACATTTTCGTCATAAGTGGACTAACACACTCATTCACAATTCTTACAGAAAAATATTATCTGTTTCATCCTAACCTCCAAGCTGGGTTAGTTCCTGGGTTAAAACTGGGAGTAACGGAGTCCTGTCTTACATGGCACTGAGATATATGCACCCTATGCATATATATGCAGTTCAAATTAATAATGTTGATGATTGGAGTTCTGTATATTATTTCATGAGGGGCATGTGCAGGAAGATCACCACCCTCATTACAGTTTTCCAGTTATAAAAGTCCTTTATCGAGCTCTTTTTTAGTCGTCTACGGCTATCTGGTATTTGGAAGAAAATAATTTTATTTACTGATCTTGTATTATACTTTTCAAAAATTCATTCTCCAGAACTACGTTAACTTGATTGTTCTTTAGATAAGGATAAGTAATTTTCTTAATTTGGGTAAGATTTGTATTTAAATCATCCCCCCCCCCTTGACTTTGTTATTAATTTTATCTTCTCATTCTTAAAAACCGATAATTGATTAGTTTCCTCAATTTTCCAGAGAACGGTTTTCCAGTGGTTCATTACTAAATTTTGCTGTCCCTTAATTGAAAGCTCTTCTTACTTTAGATTAGGTGGTCAGCATAACACTTCGACTGCCATGCTATACCCTGGTCTGATGAACGGTCAGGTATCTAATTAATACTAGCTGACTTCACTGCTTAATTAAGGGTTTGTTTCATGCGAAAAAGACTTCGCTAATTCTGGCATTGTTTGAATAATTCATTTCTCTCTACTTGGCGTGATTTTATTCCGAAGTGTTATTCTTTATAAGTAAAATTTATGCTTCGTCATTCGATATTATGTTAATCTAGACTTCGGAGAATAATTGTATATTTTATTAATTTTTATGTTTCGGATTTTCTTTTTACTTTCTATATTTTTGTTCTCTTATTAATTTAATTAATAAATTAATAAATATATTAATAAATAAATTAATTTTATCTATCGAATTTGATTGGGAATCTACAGTACGATTCTTAACGTAATTCAAAAAAGGGAGGATCTAAGATAAAAGTTCTTGTATGGAGTAATGTACTTCATTCTTCAGTTAGTTTTTTTTTTTTTAGCCTATCTCTTTGGTCTGAATTTGAGTCTTCCTGTGTTTTTCATTGCTGAGAATCATTGATTGGTTAGTTATTTGAGAGTTTTGAAATCGCCCAATCATTTTTTTTTCTTCATTTATTTATTCACAACGGTCAGAAATACAGATAAACAGTGGATTTATTAACTTGAAATAAGCAGAGAATATCCAGCGGACCTCTTCATCTGTTGAAACGGTTTACTGTTGATCCAAAAAAAATCCTCAACCAGCTTCTTTTCTTCCTACTACGGATGTTGTCCGGCATTTGGGTTATCGCCATGCCTTGAATGAGTGAGTTAGTATGTCCTTATAATTTCTCGTGAAATCTTTATATGGTATTTTTTATAAACCCCTTATTGATCTTTTATTTAAATATTAAATTATAAAACATCAATATTATTAAACATAATAACAGAAAGAAAGTTAAACTATTTTATCTATAAACTATCTTTTGGAATTGTTCGATTTCTTTTAAAAAGAGCTACCAAAGTGTTTTTTCCAATGATCTCTCAACTCAATTTATTTCTCAGTGTCAGATCCAATGTGTTTTTAATTAAAGAATTTAAATATTGGTTTTCTAGGAGATTTCGACGCGAAAAATCGTTTTAAGGCGCAATCTTTGTTTTCTTCCCTCCCCCCTCTCCCTCACAAATGCCGAACTTTCACACAACTTTCACTTTCCATCCTATAATAATTATCATGAAGAATGCTATAATAATGATAGTAATAAGCGTGATATAAACAACAGTGTGGAACATATTGTGGTGGAAGGTTTGGTCGCATCCTTCTACTTTCGGACACACTCGGCATTCTATCTATGGTCGGGAGCTAAGTTCTTTTAGTCCACTATTCTGTTATCTTTGCTAATACTGGTTTAATTTAGGTATTTTTTTAGAGTATTTAATCACCTTTCTTATGATCATACACATAGCTAATTTTTTAATTAGGCGGAAATGAAAGTTTCTTTTCGTTATAACTTTTTTCTCGGTGAGATACTACCTAAATATGTGGATATAGTTAAAGGGTTTTAAGTAGAACACTTCAGGCAAGTTTCATCAAACTCATTAGAACCGTTTTCGAAAAAATAGTAAAATCTATGTTACAAAGTGGCTCATTCGGAATGTCTATAATAGGAAAAAAGTTGCTGTAACATGCTAGGAAAATACCTAACGTACAGTTCTAATTTAAGTGTTTTACAACTTTTCGTTTTTGAGCTAGATTTTTAGACACTCAGGGTATTTTCCGAGACCTAGTTCTTTGGAATCAAGGAGCATTTAAACTTATTACCATTTGAAAAATTATTAATGATCGCAATAATTTTCCTGATATTTCATGTGTAAGCTAAAGTAAAAAGGATTATTAAAATTATAAAAAACTTAAAAAAAAAATAATTTTATACAAATTTAAAATAAAATCTAATATAAATATAATATATAATTTATATATATATATATATATATATATATATATATATATATATATATATATATATATATATATATATATATATATATATATATAGGAAAATATAATATAATAGCTTAAACGAAATCAGATTAAAATCTTTTCTAATGTTAACATACTGAGGAAGCACGTAATTCCTACGAACTTTTTTTTTCATGATATAGATTCAATCTCTTGTTTAATGAACGCCAAATACGAATGTAATAAAATTGACATCATACTTCAATAGTAGTGCTGATGATGATTAGAGTGGTAGACAGTAAGGTAGCAAAAGGTTGCCACCCTTAAAATTAGAAAAGGGTTCGCTACGATGTTTTCATTTCTTCCAAGTTTAACTCCTTTTGAAGATTTGTGGGATTCGTTTTCAATAAGGCTCAAAACAAGCCCATTATTACTAGAATCGTTTTTAACATTAAAGATTTTTTTCATGGAAATTTATGAAAATATCTGTTAGGAATTCGAGAGCTTATGTGATCTTGTCAGATAAGTATACATTGAATGTATATATATATATATATATATATATATATATATATATATATATATATATATATATATATATATATATGTATATATATATATATATATATATACATTGAATGCATGTCGTTGCAAAAGTACAAGGAAGAGGATACATCTTACTTTTTTAATTTTTAGGTATTACAACTGCGTTTAAAAAAATAAAATTAGTAAATAAATGTTTAGTAAAACATGGTAGTAACCTCTTAAAAAAATTACCTATTCGCATTCTAATAGCAGTTCTCCAAGTAAGAAAGTCCTGAGGCGATCTACTTTTCTGAGGCCTGAAGGATTATCGGAAATCGATTGGGAAGCAAGGCCAGAAACTAGTGGTTTTGGAGTTTGTAATGAAAGGATAGGTATCTATTGAGGGCCAAATCAGGAACATATGGAACTTTAAGATCATCATGGGTGACTTTATTGGTGCATGATAAGTAGAGCATTGGGGATTCAAATGTGTGGCTTAGGTAGACTTTCGCTGGTACTGCCCGCGGTTGCGATTGGCAAAGCTTGGCAGTCATAGCCGCTAACTGTTACTGCTTCTATATTTCGCTGAAACTGCCCACTGCAGCGTCCCATCCTTGCATAACCTATAACGTTATAATCTCTCCTATATTTATAATCAAACGTTATCGTAATAGCTGTATAGTATATCCTTAAAACCTTTAAAATTATATGTTATTTAGATACAAACAAATTATAAATAAACGAATAAGTTTATTTACAAGTATTTACAGATATGCAACTATATATGTTCAACATATATATATATATATATATATATATATATATATATATATATATATATATATATATATATATATATATTGTCATGTTATTTACAACGAGATATTTGTTAGATATTTTAGACAATTAACAAAGCTCGTCTATCGAGGATTCTTTATTGTAATAATAATAATAATAATGTGTGAATATAAAAATAAAATAATATCTTTTTCCACTCATTATTTTTTACTATCACATTCCAATAGTTCTTATGTTTGTGGTCATAATGTACCTGAAACTGGTTAACGAACTCTACGAGAGGTTCGTCGTCATAATCGCTGAATCCTTTTTTTTATTAAACGACATTGTTTTTAATGGCAACCGGGAACCGTCGCGTCTGAGGCAGTATGACTCCTAGAACGGTCAGTGACGCGGCAGTATAGGCATGAAGTCATACCTAGACTGCCGGGTAGTGCCAGCGGAATATGTCCGTACCTATACAGTCAAAATAGTAGTAAATTGGCCGCAAACCGCGGGCAGTACCAGGAATTTGGTAGTTCAATGGAGCTCCAAAAATTAATTCTGGAAACTTAATCGATTATAGTATTGTTAATGAGTTTTTAAAAAATAAGTAAAAGTTATTGTCTGAGGTATCTACGTAAGTCGCTAGTCCAGAAGTAGACTTAAATAGGAAATTTGTTCTAAATGGGCAGAATATTATAAAAGGATATTATATTAACGCTTCTGAATTATTCTCTTTCATACTTATGTTTCTTCGTCAACGGGCTTCATTTTATTTTAGAATATAAACTGATTTCAACACAAAATTAAATTATCCACTTCAAAATTATAACTTTAATAAGGATAATTTTTTGTATTTTAGCGAGAAAAAATCAAATCTTCGTGATACTACAATTACGATTAAAAAAAATTAACGAAATTGATCAAGTAATATGTCAATAGACGTTACCGAGAAATATAATAATGTTTTGGGAGAATATATAGTTTCATTTTCTGTCTGAAGATAAGGGGTTATAATCCTAGAGTTCTAAACTTGGTTCATAAATATAACAATTTATATTTAATTCAAATAATGAAAAAGGCTATGCTTTGATCAACTCTGTTAGTTATTGATAAAATGGGTTTTGGTTTTACTACTTAAGTATAAATGACTGAACTATTTTTAAACTAGCTACAGCTGCGAATTCATTCATCAATCTCTATGTTTGTCTCTTCTAAGAAAGTTATTTATTTTTAATAGGCTATGAGAAATTATTCATTGATTAATTGAAGAGTCAAGTGGATAATGGTAATAGGTGGCATTTTAGGAAAATTTGAATTATTGGATAAGGGTGTAAAGTGTTATATTTTTAATATTTTCTCCTTCAGTTAACTCAATATTTGGTTCAGAATTGAATTGATAAAGGTGCTAAGTAATGATAGTCATTTGCCAATGAGTGGATGAAGGTGATTTGAATTCATTTTTATCAGAACTCGAGAAATGTTATGCATCACCTTCATCAACTTGACCCTTCAATCAGAATGTTATATCTTCATGAAGCTTAATTAATTTATAATAAAATATTAAAAATTTAATGTTTTAAATTTACTATATTTTAAAAATATATTCTGAATTATTTGACAGTATTTTTTGTGTGAGTGGTACAACAAATATTTTTATTGGAGTTTTTGTTATTTGCATTGTTTACTTCATATCTTGGCAATTCATATTACTTATCATATTTAAATGCAAAACATTTCTTTTCTGGTCGAAGAAAGACTGAAAAAGAAGAAATTTTTAGGAGGAAATAAAAAGAAGTTTTTTAGCTTTCCAGATAATTCTAATAATTAATAATTTTAACACTACTTAGTTTAAGTTGATAATTTCTGATTCATTAATTTTTTGCAGTATTATTATTATTATTTTTTTATTCTTCCCTTTAAAAGTTACGCTTTGAAAGAGGATGTTATGGCCGAGCACGTTGGGAGCGTGTCCGGTTCGGAACGTTGTGGATACGATTCTCACCTGGGTCAGTTAATATTTATTTCTCGGTGATCCCGCGAAATGGATCTTGACACTCCCGTTCTGATTAGTAGGCGGCGGCGGCGACGCAACAGTACCAGTACCAGTACCCTTTGATAGGACCCTTTATCTGTTGGTACATTCCACACATGTGCATACTACGTACCTTAGAAAAAAATGTAGATTATAATAAAAATCTTTACGGAATTAATATAACAACAAAAGTATATAAACAACATTATAAGTTACAAACAACTACAAACTTGATACCAGAAACATAAAAAATTTCTTTACAAAGTACTTCACAAGAAGTATAAGACACGTATGTGTTATTTAGAAAAGTCTATGACTGTGTTTATATTATATTTTAATTATATATTATTATGAAATATTATATATTTAAATTGTTTCACAAAATGAATACTTTACGCAAACTTTATATAACTATTTGTAATTGTGATGCACTACTACACCTCCTCAGTCTTTAACCTACTTTTCAAAATCTAAACTATTGACCAATTTCATGAAATCAGGCCGAAAGTTACTGTAAAGTTTGAAGCCTGTCATTGGCCATTTTCTTCCTTTTAAAATTATAGTCATTAATTAATTTTGATCATTGCCTCTCGTGAAATTGGCAGTCATAAATAAACTTGTTAATTTATTACCCATTGAATACTTGAAAATCTCTATAATGTCTCAAAATACCAACTATCCAAACAGGAAAAGCTATTGATATTCAATTTTTTGTTATAAGAGACACTCAGCAATTTTTGAAAACAATCAATAATTTTATTTTTCATCATATTTATTTTTCCTTAGCTTTGCCTTTCATAAATATTATTGAATAGTTCGTTTAATTTAAAATACGTTGTGTCTGATATTAGTTTTAGTAATATTATTTTGTATACAAATAAAATTTTCATCTTAAATCATTCATGCATTATTTTTTAAGAGCGGAAACTTAAAAGCATACTTCTATATGTTTATTGCAACAATAATAACGTAAAAATTAAACTCATAGATGCACGTAAGAGTTGACTACTATAATTAAATTTATTAAGAAACATATGGGTATTTTACATATTAAAAAAAAAAAAGATTTGTTGCGTTTAAAAGGAAAAAAAAATGGTGGGGCACCAGATTTTCCCTTATTTTACGCATAACTTGCAAAAATTTCATTTCTCACCAAATTTTTTTCCTTTTAAATGCAACAAACAAATTTTTGTTTGAAAAAATAGGCATAATTTGTGTAAAAGATTATACCAGCAGAAATCAAAATAGGTTTTTTTTTTAGTTCCCTTTTTTAAAACACATGACTAGGGAAGACACATAAATAGGGAAGGGGACTCCTGGAATTACAGGGATTGATAAAAAAAAAAATTAAAACCATTTTTATTTTTCCAACATATACAAAATTATCAAGTTTAAGCTTTTTAGTATTTACTATGTATCTACTGCATTTATTATTATTTTTTATCCACGTTTCTTATTGGTGAATTTCTAGGAACTGTGATCCAATAAAAAAACAAGTCTTTTGGTTTCAACAATACATACTAGTAAATAAAAATACAATGTTTATAAAAGATAAAATGTATAAGTTTGGCTGTTAAATAGATTATTTTAATAAATATTAAAACATTATGTGAAAACATTTGTATGAAAAAAAATGAGGTGGCAAAGTTTAAATCCTTAATAAACTCCAAAAAACATATATGAGCAAATTTTCAGAACTTCTCTCTAAAATTTTACACCGAGATCCCTTTCTGGTGCCCATTTGACTGTAATCCATTGGACTTAAGAGTACAAAAATTTAAGGAATTTACTCTTGTTTTGTTTATTGTACGTTAATTGGCAAGTACGCTGTGTTATGTAGCAACCCAATGTATTTGGGCAGTAGTGCAGGTAGATAAAGCATTTCTCCATTGATGTTGCAAAGAAAAAGAAAAAAAGTGCATTGTTTTCATGCTATAGCAGAAAAACCAAGAAGATTAGTTTCTTATTTTTTTTGCTTTTTTTTTTTATGTTCATGAGAAAAAATTGAGGTAGAGAAGTTAAAATTTGTAATTGGTACCCCAAAAAAATCCACTCAGACCCTTTCTGGTCTCCTCCATTTGACCAGACTAATGCATAGCATATCTTATCTTCGCTTAATTTAGCCGAGTACATCATAGGTCCGAAGTATTAATTCCCTGAGGATGACGGAAGACAGGGAACTTATGAAGTAAAGGTTTCAACTATTTTTTTCGATTTAAAAAAAAAAAAAGAAAATCTAACAATCACTGTTCCATATACTAAATAACGTTTCTGAATTGAATAAATTTATTTTGAATGTTAATCTTGCTTTGACACCGGCGTAGGATACTGACACAGTAAAAAACATCCACTGACTTAACTCTACAGAACTTGATCAACATCAGCAAGATGCACTTTGACCGGCGGCTGTCTACATCTTCTCCAAAGACGACGTTTTTGGGACTGCCCACTGTCTTTTGAGAACTTGATCAACTTACATAGTACGACATGGGATTGACGCACTTTGCTGGGGACACATTAATTAACTCGAATAACCTGACATGTTTGTATATATACAGCTGAATATATCTTTTAGAAGCTGCAACCAATTCTAAATAAAAAGTAATTGATAAATTTATGAAAATATGTTCGGCTAATTTGTTGGATATCCGTCTTACAGGTGAAGTCACAATAGGGACTGACGTTTTGGGGTTTATCTTTTTTTTTTTTTAAATATTTAGGTAATATAAACGTGTTTTTACCATTGAGTAGTGCTAACATAATTAGCACCTACGTATTTAAAAAAAATTTGAAGTTGTTACTCATGTTTTTATAGTTAAACGGATTGGACATTAATATTGCAAGCTATGTGAAAAATGCCTATTTACACTATTTTTTTTTTTTTGTCCAAAAAGCAATCATCGAAACATTAAGTGCTATGGACTATTTCGAACACCCTATTCCAGAACATCTTTTTGAATCTTCACGGAATTTAGATTATCTAACGCCGATCCCTTTTTCTTAGGATCAGCCAGTGCTAAATAATATTTTAAACCAATGCGTTTATATACAACAATTAGATATGTTTACTAATTATTGTTATTTATTAAAGTTGTATTTCTTTGGACCATAAACACGTTCATTAAATCCGTCTTTGAGTTAGGTGTGATTTTATTGATTTTTGTCTAGCCTCCTTAGTACAGAACTATTTGGTGGTTACTTGTTCGGTAATGCCAAAAATAATTGTTTAGATTTTTTATTAAAAAAAGTCAATAGGAAACTAATCAGGAACATTTGGTGACATAGTATCAATAACAAGTGTTGTTTTGCAAAGAAATTGAAAAAAAAAAATTAAATTTGAGCAATTAAATTCACTACCTTACCTCCTTCTCCTTCAACCACTTTTCTCACCACAAAAATGATATCGAACAAAGTTATTATATTCGTGTTTTTTTAGATTTTCACAAAAAATTAGAAATCACCATGTTTATGGTGATTTTAGCAAAATATTACTAAGAATTTAATATATTAATTCAAAGCGATATTAATCATTCACTAATCTGAGTTAATGTAATGAATAATTAAGAATGTCGTTTTTGAAAATATCTTTGATTGGATATATGTTTTTTTCTATTATCTAGTATGAGGATTAAATTTTAGTTTAAAATTCATAATGAACCGATATATTTAATAGGTTAATAAAAAGAATTATTAATCATTTAGGAACTGGCGTAATTTTATTGTTAAAATATTAAATACCACAGTATATTTTTTCTTTAATCGGTTAATATTCTGAAACATTCATTCAGTAAGAAGGTTCTTTTTGAGTCTGTTGATGAGCGGATTGTCCGTCTTAATCAGTTTATCAGAACTAACCACGGAATCAGAAGTGATGAATATAAAATAACATGGAATAATCAAAGCGCTTCAATAGATATTTATCGCCATTTATTCATCATGAGTGATGTTATATAGTGCAGATTACACGGTATCCAGTACATAATGAGCGCTATGGTGGTGGTTTGGCATCATAGATCCCTACGGTGATATTATTAACAAAAAAAATATATTTAAAAAAAAATGTAAAATAAACTCATACGGAAAAGATAGTCCAAGATTAATTATTAGCCTATATCTGTATATATATATTTATATATATTTCACAAATTATGTTAATTTATATAATTTAAGTTTTATAATGTTAATTTTAGATTTACATTTAGATCAGAAGTAAATTATAGTTTTTAATGCACTAGCTTCAATTTCTCTAATCAGCTCATTATTTTTGTATTTTTCTTTTTCTCTCTTTTTCTTTTTTTTTTCTACGTTTTTTATTTTGTTCACATTAATTATATTTTTCAAGACAAAAATTTATATTGCTTGCTCATTTATTTTATTGAAAATATTTTAGACATTAATTGATTTTTATTTTGTCCAGTCTTATGGCCAGATTTTTTCGGTTTTATTTGTTCGATCTTATTATTCTTAAGGGATCTAGGCCCAGGATAAAGTTCTTCTTCTATTCTATTCTATTATAATGGTACATATTAATAGATTGATCATTTATTTTTATTTTGAAATAATATGACATTATTATTACTATAACTATTTATGTTTTTTCGATTTTTGTCAAAAAATTAGCCTTACTCGCCCTATTTTCTCAGCATTTTTATTCTAAAAATATGATTTGATTAAGAATTCATTATTTTTGCTCGTAGCCCTGTCTATATTGTTTTATTCACATATTAATCGGTTCTATAAATTTTGGATAAAATTCTATGGGAGGATAAAATACTTTCATGTATATCTCAAGAAATAATTCAATTAAGTTATTGCCTCTATAGCATAATCGAACTGGATTTTTTCATATCATCCCCATTTTAAAACTGAATCACTAATAATAGAATAGGCTACCCTATTCTCTCAGCATTTCTATTCTCAACATATGATTTGATTAAGAATTCATTATTTTTTTCATCTATGCTTGTCGGTATTGTTTTTTTCATCTGTTAATTGTTTATAAATGTTTGTATAAAATTCTTTTGGAAGGATAAAATGTTTTCATGAATATCTCAACAAATAATTCATTTATGTTATTATAATTATAATTAAATTTCTACCGCATAATCGAATATTTCACTATTAATGTGAATCACGGTTCAACAAAAAATAATATGTGGTATTTAATATTTTAGCAATGAAATCTCACCAATTCGTGAATTCATTTTTTTTTCCTATTAATTTCTTAATAATATTTTATATCTAATATGTAATAGTTTATTTCATTTTATCATACTATTTAATTAGATTTTTAATAATAATTTATATCAAATATTTAGTAGTTTATTTCATATTTTATCCTACAATTTTATTTGATTTATAATTCCCATCATATGCAACAGAACAAAAAAATTATACATATATATATATATATATATATATATATATATATATAAGTTATAGTTTATAGATATTTTAAAATACGACATATTTTTTTTAATTATTCACTGCTTCATCTAAGATTTTTATTATTTTAACAACTCAGTTTTACATTTTTCTTTATTTTTAATTTTCCGTTTTATGATTTTTCGGATTCACTATCTCGTACAGTTATATTTTTTCACGAAGGGTAATAAACTGAAGATTGGTGCAGCAAAATTGCTTAACGACCGAGGAAAATTATTTATATCTTCCGATAGAGGCTGCACACTCCTGAGGCCATAAATTCTTTTTGAAACAGCCAGATTAGATTAGATTTATTTTTTAAATCCAGTAAAATATCTATATAATTTTTTTTTAGTATTATATTAAAAAATATATAAAGAGCATGTATTTATATATATTTATTTATTGTGTATCAATATTAGCATCTTCTGCTCTACAATCCACTGGATCTTGGCTATCTCACGAATCGCCACTCTTCGCTGTCCTGGACGGCCGCTTACTATATATTATGTATATATTCCAACAAATTATTTTTTTTTTTTTAAACAAAAACGAAATTTTTAGTTTTGTCGAAAAAACAATGTTACAGATACATATTATCTCCTGTTTTAATGCCGTTTACTTTCCCGTTTATATATATATATATATATATATATATATATATATATATATATATATATATATATTATATAATTCTTTATTTATTATTTTTATATTAATTATTTATATATAACAATATGTATGATATTATTATATATAACAAAATGATTTCATGGAAACTAAATGGAATTTCTATGGAAACTAAACCGAAACTTTTAAAATATATTTTGAGCTTGACAAACCAAAAATATTTAGTCTACAGAATCGCAGTACTAAAGTTATTTAGAAAACTAATTTATTATACTTTTGTGAGAAAAGACTTAAAGTAGTGCATTCAAATTTCGAATAGTGTGTATTTGAACTCTTTAAAATGATCTTAAAATTATTATTATTATAGGTTGGTAAGGGAAAGTTGTGTGATGCGCGCACCGCACCAGATTTTTTCAAACTGAAATGAAGAAACACTGCTCAAGTCATATATAACATTAAATAATTACATTTATTTGCTAAATGTCATATATTTGTATAAACTAGGTTTTTAATTTATTTACCATACTCGATCTTATTTGTGAGAACCATTAATTGGTGAATGAACTTCCACAAACTTTTTTTTTACATGAAACTGTTGAGATTAAAAAAAAAACAGTTTAGCAATGTAAATTTAATTATTTTTTAAAATATGAGATATGCGATGCATCTCAATTTCAGTATCTTCGTATTAAATTCATATTTCAAATTAAAACGGACACCAAATATAAAAAACATCCTGAGTCCTGTTGTGATAATAAAGGGATATACCGACTGAATTCGGTGTCTCGATTTATAAAGTATATACTTAAAACCTTTAAAATTATATGTTATTTAGATACAAACAAATTATAGATAAATGAATACGTTTATTTACAAGTATTTACAGATACGCAACTATATATGCACAACATATATATTGTTATGTTATTAACAACTAGATATTTGTTAGGTATTTTAGGCAATGAAGTTCGTCTGTCGAGGTTTCTTTATTGTTTATTAATACAATAATAATAATGTGTGATTATAAAAATAAAATAATATGTTTTTCCTCACACTATTTTTTACTATCACATTCCTATTGTCCTTATGTTTGTGATCATACATACTTGAAACTGGTTAACGAACTCTACTAGAGATTCTTCGTCATAATCGCTGAATATTTTTTTGTTAAACGACATTGTTTTAAATGGCAAGCGGGAGCCGTCGCGTCTGAGGCAGTATGACCATCTAGAGCGGTCAGGGATGTGGCAGTATAGGATGACGCCATGATGTCTAGTAGAGTTCGTTAACCAGTTTCAAGTACTGTATGATTGACAATATAACGGTTCTACGACTTTATATGTCGTAAATAAGATAATATTTTTTCTAAAATCTACTCTTATTTCCGGAAATTCGATACTTTTCCATCAGTATTTCATATCTAGATTTTTTATATATACTATTTTATTTATTTCATATATAGATAAGTGAAAGTAAAAACAGCTGACACAAATATAAAGGAATTATGTAACCCAAGATCCTTTTGTTTATCATTATAAATTTAATATATAAATAAATTGCAAAATCAGTAATTGATTATTAATACAAATATTTGCTGTTATTGTTTTGTTTTTTGTTCGTTCTTTTAAGATGAATCACGAAAATAAATCCTTTGGGGGTCAACAAAAGATTTATAATGTTTTAAATCAAAAACATCCAACGACCCTTAAAAAAATTAAATATTTATTATGTCGTTCATGATCCTCTTAGTTTTTAATATGCTGTTTGCTTTGTATCAATTTCTTTCATCTTTAATTTATTTATTTTGAACGAGATTTTTTTTTACGCCTAAGGGAGTAGCCATTTATTTCTAAATTCATCTTTTCATGAATATTCATTGAGGTTAGGTATCCAAAAGTTCAAATAAGTTTGTTAAGAAAAATAATACGAAGTGTATTTCGAAGCCATTGAAAGTATTTGTTAACTAGTACATTATTCAATATAAGAATTAAATTTAGTTTGAGGTTAATGGCAACAGAAACTTTTTTTTTTTATTACTAATAATATTAGTAATACTATTAATAATTTACGTTTTTACAGAATAAAACAAATGATAATTTCGTAATAACGGTCTTGATTTTTTTATTGTCTACTTTTATTATAAGAAGAAGAAGAATAAAAATGAGAAGGCTAAATATAGGTTCTATTTGAAAGTTTATGAGGGGTATACCTCTAGCCGTTCTCAAGTTGCTTAATTAACTGTATAAAGTTTAGCAACAATTAGGTATTTGGTGAATTATTATGCATTTTACCTTCATTTATTATTATTTTTATGTTTCATTCATTATTATTTTTATTGTAGCTAATATTGCTTATTTTGATTTGTAGGTTTTTTCTCTCTTTTTCCTAAGGTTTTTTTTTTTAAATTTAATTTGTATATATGATATATATATTTATAGAATACTGATCCATAATTATCCATGTTTGACTTGTGAATGGATTCCATCCGATGCATGTAGTAACTCACACTATTTTCCTGGCGGCTTACTGTAATTTATTAACAATTTTTATTAAAAAAAAAGTTTAAAAAAAAAAGAAAAGTATTTTACCTAGTTGCAGGTTACCATTAAAACCATCACTACTTATATATTATTAAGGTAGTATAGATCCCTTTTCTGGCTCTCAGGAGCGATGGATTTTGACGAGTGAGGTATCAAAAGATAGGGAATTTCAGGGACATGTGTCGAAAAAGTTAATAATTTAAATTTTTAAATTGTTACAAGGGCTTAAGTAAAAGTGATGAAAAAACTGGAAGATTTAAAAATTCTGAAGGTTTAAAAATCTATGGTTCGAGATGGGATAGGTCGCGTTTTAAAGATTTCGACGCGGACATCAAGAACGTATACGGTCCCACGGAACGTATTGGTGCAGTGTTTTTAAACCCTAAAACCTACCGTTTTTGAAATAACGCACGGTAAAGGTCCGCACGCGCGCTATGCGTATGGCACCTTTATATCAATTTGAGTTTGTTTACAAAAACTTTTTAATAAGTGTGGGAAGGTTATTTTGCAAATAAAATATTGTTTTTATGTTCCTATGAATCATAGAGGAGATTATATATTCTTTCCCATGTCTAATCCTAAAGGTACCTACTGTTAAATATGAATACTAAACATAGAAAATGGTATAGCTTAGTCTTATTGCCTTTTAAACTGAATGGATAACTAATTGCTTAATTAGTAAACTGTTACTTCAACATAGTCATTATAAACTATCTAGCTTCATAAAATTTGTGTGTTAAATACACTTTCATGGTAATATAATATTATTTATTCGAATAAACATGTTTCCTTAATATCGCTTAAACTTTATGTATTATATATGTATTAGGGATTAGAAGGATAGATAACTAATGCGAGAGTTCTCGCTCGGGTTTAGTAGTTCAAAGTATAATTTCGAACACCAAATTATCTGTTATTTATATAATTTCGCTCAGGACGAATTCTGTTTCATTTTCAGAAAACTACTGTTCATTCCTTGGGCGAATTTTTTTATTATATTACAAATGGTCCGGGCCTAAGGTACTTTTGCCTAGTATGTTCTGGAGAAGTTGCTTCTTTATGTTTTTTGATTTGCTGATTACGAATTTCAACTGTTTTACCTCTAATTTTTTTCGGAAGTATAAAAAAAGAAAGCAAAAATGATTACAAAATTTATCTTTTTTCGTTTTTTCTCCCATAACATAAAAACCATCCTTTTTTTTTTTTTTTTTTTTTTTTTTTTTTTTTTTTTTTTTTTTTTTTTTTTTTTTTTTTTTTTTTTTTTTTTTTTTTTTTTTTTTTTTTTTTTTTTTTTTAAGCATATACATTTTGCAAGAGTAAATTTCTTATACTTTTACACATTAAACTCCATAATTATTATCCATAGTTTTCCTTTTTTTTTTGTTATAACTTGAAAACCATTTATGATTTTTATATTAATTGTATAATAAATTAATGAAGAGTAAATTGTCTACAATTTTGATTCTAATAATTTTTTTTATTTGGCCGCTTCGTTATTAAACGAGCAAGAGTCGAAATTATGAGACAGAGTGACGAAATTAATTTTTCCCTTCTTTTTTTTTTGAATATTTCTGGGAAAATATTGAGCTAACAAAGTCGTAATCAGCATCCTTAAAAATTTAAATGAGCTAGTGTTCAGAACTTTCCACCGATATCCCTTTATAGTCCACAGTTGACAGATCTACAAAGATGTTTTTAACTAAAGATTTCTGTAGAAAAACTGTTTCCTGTATTCTTTCCTCTTTGTTGCAGTTTCACGTTAACTAATTCAACATCTGATCCACATTCTGCTATATAATCTCGTTTTATTATACTGTTTGCCCTTCTACGCTGTACCAAAACAGGACCATACGTTCTGTTTTCGGTTTGATGAATCCGGTGATACCATGTATATTTATGGGCATCCTCATGTTCAAATGTAGTGCCTTTTATTATATTGGGTATTTGATATTCTGAGAAAGCAAACTTTCAATATCCAGGTTCTAAAAATTGTATTTAACGGAGGAACGTATGCTCATGATTGCGGTTTTGAACTAACGTCCTTGAAATATAATCACCCATATTCTGTCACTGTAAAACCGTACATTTCTCAAAGCCGATATAAATCTATTCTTAATCGGAAACCTTAACAACAATAGCACCTGTATTGGTTCTATTTTTAGTTTATGAATTTTCCCCTCGCCGCTGAACTTGCAGATCCGATTCTGTGACCGATTTTAACCAATTCACTGCATTAAGACTTCTAACTTAATTAATTAATTAAGACCTTTACACGTCCCAAGGATTAAATTAAGCAAAATGGCGCTATGAATCTCCTGAAATAGTCCTCTTACGTTGAGGTTAGTGAGTTAGCATTTCTTCCAGACTGATTACATGAATTAGTATGGAAAAGATAAAGCACGTAAGTAAATTCATTTTTTATTTATGTGCAGATTCGCTGTTACTGCGAATAGGGAAGAAGGGGGATTGTTAGTTTGAGATAGTACAACTTAGAACGGAAAGATATTTTTCGACAGACAACATTGTTATCATATATTATATAACCTATATTATATAGGTACTAGAAAATTTTCACATTATATAACTATATGTTGGAATATTATTGCATTATGTGGCTAGCATTTCATTTTAAGGTTTTTTATTTTTCAGGTATAGGCAATTTATAATTTATTACCGTATGATCATGGACTTACAAATGTTACAATAAGAAACCATAAATTTTTTTCAGGATTTCACTGAGCGATTTGAGTCATCAAACTTAAAAATCAGTAGTACTGTTCGCTCAAAAAATCGTTAGATGCTCTCAAATGGACATATTTAACACAATTTTACATCATTTCTTTAGTATTTTTAGCTCAAAATGTTTCCGAACATTAAAGGGATCACAAAGAGAAAATTGGTTCAGCCGTTCTCTCAAAAAATCGTTGGATATCCTCAAACGGACAGATTTAATACAACATTTCTTTTGTATTTTGAGCTCAAAATGTTTCCAAACTTTCACGGGATCACAACGAATAATCTGAGCCCTTAAAGTTGAAAACCGGTTGAGCCGTTCGCTTAAAAAATCGTTACGTACCCACTAACGGCCAAGCTCTATTATTCTCTCTGTGGCTTCGCCGTAGACGGGGAAAAATGTATCATTTCAGAAGAGAACGAATTTGCTCTAATGTTTTCTCAAATATGAATATCTTATCTTCTATTTTTACATTTTGGTGCTTTTCTTTTTTTCCAAATTTATTATATTATTATTATATTTTTTTAAAGGTACAAGTAATATTTCTAAAAAAAAAAAAATGAAAAAGAATTCTTACGTCATTAGTACTTGTGATAAATTGGAATGTTTTAATTGAATCAAACGTAAATAAAGCGTCATTCCTTTCTTTTTTATGAACGATTTCTGCGAAGAAACTCTACCTACCTTCCCGGCAGATCAATACCTGGAAGGATGTTTGGTATCTTTTTAATACCCTTCTGCGCTTTGATGTTTTTTTTTTTTGTTTTTTTAGCAAGCAGTTAAAGTCAATATTTAATTTTTCATCTTTGATTCTGTTTTTAAATAGCGTTTGATTGTTGAAACTTGAGTAGACTATGGCGTGGCTTTTAAAATTGTAGAAAGGGTGAATGTATTTATACTTGTAATAATTTATTATATCTTAAAATCTCATTCTTGTACTAATTTGTAATTTGTACTCATTATTCTTCACTTCAGGTTTGTGAACCTAAAAGTAAAATTTATTTACTGCTATTATCTTTTCTAATCTGAATTTTACTTGTCTTTTTATATGTTTACTCTAATAAAAGTATAATAATGAGAATTTATCAGTCCTTTTATATATGATAAATTATACTCGTGATTGAGATATTTTGTTCTCTACTATCGCTTTGACCCCTCAGAATCTAATAATAATAATATTTTTTTTATTTATTCCGTGGCACGTCCCTTTAGAATAACATTACATTTACTATTAGTTGAGCTTCAGAGCTTTGGAGTAAAAAAAAAATAAATAAATAAAAAAGAACAAGAGAATAAAAAAAAAAAGGAATACATAAGTAAAAGAATAATAAAAAAAATATGAAATTATAATAAATCTTAATGACATAACTTTTGGACCTTTAAATAAAAACAAACTTCCAATATTTATAAATTAAAAATAAAGAAAGAAGAAAATTAATTAATAATAATTGTAAAAGTACAAATAATGCATTAATTCATAATGAGGTACAAATTTTAAGTGAAGATAATGAATACCTATTTACAATTCTTTTGAAACTCAATGACCAGAAAGTGACTGAATAGACGGGATTTGGAAGTGGGAAGAGTATTGGAGCGACGGATGGAAGAATGAATGGAATTCCTTTAGGATGAGGATCAGATAAGTAAAGATCTATCAAAAGCTGCAGATCAGTGGGTCGGATATAAATCTAAAGGCCGTGAACGGGTATAGGGGGAATGAACAGAGAATTTGAATTGAAGGACGAAGAAGTATGATGGACGGCGGGATTGGACGACTTGGTAGAGGAAGGATGCCAGGAAATACTTACGATGGCAGGAAGGATAAAGGCACTTCAGCTCTTCATAAAATCGGGAGACAGAGGCGTCCCTCGGGATCTCGAAGATGAATCGTACTAAGCAATTTATCAAGCGTTTTTTGATCTTACTCTATCTCATTTACTTATTTATTTTATTATTTATTAGGGTGCCCTAAACATTTTAAAGTTCAATAATTATATTTATTTCCAATTTTTATGCAGTTGAATATTTATTTTTACCTTTTGTCAATTTGTAATAACTTTTTTATGTTCATTGCTCTCAGTTCATTTTTTCACGTATTATTTTTATTTTTGCTAAAATAAATTTAATGAAACTTTGTTTTATTTCTTTTTTTGGAGGTCTAATAAAAATTACCGTATGATCATGAACTTATAAATGGTACAATAAGAAACCATCAACAAAAAGCCGGAAATAATTAAACTAAAATGAAATATTTTTTCAGTATTTTGAGCTCATGTTGTTTCAAAATATTTACGGGATTTCACTGAGCGATATGAGCCATCAAACTTAAAAAGCAGTTGTGCTGTTCGCTCAAAAAAATCGTCGGATTTAATACAAACGGACGTATTTAATACAACATTTCTTTAGTATTTTGAGCTCAAAATGTTTCCAAACATTCACGGGATCACAACGAATAATCTGAGCCCTTAAAATTGAAAACCTAACGGTACTTTTTATATAGCTTTGTCATTATTAAATGACAAAGCTATATAAAGCTATATTGCTTGTTGATATCTATTGTAAGAATTTTTTTTCTTGCAAATATGTTTTAACAATGAATTATCATGATTTATTAGCCTGGTTTAATTAAAAGTTGCACTTCTAAATTAGTTCCTAAGTGCTTTTAGGATTCCACCAAAGCTCTCTGTCGAATTTCAAAAGAAACATGGGATCCCTTCAAGTCTAATTTGACTGCAAAACCTCTTCAGTGTCGCTGCTCTTAAGAGGCAATTTGCATAATTGTCACGGAATCTCCTGTTAATTAAGTTCGTTACCTTATTTTAGTTAGCTTGGAATTAAAACAAATGTCAGAGTGCTGAGAAGCATAGCAACGTTTATGTTTTTCATTAATAGTTCGGTTACATTTTTGATTAATTTAGGTACCTTCTTAAAAACAACTAAACAAAATATACGGAGTTAACATACGTGTTATTATTTTTATCATAAAGGTTTGGAAATTATAATAAAAAAAAAAAGATTATCTTGTGCAATTTTTATGAAAAATAAAAAATAAATTAATTTGGATAGATATTACTGTCATGTTTATTTTAATTATTATCATGTTTATTATCGATATTAAGGCTAAATATCGAAAAAAGTTCCGTTTAATTCTATAATATATATTTTTTATCTCATCGAAAGTTGGTCAAATGGAAATTTAGCGTATATCTTTTGCAGTATTAATTGATTTTGATTTTTAAAACTAGCTTTCTAAATTGGCAAGGACATCAACTATTAATAACAATGTCTAATGTAATATTAAATCCAAATAATATGGGAATCTCTAAACACAAAGAAAATCAAATAATGAAATAAAATTACTAAAAATAATAAAATTTACGTATAAAATCATTTATTGTATAAAAAAAAAAAAATAGAAGAGAATAATTAAATTCAAATAATTAAATATTTCTTTTTTATTAATTTTATAATATATTTTGTGTTATGGATTTAACTTGAATGGAAGTCTCTGATATCTGGTGTACTAATTTTAACTTAACATGTAATGTATGTACAATGAAGTTAAATGCATTTTTTTTAATAATACATACTTATTGAGGTTTTTTTTTATTAAATAGACAATACAACTTGCACCTTATGTAATGAGGATTACAAGAAGACTTTTCTAAATTCATGGGGGTTGTTCCTTTTTTATTTTTTAAATTAATCTTAGTTTTATGATCTCAAACGTTGTTTTACTCGATTCACAGATTCCTACTAATAACTTGATATATTTTTTTTGTGTGTGTTTTTGATCTTTTTGATTTGCCAGGCATATACTCAAGAATCTATAACTACATGCTGTTATGTTGATTAATATAATTGATATTGCTCATAATAATAATGTGCTCATAATATAATGGGTATAAGCTAAACTTGCATACTTCATCAGCCAGTTCAGACATTAGGGTTTATATATTAATACATTTGCAATATTAATAATTGTGATGGGTAAATATTATTCGAATTTGTCTTAGTAATATTGAAAGTATAGTAAATATTCTAGTTTGCTTATTACCACTGCTAGTTCAGGCTTATTATGTATATTATGTACTTGGTTTGTTGGCCTTATTTAACTATGATTTTTTAAATAGTGCAATTCGTGTGTGTGTATGTGTATAATAAAAATAAATCCTTTAATAATTTAATGAATTTATTATAATCCATATAATATTATAATCCATTATATAATATTATAATTTATTTATTATGATACTTTAATTTATTATAATCCTGGAACATGTTACTTGAGACAAGGGATGGCCAAACCGTGGCAAATTGGATGATTACAAGTTGCCCATTGCGTCTTTGCGCGTATATATAATTTTATACCGTGGGTTTTGGCCAAATTGGCGAATTGGATGTCATGTCTTTAAGTTGTTCATATCTATTCCTATATTTAAGGTATTCAATTATTTGATTGCCAGAACTTCTAACAAGCAGAGAGAGCAGACAAATCCAAATTCCAAGCTAATCTCGCTGTCAGTGCGAGAGTTATCTTAACTTTGGTCCAGAGTTTTCTTCACCAAGCGATGCTCACTGGAAGCTGTATCACCATCATGAAGCGATTACCATCTCGTAGAAGAGGTTGCTGACTATTGTTTGATTGGTGCTTTATCTATTTACTGGAGTAAATAAATTAATTTAATTGTTTGATTAAGTTATTCTGTTTTCTATCCTAAGCGAAGCAGAGATTTTACTCTTTTATCTATTTTCCAAACACTAACCAACCATAAAAATATATAAATATAAAATAGGAAGGTATAAAAAACGAGTTCTATGGCGCATCTGAATTCGTCAGTGAAAAAAATGTTGCTTGATATGCAAAAGGTTGGCTACCTCTTTTCTATAATAACAGTAGAGACAATAACATGAGGAATTTAGAGCCTTAGAGTCAAAGGAATAAAAGAAAAAGAATTAACAAATAAAAACATTATAATAAAAAAGACATTATAATAAATCATAATGATGTAAATTTTAAGTATTTAAAATAAAACAACTTTTAATATTACTACATTAAAAAATTACTAAAAATTCTAATATTAATACATTTAAAAAAAATTAGAAAGCAATTAATAATAATTGATACTAATTAAATGAAATAATGGAGAGCAACGCATTCAAACTGGCGATTTATAAAATTCTGGTTAATGCGAATATCAAAAAATCTCTTGCAGGAAGAAAGAGATTTATTGTTATAGACAAATCCATTAGATGACCAAAACACTTTCCTGAAACTGCAAGAAAGACCGACACCGGCGCCTTCAGAATGAAGAATAGTGTATGCTGCGCTGTGCATATTAACCAAAACCAACTTCTTTTTTAGCTTACCGGGCGAGTGTTCCATTTTCATCGGTGAAGCGACAGTCATCATGGAGACTCTTTGTTGGATAACGTGATCCAAAAAGAATAATTGGGTAATAGTAATAGGCTCCAGTAGCGTCTTGGCGGTTATCGATATCCCGTTTCTGCGAATTAGGGAAATACTAAACAGAGGAAATAAAAAATAGAGCAATAACTTTAGCCTTTGCCTGGGTTCGTTGCAGTCTACTGCAGAATCTTGGGCAATGAAAAAGCGGACCAAGCAGCCCAAGAAAGGGCTAGAAATGAAGAAGTGACTGCAATAACTGTAATAAAAGATATTACATTAGAGGACTTGATGCACCAGTCAAAGAAATTTTTTTTTTGAAAACTGGAAAGGCGATTGGAAGATAAAACAATCAAAACTATCGGAAATAAAACTGGAGTGTAACAAAAAGGCAAGAAGCACAAGGATCTAACATGGCTGGTTAAATCCTATAAACTATCAAAAAATGTTGAGGTAGACATGTTCATCGCCTTTGCTGTGATAACGGTTTCTTTTCAACTATAGAACTACCCATGATCTCCACTGTTTTCGTGATTTCTTAGACTGACATTGTGGTGAGAGAGAGAAACAATTTATTATTAAAGATCTGTGCCCAATTTTTTTGCATTGATAATATGCACACAGCATATTTAACATCTTCATGGACGATTTCGACACGAGTCAAACGCATATCTCGCACATAGATGTATGTCCAACAACCCGCATATGACTGCCTTAATATTTCCGTCAGCATGTCTTGAATTTGCATTACACTCTTCTCTCCAGCTTCTGTGTGACTAACTATGCTTATAATTATTCGACGTCTTTAATGTCGTCACCTAGTTGATAAGGTCCTTACCTCCCTTCACTACAGTGGATATTTGAAGCCGTCATCGCTTCCCTTACTTATATCCGATGCGACTGATGTTCTCTCATATATATATGAGAGAAAATCAGTCGCATCGGAGATAAATATACATATATATATATATATATATATATATATATATATATATATATATATATATATATATATATATATATATACACATTACATACACCTTATATATATATATATATATATATATATATATATATATATATATATATATATATATATATATATATATGTATGTTTTTACGATTTGTATTCTAAATAGACGTTTAGACAGAACATATAAATAACAGATTCATTTCAGTTAGACTCCTAAGCGATTTGTGTATGAACTAAACCGATAAATGTCAAAGTTTGAGCTGAAAGCTCATGACTTAACTGAACTAAGCTCTTGAGAAGTTTATTGAGGAAAACTGTTAGATAACTTTTCAGGTATCTTTGATATCTAATACGTCTGAGATAGGTTACAGTAAATGGGAACACTTAGTATATCATCTTTCAATAGTATGGCGAATGCACACACGTATACACATATATATGTATATATATATATATATATATATATATATATATATATATATATATATATATATATATATAAACATATATTGATAACTTATCTATTTTCAGTAAAAAATACGTTTTTATCAATTCTTTATCCAGTAATGTAATTGTTATGGATTTTTTATGGAAGGTTCCTAAAGTCTCAGGCCTTTCAAATAAAAATTAATCGATAAACACCTTCCTTCTCTGATCTTCAAAACAAATGTCATTAAGGAATAAGGCCAGGTATCAGAGAGTGATGATACGCTTTTCAGAGGGGGACTTAAATTTATTTTCGGGTGGTGAGATTTAATAATAAGAAGTAAAATAATCACCTACAATCACTATAATACTATGATCGCCTAATTTGGCGTAAGTTTTAAGGACGAGCTTGAAAATTACCAAAAATAGTACTCAAAATATAAATCTTGTGGTGTGGTATATGAAAATTATATTTTTTCGTACATTTCGGGGAGATATATCACTCTGATCCTCCCTTCGAATACGCCACTGAGTGTAAGCTCTTTCTGTTCTCTTCTATGAAACCACTATATTTTATTTTGTAATCAATGTAATTAATACTCCTTTCGAGTATTAATTAAATCCAATGCAGTTACTTATAATTGTTATTAAATCTGTGAACATTTACTACAAAAGTTACATCGAATTTGGATATACGTTAGTAACATGTCGGATTCCTATTGCTTCTTGATGGAGTATTTTTTTCTGAATTTTCATAGTCAAATAATTTTTTACCTCAGTTGCTACAGGCATCGATTAATAACTCGTTTTGTATATTTATTTATTTTCATTTTTAACTATCTGTCAGAAAGATGTCAGGGAAGTAGATAAAAGAGATTTTGCCCTTATATCTACTTGAGATACCCTTTTTATTTCATGTTCACCAGAAAAATATAATTATTAAAAAATATATATCTCTAATAATCAATAAAAAAGTGTACAGGATATTTTTTTACCTATTATGAATATATCTCTTTTGTATTGTAAATATGAATAAATTATAAATATATAATATTATAAATGTTTAAAAAAAGTATAACAAATATGTCTATAATAATTGATATTTATCCTTTGGATATCCGAGTCAGCTTTAATCGCTCAAATATGATTGACACTCCAGGAGATTTCGTAGCTTCAATGGAATGAACGGCCAGTGGGAGCTAAGAAGAAACATTGAAGGAACCGTTTTTTCAGATATATACAAACTTTTGAAATTAATTTATACAAACAAATAATGAAATAAATTAAGTGATTAAAAATCCAATTGCAGATTGTGGCTGATAAAAATATCTCTGATAAAGGGTGCATTGAAGTAATATTTTTAAACATATTTATGTATTTTGTATTATAAAAAAAAAGTTATCCCTTCAGTGTAGCGGAATCTTTTCGCACATCGCACATCTAGATTAAATAGTTGAATTTTTTTTGGGGGTAATGTTTATTCTTAGTATACAAAAGAAGCTGCGTTAGTCAAGAAAGCAGGTTCATCAAAGTATTTATAAATCTTTGTATAGCATGCATCTGATTTCTTGGTTCATACAATTTTGTTTGCAGAATCCGAATGAAATAAATAAATAAAATTATATTTTATGTGTTAATACTATTTTAGTCTAGGTTGGCGATACGTTTTTGATTCATATGGTAACTATACATTTTAGTTCCATAGTGCAAAAATTAAATGTTATGTTATTACTTTTCGGTGCATTATATCATTACTAGGTTGTTACAAAAGTCTTTACCTAAGCAGAGAGCTCATCTTATAAAAATCTGTATGCTCTTTGGAGTTGTTCACATTAAATGCTAAGAGTGAACGATGGGCCCGGAGCATTGTCTTGCTGAAACATCACTTTAATATGATTTACCAAAGCAGCGAATTCCTCTTATAAAAATCTGTATGCTCTTTGGAGTTGTTTCCAGTAGTGCCTCAAAATACCACTAATGACAGTTTTTTCTTCCAGCATTATCAGTGAAATTTATAAAATGGAATGGAAGGTAGAGACAGTGGGTATACATAATTTAAAAAAAGGATTAGTCAAAGTAAACAACGATATGTGCATTGTGTACATCAATGGTGAATAAGGATTCAAATGGAGAATTTAATGTAAGCAATGAATTAATGCACAAAGACTTTTGTAACAACCTAATTTTATTTCACTATGGATCAATGGTATTATTCTTAAATATCATAAATTATTTTAGAGGGGTTGAGCTTGTATTTAAGTAAGCTCATGTTGCATCTTTTTTTGCTATAGTATTTTTGCTAATATAAATTTATAAATTTCTGACACCTAACCTTTTTTAAATGGTACCGACTTTATCAAGTGACATACTCGAAATATTATTTCAGAAATGTTGCTGGTTTTAATTGAAATTAATAATGTATGACCATTACTAATTTATGTTGATATGTTTAATTAAGTGATTTGTGTTTTTATACCAGCTATAAAGAAAATGTGTATGACATCACATGAATATCCCTGAGTCGGGCACGAACGCATAATTTCCAATCAGAACAGTATTTTGGTTTCTATTTAATTATGAAATTATTTATTACTGATTTTATTTCTGCAAAAATGTTCTTAATTTTACAATTCACTTTCCTCCAATTAAATGGGTCTGAAACTTCCCAGTCAAGGGGCAATCCACCTTTTAAACACCCATTGCGATAGAGACAAATGAAAAGAAATTAGATTTTCATCCACTTTCCTTCCTATCTGTCAGTATCAATTTTCTTCTAGTGAACGCCTCTGGTTCTAAAAAGCCTTTCCGCTGTATAAACGAGCATATTGCGAAGCAATGTTGAGAAATCCCAGTTATTAATTTAATTCAATTAAAATATTTTGATAGGTGTAATAATTAACTCGTATAATAGGAATGAAATGTAGAAAATTTCATTTTTGCATAATAAAAATTAATAATATTATTCAGTATGTTCCAACTTTATCACGGTGTAATAAACGATAATAAACCCAATAAATATTTCGGTAGGTTAATGCATAAACAACAAAAATTTTAAGGTCAACATTTCGCACTTTCGGTTAAAAGAGCTTAAATCTAAGATCTAACTATTTAGTTAGATAAGTGTATAACATCTATTTATTTAGATAATATCTAAATAAGTGTTTTTATAAATATTTATAAAAATTACTTCATTTTCACTGTATGATATTTAGTAAACAAATTATTCTTATTATTGAAGTTAAACTTCCATTAATTGATTTTAGTTATCCTTCTATATATATTTTTAACTGAATCTGTCTCAATTTTGCTAAATATAATTTTATAAATCAATTAATTAATTTTTCTGGCATTAAAAATCTGAAAAAATCGTGAAGGAAAAGTTGGCTGTATATTCATATCCAAATTTTATTTTGTAATTTTTTTTTATTTAAAACTATTTTCTAAAATTAAGTTCTATAGACAATTATTTTGTCTGTGAAAAATGAAATGTAGACGTATATCTCAAAATGTAGATACTGGAATGTTTGAACTGGGAGAAATAATTCATTGAATACTCATTATTGTAATCTCATTGAACATTTCTCAGATTCACCTTTGGCGCATTTGCTATACCTTGGTATTGCTGATAACTAACAAACAAAAATTATTATTTTCTTCTAGTTGCATTTTTAGTTTTTGGTGCCATGATAGTTAATTAGTAAAATAAAAGGCCAATAGGTCACTAAATAATTTATTTATTATTATTCTCACTATGACACTTAAAAAAAAAAATATTCTTATTATGAAACTTAAAATATTCGAACAGTTATTATCGTCTTTTGTTTTTTATTTGCTCTATATTTTAGCATTTAATTCAGCAAAAGTACTCGTATTTTTAAATAATGTTATACCGAATACAGTAAAGACATTTCCATGGTATCTTACATAAACGTTGATAAATGATGTTGCCATTTTTTAAATAACGTCTTACGTTGGTCGTTCCTGCCGATCTCTGGGGGCAGCGTATATCAAAGGTATTTATATTTATAGGATCTCTATTATATTTAGAACGATGGCGGGTATGTCTGGCCTATCTTGGAAGAGCTTTTTATATACATTATGTGTTAATTGTTCACACCTAGACCATTTACACCGTTCACACCTAGACCAATCACTTTTCGGATTGGTAAAAGAAGCGTTATTAAATATGCAAGGCAGAATTGAGTATTAAATTTACCTTACGCGAAATTGTAACCTGTCTAACGTCGAACTTGCAGCAAATTTTACAATACCAATCTGGTAAGCAGCAATTCATATTTAAAAAATAGTAATGTTTTTTTCTTTTATTAATCTTTTCTTTATACGGTCCGTGCCTGCGATGTTTAGAAAGTATATTTTGTAAAAAGAAAACGCAGATCCCATGAATCCATAGTCATTTGATCAACGTTCAGCAATATCTTAATAACTGAAATTGTTAATAAATTGGTTGTTCAATTTATAAAATAATTGATGTTTTATATGAATTCATACATACGATGGAGCGGAATAAACTTTCCATTCTTCTTCGTTTCAACATGTTTATATTTCTTATTTCTTATAAATTGTGATATTATATGTATTTTTCGTTATGTTGTTCCGTATGGTTTGTCTTCTTCTATTGTAGACTAAAATGCATACTACATACTGTTATGAAAGCTCACCGTAATGTAGACACGCTGTAAAGTTTATATTGCCTTTATAATATTATTTTAGTTATCATAATTATATTTACTTTATATTACATGTTATATTATTTATATATTATAAATAAATACATCAAAATAAAAGTAGGTATTAATAGATTCAGTAAAAAAAATTGTCATCTCAAATCGTATATCATTTATCTATAGTTAAAATGTATACACTTGATGCGTGATTTGTGTATTTTTAAAATATATTATATTTTAATTGCACGTGTATAATCGAGCATTTTCATTATCATCGACAATTTTGGAATGTATCAATATGCAAATACAGATCATTAAATCTTAGATAATAAACAAAATATACTTATTTTAAAAGCATTTTAAATTCTAAAAATATAATTTTAATAATTACATAAATGTATAATCGATCACGTCTGTGGACTTGTTCATCAAGTCCGTCTGTTGAGCTGTTACAGAATTTTTTTAGAAATAATCAGGAATATAACTCTAATTTAAAAGTTTTAAACAATTTACTGACATATTGTTGAAATCATCCTTCTTTAAAGGGAAGAAATATTTATTAAAATAAAAAGATAAATCTAAAATAAAAATCCGTAGAATCAATTTTTATAAATTAAATTCATTTACCATATCCTGCCTGTATTTGTCAGCATGTTTAAAACATATGTAAACAATTTTTCATTACATTAACCTTTACTTTGTATTATGGATAAAGAACAATTTCCCGAAGGTCTTCAAGCATTTATAAGAAATCATTTAATAATTTCTTAGATGGCTGAAGACATCTAGTTTTTTAAATAAAAATCTGTATATTTATTTGAAATTTCGGCTGTTTTTTGTCTTTATCAAAACTTGTTCACTATTAAACGGGATAAGCTTTATCCTTGCAGTAAACGAATTTATTTATTTATTATTTATTTTATTATAATTTTTTATACAAATTGGGATAGTTAATTTATAGAAAAAATTATTATAAAATATTTAACTTATTGCACGGATGAATCGTAAAAATCTTTTTAATCAAATTTTCAAAATGACTAAAAAATAAGATACAAAAACGATTGATTTTTATTTAAAAATCTGGAAACCTTTGGATATCTATAAGATATTATTTTCTTTATCCATGATGAATGGATAAAGAAAATAATTCTTTTGGTTTATGAAGGAAGCATGTGCCAATTGTAAATTGCCTTTTATGTAACAATTTTTTTTTTCTCAAAATTAACAATTTTTTATCACAATGAATTAAAATGTAATTTTAATAAAATATATCCAACTATTGTCACCACTTATCATTCGTGGTATTTAGTTCATGGCGTGTTTATATTATTCCAGAAATTCAAGTGAATCACATTCGAGTTTGTCTAAATTTGTCTTGCCGAGTTTTTAGCAGCAATTTGTCTACAATATTGTCAACAAACGTAGGTAGCTTATCGCGGCTTTATCTGATAAGAAGTAAAAAGAAGAGCCTCTTAGAAGTAGCAAACATTTTATCAAGGTTATGAATTTAATAATAGTAAATTGTTTAGCACATATTGGAAATTGTTAAATTAATTAAAATAAAAATATTATTCATTATTATTTATAAATATTATTCAGCTCTGGAAGTACTTGATGTGTTAATTATTATATACTGAAACGAAAATAAATTTAGATGAGGCCAGAACTACTTTTCGATTTTCATAAAAATGCAACGAACAGGAAGGAATAGAACCCATAAAAAAATAAATAAAATCGATTTTGAGATGTGGTCTTCCAAACGCTTTGAAAAAAAGTTATAATCGATTTTAGGACTAAGAAAACAAGCACAATGTTTTTGAAAAATTGTATGACCAGAATTTTTTGTATCTGCGCATAGAAACAACAATAAGCAAGACAAATAATACTTTAAAATTCAAGGATTCAAACTCGTTTTGTCATGGTGGATAACGAATTTTTCACGAAAGTTTTTATTTCATATTATCTTCTTTTTGTAACATCTTTTATAATGGCAAAAATGAATATATATATATATATATATATATATATATATATATATATATATATATATATATATATATATATATATATGAATCTATATCTGTATATACAGATATATATATATATATTTACATATATACATATGCATATATACCTATACATTAAAATAGATATTGGACATTATTGAAGTTAAAATTAACACCAAGTCGATCTTTTTAACAGTTTCGTATAAATGTGATGCTTATCGTAAGGGGGCGATGGTTTATCGATTTATGTTTCCAGATAAAATTTACACTGAATATTTAGTTATTATTTCGTATATGTTTATATTTTTTTAATAATACAATATCTCATTGCAAGCACGAAAATGAAGTAATTTTATACCCTATTATGAAAAATGATTACTGAATCACAAGAACATTTTCTAACTGTTTACAAGAAGTTATATGATTTCAGGAATTCATGAATTTTCTCCTACACAAACGAGCACCTCATAAATAATCATTAGCATGAATAACCTTTATTTCGTGAGTAGAGGACACAGTGTCATTTGCCCTAAAATATATGGACTTAATTTTATTTTGGATGTATTTTTTTTTTTCTTGATTTTTAACTCGTGTCTAATGAAAGAGAATAGTGGCTTGATTATGTGTTATTCTTTTAATTTTTCTTCTTCTTCTTCTTTTTCTTTTAATACACCCAATTGCATTGCAGATATGCTGAACATGTGAGATTAATATCTGAAAATCAGATCCCAACGAAAATTAAAATGGGATTCGAAAGTGGAAAGCGGTAGCGTAGAATAGGGATGACTGGTGGTCAAATCCCTGGGGCCCTGTACCCACGCGGGAAGTAGCTCCACACAAGAAGAATAGTAATACCAATTCAAGTCATCGGTTATTGGGTTCTCGAACCCTACCCAGATTTCACAACTGTTCGGTTATTCTTTCACGATTTCCATCCATTTCTCCTCCTCTGTGTCTTACGTATGAAGTTCTGCGATTCTTATCAATCAGCATCAGCGTGTTTAGTCTGGATCTCTAGATACGAGGCATGTCCAAACCTTCTATGAAATATATTTTCTAGAGGTGTTGGAAGAGGACATATCTGCAGTTCTTCCTTGGTCTGCGTATTCCTGATTCTATTTCTTCATGATTTCCTCATTATCCTTCCTAAAAGTTTCATTTATGAAAAGTATTACGATACTTTTGTGTCAGTTGATTAATGAGTCTCTGTACTGATATGACAAAAAGGGTTCTACAGTATTTTACTAAATTAATTCGAAATCCTAATTGTCAATGATATGTTAATCTATATTTATATATGCCTTCGTCTTCCCTTCGGGTTTCTTATAATTCAGCATTTATATTACCTTTTGTTTAATTTGTTCTTATACAGCCCTACGGTATGCTTTGGGTCTATTTCAATCTCAGACCAAATTTTTCAGGTCACGTAACGTTGTATCATATCGTGAACCTCATCAGCTCAATTCTTCAGGAAATTAGTCTTTCCTCAGGCCAGCTATTTTTCGCTGTCTAATTGTTTGAAAACTTTGCCATTCTTTTTCCTAATTTAGCTCTTTGAATGATAATAATCAGCTTTGTACTTATAACCATTAATACTTGAAAGCACTAAATACAATTTTGAGTTAGTGTAGTTTCATTTGTACTCATTGTAGTGATTACTAATTAGTACCAGAGGTTGTTTAGACGTTTTCCTTGATTTCTAATTCCATTTAAAGTTTTACTTGGTTCCTTTTGGAGGGACCAAAAAAAGAAGTTCTTAAGATGCATGATTTGTTTTCTTGACCTTAGCCATTTAGTCGTGAAATTATGTTCCTTCCGATATATCACGCAAAAAGTTAGTTTGATTTCTTTATATATAATTTCCTTCCAATATATGAAAAAAGAATGCCATTCTCGCATATATTGATATGTTTAGGAGAATCTATTTCGATTATATTTTTTTTGTCAGTTTGACCTCACTAGTCAGTGAATATTTACTGATGTCTTACACGGATAATTTTTATTACCAAAAATCAAATCCATTTTTTATGCAATAGTTTTTGAACTTCTTGGTTAGTGATTAACTAGTGATGTTCTTGTTATCATTTATGCGCATGTAGGTGGATGTATGTTTATGTATAATATACAACTTCGAACTTTTTTAAACTAATTTAAAAGATGTGAAGAAAAATAAATAAATAACAGAATATAAATAAGATTTAGAGATTCCGCTAATTCTCTACAGAAGCCAGTTGTAACATTCAATTATTCCAGTAACTCTATGTTTTTGGTCTTTATAACAGAATTTTTATATAACAATTAATAACCAATCATATGATATCTCTAGCTTTAACATAACAAAATAAGAGATTTTTTAAACAGATATCTAATTTTAAATTGTATTATTTGATAAGGTAATATTAGATCAATATTTTTATATCTAATTTTTTGGTGTTTTATATGTATATATATATATATATATATATATATATATATATATATATATATGTGTGTGTGTAAGTTCTATTTTCGTATTTATCTTTATAGAAGAATCACCAGTTTAAATCATGCAACTGAAATTTTTATTAAACAAAAACAACATTAATAATAATAATAACAATAAGAAGTTTAAAAAGATAATGAAATACAAATAAAACAATATTAACACCTGAAATAAACTGAATTTTAAGACTCTTCTTTTCTACACTACGTATTACAATTTTTGAATAGCAAGCAAATCATATTTTAAAACAAAAACATTAATCTAACACCTGACAGTGTTACATATATATATATATATATATATATATATATATATATATATATATATATATATATATATATATATATATATATATATATATATGTATGTATGTAAAATGTGTCTTTTGTTATAATTTTAAATTAGTTTTTATGACCACTACATATTGGATTGCACTGGTCCTAATAATGGTGCAGAACCTTAAACGTCGAATTAAAATAAGTTAAATAATAATGTTAAATAATTAAATAAATAAATAATATAAAAATAAGTTTCAATAAAGATTAACAAGGAAGAATCGTTTTTCACTATTTAATCTCTCATCAAATTAGAAGATTCCATTTAGAATAGTTTATTACATAGTTGTTATCTTTTTTTTTTTTTTTAAGTATTGGGTTAATGCACACAGTAATTTCGCAGTAAAATTATATTTATTCAGAATGTTTGAAGAGTTATGTTACTGTTATAAAAAAAAAAAATAGAATGAAAAATGTAAGCCCGTAGGTTTTATAACAATATGTTTGCTATACTTAATTAGTTATATTCCAACGCACCAGAATCATGCAAAACATGCATACATTCTTGTAACATGTAAAGGTAGCATATTTTTTTTCAAAAAAATTCAAAATTTTGAATTTTAAACTTTTGAAAAAATAACTTTTTGGAAATTTTTAAACATTTTCTGATTGGTTTGTTTAAGTCAAGGCACGTATCTAATTAAAGCCCATTTAATTCTTACAAGAATGATACTATATTGAGCTTTCTAGAGCAACTAGATTTGGAGTTATAAGTTTTAAAATGGTTCAAAATGTGTCAAAGAATCGTCGATTTTCGATTTTTTTTTAAATTTATTACAAAAAATAAAAATTGGGGTGAATCTGAAATTTCTTATGTTTCATCATATTTATACAAATGACATAATTACCAAGTTTCACTCTTTTTGAAAAAAAAACTTTTTAAAGTTTAAAATTCTTTTTTATTGGTTGATTTAGCGTGCGGGTATTGCGAATGAAAAACAATTTTATTGTAAAGAAAGGAACCAAATAAGTTGAGAAAAAAAATTATTTGGCAATTGCCACCTTAGCTGTGCGATTGTCTATTCATAGTAAAGATGAAGTGGTTACTAAGTTCAACTGAGACACTGCCATAACCTACACTGCAGTTCTAAGATTGCGGAAAATATGGAATATATTAGGGCATGTTGAAATAAGGTTTGGGAAGGTTTGGTCTTATCTATGATGAGGGTTAGTTAGTTGTAAGATGGGCTAGTTTGCAGTAATCTCTCACCACCCTGTTCTTTATCCTCTACATTAAAATTAGTACGAGAATCCTAGAACTTTACCCGATATCCCAGTTGCGGCTTGCTAAGCCTCGTGTGGCAGAGACCTGTTACACAGTCTGTGAATTTGCATCTCATGCATAATTAGCAGCTTTAGATTCTCTTACTTCTGCCTTCTTCAACAGATTTATCTGTTTCTGGATGGATTTGTTTGCAAGAGAAAAACAATTGCGTTAAAGGCTTATCGATTTGTGGTCGATAATTTGCAGAAATGATTTCTCTCCATTCATCTCCACATTGGATGGACCCAGTTAAATATAATTATCCTTAGTGATAAGTAGTGCTATTATTATTATCTTTGATAAGTCATATTATAGCAGTTTCTTAGAAATTGGTATTTAAAATAAATATATGAAATGTATTCAAATAGTTTTAGTCATCGGTATTTTGAAGGTGATGGCAATGTATTAGATCGTAAATTAATCCTTCTTAAAAGGATACAATAAGAATAAATATTTTGTAGGTTCTTCTTAGTATTGTATCCTCCTTAGATAGAGCCATATCCAAGACATGCCAGATACTATCTTCGTTCCTGAATCCTGTTTTAGCTATATATCTTGCCAGCCTTGAATATATATATACATATATATAAATTTTTAAGATACATTGTAAGAAATTCATTCAAGGCTGGCAAGATATATAGCTAATACAGGATATATATATAATATATTCTTGCCATATTTCACACCTCAGTTGCGACAAAAATGTTCATGTGGGCTATGGTCCAATTCCGAACAAAGAAGGATTCAATTTAATTTTAGTATTTTCTTTTTAAATATGACACGTTTTTTTGTTGAATAGCTGAAAAATAATTTAAGTTATGTAATTCACAATTGTAGCACCGTGAACTAGACCAAATATCCTTTAAAAGTAAGTAGAATTTGTCTTTGTTGAAACCATCTGAAGGGGGCTTTCGAGCGACTAAATTACGCAAAGTTCTGTTTTTCTTCAAACCATAAATCATTCGCGATTTTTTTTTATCCGCTTCCTACTGGCCTACAGATCCCCCACTTTTAAGAAAAAATCCTTTATTTATTTTCTGTGATATGGGATAGATTGCCATAAATTAATGACTAAACTACAATACTTTTTTTTTTTTTTAAATATGTAAAATAAAATATTTAATGATGGTACAACTAATGAATTTTATCTTTACTAAAATCTAGTAATATTTTAATATTCCTGTTATTGATAATATAAAATGTATTTTAATGAAGATTTTCAATGTGCCCTCCATTCTGGACGCGGCAATCTATCGTCCATTCCAACACGGCACCTGGTGCAAGGGTCCATGTCTCATTAATTCTCATTTTGCTGCATTTTTTAATTATTTCTTTAAGTAGCCGTTCTTTTTGTTTCAATAGGTACGATCTATTTCGTACAATGTTCTAACATTGTCTTCAATTTCCTCCAGACTAAGAAGTCCTGAGGCGTTAAGCCTGGACATCATGTCGGTAACCTAAGGCCTTTAGCCAGTTAAGCCACGCGTTATAATTTTTAAATATCTTTTACTAATTAAAATTGTGGGATGGTTATCTTCTTTCCCCATCAAGAAAGTGATCTTCAAATAATGCGTGTAAAAGATCATTTCAAAAAAGATATTTAGACTATTACGTTTTACTGGATTAATCATATTATTTTCAATCCAAAAGCCTCTAAATGGGTGTTATTTATTTTAGTTGAATTATTAATTAATGTACTTTTTTTAAATAATAAAATCAGCTCACTTGATTCAATATTTACTTCTATGATTTCATATTTTATCATTATAACTAAATAGTAATAGTAAGTTTCAAAAGTTTTTCTAGCATTCTGAATCCGTTTTCTGTGCATTCATTCGTTTAAGACCATAGTTCAATCTCTTTTTCAGTCGCTTGTCCTGGTTAAGACCATATAATATAATAGTAATAATTATAATATAGTATAATAAAAAGATGATAATATATAGATTGCATAAATATGGGGATAGTTACTTATTGTAGTTTGCCTGGAAGTCTCGTGCCTTATTTCGTTTTGAGTAGGGACAGGAAAAATAGCTATTTTCAGATAGTTGTTCAATCATTATTAAACATTTTACATGAATACTGCGAATAAAGTTTTAAACATTTATAGCGGTTAATTATCGGTAAACAACAATGAAACGAAACTGGAGTACAAAAGCACTATTTTAAGCACTATCTGACAATTGTGTGTTTAGACACAACTGTTAGAGATTAAGATAAAGTATAATATAATAAAATAATTTTAAAGGGAAAAATCTTTTTAAAGATATCATTACTCAAATGGCTATTAAACATTAAATATTTAAATACTTTAAGTATAAGGCCCATATTAAATTAAGTTTTTTATTATCTCGGGTGAAATTAATACAATTGATAAATTCGTAAATTGATTAATTTTCTTAGTTTTTCTTTTTAACTACTGTTCACCAGCACATTATGATTTTATTTTTCTTAATTGTATGCTATGGTTACACACATGAATATATTCATCGCTCGAGTGTACCTAACACAAAATTTAATGCATTCTCTTATAATTGTTTAGTAAATATGTAAAATTAGTGTACTTGACCCGCCAAGGCTTTGATCGCGAATTTTTAATTTCTGCCATTTTGCTTTAATTCGTATGCGTTGATCGTAACAGTAACTATAAAGCATATTATATCTTGCGTTGCACATTACGTGTGCGTCTGGCAAGCACCTACTTGAACCGAAAAACGGAACCTGTAGTCATGACATACCTCATTTTTTAAGATTTGAAATAAAACGCTCGAGCTATTACATCGTGTCAGTCATGAAGCATCTGTCCGTCTATAAATACATCTACAATTTCAGCCCATTTCGGGTTACATGTAAACGTAATAAATAAATAAGGACGGACCATAGTGACGAACTTATGTCATGACATCCTGAGTTCACTCATGCATATAGCGAGGCCCACCAGTAAAAGATGGCAACACAACCATCTTTCCAATACCTATTCGAAACGTTATCACCCCTCTTCATGGCTCCTTTAAAACGGACATTATTTTCTACTCGGAGCTTATTCTGGTTGAATCTTATAAGGTTAAGCCTTTCTGTCTCTATCTTGACGTACATATTAGCCAAAAACTGGATGAACAGATTACGATACAGCAAGATTTGATAATAAAGTTTTAACATTTAAATTTAACCATTTAGCATAAATTCGATTTTTTCCAACCAGTGGGTGGAGTCTTCCGTACTACGAATTTTATCAAAACCAACCTTAATGTACATCTGCTGCATAAGCGGGACAACCATTGACAATTTCAGCTTCATATGAATTGTCGTTTACGAGATGCAGTGATAACTACGTGAGCCAGCGATTTAGGGTAACTTTATTTTATAGATATAGAAGATTAGCAACAGCAAATTTAACGTGCCAAGCAAATTTAATGTAATGTTTTGTTTTCTTCGACTTTCGTGGTAGCGAGTCTTTATTTGAATTTTGTATTACCGGTGAAGAAGGAATCCATGAGATATTTTTTTTTCAACCTGCATTCATGTCCGCCGTGTCACAATGTGGAAAAAAGTGATTGCACGTTTACATGATGTGTAATCCAAGCTACGTTGGATGTGAATTTTTACAAAACTAATTTTGTTGTTGAAATAAAATTTGTTGTTACTCATTGTATGAGAAAGTTAAGGGTTAAGTTTTCAAACTCATTGTGTCCATCGATCAGTTTGAGAATCTAACATTCCACCAAAAAAAAGTAGTTGTGAAACAATTTACATGCGAAATTGCTGCAGCTAACAATTTAGTTGTGATTTTATTATTATTATTAGGTACATATTTTCCATTTTTCTGGATCTGTTAAAAAAAAAAAAAAATCGAATTTTAAAATATTTTTTCTAGAAAAAATCAGCTATATTAATAATTGTAAATATTTAAAAATTTAAGTGCTTAAAAATTATAAAATTCAACGAACGAATTTAAATGGTGTATCACAAATTATTATTAGTATGTTTATTTAGCTACTGTTATTAAGATTTTGGTTATATTGTATTTCTTAGTGAAATGAACCCATCAGGTCGTGACCTCGGGTATCGATTTATCTTAGTACGGGTATTGTTAACCATCAGCGGTATTTTTGTTATTCTCTTTTGCCGTATTAAATTGAAATATTTAAATTATAATCATTTAAATATTTTTCATTAGTAATAATTTTTAATAAATATATATATATATATATATATATATATGTATTTGAGAGGGACTACCTACCCCTTCCCTCAAACGAAAAATTCCCTGTTCGGAACGAAAAATAATTATAATTTTTAATAAGGTGGTATTCCTGTTTGTTATACTGTTTCGCAATACGTATTCTACTTCCATTGATTAACATTAATTTATTCGGAAATATCTTAGAATAGAAATTCAAAAGTTGATACGTAGAACACTGTAATTCTTCGTCTTTGGTTAGTAAGAACCGGTCGTTCCCATATGAGATATGAATAATGTACAAAATAAATATATATACAAATTATAATATGTATATAGTTATCAAAGATGATATCAATGTTTCTTTTTTAATTTTTTTTTTTTAATATGAATTATAAAGATTCGATTCAAAAGAAATTTGATGATTTTCTAGAGCCCCAAAGTTCAACTCCGTATGTTCAAACCGTCATATAGATATAATCATGCAGATTTATTAATTTTTTATATACTGGTTCTAAACAAAATTTGAAGTTTAGATAGGTCGTCAAGTAGATGTTGAACTAGTTAAAATCTGAATACCATTCCAAATAATAGTAGTAATTACTGAAGTTGATAAAACAAACAGTGTTTGTGTCGTTTCAGTCATACTATTTGACATGATTGATGAGAATAGATGTACTAGAATTGTTGTATTGTGCAAAAAAATCTATGCAGAGACATCATTGAGGATTATGCGAATACAAAATATATTACAAGAGATATATATATATACACAACGGCCAACTGAAAAAAAGGCGTATATATTGAAACTCAAATAAGAAAGTTTCTCCGTGATTTTCAAGATAAATTAAATGAAAAGGAATTGGCAGCTTGGGATTATTATGCAAGACGTTATTGAAGATTATGTGAAAAAAAAATTTATCCCATGAGATGTCATATAGCGACAAAAACATTCATTGTTTCCTTTTGCGTTCTGTAGCATTCATTTCTGTTTAAAAACCTGTAGTGATCGCCCGACATATATAGGTTCCAGTGTTCCTGGCAACTTTCAACTATCGTCCTGATGTCCTGGTGAAATTTCTCTCATTTTTCGTCGCTTACTCCAGCTACATTTTCTGGTAAAAAAAAATCCAAATTGGTGTATAAACAATGCATTTTTAGGGCATGCGACAAACTAGTACTTGATCGGCTTTCAAGAGTTCATCTGTTTTCTTCTTCCTGTAATCGTTTCACCGTATTTACAAAATACAAAACGCCAATTTATATTAATTTAATTTTTCTTGAAAACTTAGGAACCTAAGCTTCCTTATTTGAGGTCCAATAAATATCCCTTCTTTTAGTTAGTCGCATCTCATTTAATATATTTGTTATTCAAATAACCCTCTGCCTTTGCATATGCTTAACACGTTTTACATATCCATATTAAATTAATAATAAATTGAAAAAATAAGTCTTCTCCTTTTTTTTTTCTCTCACCACAAAAAAAACTGCATGTGATCCAGTAATTAGCCACTGTTGTCAATTAGCATCCATTCTCTGTTTTTGTTTTTAAGATTATTTTATAATTTTTAAGAAAATTCATTACTAATTAGGAAATAACTAACCATTGAAAAAAATAATAATCCATTTCCTATTGACAAACTGCAATAGGCTGTGAAATTTTCCTTCTAATTGAGTACAGGTTTATTGAACTACTATCAACGTTATTTCGCAGCCCGCATGACAAATGATTGTGGTACATACCCTGTAGTTTTGTTCGTTGAATTAAATTGCGTCATCAGCTATTTGCGCGGTATAAATATTATATTACTTACTATCTTCTAAACTAGGTACAGTGAAGCTCAGTTTAAAACAAATATTCTCGTTTGACCTGAGACATAAAAATATTCTCAGAAGTTTCAAAGCTCCCGCTAGAATTCATTATTTTTATATCTTATTTACCTTTCATCAGTCCATAGCTTATTTGACTTTTCTTTTGAACTATTTTATTTCTCCTTTTTAATGAATTTTGTTTTATTGATGACTGATTTAGTTAAGAACATTGAAATTCAACTTTAGTTTCATATTCATTAGTTGTTCGAAGATTTTTTCCTTTGTTTTCCAAAATAATGCACCACCTTTTTTTCCCATAGTATTACGCATCATACCTTTTAATAAAATCTAAATTAGCTTTTCATCTCTATAATTAAAAGTTCGGATTTTTATTATCGCTCTGTGTATCAAAATCATCAGTCGATTTGAAAGTATTTCAAACAATTAAAACTCTATCGCTCCAAATTCTTTGAATTTGATACAATCTAAGCATTGCCAATCTACATAATGAACCGAAATTACTTTTCTCTTGTGTCTACTAAAGTGCAATATAAAAATAATTAAACTTTCTGTAGTAAGAACGTAAAATATTAAATATTAGACAATTATTAATGTAATAGAGAAATCTCTACAGTGTTCCAAGCAGAAGTGTTCGCGATACTGTCTGCGGTCACATGTACGGAAGTTATCAGTTGCGACAGGGCTGGAATTACTATCTACTCAGACAGCCAATCGACTCTCCAAGCCCTGGAATTCTCTAGGGTAACTTCTGTATTGGTAAAAGAGTGCAAACAGGTATTGGATCTACTTGCTTGTTCGAAGAGACTGGAATTAGTTTGGGTTCCTGGACATAAAGGAATCAAAGGCAATGAAATAGCCGACAAGCTTGCAAGAGAAGGTGCTGAGAACCCTATCTTTGGACCAGAACCTTTAGTAGGCATCTCTAAAAGATATCGGCGGAAGAAGGTTCAGGATTGGACATGGAAAATAGCAAGTAAGGAGTGGAGGGAGTGTGCGGGCCTTAGACAGGCTAAGGGACTAATTAAAAAACCCTCTGCTTCTAGAACCAAGTGGTTGCTGGGCCTCAACAGAAAGGAACTCCGACTGCTTATAGGGGTACTTACAGGGCACTGCAGGTTTTAAAGATGTGTGGAATAGCAGGGGATGAGACCTGCCACTCCTGTGGGCAGGCACCTGAAACTGCTCTACAATACATAGCCGAATGTAATAGATATGCGTCGCTGAGATATAGACTGTTAGGATCTGATAGAATCAGAATACAAGAGGCTCCCTCCATCGAATGGACATCCCTTCTGAATTCCATCAGAAAAAACAGAAGGTTCAATATGGAGGGTTAATAAGCTATTTCTATTGGTAATCCCCGGAGATGGCAAAAAGGACCATCAGGCCCACTTGCCGGAGGACTTTGTTCCCCACCCTTGCCAATGTAATGAAATCATATCATGAATTTAAAAAAAACACCGAAAACTATTTATAAATTTCTGTTCGAAATAGAATCGATCCATTTTGTGTATGATTAAACTATTATTTAATTTGATATATTGCTCTTGTATTTGAAGGTAACATATTTTTAGGAAAAATGCAATTCTTTGTTGTTTTTTCTTTTTTAAAGTTAATACTTTTTACAACTCCTAATGTAATGAATGTAGATGTCCTAATCAAAGCATGAGAACATATGAGTGCATTAATAAAATAGATCTAAAGTACTAATACAATAGTAAATGCACAGCCAACAAAATAAAATAAAATCATAAATACTATACATTAACTAATATTATAACTGCAATAGTGAATAACCTAATTTATGATAATTGATTTTAACAAGTCTTCTGAAGATTTGCTAAGCAATCAAGCTGATCATGTTTTTCAGAATACAATGGTTTAAAAAATATGCTTTGTTTTATAAAAAAATAAAATATTGTATTTGTTTTTTTAATAGGGTTTGATAATTTATTTATTTGTATTGATTTTTGTCGCGTTTAACGTATAATAATATTATTTTGTAGTAAATCAACTAAGAGATGATTGTTTTTATCGTTTAAAATGGTTTGAAAAGTGCTATTTGTTTTTTTATAATCGTATGTTTTTTTGTTTTTTTTTATATTTCTATTTAATTTACTTCTTGGTTTATTATTCCCTTTAAATATAACAAAGAAAATAATATCAATGTGGTGCCGTGATTTCGTTTAATAATTTCAGTGTTGCCAGCTGACAAAATGTTTGGAGAACCACTGTTATGTCATAAGCTATTGAATCGTTGTCCATGTGACTTTAGGGTTTGTGTAACAGTTATTTCGGAACATTGAGGGTCGCCAAGAAATTCGAGGAAAAATGTTATGTATTGGAGGTGAAGGTTGTATAATTGTAAGTCCAATCCGTGACATAACTATTGATGGAGTTGATGAAAACCGACATCAAACTAATTTTTAAGTTTTGGTATGTTGGCGTACTGAGCAATGTGTGATAGTTTGTAGTTGACCCCTCCCTGAGGTATTTAAAAAACAACAGCATAATTTTCTCGGCAATTAAAAAAAACATTAATTTTTAGTAATTTGTTAATTAATTAAATAAAATATCCATGCAAAAAATGTAAACCATAATTTTTTCAATCATTTCTTTCTTTTAAGTCGTATTTTTGTCTTCTTATCCTCCATTCATTTCAAGTTTATTTAACATACAATATGAACATTAATGATGCACCATATACAATATATACAATAATTCCTTCCATTACCCGAGGATATTCAAGGTTATTAATATCACAATATCTGCTGTGTGCCCCCACTTATTTGCAGAGAATGGGGGAGAAAGCATTTTGCTTGTTCAGGAATAGATAAGGCGAGATGGGTTTAGACTGCAGAGTCCAGAACTCTTCTCTCGGCGAGCACGTCGACCAAGGGGACATTGCCACCTTCCAGGTCTTGGTGGTTGAGTGATGTCTCTGAACAGAGGGTTGGCACACGCCTTGAATCCATCAAAGAATTTGATGATTCTTTGGTCTTTGGATTCTGGCACTGAGAGTAGCAGGGGCTCCTCATCAATGGTTGCAGTTCTCGCTCGTTGGAGTGAGGTCCCGCTGACGATCCGCCGAAGAATGGAGTTCTGGAAACTCTGCAGTCTCTTTAACGTGGTCTCATACATGTGCTGGAGCAGTTGTGTACCGTAGAGAATAGTCGGTCTGATGATGTCCTCGTAGATCTGCATCTTCATCCCAGGTTGCAGAGCCTATGCGACTTCAGCCGGGCCAGCTTGATTCTCTTCCTGACGTGATTAGAGAAGGTGGGGTGCCTATCTAAAGTGAAGCCAAGGTAGAGAATGGAGCTCAAGAGAGCTCCGATCTTCTTGTTCCAAGGTGACATGAAGTCTTATTATAACTTCAATCCTTTATATCAGAGTCGAAATCATTCCACTGTACGAGAAAAATCTCTAATCTGTATAAGATGTGCTAACATTTATATTTGCGACGATTAAAAAAAAAAAAATTCTCTTCGGTTTTAAGATTTCGCCTTAAAAAAATGTTGTTTTTTTCAGAAATAATTGGATTGAATTCGATGAAAAAATCATTAAATCTGAACTAAAAATATTAAAATTACTTTCTAAAATCTTTAGAATGATATTTCTTCCTGACCTTTTCTAGAAGATTATATATATATATATATATATATATATATATATATATATATATATATATATATATATATATATATATATATATATATATATATACATATATATGTATATGTATATATATATATTATATATATATTATATATACATATATATATATATATATATATATGTATATATATTATATATATATATACATATATACATTAAATAAATTAAGTTGATATTATATATATAAAAATAATAATTATCGAATAAAGCAAATAATTCAAATTCATTTTTTGCAGCAAGTTTCTATATTGGTATTTAAACTAAGCATTTTTTTTCTACGATATTATCCAAAGGACTATTTTATACAATCTAAAATACTTATATTTAATAGCTTATAACGAAAATGAAGACAAATTTTCCAGTATTTTTTCAAGCATTAAGAAAGAAAGAGGAGATATAATTGGTATTCACAAAGGATTCTCTTCCACTTCATTGGAAGGAGTTGAGATCAAAGGGGCTCTTTCCCCGTCTGTTCTTTAGGAAAGGATTTGAAGGACATTAATTTTCTAGTTTAGTTTAAGTGTGCATATATTGAATACTACTAGTGTCATAACTCATAAATCCTCATTATTGATATTAGCTTTGGTATGTTAATTAAAGTCTTCCCTTATGTGGTAATACCGCTGCATAAAGCAATCTCTGCTATTGTGAAGTATCCGGTATTAAGATAGGTACAATATTTAAGCTTGAATGGATACTGGGCACTGGAAAAAGTATATTATTTAAAAATATAAAATATTTATTGATATTTACGGCTGTATTTATAACATGGGTTAGCATTTACAACATGTATTTACAACATGGGCTAGCTAATATTATGGAGAAACTACTTACAAGATTTCACTCTCAACGTTTCTACGTTGTATTTATGTAAACGTAATTTTCTTCAGTAGAAAATTCCATTTACATGCTCTACATTGACGCCTCAGATTATCATGGAATAGATTGGAAAAGTTTTGAGCAATTTGGTTTTTAAGAGTATATTATAAAATCATCAATGTCTGCTTCGAGCCAGGTCTGCTTATGAACAATTTGGTTTCTAAGGGTATATTATGAAATCATTAATGTCTGCTTCGAGCCAGCTCTAAAATATAGGGATTATTAATGTCTTCATAGGAATGGGGGATAACCTTAGAGGATTGTTGATTTTTCGAAGTATGTTATATTGTAAGGATTGAATTCTTTCCAATTTTATATATTTGACAGTTTTGATGAACCCCAATATTCAACTTCGTTTTTGCCGATGAGATACTGGGACTGGATTCCGGTTTGATTATGATGGATAAACCTAATGATAGTCGATATGAATTGATATTTTAAAAACTTTAGCTACCTATTTATTTAATGAGAAAAATACCAATTATTCGAATAAATTCAATACATTTTTAAACTCGATATCAGATTTATTGATATAAGAATATTTCACATCAGTTTAAATGGAAAATATCAAATGACAATTAAAGCGTTTAATGGAGCCGGCACAATGTTATTTTCTCGGAACGTCTGAACTTTCTTGTTTCTCTCTCTCCAATGTTTATTTCAGTGTTCATATAGTTTGAATTAAAATATACCTCATATGTTCTTTCAACGCAAGAATTTGCTGTTTCGTTTATTATTTTATAACTTATGGATCCCATTCATCGAATGCTATTTGGTGATACTCTTCGTTAACATAAACTATTTATTGTCATAAATATTTTTAAAGCTAGAGGGTAATTAGTAATTAATATTATTATCAAATCACACTCTAACACTGTGATTTTATCTTGTATTTTACAAATCCAAAAGAATGCTGGCAACTAGATGTAATGCTGGGTGCCTTTCTCTTACCTTCTTTCACTACCGTCTGGAGAGTTCAAGGTGAATCATCACGTAGTCGTCTTACCCATTTCCTTATATTAAAAATAATTTTAAATAATAATTAAAATTCTTATTAAACTTGGATTTTATTAGACACTCTTTCCCTCCTTCGCACATTCTCTCTTTTTCTTTCTCTCTCTCTCTCTCTATCTTATATATAACTGAGGAAAATAAAAAAATAAATAATAATATGCAATGAATTTAAAAAGAAAAGATTCTATTACAAGAGTCTTGAGTCACTAAAGTGGCTGTAAATAACTATCTATCGTTTAGTCTATTCATGCATCATCAGGATTGAAAAACATAAATAAAAAGAGGAGAAAGGTACATTTTAAGGTTTATTTTAACATTACAAAAACTACAAACCAAACTTAATGTATAATCAGTATATGGACTGTGTTGCGCAAGAAGGGCCAATCTGCATTTCACACATGGCTTTTTCTAAAACTTTTTTTAGGTTTTTATGGCTTAGTTTTCTATGTAATTTGATGTCTGTTTAATTGTATTATTGTATTGTATTTAGTTGTATTATTTTACAGTTCAGTTTGCAAGTTGGCCCCTTTAGCTTCTCGTTAGGATGTAAACAAAAACAGATTCACTCCTGAACTTAAAAGCAGATTGGCCCTTCTTGCGCAGTCGATATGTCAAAGTGTTTTGGGGAGCTAAGCACTTTAAAAAAGCTCCTTAAAAGCGGCAAGGATTTGCGTAAGAATATTACAATCAAATCGTATTATTATTTTCTATCTCTGATTTTTGGCTGCTGCCTAAAGGTTGTGGATTCGAATCCACAGTTCCCCCGGCAATTAATTCCCTCAGCTCCTCTCCTCCCTCCCCTCCTGGTGTGCGTGATTTGGTGGCTTGTCAGCCTAGTGACGGCACCTCACACCAATTTATTTGACAATCGCACTTATTTGAGTGGTTTTCCATTATGTAAACTATCCGTCCGAAGGTTCGCTTCAAGCGCCTGCTAGCCCGAAACGATTATAATCCGTGTTCCAGACCGATTTGTCATTGTCCTTCAACCAAAGTGTTTGAATATTCTTCCGTAGGAAGGACACAAGTAACAAGTGGTTGTAGGAAGGCATTATCGCGCGGTCAAAGATCTTTATGGTGTTAACCGAAAAAATTACCGTCAACCGGACTATAATTAAGGTTTTTTTATATTTATGGTTGTTATACATATTCCCTTCGATTTAAAATATCATCCCTTTAGGGTGATGTTCTACAGTATCTTTTCGGTTATATTTCTTATATTTTCAGATTGTTCAGACTATTTGTGCGAGTGAGAGAGCACCATGTCCATGGCCATAGTCACTCCACGGCCTTTTTTCGTAAATGCTTACATATTTTAAGACTAAGCCGAGTATAGCCAGAAGATAATCTATCAAACTTTCAAAAATGTTAAAAATTTGTTTTTGTTACATGTTTTCTTTTAATAATATTGACGTGTGGCTAAGAAAAATAAATACTGGAACATTTAAAAAATCTAAACATTTTTTAGTCTTATCAGTAAAACGTTGATAATGTATAAGGTATTATTTAATGTATGAGTTCTTAAGTGGGTTTTTTATTTTCTATTTTTCCTACTATTATTATTCGAACAATGTAAATATGTAAAACCTAATTATTGTTTTAAAAATTATTAATCATGTAAAGGATGTGAAACCCGGAACTTGATTACACAGATTTTTTGTAATTTAAAAAAAAAATTGAGAATAAAACTTTATTATTATTATTATTATTATGCATGAGTATGCTTTAAATCAAATTTCTCAAAACTTTTATTTTAAGGACGGTTCAAATTAAAGAACATAATGTTAGAAAATTTGCTAATATTTTCATTTAGCACGCAAATAATTGAAAAATCTTAGCTTTATTCGCAGGAGTCTTTCTAGCACCACATTAAAGAATAATATAATCGGTTTGATGGGATAGTTACTGTACAGCAAGTTTTGTCAACAAAACAAATTAGAAAAAATATTTAATTTTTTTTCTTGTTGAAAATGTTAAAATAAAATTATTGAAAATCTATAAACTTTTATACAATTATCTAAACCCTCACAAACCTCCAATAAATAAAAAAGAATTGACTGAGAAGATTTTGAGAGCCAATTTCAATATATTACAGCCAATATACATATTTACATATGTATATTATTGTTATTACAAAACTGAATTTAACAAATAAATAAACTACAAAAAAAAAAGCCAACAAGAAATTACGTACGCTATCTATTTTTGGCCATTGAGTCGAATGAACTTCATATTTCAATTAATTTAAGCAAGCATGTCTTGAATTTTGAAAAATAATTTGATCTGTTTCTAGCCATTTTTTAAGAATTATACTTTTTATTAAACGAAATCTTTGTCGAATAATTTACTGTTATAAAGTATATATTTAAAATTTTGGATTTGTCAATCTTCATTGCATAAGTTTGTATAATGTTGAATCGTTTTAGATATTGTTTTGTGTTTTTATGTTCTGTCAGTGATTGTAGTAGTTTATAATCATTACTGTGTATTACTTGGAAATTGTTTAGTGTAATTTGTGGTATAAATCTATGTAAGCTTGGGGATTTGGTAGAGGTCACCCACATTTGGTTCCATCTTTTAACAAAATCAAATGTTAGATCCCTTTTTATGTAAGATAAAGGTGGTTTATGGCATTAAGATATATTTTGTATATTATATAATGCATAGTAATATACCACATAATTTTAAGCCAATTTTTTTTACATTTTAAGTTATACAGTTTTATAACTTGCCTTTATCCGTTCCTTAATACATTTTTTAGAGGTTTTTTTTTTGTATCTTAATTTAATAGATAATTATTTTGTAATATTTACAATTGATTTATTCAGGTGAAATAAAATCTAAGAGTTTTTTATAACAGAAATTATAAAAGTATTTACGAGTTGATTTCAAAAAGTTGTTAATAACTGGACTTTTTGATTTTTTAGCGGGACCTTTTTTTAGTTTCCATGTCCTCTGAACCTCCATTGAAGTACTTGGGCGTCTAAATTTAATATTTTAATCGTATTCAAAGTGAACGCTTCTCTTTGAATGAATCCCTTCTTTATTTGAGAAGTCATATTTTTTATCAAAGGTACATCACAATGAAAAGGTGCCCTGTTAATTATCACTGAAATCCTCTAAGTCCTTTCAGGAAATCTCATCTTGAATTTTCGCTTCTTTCCCTTTATCGTCGAACTCAATATTTATTCTTCTCTTTTTTTTTTTTTTAATCTGAAAGGTTCTGAGATTTATTTGACCTTAGCATTACGTTTTGGGATATTTTCTGGACACTGGTCTGCTGATGTAATTTATCTATCATTTAACCTAATATTGTTTTTTTGGGGAGCAATGATTTTTATAATAAAAGGTTAGATTGAAAATACAAGAATCAACATATATAATATATGTATATAATATATATTTACACGTGTATTATTTTAGTCATTATACATAGGTATAAATAAAAAAATCTTGACTATACCTATATATGTATGTATATATATATATATATATATATATATATATATATATATATATATATATATATATATATATATATTATAAATATTTATTAAGCTTTACGCTAAATTATTATTGTTATTATTTTTTTTCACTTTTATATATGGTTTGAATGGAGTCATACAGCACATTACCCATTGCTCTTGAGTGAGGAAGATTATATTATTTTTCAATATAAAAAAAAAATACTTGTATAGCATCACTATCGTTGAGTAGCAAAGATACAGTCGATTTTTGATATTTCTAATTCTGTATTTTATTGAAAATACAAAATGAGTGACGAAGAAATTTGTTTGCTTATACTTTTTTTTATTATTGTTTTTTAAATTTATTTGACATGAACATATTTTATCTATCTCTGAAACTAGTGTTATAATAGCATCAGAGTAGCCATATATGCAAATTACAAAGATAATTAATAAATTAATTAATAAAAAGGATTCGGCCAAGTTCTTAAATCTATTTTTACTCGAAAATATAAAATTTGCACTTTCATGTGAGATGTAACCATCAATAAGTAGGCCTATATATACTATTAATTTTCACAGTTCATTTATAGATAAATATATGTGTTTCCTTTTTTACTCAGCAATGCCATATCAAAATACTTAGCATCCAAATTAAAAACAGACCTTTTTTAGATTATTTATACAAATATATTTGTGGAACTTTATTGATTGTTCAACATTAATTTATCTATCAATTACATTTGTCTTAGTTTTTATGTTGATGGTTGAAAATCACATGTATGGGTAATGGTTCTTTGCCGTGAAAGCTATGCTTCCAAAAATTCAATGTAACCATATAGAGTGAAGAATTTCCATTATTGTATGTTACATTGAATTTTTTCCTCATAGGTATTTAACTTTTTTTGTTTATTTATTGAAATTACAATCGAGCTAATTATGAACTTGTTAGCAATTTAGTTCTAAAATATTAATATTACAAAATCATCTATATCAATCTTATCACTAAACAAAACATATATATATATATATATATATATATATATATATATATATATATATATATATATATATATAATATTAATTTTCTCACAATTAAGTCCCAAAATATCACTTTATTCAAGCTCATGGGACGTTCGTCGCAGAATGCGGCGCTCTTACGGTCGAAATGGACATAAGTCGTTCTTAATGGGTTATTAAAGAAAACTTCGAGATGATCACTCAAAAAACATATATTAAGGGTCTTTGATTAAAAATTAAGGATTTTTAGAGTTAACAAAATAATAATTAATATCACAAACATTTTTTTTTGCAATACATGAATTGATTAAATTACATGAGGAAATTATAATGAGTCGCTGCTCATTGAAATACTGTCTTCGGATGACGTAGATGGAGATAAGTTCTCCAGTTCAAATTGGAGTGAATTCACAGAAGAATCGTCATCATCCAAAAGAGAGATATTGTTTAATGCCCTCTAAATAAAGCTTCGAACTTGAGTGGCTTACTTTCCTGCTTGCAGAAATTAAAGGATCCGAAGATATTAAAAGTTGATTTAAAAGATCAGCATTGGAACTGACACTACTGTTCTTCCGCGTGTGATTCAATCAATTTTTTCTGATGACTTCATGTGTAGCCTCCAAAACCTCCTCAGAGAGCATTCCAAATGGAATAAGATGAGAGAAATTTATTACTTTGCGACTAAGAAATAAAACATTATGTACACTAGACGGCATATAATACCAATGTTAGTTTTCTAACATTCACAGAATCATCCAAAGCAGTTCCAAAGAAAAGATTTGTATATTTATGATGTATAATTGTTATTAAATCAAAATATTTCAGAAACTGAGAATGTTGTGGATCGAAATTGAAAAATGTTTATTTGAAGTTTTTTTAAAAATGCTATTAAAAAATATTAACCAAAAGATGTTATTCAAAAGTATTAACAAAAAAACGGATATTACATATCTTCCTCGATGCCTTTCATACTAAAAATTCATTTGAAGATGATGTGTCCTTAACATGAAAGAAGGGCTTACTAAATTGAAATTTTTTCGTTGAGACAGATATACGATCTGCTACTTGTTCCAACGATGATTTCTATCCTTTGTTTTTTTATTAAAAGCTCCTATTCCATATCACTGAGGCCACTATGAAAGTTTTACTAAAGCAAAACAAGTGGGAAAAAATATTCCCATTTTCGACTTTTGTCCTACCGCAATGTGCGTCGTTTTAATCTTCTTAGAAGGAAAATTAATGTTGAGGAGATTCACGGCTTCAGAATTGGCGTGCCCTTTTAGTCTCCCTTGATGTGAGTGGGCGAATTTTTTCTCCTCTTCAACTGTAGTTGTATGAAGATCTAGATAAAGATCTTTTTACAACGAATTTATTTATTTGATCTTCTTATACGAATTTCAGAGGTGACTGGGCGCATTTTCAATTTCCCTAAGAACTTTATTTTGGATTTAAATAAACTTGATTTGTCTTTTGGAGTCTCTCTTGGATCCCCACAGTTGGGTTCCATATGTTCACATAGGTTTAGGACTTGTATACTGACTTAATTTTCTAGCAGTTTCCTG